>OY997390.1:2148897-2748897 GCA_963921505.1 Phakellia ventilabrum
ACACCGCATTTGCTCAAACAGCGTGTCACAAAGGATGGCAAACAAGCCAAGCAAAAGCGTCCCGTCTTTACAACCTGCTGGTACCATGGGAAGTACCACGGAAGTTACCGTTAGCACCCCAAAGACTTACCAAACAGCGAAGAAAAACACCGCATTTGCTCGCAGAGTGTCACAAAGGAGCTGACACAACCGTAAAACTTCTGAGGTTTGCTCACGGCTCCACTTAACCGAACAGCCACGAGGGAGAATTTTCAATTTATTCCCGAGCAAACCATTCTCAATTCTCCCTCATAGTAGTCTGTGCACCTCTGTATAGTATACTACAGCAAAGTAGCAAGGAATGACTACAATGTAATCCGATAGTCTGGCTAATTACTATGAATAATGGGACCGAATCCGTTCAAGGGACAACCTTTCGAGAATTACGGCGGAAAGGTACCGTTCAAAATATCAATGGACCGCATCTATTCTAGCGTAAATCTTGCAAAAATACCAGCGGAAAGGTACCGTTCAAAATATCAATGGACCGCCATCTGTTCTAGCGTAAATCTTGCAAAAATACCAGCAGAAGTGTACCCTTCGAAATATCAATGGACCACATCGGCGCTAGTGTAAATTGTACAAGAATACCGGCAGAAGCGCACCGTTCTAACGATTGCTTAGTAATCCCATCTACTCCAGTCCACGTACTCAGGTGTTAATTAGGGTGTGAGTTGAGTTGTGGCTCTTACCTCGTCACTCTAGAGAAGTTGTACAGGCACCAACTTAAACTGCAGTTGATTATAGATACCAGTATTACAGTTGTCGTCCAATCGTGTCGTGTAAATGAAACACATGCAAGGATGAATAGAAAACAAAATTAATATACAGCCACATTGAAAGTACACGACGTAATATTAGTCCAGCGGCTGCCACCTGACTTGTCTTTGTGATCTTCGCTGCCATCAGAATTACTTACTCCTTACCTAGTAAATACAAGATATAGTTAATCATCGTTTGCATACAGCCAAGCCTTATTTATAAAGTCTTACCGGTTCACGAGGAAGTTCTTTACCTTAGTGCCGTATATAGTGTCCTGCAGGTACATAAATACAATTTTTAGCTAACTACCTCTGTACTGACCGTCAAATTACACTTCTCAGGCGCATGCATGACTATCGCTAGCACTTTTACTGTAGGGTTGATTACTTTTCTATTTTTAAAACACTACATTCTTGTGACATAGGTGACAGCGACATGTGTGCAATTAATTTTCTTAGTAGGTCATGATAATTATTCATTATACACAGCTGCATAGAAGAGCCTTACTCCCATAGTCTACCTATTGTGCATAGGATAGATTCAGTATTGTCATATACACAACGTCCAGGATAGCAGTATGGATCAATCGCAGTTATAACCCTCATCAGAACCCCTTATAAAATGGAACCTGTAGCAGTAACAATTTAAAGGGTGTCAGTCACCAAGAGAGCTTAAAACGTTTAGACTCCCTTGCGTAACTCTTTTCGGTGCGTAAGACGAGCGTTAGTTGCACTTACGGGACATGAGAGAAAATATATTAGCGCCCGGTACTCGGTTCATCCCACATTTCAACATCAACAGCTGCTTTGTTGTTGCAACAAACAAAACAACTTTGACAGGGAGGATATTGATTCGGAGATATTGGGCAACAGCACTGCCAAATTACATTTCCATCACAACCTCAATAATATCATACATGGCTACTAAAATGGTAATAGTACAAATCCAAGAGCTGTAAACAACTCCCTATTAATATTATGGAAGTCTACATAGTATTGAAGATGGCGTGTTCGACTCATCGATGGAGTGCGCACCTCTGTTTGCGGGCAGGTAGATTCTTAACGTTGGCCATCATTTGGAAGAGGTAAAAATGCATTTTCTACAGGTCTGAGCTACTTATTGTGGATGGCTAATTGGTACCATGACTAGGTATGCCACCTTAACAGTAGTGAGAAGGTGGGGCTTGATGTGACTTATAAGCTATTTACAATACCCGTCGGTAATACTGGATAGATCTAGCCATACACAACCATACTACTTCTTTAGATAGCCACACCAATCTTTTTGAGCTGGAACGTGCAGCAAAACAATGTTCCATAGTGCTGCTTCTGATATTGTCTTCACCCTTTTCTGCTACATGGAATGTCACACACTTCAACACGGTTCTAAACGGCACTTACTCGGATAAGATATCCAGCCATGAACACACTCTCCTCGTTCTCATAGAAGACGAGTGTAATATGCGACGACATTCAGTCATCATTGAATAACAATCGGGCTATTCAACGATAGCTGAACTTTAACCTTTGACAGCGAGAAGCGGAAAAGGTTAACTTATCAATTTTCAACTACCATAGCTGCACTACCAACGGGGAGAATGGAATGATTCTTGGTAAAATGCAAGTACTAACCTTCAACTAATGCTACACCAAGCTGGAAGACTGAGGCTCCTTCCATTCAAGAGATGTGAGCGTCAGTCAAGGCGCTTATTCTTGTAAAATTTTGCGTGATCGTGAATGCCACCGACTCTGCCTCATATCTCCCTCCCTGTCAGACAAAAACACTTCATTTCCGGAATAGTGCTTACAAAGTCATATTCACATACTCTCTGTCCAACATATACCCACAATTCCCACATGCGTCTCATGGCACTACGTAACGAAAAAGCAATATGCCATAATATGGCATATTGCTTTTCGAGTGCACGACAGTTCATTAATCTATGAACACGGCATACACATAGCATTCTCATTTGGGTATGACATTTTAATGACCGTGCAGAACTGGGATGACCATTAGTCACATACTGATATACTGCCATATATTGAATTTTCTTTACATAGTCAACATGGCACTGCAGTTAGTAAAAGGCTTTGCATTGCAATTCGGCCATGATGCACAAAGGAATTCAAATATTTACACAGAAGATACTATATCGTACAAGCCAACTGCTAAAAAAATAAACTTTTTTTATAGGAAAGCTGGCTGGACAGACTACAGTAGTGGTAATACTAGTGAATAGAGGTAGAACCAAAATAATTCCAAGCTTTGAGGTCCAGCAGTTCATAATTGCAAAGCTTCTTTAAATTCTCTGCATGTTCAAACACTTTCTATGCAAGAATGCATTTAGCATATATTCTTATTGTGCACAAATACGTGCATTAAATTGGCTAAATCAAATCTCTTATATTGTGTACTATAGCAACAGTAATTCAAGCGGTCTACAACGTTATAGCAGACCTACCAACGGCTCCAAAAGACATCAGATCGCTTTGAAGAGACGGGTTTAGCTAGCCTTCCTGCTAAAGCAAGTTACTATTAAAATGGGTAACTATCGTAACCTAGCAGCAACATGCACCTACTATCACAGTTGGCGGAAATTGTATTTTGTGACATGTGACATAATTTTTTTTGTCAAAATTAAAAATTTAATGTCTGCGCCAGCTCAACTGCAGTGCCATAGGGAATTAATGGCTACAATGGTCTATGCATCCACAGCCAAAATCCAAAGTATAGAAACAAGTACATATATATGGGAGGCATACTATTAAGTGAATTTGGCAGATCATGATCTTGGAGTATCATAGGATGCAGTATATGAATAAGACTGTGCATACAGGTACTACTTGACAGTGATATTTTTAAGTTCTGTACATGGGCCTACTAATTGCCCTTGGCAATAGAAGCCTACAAATATATACACCCACATAAGTAGGTGCTATATATGGTAAGCCTGACTGTTATGATAACAGTGTTTATGTTGTGATAACAGTGTTTATGTTATGATAACAGTGTTTATGCAGGTACATGTATGCAGCCTATGACCAATATGTACACACTATTCTTCCTAAAAAAATATCCGATTATTCTCATAACCTTATTCTCTCAAATGTTATGAAATTGCATGTGACAAGCATGTGTACATGGACATCATATTCCAACTTCCAAGTCAAAATTAGTCAGTGCTTTTTGTGATACTTCTATGTAGTCCTATCTATACGCCACTGCTATAGCTTATGTTTGAACCCCTGTCTACACGCAAGGCCCGGACCGTACCAATGCATCAAAATACTATTATCTCAGATTATTCCTGCATTATTCTTGGTATGGAAAAGGCCCCTATTATTATCTAAATTATGCCGGCATGTTAGCCTCAGGCTTAATAAATAGCCCTCCTTTGCCTAATGCTTAATGGTCTGGGTATCAAGTCTAGGTTTTTCCAGATAGTTCCTATGACTGGATTTACTGGCTCCATGCACTCCTGGGCTACACTAAAGCTCAAACCAGCTACAAACATGATGTCACACATTCCTATGTGCTATAAAGTACGTAGCCTGGAGACTGGGGTGGAGTGGGGGAGGTGGGGGACGGACATATGACGGCTTGATCTTTTTATGTATATATAGCCCTGTCTTAAGCCCATAATGGCATTCTTCTATGTAGTCCTATCTATATGACGCTGTCATTAATTATTAAAGCTTGTGGTTGAATTCCTAGAGTGCACACGAGGCAACTACTTACCAATACACACTAATACTTCAGTTGTATGATATTGTACCTAGCCAGAAGTGTTAGCACAGATATATATATGTGCAGCTTGCGTGCAAGGTTTCAAGTTTATAACAAGTTTATAACAAAGCCTTTCTCTAACTACAGTGCTACATGGGCTTGACTACAAAGTTCCTAGTTAAAATATTGCATAGTGTAGCAAGCTATATATGGTATGATGTCTTTCCGAGTACATATTATATCGTACGTATCAAGAAGTCTGTGATGATTTGCTCCTACATTTATTTGCCACCTTCGTATCTTTCTCATACCTTTTCAGGATGGGAAACAAAAGCTCTATAGCTTATTATTTCGGCGTAAACAATTAAAACCTAGAAGCATATTCTACAGGTCATGAGATGCATTAAACTTGACGGCCATGATTCATAGAAAGATCTCTCTGCCAATTTGCTAAATAATATTGCCATCTATAGAAATTTTCCCACCAACACCTGCGCAAATATATGTAACTCTATTTGGGACGATCGTGAGCAAGCACCATGCACACTAGTGATGTCAACGTGGCATTTTCTCAGTATTATCATCATCATCATGGTGCATATATCATTCCGCGTATTCAGTAGCCGAGAATACATGTACTTGTCATTATTGTATCCATCTACTTAGCAGACGTTATTCATTGTATAATAGCTCACAAAAGACATTGGGAAGTCCCGGCAAATAGTGCTAAAATGAACGTATTAACTTACTGTGACAGCACCATTCACTAAGGGGGTCTCCCTAAAGTGAACTCTTCTGGTAGAATCTCAATCGTTTCTATGCCTACCTATTGCAATCCAATTTCTCTCATTGACATTCCGTATGCTCATCTAATTATCGTACTACAATTCCAATGGCATCAGTCTACTTCGTCGTCTCCGCAGCGCGAATGCATAAGGCTTTAGCGATGACAACAGAGGAGAACTACCCTGTTTCCAGGTCACCAATAAGCTGAGACAGGAGAGGGAAGAGGGCTAGAGCTACGAGAGCTGCCCCATACCGGTGCTGGTTACCTTGCTCATACTCGCCCCATAATGTTCTGCATTCACTTAGTTATTATCATCATCAGCAGCATTATGGTACGTACGTTGTTCTGCATATTCTATAACTACCTATCTTCAATGTCAATTTCTCTCATTGCCATTCTGCATATTGTATGCTCACCTAATTTTATATACTGCAGTCTTTTGTCTCACTTCCAATAATGGCATCAATCTAGTGTTACATCTTCGCTGTCTTCGAACTTGCAGCGTGAATGGGGCTTCAGCAACACTGACAGAGGAGAGTTACCATGTCCTATGAGAGCTGCCACATACCATCGGCCACCTTGCTCATACTCGCCCCATAATGCTCTACATTCACCTTGTTATGAGAATGATTATATCCTACTACAAATATAGCTTATACTGTGACGAATGGTACTACTTTTCTACAAGGTCTCTCTACCGATTTTGTTCGAAGCTACTCTAGGTCTTGACTGTCATTTCGATGGAAACAGTACCTATACTACTGTGTTATGCCAGTGCTACTGGTCAAACCATGATGGCAATGTACCACTTGCTTGTTACTTTTGTGCACTCTCTGGGGTCTGTGTAGGCTAGTCTCGCGTGGCCAGACTCTCGACGGAAAAGTGAGAGTCTGGTCCACTGCCCATATAGGACTTGTTCTGACACCCACCCCAGTTGGAGTGGGCGATAAGTATGTGCGAACCACAGCATTTACAACCCCTCGCGTTTATTATAAGGCGTTACGTAAACAGTCCTGCTACTGTCTTGAGACTGTTTACTTAGCGCCTTGTAATAAACGCGACATACTGTAAGCGCTGCGGTTCGCATATACTTATCACCCACCCCAGTTGGGGTGGGTGTCAGAACAAGTCCTATATGGGCAGTGGACCAGACTCTCACTTTTCCGTCGAGAGTCTGGCCACGCGAGACTATGTGTAGGCACACCTCAGCAATCCTAGTAGTACTTCTTCATGGCAAGCATAAAGTAAAAAAACACAACCATGTGATACGAATCAATTTTGAAGGCTATAACAGTTGCTAGCTATAATGTACCATAGATACTATAAAATGAAGTCCGTTTCATAGTACCTAGATGTACAGTAGCTATGTGCACTTACCCGAGATCGTGAGCCGGCAGGATCCACAAAACTTCAAAGTTTCTGGTGCAAGAAGCCTTCACCAGTAGATAGCTAGCTTGAACGATGGCAGACAGCACTAGGCGTGCTTTTGGGCGTGGCCATGTCTGGCGTAGCCCGCCCCTAGCTCGGCGAAAAACGTTTTTCGCGAGGGGCGGGCTAGCCAAAGGTTCGTGCTGGTGCAATTTTCGGTTCAACAATGACAGAGAGGCTGAGCACTTTTCTCTGCTTTTCAAATAGACCTTTTTTTACAGCCGGTACAGCTTTTGGTACCACGTGGGGCGTGGCCATGTTATTTCAGGAGTCAACCGTGATGCGTATTCGTGCTGGTGCAATTGTCGTATGGTTCAAGGCTAGACAAAGAGGTAAGGCAAGTACATTAAGGGAGAAGAGTCTGGTGAATAGTCTGGATGCCAGTAGTGTAGCTACTGATCAGACTCTAGCATTCAAGTTAGCTTTATAGTAGGGTGTGGCTCCATTGCTAGCGCTATACAGATGATCTTCATGGCTTACTAGCTAGGTGTTCTGTAATAGCTAACTGAGTACCTGTATAATGCCGTCTTTGTTATTCACGAAAATGAATAATTATGTGTCCCAAAGTGAAGTTGGACCAGACATGCTATATTATAATTATTCCTGAGTCCTCCCATTAGCTATTGTATTATAAATGAGCTGAGAACAAAGGGAACCTTGTTGCGTATCTTGGTACCCTAGTATCCAGACGCCTTCACACTTCCCTATATGCAGTAGAACTGACCATTCGCAATTGAGGATGCATGTTTGGCACTGGTGTGCATGGAGATGGGAGCCAAGAAGCCATACACCAAGGATTTCGGCAGTATTATTTTATTATCAGCAACTGTACACAAACTAGAACACGACCTCTACTCACATTTCCACTACAATTTCTTTCTTGTATACTCTTGTGATTACTATTTACGGACCTGCCAACGAACACCCAAAATTCTTGCCCTTTTTGTCTAACTTTATAAGTATAGCTACCAGATTCTCAAGAAATCACTAGCTACCTTCTAACATCATTGAGGTTTCTGAGGTATAAAGTTACTGTTGTTTTAAGAAACAAAACAATAGGAGAAAATTACCGTTGTAATAGTCTTATAGCTACTCCGGACCATTGAAAAATGGTTTTGTCAAATTTATGTACGCACTGTTGTAGCTAATTAGCTAAATCAACAGTAGCAATATAAAGTTTGCCTATACTGCTCCTCTTCTCAGTAGCTCAATGGGTAAGCATCTGACTAGTAATCAGGTCCTGGCCTGGGTTCAATTACCAACCGGGCTCCAATTTTCCAGAGTTTCTGTACTCTCAATAGCTATTTGTTCTTCCATCTCTGATGATTCGCATTTTCGCATATGGCCAAAGTTGCAGTCCTTTGTGTTAACAGTTATATTTGTAAAAAGCTCATCCAAAGCTGAAGGCTTGGATGTCGTTTTCTAAACATAACACTGTTACACACTCATGATGCACTTTTATGACACCAAACAATTCAACTCCCAACAATTCAACGCTTCTACTTCATTTAGTAAGGGGCATAATTATATCGGTGGTAATAAGGGAGAGCTCTATAAGTACGAGTAATGCTGGAATGGCCAACCAGTTTAAAGACTTTTATGTAGCAGTCTTCCCCCCTCCATTCTAGTGCATGCTCTTTTCATAGAAAATGATTATTTGGCAATGGTTATGGGACACATACATACCACACTGACGAGGCACAAATATGCCAAACTTCTCAGCTATCTGTAGCTACTCCGTGTCTAGCAGTAGTTTTAAGATACCTCAATTCATAATTGTTGACCTAATTGAGAAAATTTACTACGGCACCACCACATATGGCAAAGTGTATAATGATCAAGTATGTTAGCTGGGAGCCAACAAGTGATTTACCAGTATCCTCCTGATAATTTATATGCCATCTTCCTGCACGTCGTGTTCCTCCATTAACTGTGCACATTGTTATGTTGAACCCCCTTTTCTCTTAATTCCCGTTTTACAAACTTTCTAAGCTTCCTTCTTCCAATCTCTCCAATTGGGCTCCTTTGATCATGAAATCTAATCTGTTGTAATCTTCAGCTAAAATTTCTTGGCTATATCTATTGCAGCAATAATTCATTAATAATTTTCCTCCAGGTTTTCTTCTGTCTACCGCTACATGTTTCGCCCACCACTCAGTGTCTAGCAGAAGACACTGCAGTGCTAGTCAAGCTATGAGTGATGGAGACAAAGCTCCTGACGATATAACCATGAACAACAACAAACAGCAGGAAGTTTTTGTATATTGGGAGCCCAAACCTCCCCCCCAATAGATTTTCTAATTCTACCATGAAATTATTTCTAATGCTGTCATATGCTGGACACTCCCAGAGAACATGTACCACACTCTCACATTCACCCCTGCATAATTTACACTGTCAAGCCCGCTTTCGCCTCATTGAATAGGTAAAGAAACAATGAAAGTAGTGGTATTTTACCAAAGCTTATGCTGTGTATTGTGCAACTGCTTTATGAAATGCTCAGGTAGTAATTTTTAAATGTAGCAATGTGAAATATACACTGTTTGCTGTAAATCTGGCAAATAGTATTGCCACGTTTATCCTGATAATTGTAGTAGTAGCTATAGTGTTCCTCACAATCTTTATACATCTGAGAAAAGCACAATTTGCAATTGGATGTAAAGTTTTTATTAAATTGCCACCGCCAACATCAGCTTTTCTCCAGAATTTGCAAATGGAGATGTCATTATTGTTATTAACTGTAGTAGCTAATTAAATGGTACATCAGACATTGCCACGCAATTCTACAAAATATCCTGGCATTATAAATGCCATCTGTAACACCCTCTAAAATATTGCTGTTACCGTTAAAATTACTACCTCAACATCAGAGAGTTTTTGTAAAACTTTACAGGCAAAGATTAACGTTAAAACTGGCTAATTAAACATTACATCAGAGATTCTATCTAAAAAGTATCTAGAAATACCCAGGACATTTACCGTTATGAATGCCATTTGGAACACTGCCTAATAATAATAATAATATACTCATGTTGCTGCCGTAGCGCTTACGCCATTGACCATGCACCCACAGACGCAGGCGGAGCTTGTAAGACCTCCAGTCAGAGGACAAGAGCAAGAACAACCAGAGACCACACAATCCTGATCACCATACAATTCCTTCTTCCTAGTCTCCCATATCAATAATACAAAGCTCTTAACTAGCTTTAATAATGCTTTAAAATCATCCCTGTTCCAATTCTCAAATCCTAAAATAAAACTTGCCTTATTAAAATTATCAAGTGTACTAAACTCCCCAAACCTCCCCCCCAATAAATTTTCTAATTCTACCATGAAATTATTTCTAATGCTGTCATATGCTGGACACTCCCAGAGAACATGTACCACACTCTCACATTCACCCCTGCATAATTTACACTGCCTATCATCATTTTTACCCCTATGGAACACTGCCTAAAGTATTGCCATATTTGCGGTGTAAAGTTACCGTTAGAATTACTACCTCACCATCAGAGAGTTTTTGTGAAAATCTGCTAAACTTTATAGGTAAAGATTAACGTTAAAACTGGCGAGCTAATTAAACATTACATAAGAGATTCTATCTAAAAAGTGTCTAGAAATACCCAGGATATTTACCGTTATAAATGCCATTTGGAATATTGCCTAAAGTATTGCCATATTTGCGGTATAAAGGTACCGTTAGAATTACTACTTCACCATGAAAATCTTCTAAACTTTGTAGGTAAAGATTAACGTTAAAATTGGCGAGCTAATTAAACACATCAGAGATTCTATCTGAAAAGTGTCTAGAAATACCCAGGATATTTACCGTTATAAATGCCATTTGGAACATTACCTACAATATTGCCATATTTTTGGTATAAAGTTACCGTTAGAATTACTACCTCAACATCAGAGTTTTTGTGAAAATCTTCTAAACTTTATAGATAAAGATTAACGCTAAAACTGGCGAGCTAATTAAACACTACATCAGAGATTCAATCTAAAAAGTGTCTGGAAATACCCAGGACTTTTACCGTTATAAATGCCATTTGGTACATTGCCTAAAGTATTGTCATATTTTCACTGTAAAGTTACCGTTAAAATTACTACCTCAACATCAGAGTTTTTGTGCAGATCTTCTAACTTTTACAGGCAAGAATTAACGTTAATACTAGCAGGCTAATTAAACATTACATCAGAGTTTATATCTGAAAAGTGTCTGGAAAAACCCACGACATTTACCGTTATAAATGACATCTGGAACATTGCCTAAAGTATTGCCATATTTTCGATATAAGTTACCGTTAGATTTACTACCTCACCATCAGAGAGTTTTTGTGAAAATCTTATAAACTTTATTGGTAAAGATTAACGTTAAAACTGGCGAGGTAATTAAACATTACATCAGAGATTCTATCTGAAAAGTGTCTAGAAATACCCAGGATATTTACCGTTATAAATGTCATTTAGAACATTGCCTAAAATATTGCCATATTTTCGGTGTAAGGTTACCGTTAGAATTACTACCTTGATATCAGAGAGTTTTCATGAAAATCTTCTAAACTTTACTGGCAAAGATTAACGTTACAACTGGCGAGCTAATTAAATATGACATCAGAGATTGTATCTGAAAAATGCCCTAGATATTTACCGTCCTAAATGCTATAAAGAACATTGCCTAAAATTTTGCCATATTTGCGGTGAAACGCTACCGTTAGAATTACTACCTCAACATCAGAGAGTTTCTTTAAGTATTTTCTAAACTTTACAGGCAAGGATTAACGTTACAACTGGCGAGCTAATTAAAAATAACATCAGAGATTGTATCTGAAAAATGTCTAAAGTTACCGTAAGAATTACTACCTCAACATCAGAGAGTTTCTGTGAAAATCTTCTAAAATTTACAGTTACAGATTAATGTTACAACTGGCTAGCTAATTAGATGGACATTTGATAACAGGGAGATCCTAGTATCGCAAAAAGATTGGAAGTTGGTAGTAGAGATGGTGTATATAGAAGACAACGGTTGGAATGACATTGGATCTGATCACAATCTAATATGGTGTAGATTAAGTGTAGAATTAACGTGAGGTTGAAGTTGAAAATTGATGGAAGGAGCAATTGGGATGAATATCAGAATCTAGTTGAAGACAAGTTAGAGGGCTGGAGGAGTAGTGTTGAAGGGCTACAAGAGGGAGAGTGAGATGTAGGATATGAATTATGTCAGGAGTTATGTCAGGAGGTGGCTTGGCAAGAAGTGATTGCACTTCTGAAACAGTTAAAGCGAGGAAAGTCTCCAGGGCCAGATGATATTCTTAATGAGATGCTGATATAATATTATGGTAGAGGGAAGATGGTAGAAACACTAATCGATATCTTTAACCTGGTGAAAAAAGAAGAGGCAGTACCAGAGGAGTAGAGGCAGCCATATGTTGTACCTCTTTTCAAAGAGGAGGATTGGGGAGCTGATTGGGAACTATAGAGGTATTGCATTTGGAAGCTGTGTGTCCAAGGTTTTCTGTAAATTGATGGGGACTAGGTTGTCTGGTTTTGCAGAAGAGAACATTTTTTCAGAAGCTCAAGGTGGATTCAGACCTAATAGGAGTTGTGCAGATCGTATTTAGGGAAGTTTGTGAGTTGAAGAAGAGAGGAACCTGGCTTGCATTTATGGACGTTTCTACAGCATATGATACAGTGGTGGGAAGGGCTATAGGAGAAGTTATATGGGTATGGAGTAGATGATAAATTTGTAAGAGTGTGTAAAAGCTTGTACAGTGGAGTGAAGTCTAGCATAGTGATAGATGGGAAACAGTCAAGATGGTTTGAAGTGGAAGAGGGGCTGCGGCAAGGATGTCCTCTGTCACCTCTTTTATACAGTATCTTTATAATGGGGCTGGTAGAAGAACTGCAGAAGGAATGTATTGGGTTGATGATACGTGGTCTGGAATACTTTTGTATGCTAATGACATTGTAATGATGGCAGAAGACGGTGAACAGCTTCAGAGAATGTTAGATGTAGCAGGAGATTATGGAAATTTAGGTTTCATAGTAGAAAACGTAAAGTGATGGTGACGGGATGATCACACATTGGGAAGGTGGTCAGTAGGAGAGGAGAAATTCAAATATCTTGGGGTCTGGATTGACTGAGCACTGAAGGGAAATGTACAGATAGAAAAGATGCAAGATAAAGCAGACAGATGGAGTAACAGTATTGAATAGATGGCAAGGGTGGATGGTAGGCTTGAAGCAGAAAGAGGGAGGCTAATATGGGAGCTGTTGGCTACTCCTGCTGTAGAGCATGCAGTAGAGGTATGGAATGTTGGAAGTAAAGACAGGGTTCACAAGCTGGATGCAATTCATGAGATGATTGGTAGAAACCTGGTTGGAGAACGTAGCACAGTAGCAGCGGTGGCAATGAAAGGTCTTAGGGTGGAGAAAATTGGAGGAAAGGAGAGATGAAAAGACGGTATTATATGGTAATAATAATAATAATAATAATAATAATAATATACTCATGTTGCTGCCGTAGCGCTTACGCCATTGACCACGCACCCACAGACGCAGGCGGAGCTTGTAAGACCTCCAGTCAGAGGACAAGAGCAAGAACAACCAGAGACCACACAATCCTGATCACCATACAATTCCTTCTTCCTAGTCTCCCATATCAATAATACAAAGCTCTTAACTAGCTTTAATAATGCTTTAAAATCATCCCTGTTCCAATTCTCAAATCCTAAAATAAAACTTGCCTTATTAAAATTATCAAGTGTACTAAACTCCCCAAAACTCCCCCCCCCCAATTGATTTTCTAATTCTACCATGAAATTATTTCTAATGCTGTCATATGCTGGACACTCCCAGAGAACATGTACCACACTCTCACATTCACCCCTGCATAATTTACACTGCCTATCATCATTTTTACCCCTATGTCTTCCTAACTCTTCATTCAGACCGTTCGTACCTGACCGAAACTTAAACAATAATCTTGTACCCGGATCACCTACCCCCTGCAAATAATTCTTGAATTCTATTTCCTTACAGAAAGATTTGTACAGATTCAACTTAACTTTAGTATTCAAGCTGTCATTAAAGTCCTTGTATTCTCTATCCCTCAACGCTTCGTCTACCGTATCTAAAAACAAATTAATATTATCTGCAGCTAATACCTCTTGGCTATCTAAATCTAACTGCAGCAGCAATTCATTAATTACTTTCATCCAAGTTTTCCTTTGCCTACCTCTACATGGTTTCACTTCCCACTCAGCATCTAATAGTACTCTAGGATACCGCTCAATATCCAACTTATTGACTTTATACCACCACTTAAGTTTGCTTCTATCCCTCCTCCCTTTCAAGGACTCTAACCCCATATCTCCCCTTACCGCTTCATTACACGTTTTGGAAGAGCAGCCAAGTATCTTCTTAGCTGCTCCTAGCTGAATGGATTCTAAGGAAGCTGTCTGCCGTTTATTACAAGCCCACACTTCACTACCGTATTCTAAAGTAGGACGAAGTACTGAAACTAACAATAATCTCCTTGCAACGGTACTGATATTTCTATTACTGACAAACCGGTGCAAACGATTAAGCTTTTTCTTCCCATTATCAATTACCTTCTGTACATGACTATCCCATGACCCATTCTCAGCAAATTCAATCCCCAAGTAACAGTAACTTACAACCCTTGGAATTACGTTATCTCCCCACTTCCATGCACACATATCTGTAATAGCCACCTTAGAAAATACCACAACAGCACTCTTTTTGATGTTAGATTTCAACCTCCATTTATTACAAAACCCTTGTACTACATTAATCAACTTTTGTAAATCCTCCGCATTAGTAGTTAAACCAACAAAATCATCTGCAAACATTAGTCCCCCAACCTTAACATCATTCTTAATGATTATACCAAGCCCAGCTTTCTCAACCTCATCTAGTAACTGATTAATAAAAATGGAAAATAGGATAGGCGATAGACTACAACCCTGTGCTACCCCCTGGCTTATATCAAATGGTTTGGATTCTTCCCCCTCCAGTAAAACAGCACTCTCTGTAATGTCATACATCTTCTTAATAACTCTCCACATCCTACCCCTAACACCCAATTCCCACAACCTAAACCATAAACCATCGTGCCAAACCGTATCAAAAGCCTTCTGGATGTCTAAGAAAAAAGCATAAGTGTATTTTCCTTCTCTTATTCTGCCTTGTATGATCTCGTTCAAAGTATAGACATTATCAACACAACTTCTTTTCGCTCTAAAACCTGCCTGCCCCTCATGAAGAGCCTTTTCCGATTCTAATCTTATTACCAAGCGATTATTTAAAATCTTACAAAACAGTTTACCAACAACGTTCAATAGAGTAATGCCTCTGTAATTACCTGGATCCTCAACATCACCTTTCTTATACAAACTAACAATTAATCCTTGCCTCCATTGTTTAGGAATACCCTCTTCTGTCCAGACTACTTCATATAAAGCTTTCAACAGATTCGCCATTCCAGAGCCACCATACTTAAAAAGCTCCCCAACTAAGCCATCATTACCTCCAGTTTTGTTATTCTTTAGACTTTTCAAACACTTTTTAATTTCGGCATAACTTATATCCCTGTCTAAAACCTTATCCTTCCGTGCACTAGGCATCTCGCTGTACTCTGTCACCTTATTCTCTACATGCTCTCTCCAGCTATCATCAAACTGATCATCTACTGATGCTGTACCCAGCTTACTGTAATGCTCATGTAGAACTTCAAGCTTCCCCTTTGTACTGGTTACGCATGAACCTGAACTACTCCTTAATGAAGCAATGCTCTTACGACTACCCTTTGAAGTCCTGCCAACAAATGCCCAAAATTCCTTCTTGTTTTCATCAAAATTTTTATTAGCCTTTTCTATCACCTCATTCCAACTATCTAACTTCTTCTTACGTACCAATTCCTTGATTTCTGAACGTAACTTGTAATACTGTCCCCATTTATCTTCCCTACCACTCTGAATCTCTTTGTAAACCTGTCTTCTTAACCTAATCTTATCTTTAATCTCTTCATCCCACCACCTCGCTGCTTTGCCACACACTATCACCTTTTCCCCAATTTCTTTTGTTTACAAGACATGGATGCGGAAAGGCTGACCAAAGTAATAGCAGAGAAGCTCAAAGAAAGTGGTAACATTGGATGGATAGAAGAATGGCATAGCTTGGTTAGAAAGTATGATATGGAACAGCAAGTGAGCGGGGAATCTTCAATACAGGCCCGGAAAAAGAAAGTGTGGGAAAAGAATAAAGAGGACTGGAGAAGTGAAGTGGAAGGAAAGGTCAGCTCGAACAGGTATGGAAAAATAAAGGAGAATCTGGAGGCAGAAAGCTACATAGGAGCACAGAGTACAGTTAGACTGAGGTTTAGGCTGAGGTCTTGTTCTGCAGGTTTAGGGGGAGACAGTTTAAAATAAGATGTAAAATATGTGTCGAAGATAGATGCATATTGTGCGGTACTGGTGCCAGGGAGGATGTGGGGCACTTCTCGATTGTCAGGAGTTGGAAAATCCAAGGGAAAAGCTAAAGCTGGATCTGGAAAACATGGCAAAGGAGGATGCTGGGATACGGTCTTGGTTGAAAGAATATGGTAGAAGTGGAAAAGATAAGAAGGTTGGCTTGTTGTTAGGGCTAGAGTATGAGGGAGTGTCCACGGAGGCCACAGGGAAGTTGGAAAAGTGTGTCATGGAAAATGTATGGGCAATGTGGGAGAGAAGGAACTGGTCCTTGTATTAGTTGTGTATGTATTCTGTATTCAATGTATTCTGTGTTATGTATGCACTGTGATGGTCCCGCATTGGACGCATTAAATCATCAAACATTACGTCATAGATTCTATCTGAAAAGTGTCTGGAAATACCCAGGACATTTACCCTTATAAATGCCATCAGAAATATTCCCTAAATATTGCCATATTTGCAGTATAAAGTTACCGTTAGAATTACTACCTCAACATCAGAGAGTTTCTGTGAAAATCTTCTAAACTTTACAGGCAAAGATTAACGTTATAACTGGCGAGCTAATTAAATATTACATCAGAGATTCTATAAGAAAAATATCTGAAAAATGCCCTAGTCATTTACCGTCATAAATACCATCTGGAATATTGGCTGAAATATTTCCATATTGACGGTATAAAGTTATCGATAGAATTACTACCCTCAATATCAGAGAGTTTCTAAACTTTACAGGCAAGGATTAGCGTTACAACTGGCAAGCTAATTAAAGCATTACATCAGAGATTCTATCTGAAAAATGTCTGAAAAATACCCTAGACATTTCCCGTCATAAATGTCATCTGAAAACATTGACTCAAATATTTCCATATTGACGGTGTAAAGTTACCGTTAGAATTACTACCTCAACATCAAGAGAGTTTCTGTAAAAATCTAACTCTACAGGCAAGAATTAACGCTATAACTGGCGAGCTAATTAAACATTACATCAGAGATTCTATCTGAACAATATCTGGAAAATGCCCTAGATCCTTACCGTCATAAATACTATCAGGAAAATTAGCTGAAATATTTCGATATTTTCGGTATAAGTTACCGTTAGAAGTACTACTTCAACATCAGAAAGCTTCTGTGAAAATCTTTATACTTTACAGCCAAGGGTTAACGTTACAACTGGCAAGCTAATTAAAATTACATCAGAGATTCTATCTGGAAAGTATCTGAAAATACCCAGAACAGTTACCGTTGTAAATGCAATCTGAAATTTGGCTAAAATATTACCATATTTTTGGTATAAATTTACCGTTAGGAGTACTACCTCAACATCAGAGAGTGTCTGTGAAAATCTTCTAAACTTTACAGGCATGAATTAACGTTACAACTGGCGAGCCTAATTAAACATTACATCAGAGATTCTATCTGAACAATATCTGGAAAATGTACTAGATCCTTACCGTCATAAATACTATCAGGAACATTAGCTGAAATATTTCCATATTTTCGGTCTAAAGTTACCGTTAGAATTACTACCTCAACATCAGAGAATTCCTGTAAAAATCTTCATACGTTACAGCCAAGGGTCAACGTTACAACTGGCAAGCTAATTAAAATTACATCAGAGATTCTATCTGAAAAGTATCTGAAAATATCCAAAACATTTACCGTTGTAAATGCAATCTGAAATATTGGCTGAACTTTTTCCATATTTTTGGTATAAATTTACCGTTAGGATTACTACCTCAACATCTGAGAGTGTCTGTAAAAATCTTCTAAACTTTACAGGCAAGGATTAACGTTACAACCGGCGAGCTAATTAAGCATTACATCAGAGATTCTATCTGAACAATATCTGGAAAATGTCCTAGATATTTACCGTCATTAATGCCATCTGGAACATTGACTCAAATATTGCCATATTTTCGGTGTAAAGTTACCGTTAGAATTACTACCTCAACATCAGAGAGTTTCTGTAAAAATCTTCTAAACTTTACAGGTAAGGTTAACGGTACAACTGGCAAGCTAATTAAAATTACATCAGAGATTCTATCTAAAAAGTATCTGAAAATACCCAGGATATTTACCGTTGTAAATGCAATCTGGAATATTGGCTGAAATATTTCCATATTGACGGTGTAAATTTACCGTTAGGATTACTACCACAACATCACAGAGTGTCTGTGCAAATCTTCTAAACTTTACAGGCAAGGAAAAATATCTCTAAATACTCTTGACATTTACCGTTATAAAGGCCATCTGGAACATCGGCTAAATATTGCCATATTTGCGGTGTAAAGTAACCGTTAGAATTACTACCTCAGCATTGCCTTTAATTGCGACTGTTGAAATTAACTGTTCAAGCTAGTTAAAGAGCTAATCTTATACAACATTAGTAACAATACATTTATCCCTATAGATAAGAGTGTGATTATTTCCGTAATCGCACACCTTTTGTAATCGCACACTTTTTTAGTTCAGCAGTGATTAACATGGAATCACATGGAATCACATGGATTCCGTGCCATTTGCATTTGCAATAGGCAAAGTTGAACTCGCTTCGCTCGTGCAATTATCTTACGTATTGCTCGTGCAATTATTCTCAAATCCATGTGATTAACCATACAAATCAGACTAAGGTTCTGATTAGAGATTACCCTATCAAGTTATCATTACAAATAATTATGTTATCTCTGACACCAGTGTATATTTCAGGTAAAATAAATTATCACCTCAGATACTTTCGCACATAAAGGCAGTCCTCAATCTTACAGTTTCGATTCACTTGATAAAGCACTACTCGCTGATATTCAATATGGTGTAGATAAAAGTAATTAATGAATTATTACTGCAATTAATGGCCAAGAAGTACTAACAAATGCTAATGTTTTTAGATACAGTATACGAAACGTGAGGAATTAAATTTGTGTAGCTGCATACATGGGTAAGTGATCCAGATATACACAAGATTAATTATATCAGGTACTAGAGACTTAGGAAGACTCACAGAGATAGACAATTTAGGCAGTATACATTATGTGGGCATGAACGTGAGAGTATGGTGCAGGTGCTCTCGGTGCATCCTATAGCTATGTTGATAGTATTATAGCCTTCATGGTAAAATTATTAGGGGAGAAATTAATCTGGATAGAGCAAAATTAATAGTAGCTACAATCTCTGGTTGCTCTTGCTCTTGTCCTCTGACTCTGCATCTGTGCACGGGTGTATGGTCAAACAGTAGCAACAATTGTGAGTATATAGTACATTTTAGCCTAAATTACCATAGGAAGTTTCTCCAGAAACCTTGCAAATTATAGCAAACAAGCTATAATGTTACTAGCTAAATGCCCTGGCAGACAATGAAACGGAATTCCCTTAAATTTGACCACAAATAATTAAAAATCAAATTGTGTACCGAACGCTATCATTAAATTTAATGGTAGCTATCAGATAAGCGTTCTTTCAATTACCACTATGTAAAATGCCATTTTAACTCTGCCAGATTTTCAGCAGAACTAGCTACTGTTTGTAAAGTCTAGTGTAGAGAGAGGCTAGCTACATATACCAGAAACCTGGAGAGTTCACCTACTGTAAACCAGTACCCGATTTCCGAGGGTAAAGTACCTTCAGTAATTAAAAGTAAGGTGGGGTAACTTGAAACTTCCTTACCAACTAACAATTATAGACATTGGTGCACCACCGGGTCACCTATAGCTAATATTCAGCACCTTAGAAACAGTCAAAATTTTACTTCATACTTTATGCGGACTGGTTTGAGCTCGTTATGTTGGAGTCCCTGCAGCATTTAGCATAATTCCTGCACACAGACAAATAAAACAGCTAGCCTGGAAGTGATGCTATGAGTACTGTAAACTCAAGTCTTTGGGAAAACTCTCCTTGCGTTTCATATACTTGTGCACTACTTGTGATCAGCCAAACCTCGCCCTTTAATAACAGAGAAACATGTGACTCTAGCTAACACTTCAATTTTGCAGTCAAGTCCAGCCATAGCCTGAGCATTTTCACTATGATCACAGTTTCCTTCCCTTAGCCTGTAGCTACTTAATCTAGCTACAATCACTGTTAGAAATTAAATCATATAAAGTAGGCAACGTTTATGAAATTGCATAGCAGGCCTAGCTAGCCAGAAGGGATGAAAGTTTCACGGCTGCGACATGACAGCAAGATCGAGCGCTCTGTCCTGCGGCAGGCCCATTCCTATATTCTGGATTCCGAGTCCAGCAGTCCAATTTAGTGCGCACCATACAATTGAAATGCAGCAGCATAGGCACAGCACGCCAGTGGTGAGTTAGATATCATGACACAGTATGTATACTGTATACTTTAATACATAGCTGAGATTACAATCTATCATGTTTCTTGCAGAAGAAGCCTGCTCCCAACCTGCACATCCCACCACTTGATTTCCCATCAGAACTACTGGAGACTTCACACTCAGTATCCACATACACATCTGAAGGGTTAGCTACACTGCAAGCTGTGCAGAACCCAGTGCCTACCTACTTGCAGGTATTCAAGGCCAGACTAACGTTCATGAGCAGCGTATGTATTGCTGTTTGCTAAATAGACATCCCTTTAGTGGCTTAATTTCCACATGCAGAGCTTGCTGAAGCATCTGTGTAGTCTCATACCCAGACCTCTCCACCCAGATTTCATCTCATAGCCGTGGAAATCTCCAAGCCTGCAAGATTGGAGGGGACCACAGTATTGCTCTCTATAAAATACAGAATTACGTTTAGAAGTGAAGGAGCATTATTAATGTGTACATGCTGGAGTTAAAATAAAAATCAATCTCTTCGTAAACCATGGGACATGAGGATCTTTCGTATGCTCTCGCTATGCTATAACAAGGAGTGCATGAGCCACCAATGCTGCCTTCAGTAGCTCATGCACTCCTGCTATAGCACATACTGTGATGGCTTCATGGCCGTATTAGTCTAAACTTGTTATGGGGTTGAGTCCAAAGAGACGTATTTTCTTTCTTACAAAATAGTACAGGCTTATTCCTTCTGCCCTCATAGGCATGGTACCCCACACAGCCTTTTGCCTGGAGCTTTCCACCCAGCAGTCTGCCAGGAGCACTCGACCATAGCAGTGCAGCCGGCAAGGTACACCCATTTTCAGTAAAATTAAACGAAGAACATGAATGTAACTAAAACATGAGGTCTTAGTTAGCCTTGTTCCCAGGCATCCATCCCATGCAGTGTTGTGACAGACGCTGGGGTGGAGGCCTGGGATTACAGGGATTCATTTAGAAAAATCTCCAAGGGAGGGCAAAAGCACGCCAGAAGACATTTTTGGGGGGCGCGTGTACAGTGGGCAGTATTCAATTTTGAAGGGTTGCAATTCCCAAGGGGGGGCACAAAGTTTTCAAGGGGGGGCGAATGCCCCCCCCCCCCCCAAATGAAACCCAGCCTGGGAATGAGACTCATGGGATCACAGTCTCATTATATAACTGTAGTTGTCTGCTGGCAATGGTTCGATTGTTGAGCAGCAGCAGAAGGAGCTGGAGTTGCTTATCAACGAACTAAAGGACAGAGACACGTGAGTTGGGTGGAATCAAGGGATGGGACTGCATTCCATTGTCATTGGGCTTCTCACCGTTCCTCTTCTACTCTATATTAGTGAGCTGAATGACTTAGTACAGCTTCAGCAGAAGCAGGTTGCAGCATGGACTGAAGACAGGCAGAAGGTTAGGTTCCATTCTTCATCTGTACAGCTGATGCTGGATAGACTGGACTTTGCAACTTCAAATTTTGGCTTCCCCAGATTCTCCAACTTGAAGAGAAATGCCTTCAGCTGCAAGGGGGTATGGAGGAAAGAGATCAAGAAATCACACAGCTAAAGTCCAAGTGGGTTTGGTACTGTGAAGTTTCTTCTATCTAGGCCACTGAAAATTTTGGGTCAGTTGGTCGGTTTGAAAAATAAAATGTATATTGTGATGATGTCACTTTTACGGCCACAAGACAGTACTGCAGTGGACGTAACCACACATTGTATTAGCTGTATGTATCACAGTGATTTGTACTAGCAGGTTCCCACTAACAGGTTCCTGCTACCCTCGTACCCTGGCCACGGGGGGTGTGGCCTGGGTACAAGGCTAGCCTAATTTATGATGATCCACCAGCACTCCTGAATCTCGCAAACTATTAGAAAAGTACTTTTTGCAACGTGATTTTGTAGTATATCGTATATTCCAGAAAAATGGGTTAGCTGGGCCATTAACTAGAATTGTTACGCACACCATTCATGGTTACACTCAGTGCAGTTCAGTATTCTAGCTAGAAAATATTTATAGAGTGGGGAGAAAGATCTTACTGAGCCAGGTTTTAAGCTCCTCTTCAATCATGCATGCATTACATGTACATGTGTGACCACTTAACCTGAGTAGTTTAGAACCACATAGCATGTCCTAGTACAATTAGGCTATTCAAGTTTAAGTGGGTATTTCCTGTTGGCCAGCTAAACCCAAACAATGAACTACAGTTGTTCTTATGACCATTGACCTGCCATCTGCTCAAGTTTTAATTACCTCACTAGTCTCATTCCCAGTTCCTAGCTTTTCTTTGGTTTCAAAAGCTGGGCCTCCTCCTCTTAAAGTAAGACTGTGTAGTATGCATGATAGCGCTTCGAAAAGTTCATTCAAGGCCATGAGCTTATTCTTGAGAGAATTTCTGCATTTTCTGATTCTGTAGCTTTGCAGAGAGCCAGAGCCTGGAGCAGGAGAAGACTGCAGAGATTCAGACCCTGGAGGTAACAGTTGTTGATACTATTCCTCATTATAGTGTGGCTGGCACATGTGTTCTGTTTTGTGTTGGCCTCAGGTAAAATTACAACAGTGCACTGCTGACAAAGAAGCAGTTGTCAACCAGTGCAAGAATCTTGAGGTTTGTATTTGTAATGTATGGTATATGGGTATCTGGAACTTTATGACATTAGTTGCTACCTGTACTGACCCATTTTTGCCGATTTATGAGTGAACAGGTAGCCTTGTCACCAAATCCACTCAGGCTTCTGTACAAATATTTTGGCTGGAGGTGGGCTGGGGACATGCCTCCCCCAGGAAATTTAGATGCTCTGAAGTTGCTTCTGGGGTCTCAAAAGGCTGAGAATTAGCTAAATTTGATTGCAGCACTTCACAACATGCATGACCTTAGTACAATGACAGTTCATAATTTTCAAAATAACAATGTCTCCAGCAAAAGGTAGAGAAGTACGGTCATCTTTTCATTGGTCCCTGCCATGCATAATTGATCATGTAAGGAAAGTATCAGGTTCTCCAGTAGCAAAGAGAAACATGCACGCCTGCGTGAAGATGAGGTTAGGGAGTGGATGCCTGCTATCACTTCTCTGGTAATACTACAGAACTGTGATAAGCATTACGAGAGCGTAGGGTTAACTGGTTGCATTATCACATGCGAGTACACATACATTCAAAGTGTCATATATCAAAATATTAATACAGCTACTGCATAGGATATGCATGTACTTTCAAAGTTAACATAGAATAATGCATCCTAACTAGGGGGCTGAAAAAGGCTATACTACAGCAAGTTAGTTAGCTACTCCTCAAAAACTTCAATCATGAAGAAGTAGAAGCGATATTCTTCATCTGGCTCATTGGGAGAAACTCTCAAACTGATCCCTTTAGTAGCATCCAGCTTATTATTGAAGGTGGCCACGTTGACATATCCAGCATCCTGTGCAGTGTAGCAGGCTCCATACTTATGGTATGGGGTAAAAAGTAGGGTAAATTTGCCAGGAGCAGGACCACTGCGGCCAAGTGGATTTTCTGCTTGTGCATTTGGTGCAAAACACAGAGAGTGACTACCAAGGTTAGTACTATCATGCAACCGAAATTGATTGTAATTAACACCATCAGTTATGCCAACATCAGGATCGTGATCCGTTCCTGAATTGGGTGTGGTAGCATCGAGCCCCACTGTGATTCGGATAGTAGTCTGGGGGCCAATCTCTCCAGGAGATAAGATGGGTACTTCAAGGAGGGGAGTAACTGTTCCAGCAGCCCCAAATCGTATAGCACGGGCTTCAATGGTAACACTACTATGGAGGGTGCTGGCAAGATCACGAACATTGTTGGGTGTGATAAAGATGCTTTTGAACAGGTTGGTCACAATGGGCTATAAACAAACCAAAACACAACAATTAATTTTTACAGGTGTGATATAGTGCATGCACACACCATGTAGTACCTTGCACTCCACTGTGGAGATTCCCACAAGCGCTATGAGTAAGAATGCAGCAGTAGTTTTCATCTTGGCAGGCTCTTGGTGGCTGGCAAACTAGAAAAGCAAACGAACGTCAGAGTGCTGGTGAGATGGAATTTACCAGTTTTATAGTCTCATGTTTTCACCAGAAAATGAAAGTACAGTATGTGCATACATCATGAAAGTAGGTACCATGACCTGGTCCTTTATTCTCTACTAGAAATCATGATAGAAAGTGACACCTTGACCTGGCCTCTCGTTCTTAATCAAAGGATTAGCTGGCATAATGAATACATAGTGGTATATTATTTGAAATTATGACTGTCTTGACCTGGCCTCTTATGATTACTAGTAGCTGGCATAATGAATACATCATGAAAGCAGGTACCTTGACCTGGCCTCTTATGATTACTAGTAGCTGGCATAATGAATACATCATGAAAGCAGGTACCTTGACCTGGCCTCTTATGATTAGCTGGCATAATGAATACATCATGAAAGCAGGTACCTTGACCTGGTCTATACCAATAGAAAGTAACCTCTTGACCTGGCCTCATATTCTCAAAGGAATTACATCATCTGTACCTCTGAAGTCATTGGCTAATCACCTGAGTTGCAATTTGGACACAATGCAAATGATACCAACATCAGTTCTCCACAATAACAGTGGCATGCGCAGCTGCAACCTTCTGACATGGATCTTTAATAAAATCATGACTCTGACATATACATGTATGGTCTGTGGAAGAGCTGGCCATGATTTACATGGCTCCCAACAGTCTTGGGTCTTTAAAACAGTAATGAAAAGTGTGGGAGATTGATTTTGCGTCAAGCAATCTTGATAATGTTTGCCTCTGTCAAGGGGTGGTCACTCCCGTACGCACTGTAGTCACAGCTAAGACCGGGGTCAAAAAGTGGTCAACAGGTCAAGGGGCATTTTTGCCATTGGTCAAGGGGTCAAGGACTATTTTTATAGCCTGGTATTGCAGTCAAACGGTCAAGAGCTGTTTTGCAGACGTAAATTTTGGTATTGTCAAACGGTCAAGAACCTTTTTGCACTGTGGTCAAGCGGTCAAGCAGCAAAAATGACGGTCAAAATTTCTTGACCCCGGTCTTAACTGTGACTACAGTGCATATGGGAGTGCCCACCCCTTGTCTGTGGCCCAAGAACATATGTTAGAGTATACAATGTACACTTTGCTGGAATTAACATTTCCATTTAGTAGTGTAATCAGCTCCTCTTTAGAATGTCACTGCTTCATGCTTCGTACATTTGTAACCCCAGTAATCCATCTTTTGTCCTAGCCTCATTCTTTTATTTTTTGCAAAATTAAAGCTATGGAATGGAGTCTGGGAATGAGCCTGTCTTTGTCCTCCAATAGACCTCCGTCTACCCCCTCCCCCTTCCTAGGCCCAGCGAAACCGGTTGGAGCGGAGTGAGAGGTCTCTGCAGGCCATTGTGGCAGAGAAGGATGCTGAACTACAGAGCTACACTCTCAAGTTGGAGACAGGAGATGCAGAGACACAAGCAAAACTGAAGGTAATGTCGTGAGATGAGAATACATGTACCTACCCCACTGCTTCCCTTATCAGACTGAGTTTAACCAACATGTCCTCACGTGGGCTGAGAGGCTCGGCAGTGAATGTGATCCTCACATGACTACATGTACGTTAGTAATTAGTAATTATACCAACTCTGCTCCTAGCAGGGTAAATAACAATTATCCATGTAGCTACTATAGCAGCTAGCTGAGGCTGTCGGCCTAGGTCCTGAATGTCATCGTTTTGAATATTAACGTTTTGACAATAGGCTACGTACAGCAAAGTTAATAAACCAACGATTAATAGCTTCATTTTCTCATTGCTCTGCTATTTTCATGTTGGGATATCTTGGTGAATCTGTTCTGTACTCTCAACTTCGTCACAGCCCCAGACTCCACCCTTTTCTTAGTCGTATTCCCAGGCACCTTCTCAGTCCTATATAGTCTCATCCCAGGCTGCTGCCTCTTTCTAGTCTCATTCCGAGGTCCTAAGTCTCATCCCCAGACTCCTAGCTAATCTTATCCCCCTGATTATAGTCTCATCTCTCTTCTCCCGTCCTAGTCTCATTCCAGTACTGTTCCTAGCCTTGTCTCCAGGTTCCCAAATGAGCAACCAGGCTTCAACTTTTAAATCTGTTCTTTACGTATACTCTCTCCAAGTCTAAGATACACGTGTGCAGCAGTACAATGGCAGCGTCCAGTCATGTATAAACAGTAGTGCCTTAGTCCTATATACCACTAATGTACAGTGAATATTGAAGCACCCTGTTGTGGTGAGAGATTGGCTAGCTCTTGAATTATTTCAGAAGGAAATTGATTGACCATACCGGTCATTTTCACCATTTTCATGTTAGTGAGTTGCAGCTGCCTCATTCAGTAGTACTACAACTAGACCAGCTTACTTTGGGAAAAAGTACTTTGTGGTGCTCTAGATGCGGTAATGTCCCAGCAACATTCATCCCATTTTAGGCCAGAAACCTCTGTGCAGATCTTCGATAGCCTGAGGCTGCAGCATTACCAAATAGGCTCTGTTGGTATGTAAGGTTGGTCATAACTGAGTTATGGCAAAAGTACTTTATACCTTTCACTAGGAGCACATAAGCAGTCATTATACACATGTGATTTCACGAACTAAGGTGAGATGGAATTGAATGGAAACCACACCCACGTGTGTCTTCCTGCTATGTAGGAACTGCAGGAGTCCATTGGTGGGCTGGAAGCCCAGCTGAGGGAGAGCCAGGAGAGGCAGAGGACTGGGGAGAAGGAGCTGGAGACAAAGGAGGGTAGGCCATGTCTGGATTGTTGCACTGCCATCTCCCTTGAGGTCAAAGGTGGACCTTCTCTGTGTTCAGATAGTGCGTGAGCTTTGCTTCTTTGCATACATCATCATCATGTATGTACCTGTAGGCAATGCCTTAGTCTCATTCCCAGACCCCTGATCGGTCCCCACCAATGTCTGGAGCAGAGACTAGCAATGCCTGTATGTACGTGTAGGCAATGCCTTAATCTCATTACCAGACCCCTGCTCGATCCTTGGTAAGGTCTGGAGCAGAGACTAACAATACCTGGGACTAGACTATGAAGGAACTGTGCAAAAATCGGTCCAGGCAAAAATCGGTCCGGGGGACCGAAATTTGCAGCAAAAAACGGTCCCCCTGGACCACTTTTTGCTGCAAAAAACAGTCCTACATTGCAAAATATGGCCCGAAGCCGTACCGTCTAGCGGGTTCACGTGGTATCGGTATTTTAATTAGCCGTTCTGCAATCTGATTGGACTGCAAAATTTCTGCAGGGAGTACAAAACGTAATATAGGCTTGTCACCAGACTCTCGGCAACTGTGTCATTCTTGTGACCGGAACAATGTAAATCTGCCCTTCCTCAAAACATCGCAGCAGGTAAGGTCGCATGGCTGCCTGGAATGATCGTGAGACTCAAAGCTCGAAGAGAACCGGCAAACTCTGTCACAAAGTTTTACGCGTCCAAGAACGTACATGTACCATATAGTGCACACGTGCACGCGGACCGATTTTTGCAACCGGGACCGAAATTGCCTATTGTGAGCAGTTTCTTGAGCTTTCAGCATTCAGTATTCATATCATAAGGAGTCAGTCATGGGCTTCATGGTTAATAAGGTCTCCTACATCATCTTATATAGCCTTGAACCCAGGCCTTCCTTGCCCAGATTTTATCTTTCAGATACAATCTGGGCGAGGAAGGCCGGCTATTCATATTATAGTTTTAGATCTGTCCGTTTGTCACGGACGTGATATCGTCTAATCATGCGGACGTGACGTCTAATCACAAGCGAAGCGAGCCTGAAGTGAGTAGCTGAAGTGAGTGAAGCAAATACCTAAGCTTAAAGCAAGTGATGTGAGCACAGCTATACTCATAATATACAAGCATGCAAATGATATTTGAGGCCATGCACAGTCATTGCCATAATACCACTACTAGGTTGTTGCTTAATTAGCTTCGCTCATTGCCTGATAGTCCTCGAAAAGCCACTCAGAATCAACTCTACCTCTGTACAGCTATAGGAGACCAAGAGTGCTATCTTGTACATATAGGATATTGCAGCAGTACTTCGGTCAGGAACATGCTCATCAGAGATGTTTATTCTCCCTTCCACTTATGACAGGAGAGCTGCTGTGTGTGAAGCAGGAGAATGAGAGACTACAGTCTCAGTTAGCAGCAGTAAGTTGTCTACCTGTCTGTGTGTGTGTGTGTGTGACTGTGTGTGCACTTGCCTTCAGAGCACCCACAGACATACGTTATACAGTGGCCTAGGAACTACTGGGAATGAGGCTAGCCAATATGCAACCAACTGGGATTGTCCCTTTCAGAAATGGAGTATTAATAATTAAGTGCGGGTTCACCCTATAGATATTGTAAAGGCTTTGTATATGTAGCATAATTTAATATAAATGTATGTATACATGTAAGTATGGGGGTGGGAGGTAAAACACCCATTGGTATAGGACTAGTCTTTGTATCTGAGCTACGGAATTTGAGGTGTCACCTCTCTCACCTGTCAGTTACATATAAGGAGTACAGGCCGGTCTACATATGGGAGTATATTATTGTGGCCATTGGGATTCAGTTCACCATTCTTGTGTCTTCTGTAGTCCTCACAGCAAATTGAGCAGCTGAAGTGTCAGCTCCTGTTGTCAGGTGAGATACAGTATGTGCACTATTGTACACATGTAGCCTCGTCCCCAGACCGTCCCAAAATGGGGGAGAGCCTGGTATCTTTTCTCCCGTAAGCGACGTTCAGGGTAGACAGGGCTTAATTGTGTATAGGTAAGCACAATTGCAGTTCCCAGGCACACAGGAAAGGGAGCAAATCTGCACTTCTCATATATTGCTAATTTTTAGGGCTCATTGGTGCCACAGACCGAGTGCTAGAGCAATATCTCCGGCAAACTGTAGAGAAGCAGCTAGCCATCTTTAAGTCAGTCCCAGCCTGTGTATAATTAAGAAAAGCTAAATCACGTGAGAAAAGAATACCAGATCTTACAGTATTACACTGAGATAACTGGGCCTTATAAATGTAGTTCAGCACCTTACAGCAAGCAGCTGACCAGCCGCTATAACCAGATTCAGAAGCAGCCTACGCTT
This sequence comes from Phakellia ventilabrum, assembly GCA_963921505.1. Taxonomy (NCBI): domain Eukaryota; kingdom Metazoa; phylum Porifera; class Demospongiae; order Axinellida; family Axinellidae; genus Phakellia; species Phakellia ventilabrum. The sequence continues at coordinate 2,178,543 of OY997390.1, forward strand.
GCAAGCAGTAGTTATGTTTTAGAGAGAGCATTTTACTGACTCCTGAATGCTTTCATTTCCCCAGTCCAGTGTGATAAGAGGAAGGAACAGCTGCTGCAGTTGCAGAGGTCAAAGGTGGAGAGAGGAACCACTGAACTGGAGACGCTGAAGAAGGTACGCACCCACAGAGCTCTGTGTACAGGCATGTATGGGAGCCATTTCTGACAACTTCCAGGCTGCTCAGAAAATTTTGCATAAATGGCACACATTGCCATTTTGGCAACATTCCAGTTTTGATACTGCACCAAAAGAGCCTTTATGTCAATAAATCAACCACGAGGTTTCCAGTTATATGGTAAGAAATTGGCAATGTTGGAAATCAAATTGTTGGAGGGGAGGGGGGGGGGGGGGTTGAAGGGGATTCACACGAACCTCCCTTGGAAGGCTCAAAGCCTACTATGAGGCAGTGAGCAACATACCATCATGACCTAGCTATCATCAAACACACCATTAAGAGACCCATGTGACGGAATGAGTTTTGAAGACAATAAAACGGCAGAAGTCTGATATTTTTTCGCTAAGAAAACACACGGAGAGTATGATGAGTGCTTATTTTCACAAGATCACTTCCTGATAGCCATGCTCCAAAATTTTTATCCTCACAGCCTTTCCAGGGGCACACAGCACTTATGGCTAACTGCTATGTGATCCCCATTTGAAAATCCTGGCTACAGACCTACATATAACACTAACCTCACTAGTTAATATAAAGTGACTGCATACTGTGTGTATTGTTACAGTATGTGCTTATATGGATGGTACTGAGTCCAGCATACCGGCTACATATGAACATAGCTACTTCATTACTAGCAAAAGAATGGCACCCTTAACCATCAGATTGAGATTAGACCCTTCATGTGATCTTTATTTGGACCCCTGTAGATGACCTTAGAGTGCCTATATCTCAATCCTTTCCTTCAGGTATGCAGTCACCAGCAGCATGAGATAGCCATCCTCAAGCTGAATCTCCAGAGACAGTCTAGCTACACTACTGGCGACAGGACACCCGCTGCTGTGACTCCACCTGGGTAAGTTGGTCTTCATCCTCATGTAACTAATGACATACCTCAGCTTAGCCTTGTTCTCAGGCCACACAGTCAGAGAAGTGGGGGACAAGGCTAACCTCAGCTTAGCTCTGTTCCCAGGCCTCCCCACCCAAGCTTTCAGCTCTTAATCATGGAGACCCTAGAGCTGCAAGATGAAAGCTGGAGCTGGTAGGCCTGGTCTCATTCCAAGCTTAACTGATACTCAGAGTCTAGACAACACACAGGTTGTGGTGAGAGCTAGGGGTGGATCCAGACTAGCCTCATTCCCCCCCTCCAGGGCATACTAGGCTAGGTCATGACTCCAGAGGCATATGTGACATGAGACTGAAAATTGAAATATAGCGCATGTTCCCAGTCTCCATTGCCAGTTCTTTTTCCACATGTAGTAAGCTACATGTACCCTCCTTCCCAGTCTCCACTCCCATCTTCTTTCATCTATACATGTGAAAAAAAGCTGGCAGTGGAGACTGGGAATGAGCTTAGCCCATGACCTCAGCTATAAACCATATTTCTCTAGTAGAGTATAAACAGGATGTAGGTCTCTTTAATGTGTGACTTTGCCAGGACAGTGCACTTCCTAGCCATTGTGTACAAAAAGACTAAATAATTTTCTGATGGTGGGCAGCCCTTGTGATGTGGGCACTGGGCTTGTTATTCTTTTGGTTTCTGTCAAAAGTGACCTGTGATCTACTTCATGTAAATCTCCTCACAGAGCAAAACAATCACTGGAGAGCAAGCATCACTTTAGTGTTGGTACTCATGATGGTGGAAGACTTGCTACATGGGCAAAGACAGACAACCCACTGTTATCAGTGGACTACCGTCATCCTGCTTCTAGAGGAACGAGTGGGGATGCTAGTTTTGAATCAGTAGCCGATCAGCTTTTCGAGCTTCATCAAAGGGTTCGTAACTCAAGGCATGAAGCACCTTTACGAGCAGATGGACCCGTAGCAAACCCACACTCTAGTCATATAAGTCATCACGGCAACCATGACTATAAAGATCGTGGAGATGTTAGCTTTGCATCAGTTGATGAGCTTTCTGAGCTTCTGAATGAGAGTAGTGTGGAGAGACACCTTGACGGCAGTGGTCAGATGGAGCGGACACCCGATAAAAACGCCCCTCAAATGGATGACTGCACCACTCCCGTAAACCACAGTAATTCAACACACGAGAGAGGCAGTACCCATGGCTGCAGACAAAGCTCATTAGTGCCAGGAGCAAATGTGGCACACGAAACAGTAATTAGTCATCGCAGCAGTTCTAGGAGTATGCTCTCCTCAAGCACTAATCAGCCAGCTGGAGGGATAACCATTGGCAGTGACAGTTGGAGTGGCATTATGTCTAAGAGTGATACCAAGGAAGGGATGTTGGACAATTCTGAAGTCACTTTACAGCCCAGGCCTCATGACAAATCAAACTCTGAATTGACACCAAAATCCAGTTCCGTGTCTGAGACTGGTACCAAGAATGATCATCCTAGACTCTACCCTGGTTCCGCATCACAGCCCAAGCCCTACAATTCCAAGCCAGACTCTAAAGTGACCCCAAAAGCCAAGTTAAAATCCCAGGGAAAGGATGCCTCACTTGTGGGAGGCATACAGCAACAAACTTCTGGCACAGCACATTCTTCTGTTGACATCTACCATTTGGCCCTACAAGTTCGAGACAAGCTCTCTGGCATCTTTGAGCAGTCAGTAGCCCAAGAAAAGGTTAGCAGAGTAGTTGTGTTCCCAATTTTCTTTAGCTTGACAGCTGATACTGGTGGAATGAACCGATAAAATTTATCTGAGTAGCACTGTGTAAAAATTTAGTTCACGTAGTCAGGTTCCCAAGCAGCTAATATCCAATCCTGGTTCCATGTCACCAAGAGTGCATAAGAATAACATAAGGAGCCTGTTATGAAATTGAAACCTCTCAACTGTTACTATAAATATAGACTAGGTGCACTACTCCAATTTCTTCCCTTTTGGAATAGCCCTGCCAAACCACTAACCATCTTCCTATGCTTACAGCACCAAGGTGTGTGCTTAGGAGCACTTGCTTTTAAACCCATAAGCAAAACGTAACTTTTTTCAAACTTAATAAATATGCTAACATAAGTATAGTGGGTGGAGCAGTTAGCTCCGGGCTGTGACCATGTGTGTTCAGGTAGAGGGTAACGTGGTTTGGCAACTGCCATGGTGGTCTCGGACAGTACGGCCTAGGATCCGTCCGTGTTCCTCCCTTGATTCCCAAAGCCTGGCACACTAAACAGACCCGATGACGATCCCTGTACCATAGCGGACAGGCGCCCGAAAGGCTGAAGGCTCGGTCAGCCGGAACGACCTGCCCGTTCACCCCTTAACGTGGCAGTGTCACATGGCCTAGGGTTCCGTTGGGAGAAGAGGGTTGCCCTTTTTTTTTCTTCATTTTCTACAAATACTCTGGGGGAGGGTGGGGGCAAGCTTAATATCTGTGGGTTAGACCACTCTGGTTCTGAGACCTTCGTCATGTGCTAGTACAAGTGGGGAGATTTTAATGGTCTACCATCTAGATCTGTGTTCAATAATGCAGATGGTGTCCCTTATAAGATCAGTAAATGTTCAAACAGAGTTTTGAATATTAAAACTGGTATCTGTCCTTTCCTTATCTGTCAGCTCCAAGGCCAAAGTCCACCCATGATTACTGGTAGCCACAGAGCCACTAAGTCTTCCACAACAGCGAGGAACCGTCAACCTATGACTGAGAGCAGGGGGTCACCCAGAGCTAGGGGTGGCAAGCCTCCAGGGACTGGGACCAGGGGCAGCAGTCGGGGCTCCAAGAAGGAAGAGGGACCAAGACCACAACGGGGAAGGAAGTTGTCTGCACAAGGGAGGGACTCCGGCCAGGATAATGGTGGGTGGCTTCATCACGACACTGCTGAATCTAGGGTTACTGTCCCATACCGAATGGCAAACAGCCTTAACTTGTATGTACATGTAGCTACCATGCAATGTATTACACATTGCAGACATTGCACGCCACATTCCTATTACCATGGTAACTCTTTCTCAACAGAAACCACTACAGCCAGTGAGCATACTGAATAGGAAGCCCAGCCACTGAGTTCACATTGCAGATGGTTCATCGTGACAACCTATATATAGCCAGGCAGTTCTATTTTTGTTCTCATTTGGGCTCCACTCCTCCCATGGCTTTTCACATCATGCCTAAAGAAGCTGGGAGGGGCACAGGTGAAAGATTAGCCACTGTGAGTCCCCATAAGCTAGCTGTATATAATTATGACATGTTGGAAAGCAAGCGCTAGCCTATACAACTTTGGCTCCACAGGTAAATAAGGCACTTGTGTAGCACTGTCTTTCCACTTGAGTTAAGTGTAAAGGAGATCCCTCAAAAGTGTGGGCAAGTAATATTGACCAACACACACTTTTAACATCCTATGACCTACACAAGGCTGGGAGCAAGGCCCAAGAATTGTATGCATGTCAACATGTACACTATGGGATAACTTATGCAGCACTACAATAAGAATTACCAGTATATAGAACTTGCTTATACATGTAATGTCAGCACATTTATCCGCTTAACGTCCAATCCTATTTCATATTCACTATTTCAGGGTCTCTTTTATAAGGTTAATTTGGCAACTTTATTCTCTGGCTAATGTGGAAATATCCTAGCTAATTACTACATACTGTTACATACTTCTGTCCACTGCATGGATCTTGGGATCAAGTGACAGTGGCTTGGAAAGATAGTGGTCGAAATAAATGTTGATTGAATTGGTTATATATAACTAACAATGCATGAATGTATTATACAAATGCAAGTTTTGCATAAATATTATGCATTTGTTAAAAAAATATAGCAATTTTAAAACTGCTGTATAAAAATGGCTGCCAAAGTGCGCTAGACATCCGTACCAGCAGGTTGTCTTTGCAGGTGGGGAATGGCTGAACCATCGGCAGGCTGAGGGCGAAAAGAGAGAAAACAGGATCAGACGGCGTCAGTTACTAACTGTGAGTGTAGCCCAGCAAGAGAGACAGAAAGACCCTTGTTCTTGGGCTTTCAACATTTCAACCCTGTCACAGCCTTAGACAGTCTCTTGTCTATGGCTGCGAGATACATCTTGATAGTATGTACACTCTTTAATTTCCTTTCGTTTGACACTACATCACTCCATCTTAAGGGGCTGAAACCATCCTTGCTCTGCCTACACAGTGCCAAGGACAAGTATGTTTGTATATGGAATAAGTAGGGTGACCTGAGATCCCAGAGAGCCATCGCCTTGACAATCTACTGCTCTGTTTCAGTCACAATACCTGGCATGTCTACATGCACAAATAGCAGATACCAGGCCTGTGTTTCATGTGGCCTGGGAATGAAACCATGTAGCTACTAACATTACCACAGAGGTTAATAGATGTGAAGACTAATCAGTGACCAATTAGTTTAGAATCAAGAATGGTAGTCAAACAGACTCATACCTATTGAATAATAAGTACTATAGTCAAAACCAACTGAAATGTAAAATGTAAGTGATGACTACATGCTTAGAGAGAGGCTTCCTTGGCAAAGAGACAGTTATAATTGAGGGCAAAAGGACAGTGTTTAGCACACCAGTGGTAATGATATTATCTAATCTAAATGGCATCCCAGCCAGTCTGGGGCCAGTTTACATTTCATTGGTGAGGTCACAAAGCTATTGTAGAGATTGGCTAGCTTTGATTAGGTTTACAACACCACTGGGTATGTAAGCACTATCATGGTTATCCAAGAACACGGTTATGCATGCAGACACGTACCAGGCCATTTGTGAAGGAGTACTGTTGTTGTTGTGGATACAGCAGTGTTTCTGAAGTAGCGGGCGTCTCCTCGGGAGTGCGCTCTGTCGAGAGTAGCCGGAGTTGGGACGGTCTTGCAGTGATGACCTGCAGGAAGCAAATACAAGAAAGGTTTAAACTACCAACCATAACCAGGCCAGTCGACATCAGCAAAGTGAAGTGCTTGATGATTATTAAATGGGCTATTTACATAATTACTGACAAACCCCTTTTGATATCTGTGAGTGACAATATAGTACTACAGTACCGAAACAAACTGCCACTGTACACACATGCCTGACAGGATGCTGAGCGGAGAACAATTCCCCAAACTGTAGGCTTCATTACAGAACTCGAGATAGCAGGCTTTGCCCATTCCCCCAGCCTCGTTCCCAGTCTCTCCGCTGCAGTTTTTGCGTTGCTTGCAGTACTGGGAACGAGGCTACCCCCCCCCCCCCCCAATGGAGGTAACAACTCATGCAAGTGGTTGTGCCTCTACATCTTGTGAGGCTAGCGGCAAATGTTCACAGCTGGTCGTGATAATTAGTTGCTGTCTGTTATACTTTGTTTCGGGGGGACACAAAAAGGGGGAGTAGCTATGGAATTCAGAATATCAAAACTTGTGTGTGGGCATGTTTAATATGAGCAAATATCGACTCCCTGTAGGTATTAGGCTAACCATAGGAAGCTCGTGCATGTAGCGCTCACCTCACTCTAGCCATACTACACTCACCATAGAAGGTATGATATTGTCTTTTGACATACTGGAGTGCAGAACTTTGATTAGGCTCACAATCAGAGCTGAGAGAGCAATAATTGTACAGTTCTCCTATGTGTTTGCCAACCAACAATAAATAAACATGGCTGGCCATCTAATTTAGCATCTAAACAGCACCTAGACAGTTTTCTGTACCGTTATAATTCAGTTTGGTCTACTAGCAGATGACATTAGCAGGCTAAATTAATTCATGTATGTTGCCAACACTATAAACAAAACGGGTTGTAACTATAAAAGCTGAGTCAGCACTTTCATCAAAGCAGTTCTAGACGTAGGTATCAACTGTCCCCATCCTGCCTTAGTCTCAATCAAGTCATCAATGACCAGCAGAAAGCTGGGGTCAGAGGTCAGATGTACATGTGTACCACCAAGCAGGTGACACGTAACAAAGGCTGGAATACAAGTGGGAGTATCAGCTGCTCTTCTAGCTTTGCCGTGAATTCAGTCACGACGAGCACCATGCAGCACACATAGCGTCTCTCTGATCCCACAGACCGTCTTCTAACCCATAGTGCAAATATAGCGGTAGACAAGTCTATCATAATTATATGGAAGGTGTACTGCTGCTCAAAAGTTTGTAGAGTTTGCGTAGCTTGTGTGTAAGTAGAGATGTACACGCTGAGATAGATGGAACGATTGAGCGAATTGTACGAAAGTAATCTTCAAGTATCATAGACCAGTTCATCGCTTTCCCATACCCAATTTTGCTGACAGAGACTTCACAGTTCTGGAAGCCTTCGTGAAATATCCAGCACTACTGCTACTAGTAGGCATACATAGCTCATGAATTTTCACGACTGAACGATTAGGCTGCTTTGCGAGAGTATTTAGCAAGCTGTAAATGTCCTACCAATTCTTGCCATGTCAGTTCAAAATCATATCTGTCAGAGCATTATAAAACAGTCTTGGCAGTGCCCCACTTAGTGTTTGGTTGACACAACAATGTAAACTAGTCTGACCTACATTTGCCTAGTAGCCTTAAATTGGTAATAGTGTATTCAAGGACTAAGGACTCAGATGTAAGGAGGCACACTTTTGGTGGAGCCAGCAATCTGATAGGGAGCTGCTGTCATGCCTGCTGCAAAGAGCATGTAGTAGTAAGAGCAATATGTCTCACATAGCTCTACTACAGGCATGCTATAGGCAATTGCTATAAAGAAGGTGAACGGGATGGGACTGGACTGGAGCTGGGCGGGGCAAGACTGGTATTATTTTATATATAAACCAATGCTGCAGGAGAAGCTATGAAAAAAGTGACTGGTCTTCTAGCGATTGACGTTTATCTGCAACATACTTCTAAAGATCAGCCATGACTGCTATGGGAGCATGGAGAGTCGGGCTGTGATGCTTGAAACTTATGTTCACATCGTTCGATGGCATCATCTTTCTCCAGCGCTCATATCTCTACTTACACAAAGGCTACACAATCTCTGCTACAGAGCTCTACTTTTGGTGCACCACAAGTTTGAAGACGGCATCATAACTGCCAGAGATGCCATTTTGAGCATTTGCCTTGGGAGCATGACTAACAAATTTACACACACACATATATACATAGAAATGCTAGCTGAGATTCTGGGCCCATATGTCACAGTTATTGGCCTGTGCTGTGCTCAGCAATAAACAAGAGAAGAGAAAGTCCACCAGTTTACATACCTCTCCTTGTGGTTGTCCAGTTTGGACTATATAATCTGGGATGGTGGAATAGACAGGTGGCTGTCCATGGATCTGACCTCCATTTGTGAGTGTGGCAATCTGCGTCACTTCTGCACGTCGGGGAGAAATGATGAGCAATATTAACTGGACGTACGCTATAATGTGACCCACTACCCAGCACTGCGTGACAATTTTCTGACTGTCATATCTCAACAACTAGTACTGTGAGTGGAATGATTCTTGGTACAGTACAAGCACTAGCCTTCAACTAATACCAACCCATGGTTCATTTAGATTATGCTTAGCATTGCAGAGTTACGTGTCTTAAAGCTGATACATTCAAAAAAAAAAAGTGGGATGTGCCAAGTAGTCAAGTGTAGTGCAATTTCCTGAAGGGTCCAGGAAGATGGCATGGCGTCTTTGGAGTGCAGTGAGTCATTGCAGCATGCATACCTCTCTGTTTATAGTAGTGCAACTAATTAAGGACCTTCAAACACCCGAGGAAGGGCTTAGCTCTACATAGTATCACTATATAGGACACTCCAAACAACTAATCATTCCCATTCCCATTCCCCATTTTCCAATGCTGCTTGTGTCCTATTGGCCCTCCTCCCTAGAAATCTAAACCAGAAGCCAGCTTGATGGCACATCTAAAGACTGGCCAGTGATTGGATCAGACTTGCCTCAGGGATCAAGCTGGCATGCACTGCTGGACAGTATTACAGTCAGGTACCTCATGAATAATGACACCATAGGAAATTTAAGGGGTCAACAGTGAGTAAGCATTACAGAGGAACCCTAAATCCAGAAGATGCTATGACTGAGAACGTGGGATTAAATATTCATCCAGTTGGAGAATTAGAGAAAAGGCCAGCAGAAAAATAACAGTGGAGCTCACAAACCCTGGGCCTACAACCCACAACCTAATTAGATACTAAATCACTTACCATAGGGGCCAGTAGGGTAGGGACCATTATAAGATTCCATGTTGGTGGAGGTACCTTGACTGCTACTGAGAGAGACACGATACGATCTCAGTTCACAGATGCAATATGTTACGATAAGTGTCAGGATTACAGTTACAATCACGAGTCCCACAGCAATGGCTGCAGCAATCCAGCCTGCATATACAGAATGAATACCAGAAGGAGGTTAATTACGAATTAAGTCTGCACAAGCATAGTCCATACACTACAAACACTGTTTAATATTACGCATGCTAAAGACCCAAGACCAGAAGTAGTACAATGTACTTTTAAGGCACTCAGTCTCTCGATGATTCATTTCATATTTGTAGACTACATGCATATGGTTGGCCGGTTGAAACAATGGCTTAGGCTGTTCTACAGAGGCTTAAAGAATGGCAGTAGAGTGAGAGAGGAGAGCGGCCATAGCTACAGAGGATAGGGAGAAAGAGAGGCACGACAGCAGCCCAAGTGCCAGCAGGAACATAAAATAGCGAACAGAAGGAGACCAGACTGCTGTCCAGGTGTAAGCGATAGTGATAGACAGCAGCAGAGACCACAATGCAGACATGAGGTGCAGACTATTGGCCAAGTATACATGAGCACTCAGTACTGGGAATATTAGAGCTGGATCTCACAATTACTGTCAATCCTACAATAACTAAGTGGGAGGTGAGTTTACATTCTGACTAGGAGTTCATTGTAATAGTCCAGGGGCAATAGTACAATGATCAGGTGCCACAGCTACTGATTACTCATGGTGCAGTTTTGGTTTGTGTGGCTACAATTCATGGTCAAGATAAGTCAATTGAGGAAAAATCAAGGAGGGTCTGTGTCAGGAGCAGCAAACAATCAATGGAATACCTAGGTAGCTTGTCTACAAATACTAGCCACCGACATGCTTCTGTGATAGCCACCTTAGCTTTGCTGAAGAAGGCTATACCTTGTATCCTCACATGCGTTTTAAACCTGATCGAGTGGGCAGATACTAGCCGCAGCTACTATTCGAGGGTGGCATCCTCTGGGGGTGTGGCTACAATTCAAGGACGGTGACTAATCAAGGAAGCCAGGCTTCAAATCACAGAAATACGGTATGTTATGTGTAGTAATTAAAATTCAATACTCACTATGGGCAATGAAGCAGTCACATTCCTCAAACGGATTCGAAGGTGAGGGAGTAGGCATAGGCGTCGTTGGAGCTGCATGGGTGGAGAGTACATGTAAATATGGTCGGTGCAATTCTAGTCCATTCCTGAATACACAACACCCACAACATTCACAAGTAGTGTACATGTACCGCTATATGCTAGCTACTCACCTGCTGAACATACATCTAGACCCTCCAGCAGTTCACCTGCAGGACAAAAATATACGATGTCAGCTTTGTGCATGTCATCATGCCAGATGATGTCATTGTCCAGCAAGTCTCATACCCACACTGGTCTGGGATAGACTCAAAACAGAACTCAAGGCACTCCCAAGCATCTTGACTATCCTAAACCCTTATGCATGGTAGGCTTCAAGGACAGAGTGGTCATTTCTGAACAGCTGTTTGTCAATAACCAGGAAGGCGCTTCAAATAAAACAGATGCCATAATCAACAATGTGCAGTGGTCACCAGCAGGATGACATTGATCATGATATATCTTCCTGTAGATTGGACAGAGTTGGCACTATACACTGCTGGTATATTTTGTACATGTATTCATGGATACTGATGTGCAGCGTAGCATTTGAACAATGTAATGTGTTGGGGGTGGGGGGTTTGAGAATGGCTCTTCCAGTTTTTGTATATAGGATCGTAATTCCACTGAAGGTTTGTGTCTATGTATTCAAAACATTTAGAGAATCATTTCATAAACATTGGCTGTTTTAGATGAGCCACACAATAATGACCATCTTCAATTGGAGACTCTGACCCATGTACCAATACTTATTTCCCCAAGGACACCCTGGATTATGCAAAGTTTGTCTAAGTCATGGAGCCAGCCACAATCACAACATGATGGAGCTAAGACTGTACTTTCTGCTCTGGTCAGCAGGACATATAGAGGCAGAAAAACCCAAGTGGGCGTCTAAAATTTCACTCAAAGTCCAAAAAGCAGGGGGCGGGCTGATTGAGCTGTTGACCTGTAGTTATGTACCTAAGTTGTCAAGATTTTTCTAGCTAACTCCCAAAGTACATCAATCCATTAAGCTGCTTCCAATATAACCAGCTCCAAGGAGAGTTCTTGATTCATAGTAGTGTGCAATAAATGTCACAAAACTGTTTAACTATCCTTTTTCAGTTTCAGTAATGAGTATAGCCAAAAACACATAAATGTAATTACGATCTCGGCTTTGTATGTTAACCGCAATAACCAAGGTTCCTTGAATAGAGGGTAAGTTACAACGTAATCTCCCCAATTTTCAAAGTCTGTCATCTACATGTGGTAGTGTCTAATGCATTCATGGTTAGTATATTATGGTAGCCTCCTTTCCAGGCCCCCGATTTAGTTGGATACGAGGCTAATACTGATAGGATAGGTGATTACAGATATATATGTAAGGAGTGGCACCTGAATCGTACATATATCAGTGGTTGGGACTGCTAAAGCTGCTATACAATCATAACTTTTTTAGAACAGAATGTTAAGTGTGTAGGAAAAAAATATACTTACCTGGATTTTGAATGACGATAGCATATCCAATGGAAGCAACGTCCTGGCATCCCGGCGGAGTCGTAAAACGAATCTCAAAATCCAGTTCTGGTTGCTGTACATCAGGTACTACAAAGCTTATAACGAAACTGAAATTAGTATATGTATTGGGAATGGATTCCTTTCTGATGATGTTCTTTTCCGCAGGCTGAGTCAGTGAACCGTTGGGTTGTGGATGACCAGCGACATTGATACGAATCACGCCCACAGTTCCAGGAAGAACGTTAGTTGGGTACTCTTCTTCATTGACCTCAGTGCACACTGCAGGAAAAAGAAACGGCATCAGCTGGCCTGGTCAAATTTCATGAAGGGAATTGCGGCTACAAATGGCAACAGCAAACGTTTGCTAGTCACAGGCCTTTTGATAAGGTTTAGACCACACCCACTTAAACAGAACTCATAATGTAAATAACCTTAACACTTTATTAAAGGCAGTGGCTATTGGCTCATGTGTACGCATGTATGCACTAGCTTGTAGTGATACTGACTCGATGTAGCCAGCTCTATAGCTAAACCCAACGGTTAGCTAATCCTACCCTAACCCTTGCCCTTGCCCTAATCAAAAAGTAAATATCAAACTGCTGGATAAATAGTCACTTAGTATATTAAATACACACCGCTCACCCTGAACCTGGAAGCACTGCAGAGGGCTAGCCTCAGCAACAGAACGAGCATCCATAGGTGTACAGCAGAAGTAAAAGTAGCCATCTTGATAGACCTCAACAGGCACTACGCACATCAGATCGCCGTCGCGACAGTCAGTACGGTCAGAACGTACAAACGACCCCGGGTTACAGTCTCTGCTCTGCCACCACAACCTTCCATTGCCCCCCAGATCACACTGAAACTGTGTTTGTCCCCCAAAGGACACTTGCTTTGTCTCGGTAGATACACCACTGATGCTACACACTAGAAATGGATTGTACGGATACAGTAAAACGGTTGTACAAATTATGTTGACTATGATTAGTATTTCTACACCAATTTGCTGACCGCCATACATGTGTATATGTTCTTGGCTGCTTAGACAACGAATCAGCTGGCTATTGATTACGTGCTTATTGGACCCAGCTGTAGACAACCACAAAAATTATTAACCTGGGGCACACCTGTTTTATTCTACCCGTACCTTCCTGCTGAGTGATAACGCCAATACTTTTCACGAGCAGTATCAAGGACAAAGCGAGAAGACGCCGCCCCATCGTCTGAAATGATGAGCAATACCAGACCAGTGTCTTGGGGTCTTGAGCCGAGTTTGCTTTCGCGTCATGCACGATCGATTGGAATGTAATTATCCTGGAGCACATTATTAGATCTACTGATAATATGAATTTCGCAAACAAAAAATTGACAAATACACAATGTGCATGGATACTATCACATGTACACTAGCTAGCTACCTTAACCTGAGGCCTTTGAATAATGACCGGCTACTTCACAACCTCCCTGATTTATGCATGGCAGTCTTTGTTTTCGGCCATGCTTGTACAGTAACAGTAACATGAAGCAAATCGTAACAAGAGCTTCAACTCAAGCTGCAGTGCTAGACTATACATTTCTAGTAGGGCCAGGATTTTGGAGTTCTCCATCATACCCATTGTACAAAGCTTCAGGATTCCTTGCCACTGTCATCAATTCTGTATCTACAGTATCTGTTTCTGAGATTGCTGCAAGTTGGATTGAATCCGTGTCATCTACTGCATTTGGATTGATTTCAAGACCCATTGATCTGTCTTGTGATCTGTTTTGTATTGTTTCGTAATGTGGTGGTGTTGCTGTTGTTGTCAATGTTGTCGTTACTGTTGCTGTGAACACAGTTTCTGTCGTTGAAGGGGCAACGGTTGGAAGAGGAGGAAGTTGCCCAAAGGAGGTGCCTGGAGTGTGCACTGCACTGCCAGGGGTCTGTGGAAGACAGCAGAAATCCAACTTGATAAAATCAACATAGAGCACATACCAGCATTATTATTAATGTCATCTATACGTATAGACAATATGTTAGTAATGTACTGATGGACTTGTGTGCATACCATTGATTGCTGGCGTAGAGGACGATACTGATCGCGAGAGCTAATGGGCAAGTTAGGCGGACGCAAAGGATCAGATGGAGAAGTAGCTGTAGGAAAAAGGAAATTCCACTCACATTACTGATCAGCAGCCTTCACAAACTATCTGCCCATAATTACCATTGCCCCCACCGTAGTATTTTGAGCTATGTCACTGGAGCTTATACCCACATGTATATATACAAGTCTCATACTGAGACCTCATACCTAGGTCTCATACTTAGGCCTCATACCCAGATCTCACTTCTACACCTAGGCCTCACAAAGAGCCTCATTCCAAGACCCAGACCTCACACCCAGGCATAACAGTCTCTCCATATATAGTAATTAGCAGTGGTAGCTCAGACCATAGTCTTGGACCAGACCAGTCCTCCTCAGTCAACTCACATTTTCGCTGCTGTAATAATTTCCAATACACTACTACGATGACCGTCACCGCCACAACCAGGAGCACCAATACGACTACAGAGAAAACTATAAAACCTGCAGGGAAAAGATAGTGACTTGCATGATCTTCTACAACCAGAAGATAGTAATTAATAGAGAGCCCAAACTCCAAGTAACTAGCAGGTTTTTATGCTAAAGGGGTGGTCCCCCAAGAATTTATTTCCAGCCCTAGGGGGTGTGACTCCACATGCAACATCTTTCAGTGAAAATCAAAGCCTGGCTGGTACGTGTGCTGTTATGCTATAACATCAGCATTAAACTTTGGCTGGTTCCAAGACATCTAGATTGCACTGATTGCACTGTGTACTGCGGTGCTCTCCAGTTGGTCATGTTCCCAGCCTCAAGTTTCACCAGATCGAGAGCTATAGCTCATGGTATGTGTAATTACATGTGGGCAAGCCTTGTAGGCAAAGAGAAGGAGTTGCAAGAGTGTGGCACATGTACTACGTACATAGACAGCTTCTAGCTGTATCATATGCCTGGAGCAAATCTCATTGGAATCTCTTGAACAGTTTGATTGAATATTCAGTATGCATATTTCATTAATTAACCTTTCTACATAAATTATGTCTAGCAAAGATATTTGTTTCTATAGTGGCTATAGACTCACACCTAGCTCCCCTCACGCGATTTAATAGACCCTTTTTCACTACAATGTAAAGTAGGCACTAAATGGTTTAGAAAACATGTATGGTAATTTTCATGTATTTTCTCCATTTAGTGCCTACTTCCCCCCCCCCCCCCATTACATTGTAGTGAAAGAGGGTACATTGCCCCACTAAACAACAGGCACTGGTACTGAAGGAGGGTATGGAGCTCTTGCCTTCCCCTGAAGAAAACCGCTTCAGTGCTCATGCAGACTCTGTCACAACAAGCTCCCAAGAGTAACTGGAAGCTGCTAGTTACTAGAGTCAAAAACTACCTCTGCCCTTCTAGTGCTGCCCTCCTACCACATGCAATGCCTTTCAACTGGCACTTTTGATGTGATATACACGAGAAAGTATCAAAATAAAGTCTAGCTGGGAGTGAACCCGTCCTCCACTTACCAATAGCAAGGCCGGAGACAGTCCTACAAGGCACAGCTGCAGAAGAGAAATGCCATCAGGTAAGAAATGGTTCATGGAATGACTATTTTGGCCTACTTCTCAAGTCAGGCATCCAGCAGTAACTAATGGCGTAAGTAGCCTAGCCAGTAGAGGTGGCTACATACTAATAGTGATTCATGCACTAACCTGTTGGAGTAGTATCTGAAGACGGAGGGACAGACGTACTGGTGGGGACTGGTGTGGTTGTGGTTCCTATATGTACAGAATCGGGTGGTGGTATTAATCATGTCAAAGGGCTCACTCCAAAGCAAAGAATGGTGTACAAGGGCTTCAGAGAAACCTCGTTAATTGTATCCCCAAGGCTCAGCTGGTACTGAAGATTGCTTTAGCCCAATTTGTCTGCTTGTTTGTTTGCACACTTGCAGTTATCTCATGCTCAAACATTATGTCATGTGTTAGTAGTCTACAGGCACAATGGCAGTTACCCGCAGTTTGTGGGCCAAGCAGGTGTAGTTTGTGTTGTCAAAAATGAAGTGATTGCTCTTGCAAGTTGTGAGGCGCACTACAAAAAATACAAAATTGCTGAGTTCGCACTTGCACTGTTAGTTGTGGAGGCATATACCTTGGTCTCATTATAGCCAACTCGCGTGAAAAGTGCCCTAGCAGATTTTTAGTTATGGACTACATGTATTCTTACTTTGCTACAAGCTCCTCACTACTCATGTGGGCCTGGTGTTTTGTTGTATGTTTCAATACATGTGGGCAGAGATCACTCTTGCGCGTACTTTTCTACCTTTCACTGAAGACGCTGCTGCAGTGCTCAGTCTATAGCATAAACAGCTACAACTAGGCCCAAAAGAGTAGCTACAAAAAGAGTGGATCTGCTACCTCAAAAAGAGTGGATCCTAGGAATGAGGCTACTCTATTAAACGGTTGGCATAGTGACCACTCAAACCCATCATTGAGATGGCAAGTGTTTAGGAGTGGGCTCAAGGGATCAGCAATAGTAATTGCTTCAGGATGGATACTGGATAGGCTCCCTACAATATCAAATTCACGATGGTGCCTTCCTGGAAAGCCATGGTGGCATGCCAGGTAGTAGCATTCCTATCATTCCCTGACAAACACAGGGTGGTGATATCATGCAACATTCATGATAAAACAAACAGAGGGATGGAGACGTACCTGTTCTTACTAGGATGTCAATTGTGGTATCTCGATTGCCCGAACAGACTTCCAGGGGAGTACTGAATTGAGTTGAGAATTCAAGCACAATGTCACTGACAGCTAGATTGTCATCAGCGTCTGGCATGGCAAATGTATAGATAAAAGTCAGTTCAGAAGTCCTGTCTAAGTAGAGGAAGTCACGTTGGAGAATTGAGGGTTGGTTGGGCACCAACACTCTATTGGTATTGAAGAGCTTCAGGTCAGGGGTGTCTGTTGGTGATGGTTCACCAAACAGAGAAATGTATATTTTCTCTGTTGTTCCTAATAACACAACAGGTGGGGTGACCTCGTCGGAAATATCAGTACAGACTGGAGGAGGGAGAGAAAAGGGAAGGGAGGGGAGGGGAGGGGAGGAAGACCAATAAAATACAGTATAATTAGCCCTTGCCAAAGTAGGAGGGCTGGACTGTCTGTCTGTCTGTCTGTCTGTTGGTCTACATGCAACAGATAAGGGTTATGGCTTCTATGGGTGATCAGTTAGCTCAAAGCTAAGGCTAGCTACCTTGAAGGCAGGCCTTTGTAACTTCAAAGTACCATTATCTCCATCCATGAACACATGAGCTGCTGAAGGGTGGCTTTGATTCTCTGGCAGCACGCAGCACCATGGGATGGACACTGAGTCTCTTTTTATAGCCTTGCTCATGTCACATTCACAATTACCAACCTATGAGATAGCTAGCTACTAAGCTAGCTCTAGCTCTAGTCTCAAGACAAGAGTCAAGACAGGACTAGCTGACTGCCTGCACAGGAGCTGTGACAGATAATGATCAGCACCTGAGGTGGTGGAGACTGGCTCCAGTACATGTACCTAGCAGATGTCATTAGCAGGCATCATTGGTACACACGTGAAAAACAAAGGGCAAAGGTTATACAGGGTGTCATACAGGATTTTAGGTTAGGGGGGGGGAAAACCGCGACCCATGGCGCTTCGAAGAAGCATCGGTCAATAGACACATTGAGCTTTAACTGTATTCACTTTAATAACAAAATAGATACATTGAGCTTTAACTGTATTCACTTTAATTTGGTATACTACTTTGTTTTAAGATAAAATTAATTTAATTCTGGTCTGATATTAAAATTAATTTAATTCTGGTCTGATATCTAGGGGGGAAACTTGGGTTAGGGGGGGATATCCCCCCTTCCCCCCCCCCCCCCCCCCTGTATGACACCCTGTTATATATGTACATTTTAACTGCTCTTCATTTAGTTGAGTCTAGTGAGGCTTGCCAACACCATAATATACTTGTGAATACAAATTCTTCATGCCTACGGTCATGCATACTGGAGGTCAGATATCCTAGGTATGTTGTAGAGCAGTAGTAAAATACACATTTACACATGTTCAAAGCTGATTCTGAAAGTGCGGTGCAATATCAAAACATCACAACAAAGAGCACACTACATCTGTACATGGGTGGACGCTAGGCTGTTCCAGGCTCTCCAAACTCACAATGATGTCGTTTGTATCAATGAATCAGGAGAACCTGGGATCGAAGTAACGCAGACTTACAATTTCAGTGCTTCGACTTTTCATCCCCAGGCCTTATGTACATGTATACATATGTCAGACTGTGGGTCTGGTAAATTAGATTATCCAGGACCTACATGAAAACCGGCATTTGCATGCTGATGTAGCATTCCTGCTGACAAATAACTATCTATCTATGGTACACATACTCTTCTTATGTGTGAGACTCCAAGGATAGAAGGATGAAAAGTGAGAGCGGGACAGCAGTTGTCAGCCCAAAACAAGGCCTTATAGCTACTCTTTGGGCCTCGTATATACCACAGACTAAGCGCAAGGTGATGTCGGAGCAGAGAAGTGCAACAATCCTTTGGCTGGTCCCTGCCTAGCCTCGTACCCAGGCCTACCCTAGCTCACAGCATTTTTTTTTACAGTTGAGGACGGCCACGGCTGCAATAAAAACTGCAAGGGGAGGTCTGGGTACAAGGCTAGTCCTTGCCCATGTGAGGGAAGTACCAGACCCCCAGTCAGCGTCCATGGGGCCTAGGGACACGGCTACTTTCGTAATACATACATTGTATACATGTATGTACCTGGGCATGTTGCAGACACACAAAAGAGTGATAAAGATACAGCTAAAGATATTGGGCACTGATTGCAGCATTAAATGCATAAAATACATAAGGAGCCTGTAATTAAAAACATAGTAAATTTTGATTCACTTACTTTGTATGCGAAAACACATAGGCATGGACGTAGCCACTTGGCTGCCATCCATAACACTTTGATCTGTGCAGCAAAAGTGGTAGAATCTCTCAAGAGAATCATTCACAGGTTGAATGCAGTTCGGACTACCGCTGCAGCTTGAATGCTCCACAAATGACTGGCAACTATCGTTGCTTCTCCACCAGCGGTAGTTTAGTCTGGCATCACAGTTCATGCTAACAGTTCCATTATACATGGTTGTCATAGGCACTACACTGGAACACACTGCAGAGAACACAAGTAGAGAAGTGCAGGTTGCACATGGGCGTGAAAGTCCAACTTTATAAGGCAATATGCACGAGAAAATTATGTTTTTCCCCCCTGCTGATTATGCTATTCCGTATTTCCCCACTATTATACTCTCAACCAGTCCCTATTATGGTCAAATTATGTTCAATTCTGGTGGTCAAACTTCCATTCAATAGTGCAGTAATTAAAGCTGTTAGCAGTCGTTGCATCAGTCTCATCCTCAGATTCTCTTTTTTACGACAAGGTAGGGAATTTTAAATGATGCGCAATGTATTTCTACTTTATTAGTAGCCAAAGTCAGATTGTTAAAGTCGGTAGCTGTGCAAATTATGCCCAACACTCTGCCTATTATGCTAGCATAAATCTTTATGCCATCTTGTACCTATTATGCTCAAAATTATGCTGGCATAATCGCCTCATACCTAAAGGGCAACTCTTAATTGTTGAAATTCCAGTGCCAAACAGTTATGAAGTGCAAATACATGTACATGCATACATGAAGCCACATGGTTGTTTTTTTATATGATAACATCGCAATAATATTGCAAGTACATCTATATACCCTTAGCTCCAGTATTTAGATTGTGGGCCTTCAGCAGTCCCATTCAAAAAACACTAATTATTACACAGTATGGATACTTGGAAGTGGAGACTACAGGACACTCCCAGAGCACATGCATTGAGAGTCAATGACAGCTAGAAGAACCAGCTCCAAGAAATGTTGCAATGTTGCTGTGGGTTTGTGGGATGCGAGGGTGGAAGTGAGGAATGCAACCCTCAATGTCAAGAGATCTTGATTTTTGTCTGCCCACTCCTCCTCTTTGCCCTCTTGCTGCTGCAACGGAGGCTAACTGCATTGCTACGTACACTGAGGGCAAGAAGGGTTGCTAACTAACTATTCCTCACTGTCGCCCTCGCATGCCACAAACCCACAGCAACATTGAGGAATGGCTGGATCTTGTTCTTGATTTTGCAAAGAAAATTTCTTTGAGTTTGTTCTTCTAGCTACCATTGACTCACAATGCACATGTTCTAGGAGTGTCCTGTTGTCCTCCGACAGTTTGCTAACCACAAATTACCTATTATCCAAGGCTTGGTAAGACTGAGGTGACCACTGTTGTTTGAAGATTCAGAAAGGCACAAAAAAGATTTCACTTTACGCCCGCAGGTCTGACTTCAAAATTTTATTTTCTGCACATAAAATGGTCCCCTTCCCCCAAACGAAACTACCACATCATAGCAAAGGTACCTTTGCAGCAAGAACAGTTACGTTTGAGTGGCGATGAACATCAAGACAGCTTGTGTGCACACAGGATGGGGTAATGTGAGAGCCTACAGTGATTTGTGCACCTGATAAAAGGGGGCTACCCCCTTCTAGTTACGAGCCTTTCACAATTTGCCCTCAGAAATACCTTACTTCCTGTATAGCTCTGACGAGGAGCCAAACTGGAGAGATTGTGTGCCAACTATTAAGAGCAGATATCAAAACTGAAAAACTATCAATGATAATGACCTGCACTGCTTGCCTTCCCATCTCTCACTGCATATATGTCATCACACTGCACTGAGTTTGGCCTGTAGTTTGCATCTCTCTACGGTTATGCATATACTGGCAGGGGGAAATGGTCTCCCCAATGCCCGTACCTGGGGGACTTGCCCCTGGAATGCAATAATCGATCCTACAACTGCTCCCAGTCTCACTGAGGTCCGGCCTCCCTTCATTCATGGGCATCTGCTCAGGTTCACCCTCTGACTCTTACCTCCTTTTAATGTAGCCTCGTTCCCAGGCCCCCGCTTTATTCGGTTGCGTGCGTGCAACTGAATAAAGCGGGGGCCTGGGAACGAGGCTCCTTTTAATGCTGGTAGTATGTAATTGACAAGGGGAAAGTAGCCTATTAATATTGAGTGCCACATATATAGCTATGACTAATTGGGATTATGCAACACTAACATAATATTGCATCCGTTCTAATTAATGCACCAAATTAAAATAATTATGTACGGCACAAGATCTTAAGACTAGAGTGTCCCTGTCCATTATTACTTATTGTGATGAAACCACAATGATGTACTTATGTCAAGACTACAGACGTCAGTACAGACTCGACATATGTTTGCATATGTTTACATACACTTTACACTCTAAATTATGTGTACTCCTACTATATACAGACTATACTACCCACAAACAATTATGTGCTGTCATTGCCGCATTGCTACGCTCATACTGAAATTGAAGAGACCCTAGCAACGAAGCTATGAAATGCTGACCGAGCCTTGTTTCCATTTTTGTAGGTGCCCTAGCTGCACATCTTTATCAGCAGCTTTATTTATACTGGCTTGTGGGAGTCACTCCCACATTTTCATAACTCTCTTCTACACCCACGATCTTGTATACGCATACCACATAGCCTGAGGCCACAGGCGGCGTTCCCAGGTAAACATCATGATATTCCTTAATTAATAATATGGATGCTAAAAATATTACCGAGGCTCGATCCTTAGATTCATCGCTGGATATACATGTAGATAGTACCAAAGCACCAATAATTCACCGGCCCTTCCGTCCCAGCTGCCTACAAACTAGCCCGTACGTACTCTACGCGTACCTTCTTGGCCACGTGCCGCTGCCAGCAGAAATAGCAGAGCTGAAGAGAGCAACAACATCGATCCATGCATGTCTACGACTGCCCTTCACCTTCACACTCTCTTGCCCCGCATCAGATGAGAAAGATGACAGTGGAATTTCGCAGTGCACACGTACACGTACCTTGTGCGCGCACGTGCATAAAGTTAGACCACGTGGCTACTAATTTCTTCTGGCAAGATGTCTCGATTCTTTGCCACTGGCGACACAGACACAGAGAGTTCGGCTGAGAGTTTTGATGAAGAGAAGCCAGCAATCGCTCCTAAGTCAGTACTCAAGTAAGCAAATGATCTGTTAACTTGCTTGGGCTAGGGGATAAGGTATGGCGGGGTGACTTGGAACTAGTCTCGGGTACCCAGACCCGTCGGAAAATCGGA
Organism: Phakellia ventilabrum; assembly: GCA_963921505.1. NCBI lineage: Eukaryota > Metazoa > Porifera > Demospongiae > Axinellida > Axinellidae > Phakellia > Phakellia ventilabrum. The sequence goes on from OY997390.1 coordinate 2,200,820, forward strand.
AAGGTCTGGGTAACCGAGACTAACTTGGAACATGGGTAACTTGGAATGACATCCTTTGGCTCCTTACGCCAGAATAGGCGCTGTTAGGTTAGGCAAGCTAAGGATACTTAATTACGTTAGTAATTAAGTATCCTTAGTGCCTGTTCCGGTGTGAGGAGCCAAAGAAACGTTTCGTTCCAAGTTACCACGCCTTACCTTAATCTGCAAGCTAGTAACTCATAGTAGCTACATTATGTAAGTACTCGACCCAACCCATAACGATCGCTCAGACATAGGATCACACACAGTAGTAGAAATGTGTGTTACTTCTGACCACTACACTAGAGAGCTCTGTAAACCATGTTTTCCTGCTTTTTAAATTTGGGGAGAATGATGCCTCCGAGAATAATATGCTACCCACAGTCCTACACTCCAGTCCTTCACGCTTCACACCACTTGCAGCCTGAGAACAAGGCTTTGTGGCATATTATAACTGCCTGCAGAATTCAGTGTCCCTAAAACATGAGCCTTTGGGTCTCATGACATACCAGCAGCCAATTTTGCAAAGTGAACCTGTGTTTTTGCTTACCAGTTAAAGATGTGATTGGTGTTCTACAGGCGACCGCAGGTGTATTTCAGTGATGACGAGGAGGATGAGAAGAGAGTAGTTCGATCACTGAAAGACAAAAGGTCAGTTCGGTATAAATGAACTAGAACTAGAAGGCAACACATGTACATGTACTTCTGTCTTGTACAAGAAGAAGTAAACAAAGACAGAAGCAATTAAGGCAAAGGCCATTGATGGCCTTTGCTTGCTTGTGCTTACTCTGGCTTTGAGAGAGGTATGGAAGGAGAAGGGGGAAATTGAAAACGGGGAGGGTAGACATTGTTTTCTAGGAGGGTACTTGGCAGGCCTGAATGTGTGCCTTATCAGCCAGCCACCCAGGCCAGGACCACTGCAGTGAGTGCTATATGTCATGGAGTGATGTACCTGGTATCAAACACCTAGATTGTTATACAGATAGCTGTTAGAAAATGATTGCATGAGTGCTAATTAGTGTAATTGAATCACGGTATCTATACACTGAATTGGCATAGCTCTAATCTTATGAACAGTAAATGATGTGTCAAAGACTTGAGCAGCTTGTGAGTCAGTCCAATACTGGGGGCATGTGTACACGTGGGATGCGCACTAGTTCTGCCAATGAAGTTGTTTCTTTGGCCACCTTCAACTGCTGCAGCAATTTTATTATTGCAGGTACGATGAGCTACGAGACCACATTCGTACGCTAAAGAATGTTCAGAAGATTAAAGATGTGGGGAAAGTACTGGCAGGTTTGTGGCCTGATAGTGTGTGCCAAATGGAGTGTGTAAAGCACAGTACTGTTGGTACCTAACAAGAAGCTTGTTTCATGCAGCTCAGAGGCATGAGCTATAACTGTTTGTCTCAGTAATGCATGTTACTACAGTAACTACGTTTATTGTAAGACTACTAGTGTATCGTCCACGTATTCCTCATCAGGCTGACGGTTGATATTTCTGATTCTGTACTGACCGCTAGGCCATGCGTAAATATGTGGAGGAGTTCCTTCTGGATGCCAGGGAGCCATGCTAATATTTCATATCGTCTTAGTCATGGAAGTCATCCAAGGCTATAACAGTTATGTATGACAATAGGATATTAGTACCTATTAGTGCTGCACCACTTCCCCCCCCATCCTTCCTTCCTTCAGAGTTTGAGAACCTGCAGAAGGGGTTCCTGAAGGCCAAGGTTGTGGTTCAGAAGGAGGGTGAGACTCCAAGGTTCTATCTCAGGTCTCTCACAGATCTGGAAGACTTTGTCAAGGATGTAAGAGCCCATATGACTGCCATCTGGTTTATTTAAAGGGGTGGGGTTTCTCTGATGCTACGGTACTTGGTATTGACCTCGTGGAGTGAGAGGCACGCCCCCTGGTTGGAAAAAAAGAGCCTTGCGTAGTACAAACTAAATTACGAAGGAGAAGATAGCGGTGAGCTGTTGCGCTTTTGGCTTCAGAAATCGACATGGGGAGCCGGAAGGGCCTATCGGTTTCCAGGGAATTCATAGGAAAGAAGGCACAAATGGGTTCTGGCCACAAGGAGAAAGACCTGGAAGCCACCCAAACACGTAGTGACCACTTCAACAGGCCGGTAAAGAGTCAGAGAAGAGAGTCAAAAAGAGCATGTTCAAGCTTTTCGAAGAGTGAAATGATTATTTTGGCTGAAAGAAAAGCCAGTGAGTGAGTATACAGCGCTAGCAACAGGCCTGTAGCTTTCAATGCTTAGCCGCTTATATGACCGGTTTGAAAATAGTCATAAGAAGCTAACTGCTTCCAGGAAAGTAGCTGCTCCTGAGTGTAGACCCCCAGTCTCTGAATAAAGTAGGCAGAATGTGGCCATACTCAAACTTGAGGGCAGCCTGAGGAAACCTGCCATCACTTGCTAAGGCATAAGGGTCGTCTTGAAGGCTCAAACCCGCTTCTAGCTTAGCCACATATCTGGCTTGCTCTGTTTCTCTCAAACTCTTAAGGTAATCGCTGTTTCAGCTGCTGAACGCACAATACCTATTCATGTATGTACAAAGCTGTACATACTACGACTCTTTTTGCCAACCTGAGGGCATGTCTCTCACCCACGATGTGTGACGCGGACATGTTAATTTGCTAAACGGTTTAGCCGAATCTATAGCAAGGGCTTACCTTCACAGATCTTCCTGCATGAGTGGTATACTATATACATACTTTAACTGCAGTACTACTTTGATTGTCCGCTATACATTTCTTTTACCAGTTGTGGGAGGACAAAGAAGCGAAGCAGAAATTGAGCAAAATCAATTCCAAGGTACAGAGGTCAAGGGCATACCCATTATATTGTGATGTCAGTGTCAGGTTTCTTTGTGGTTGCTTATTGTTTATCAATACTTCATTAACAAGTCTGTTATTGTTTAGCAACACTTTCATAACAAGTCTGATATACACATTGTGCAATTGAGCATAATTTGACCTTTCCCAAGTGGTGAATCAGTGTGACCATAGCCTCGTTCCCAGTCTCTCCACTCCAGTTTTTACGTCGCTTGCAGTACGATTTTTTCGTACTGCAAGCGACGTAAAAACTGGAGTGGAGAGACTGGGAACGAGGCTAGTGTGACCACAGAGCATTAGGTTTGCCACAGCATATAATACACACTGGGGGTTCATACAGGATTTTTTGGTTGGGGTGCCAGGGGTTCATTTAGGAAAATCCCCAAGGGGGGGGCAAAGTGTGTTGGAAGACATTTTGGGGGGCGTGTGTATAGTGAACAGTATTCAGTTTTGAAGGGTTAAAATTTCCAAGGGGGGGGGGGCATACTCCACCCAACCAGCTAGCTTTATGATCGTTGCCGAGCGCAGTGAGGCCTATGATCATGACATACGGCTCAGAATCTCAGTTGGCGTTTTTTCTATATATATTTGTCCGTCCCTTACCCCAGGGGCCCCCCGGGGTAATGGCACGTGTTCCAAATGGCGTGTCTGGCAGTTACATGGATGCCATCTTCGAACTTGTAGTGCGCAAAGAGTCAGAGAGTTGGACAAGTCTACCACATAGCTAGTTTTACCCGATTGGACGATATGAACATGAGTTTCAAGCACTACAACCCCTCTGTCTACTCTCTCGTGGCATCCATGGCTGATTCTCGGAAAATCTTGTAGATAGAGACATAATTCACCTGGACGTCAGTCTTTTTCGTACCTGCTCCAGAATTACTGCTTCCCTGTTCAGCTATTATTCTCACGACTGGCTGACTAGCGAAATAGTCGGCCCCGTGTGCCGTGGGCTACCCCAGCCCCAGTCCGCATCCCGTGGGCCGTGATGATGTCAGGAAAAGGTCTGCAGGCATGCCTCCCAGGGAATAATTATGTTAATACACAATGATACTGCTTAAAGATCTACTTTTGAAGCCAGTTTTTCTTCTTCTAAAGTCGTCCTTAGGTAGTGTAGACTTAATACATAGCAACTACCTGTTTGTGCATGCCTCTGGTAGTCATATTACGCTTGTGTATTCCTAATTTAGACATACTACAGCACAAAGTATGCTAGACATGCTGATACTGAATGTACACCTGTCCCTACCCAGGCCCTGAGCTCCCTTCGGCAGAAGCTGCGCAAGTACAACAAGGACTTTGAAGCAGACATACAGGCCTACAGGGAGAACCCTGTGGAGTCTGAGGAGGAGGGGTTAGAGGCGGGGTCAGGTGTGTATGAACTGTGATGTCATTATGATGTCACGTACACACACACACACACACAAACACATGCCAGCTTTGTACCCAGGTACTTTGATGAGGGGAGGAGCACCTGGTATGTACTGGTTGTGCATGCATTTATAAACCCGCATGGATTTATGTGAGCATGTAGCAAATGAAATTAATGGGTGTGTACTGTTTGTAAAGTACTGTTTGTACTTTACAAACAACAGCTTACAAATGACTTACCAGATAGCCACAATCTCATGATCTAGTCTGTCCTTATTAAGCTCTGTAAAGCAGTAGTAATATATCTAGGTAGCCTATCAGTGTCACTGCTACTTGAGGGTGTAATAAATCATGTCATCCAAGTCTTAATTAGTACGAAGAAAATGAAGGCGGCCCTTGCTACAGCTTCAGGCTCAGAGCAACTATTGGCAAATCAGCATTATGAAGAATAGAGTAGGCTCCGAGTTGTTTGGTTTAGTGGTAAATACGAGGATATTTTTAAGATAGCACTAAAAGATAGAATAACGTTAGGTAATAAGTTAAATGGGGTGCTCTAGATAGGAACAGGATATGATGTCATAAGCTGCTTTTTATTACAGCTGTTATAGTGTTGTTTTAAAATCGTAGACAGAGTTTTAAAATGGAAGGCTGGGAGATGGTCAAGTGAATTCTAACCACCTACTACAGTTCACTGGAGCTTAAAAGCTAAGTAACTAGAATTTGTATATCACTAGGTCACCAATATTAGGCTATAAGAGCTTGCACTGAATGAGTGGCTAGCCTTCAAAGACTCTTTAACCCAACAGTCCTGGTTCTCAAGGTTAGGCATTCAGTGCTTTTTATATTTCAAGATGGTGTATGTTAGTTCTTTATCTTTCCATTTTCTAAACAAACTTCTCTCTCTTTTTTTAATCTGGGATGTGACTGGGGGGCCTGGGGGCTGCTTGGTTTGGGACCGCTTTTATGTTTTTAATCATTTATAAGTTTTTTAACATTTTGATGGAGGTCCTGCTGGCTTTGGTCAGATGGTCAAACCATAACTACATGTAAGGAACTTTACTCCTGGAGGCGAAGACCTATTTGGTCCCCTATTTTAACCCTTTTTAAGCAACTTTTTAAATAACCTTCAATGTTTTAACCTTGTGCGGTCACAGACTGGGTGGCTTTCTCGTTCTTTCCAGTCAGAGCTCTTTTCTACTTCATTTGATATGTGCCTAATTAAATTAGTACAAATGTGTCTAGTGTTAGTATTTAGGGTATGTGTAAGTACATGTTAAGGGTTAAGGGGGTTAGATAATTAGGATGGGTGGTATGTATAGAGCTTAATGATCGTATTTGATGTAACAATTAAGATGCCTTTTAGTTTTCATGTACTTGAGGTCACCACACACATGAAATGCCTGGGTGTAAGGCTATAAACGCATGCATGTAGCATACACACACGTGTACACACACATGCACACACATGCCTACACGCAAACCTATCGCCATTTTTCATGCTCATGTATTTCCACAGAGTCTGATGATGAGGAGGTGGACCGTAGTCCAGAACCTAGTGCCCCGCCCACAAGAGAACCAGCTAAACCAGTTAAACAAGTGCAGGTATTTTCAAACTGAAATTGCAGAATTACTTTCTCAGGCATACATTCTGCCCAACAAGGCTGTACGTCATTATATAAAGTTAGGGGTTAAATTTGTAACTCTGGAATGGACATCTGCCCCTGTTCCTTTCCGGATCCAGTTTGCCTCTGATGACGAAGATGATGATGACAGTATTGACTGGGAGATGTCTGAGTCCAGTTCCAGTTCCAGTGGTGAAGAGGGAGAACGGGCTGGGAGCTCCACTTACACAGCTAATTACTTCCTCAAGAAGTATGTACATGTCATTGTCAGTAGTAGCTCAGCCCCATACCACAGCTAACCTCCTAGGCTTAGTCTCATACCCAGACTACATGTAGGTAGAGGGTCTGGACATAATTGTGAGCGGATTTGAGAAAAGTGACCACTTTGTGCATTTTTGTACAATTTTCAATTTTTGCCAATTTTCAAGCTATCATATCACGACATGAACCTGGTCGAACTCTTGTCCACTGCATTACGATGCATGTACGCATAAATACACACTTGTACCCACCATTCCTGATTCTCAAGGTCAGGCACCCAGCAGTAACTAAAGGTGTTTGAGGTTTATTGTATAGTAAGGGATAGTAGGAGTGGTGTAGTAATGTACATAAATACACACCTTCAGGCAAGAGAAGCGGGAAGACTCCTCCCGTGTTCGCCGGCCGAAGAAGGAGGCAAAACTCCAGGCACCAGAGGAGATGGAGGAAGGAGAGGGGGAGGGGGAGTGGGAGACTGTGCAGCGGAGGAGTACCGATCAGATGACAAAACAGGTGGGTGGGTGAGTGGGTGAAAGTATGGTAGTATAGATGTGAGAAGAGAGTGGAAAGTTTCCTTATATTCACTGCAGCAATTTAGTCATTTGTTTATAGGTGGCAGTCCCATGTAGAAATTGAATATTATCCCGTCACATGTTTCAATCGTGTCACTGCATTCAAAGCGCAGTACGGATATTCTGAACTTCTGTTAAGGGCGGGGCTCATACGCACAGCGTAGATGCATCAGATATTGATGCATTTGCACAGTGCATATGAGCCCCGCCCTTAAAGAAAGTTAGAGATACAGCACTTTGAACCATTGATGCGATCGAAATACACAATGGAATAATATTTGGTTTCTACATACATGTAGCTATAGGATTACCGCATATATAAATTGCATATAGACATCTATGGTATTCACTCCATGTTATGTAGGCTAAGACTCTTATTTCTATACTATAGCTTTCCTGAGCCCCTCCCTCCACCTAGGCCCCGCCCTAGGCTCCTCCCCACATACGTCTCCCCCAGTGTGATGACCAAGGTCTAGGATCAGAGGGTGTGGGGGTGAATTGGTAGTAGACCACACCCAGTAGACCACACCCAATGATGGTCTGATGTTTGGAGGTCTGACTGGTTTGGAGACCAAAAATACATTACATCATTATTATTATAGCACCATTACATCATTGTATATTAATCCAAACTCCACCTTCTCACCCACAGGAGATAAAAAAGCTGCTGTTTGGTAAAGAAGTGGAAATCGACCACGATATTGTCTCTAAAAAGAGAAATGAAATTGTAGCTGCAAGAGGAAAGAAGGTGTGTATAGCATGACGCCATCAAGCCACCAGTAAGGTAGCCTCACATGCAGGCCTCCCCTCGCAGCTTTTTTTTTTTTAGGGAGGAGGGAATGATATATAGAACTGGCCATTCATCACGTCTCCCTTACCTAGGCTTTTTTGGGGCCCCAGAAGCATGGAAATTTCCAAATTTTCCTGGGAGAGCATACCCTAGCGGGGGAATGGCTCCACACACACACACACATCTTTTTTTTCCCACCCCCATTGAAAAATTCTGTATGAAACCCTGATTAGTGAGTAAACATCAACCTTCGCATCTACCTGATCAAGCACATTCTGGTATATTCATGGTCGTTATGACTTGTGTATTTTTCTTAGACTGTTGATCGTGGAGAGCACATCAACCAGCTGAAGCTACTGCTGCAAATCTCCAACGAAGCAAACCTAGGTGAGTGGTGGTCCTGCCCACACCTCTCGTGAAGGATGGTCTGGTTGTGAAGTGAGCTTTCAATTCACAAACACTTTTTCTGTTATAGAAAATGGCATCACCAATCAGATTGCAGGTTTATTCTTCCTGCAGCATTGTTATGAGATTAGCTCTATAAACTTTCATTGCACAGTATATTATATGTTTATTAGTAGCCAGCTGTGCTTATGACAATCGGAAAATTGTTGAAAACAACCAGAGGAGCAGGGATTTGACGGGTTCAGGTTTTCAGGAGCCCAGGCTCCCTGCCCGTGCTTTTCCAAAAATGCTGGGCAGTGGAGCCTGGAAACAAAACTAGCTAGCTTATGAGGCTGGCCTCTTTCATATTCATGATCAGCTACATGTAGTTTATTAGTACCTAATTTACAGCATTTTTGGGGCCCCAGAAGCATGGAAATTTCCAAATTTTCCTGGGAGAGCATACCCTAGCGGGGGAATGGCTCCACACACACACACACATCTTTTTTTTCCCACCCCCATTGAAAAATTCTGCTAGTGGATCTGATCACCACCATATTTGATATGCCAAGTGTGGCTTCCTCCATGAAGGATGATGTCTGGATGAGGTGTGTGCAAGTCTTGTATTGTGAGTCTACATGTATATAGTATGGCAGGTAAGTACTCCTTCCCAAAAGGTATTATTGTATGGAGCATATGAAACACCCACTCTGCTCTTGGTGTAGACTTCTTGAGTACTTTGCATCATAGCAAACGCATTTTAGGAACGTGGATGAAGGCAAAAAATTGTGTGTATAGTTTTATCATAACAGGCATTAGAGATTCTTGTCGGTTACTGCAAGTAGCTGTAAAGTCAAATGAGATATAAGTAGTAATCTTACTTATTTGAAGCACACAGAGACTAAAGAAGATGGAATGTCCAGGGACCCTGTCTCCCAGGTGGTGGACAGATACTATTTTAACCCACCCTCCTCACTTGCAGAGCAGTGTGGTTACTTTATACATACACATGTTGCACTGACCTCTTTGAGAAGTGAAGGGGGGCAACATATTACATGTACAGTATAGCTGCGCTCTTAACAATTTCCCTTTCGTCATCGCATCCTTCTTATAATTAGCTGCCTGGAGTACATGGAGACCCTGCTTGAGCTGCTGGAGACTCACCCAGAGGTGGAGCTGGACACTACCATCACCGACGACCAAGAGAACTACACTGTGAGTGGGTGGAGCCTTGATTAGATCTTCACCATGGCAACAATCAAACAATCGATCATTCCCACCCCTAGGCAATGGACCAGCCCATGAAGCTCAATGGGAGCATCCTGGTGTATGTGGAACGGATGGACGAGGAGTTCACCAAGCTGCTGCAGGCAACTGATGCCCACTCCACACAATATGTCAACAAGTAGGTTGCACGGAGGTCTGTGTCCTTACTATTCAAGGAATGTGACCCGCTGTATTGCCTCTGTTAGTACCGTCATGCGTCCATCTTTTAAACAGGGTTTATTGATGTGTGGCAGTCCCTTGTAGAAATCGAATATTATTTTGTTGCATATTTCGATTGCATCACTGCGTTCAAAGTACAGTATCTCTGAACATCTATTAAGGGCGGGGCTCATACACATAGCATAGACACTTGAGATATTGATGCATGTACACAGCGCATTCCTGTATGAACCCTGCCCTTGACAGAAGTTCAGAGCTACTGCACGGAATACGTTTTAGTGGCCCCTGCTGTATACATGTCTACACAATACTGACTACTTACTTCATGTGATGTATGCTCTCTGACACAGGCTGCAATCAGAAGCTACGGTCACTAGGCTGATTGCGAAGGTCCAGCGCTACATGGAGGAGAAGTATCGGGATGAGAGACCCGAGCTGCTCTGCCGCATCTACATCAGGAGGATTGAGCATCTTTAGTACCGTCATGCGTCCATCTTTTAAACAGGGTTTATTGATGTGTGGCAGTCCCTTGTAGAAATCGAATATTATTTTGTTGCATATTTCGATTGCATCACTGCGTTCAAAGTACAGTATCTCTGAACATCTATTAAGGGCGGGGCTCATACACATAGCATAGACACTTGAGATATTGATGCATGTACACAGCGCATTCCTGTATGAACCCTGCCCTTGACAGAAGTTCAGAGCTACTGCACGGAATACGTTTTAGTGGCCCCTGCTGTATACATGTCTACACAATACTGACTACTTACTTCATGTGATGTATGCTCTCTGACACAGGCTGCAATCAGAAGCTACGGTCACTAGGCTGATTGCGAAGGTCCAGCGCTACATGGAGGAGAAGTATCGGGATGAGAGACCCGAGCTGCTCTGCCGCATCTACATCAGGAGGATTGAGCATCTCTACTACAAGGTCAGTTGGTGACTGTATAATAGTATGTAGTGGTCTTTCAAAGTAAGCTAGGGCAACCTGTTATGTGCTGAACCTCAAGAGGTTACATTACAGTGAATCAGCCATCCCTTCCCTGACTGTATCACGACCTCTCAACTTCCAGCAGTGCCATCATTTATTGTATCCCCATGTTAGAATTGTAGCTCACAATTTGTACTGTCAGTTTGAATTTTCTTGATTGAAAAACAACTTCTTGTTTGTCTCGTTTCTCTTGTTTCTTTATTTCAGTTTTACTCTTTTATAAAGTTCCATTGTCCTTCTGTTACTTTGCATTGCATTATTGTGCAGTGACCTTAATGTTAGTAGTTTGGTACTTTTGCTTAAAAAGTAAAATGGCTGGTAGGCAACTTGTACCCTTAGCCTTTCAAGAAATTGTGACATGTGCACGCATAACGAAAATACACACACACACACACACACACACACACACACATACAGATTGACCGGAAGCCCAAGCCAGCCCAAAGCAATGCTGACACGACCCCCAGCACCAGTGAAGCACCCACTGAATCACATAGTGAGCCACCCAGCGAACCACCCAGCGAACCACCCACTGAATCACATAGTGAGCCACCCAGCGAACCACCCAGTGAACTGCCCAGTGAGCCACCCAGTGAGCCACCCAGCGAATCACCGAGTGAACCACCCAGCGAACCACCCAGTGAACTGCCCAGTGAGCCACCCAGTGAGCCACCCAGCGAATCACCCAGTGAGCCACCCAGCGAACCTCCCAGTAAACTACCCAGTGAGCCACCCAGTGAGCCACCCAGCGAACCTCCCAGTAAACTGCCCAGTGAACCGCCCAGTGAACTGCCCAGTGAGCCACCCAGCGAACCACCCAGCGAACCACCCTGTGATCCTCCAGGCAGCAGTAGCAAGACGGAGCCAGAAGAAGAGGAAGCCTCAGTGGTGATGGGCCGACTGACCAAGTTCATCTACAATTTCCCTGGGTCTGAGGGGAGGATTAGGACTAGAGCTATGCTCTGCCACATCTACCACCATGCCCTGCACGACAGGTGAGATAAGCTGTATTATACTAGGTCTACACACAGCAGATAAATTTTAGGTATAGATTTTGAATTTGCTTTCCTGCATGACCTTGGCACTTGGAGTATAGTAAGTGAAAGTATGGTTTGTATAACTCTCCCCATGCTCCTTTTCAATTTTATTAACAGATAGTTGTAGTAGAAAGCCCTTTTATTTTTCAGTCAGCTCTTCTCTACCACAAGTTGTCAGGTGCCAGCTCCTGCCAATACAAGCAAGTACATGCAGTAGTGTAGTGTCAGTCTGTGTTCATGACATTATTAATCTGTGGTAGTGTTGCTATGGAAGTCACCTGACTCTGCTGCCCCTCCCCCCAGATGGTTCCAGGCCCATGACCTGATGCTGATGAGCCACCTCCAGGAGGCCATTCACCTTGCAGATGTGTCAACACAGGTGAGTGGCCATACCAGGATGTCATCAATGTCTTTGCCTGGCTTCAGTTTTGCAGTTACTCAAACCATGACGCTTATATACATGTAGCTGTAATACTTGACTACATGTAGCCTATGCACAGCATGTATAGCATATTGTTAGCCTACATGTAAGGACAGCTAAAAAATACATTTCATGACTTTATAACAGGTTTGGGTCCAATAGATTCCTCAGATAAGGACATTGTGTGTGTAACACCTGGACTTCTTGTACTGTAACTCACTTCTAACATGCTGATTACAGGAGTCACTCTTTCCCTCCAGCTGCTCTACAACAGGGCTTTGGTGCAGCTGGGGATGTGTGCCTTTCGCCATGGCAGGATCAGGGATGCCCATAATGCCTTGGTGGACATACAGTCCAGCGGCCGCTCCAAGGAACTGCTGGCTCAGGTTGATATGGGCATGTAATCAGTTTGTATAAAAGCATATGTATGTAACATGACATGTTCAGGTTATGCACATGCGTGTACATGTACGTATACCCTGTCGAGCTGCTTCAATGGTAACTAGGGCCATAGCCAATACTGGTCTTGTGAGTCAGAGTGCTCACATCCCTCTATGATCTGCAATGTTAGCTAGCACTTAGACATTGAGTTTGACATTTGTAGCTACTTCTTGATACCGGTCTACTCCTCTTTGGAAGCGCTAGTCATAAGATTAGCACACAACCCTCCCCCTCCAGGGCCTGATAGCCCGCCACGACCGTAGCGTCGAGCAGGAGAAGTTGGAGCGGCGAAGACAGGTCCCCTTCCACATGCACATCAACCTGGAGCTCTTGGAGTGTGTCTACCTCACCTCTGCCATGCTGCAGGAGATACCCTACATGGCAGGTAGGCTGATCACATGACTTTGACTTATGTGGCACTGCCGTTGCATCAGTATTAAATTATAGTTATAAAGAGTCTTACATTGTGTAATGATTGTATGCTCTCCCCTTTATTGCAGCGGCCGAAACAGAGGGGCGCCGTCGCCTCATCTCAAAGAGTTTCCACCACCAGCTCAAGTACCATGAGAAGCAACCACTTGTCGGTGAGGCCTTGTCTGATCACTGTGTTGGTAGCTTGCTTACTACCAGTTGCTGGGGTAAGCCCCACATTAGTGTAGCTGATGGGTAACTCTGTGTGGGAATCCACACACACACACACACGCATACACAGGTCCCCCTGAGAGCATGCGAGAGCATGTGGTGGCGGCCGCCCATGCTATGAAGAAGGGAAACTGGATGGCCTGCAGGGACTACATTCTCAGCATCAAGGTCAGGTTCTCAATGTTTGTGTGTCCAATGTTCTCACCAGCTCTACAATGTCAAATAGACTTGGGAGACTGGCGAGGTATATTTTTTGTTGAAAACTCAACAGGCCATCTTGTGTTTGTGTGTAATGAAGTTGCCAGTCCCTCCTGTTTCATTTAGCACTGGTGGAACTGGAACAAGCCTGTGATCTCATCAGGCTACTGCTTGGATAGTTTGTGTGATGCTGTTTTGCCAGCCAAAAAAGAGAAATAGTGGAGCTTTACCCTCCGTTATTTTGCTCTTGCATGAGCCACAGAACAGAATGTCTTCCCAAGCCAGTGGTCATGATTGCCTTCTCTGTGCCATATGCAGGCCTGGGACCTGTTCATCAATGTTGATAAAGTGAAGGAGATGCTTACAAGGTATACAATACTAAGGTTGGGTGTAGCACGTTCAATGGTGATGTTTAGAGAGAATAATTGCCATGGGAATTAGCTATGGCCTACTGCCAAGTGCTACTAGCAGGTTTAGTAGCTTGCTGAGGGTAAACCTGTATTCACACAAGTACACACACACACATACACATGCAACCCCTGCATGTATAGCACATGTATATGTGAGTATATCTGCAGATACATCTCAGTATGGATAGAGTACGGAGAACAAACTGGGTATTGAGCCCAGAATACTAGTTTGGTGGGGGGGTCTGTGCTGAAATTCTTCTTTGGATGAAAATAGTTAGGCTATGTACATACCCATGGATCTCTTCTCACGTCTGTAGGAAGATCCGGGAGGAGACACTGCGAACATACATATTCAGTTACAGTGAAATCTATGACTCGCTAAGGTACAAACCCATAACTATCTGGCATGTGTGTCGTTGTCTTAACATTTAAGAATGCACAGGCTCTACGCAGAAATTACTGTGTTGTGTAACCAGAGATTGGTGTTAGAGAAGTAGTTGAACTTTTCCTGTGGTTCTTTGCTGGTCCATACAGTTTGGGGGTTTCAAGGCATTAGTAACCCTGCAAATATATGTGGCAGTCCCGGGTAGAAAACGAACATTATTCCGTCGAACGTGTCACTGCATTCAAAGCGCTGTATCTCTGAACGTCCGTTAAGGGCAGGCCTCATACGCACTTTGTAGAAGCCTCATGTATTGCATGAATTTATACAGTGCATATGAGCCCCGCCCTTAATGGTAATTCAGAGATACAGTGCTTTGAATGCTGTGACGCAATTGAAATGTGCGACGGAATAACATTTTCTGCCTGGGACTGCCACATATAGCAAAAATCCTGCCAAAGAAACTGACTCTACGTTGAGAAGCCCATTTGTAGTGTAGGCCCATTCCTGGAAGAGATAGAGCGTGTGTTGTTTCTCTTCCTCAGCCTGGACAGGCTGTCAGAGATGTTTGATCTTCCCATTAAGACAGTACACAGCATTGTCAGCAAGATGATCATCAAGGAGGATCTACTGGTGAGTTTATCAGTGTGTGTGTGTGTGTGTGTGCAGGGAAAGTGAGCTGGTACATGTATAGTGACATTTCTAGTTTTTCCTTGTGTGTATATAACATGTAAATTAGGCCTCTACAGACTACCCAAATGCGCATTCCCATGTGTCAGAGCCCCTGACTGTTCCCTTCCTCAGGCCTCTCTGGACGAGCCCACACAGACCATTGTGATGCATCACGCTAAACCCAACAAGCTGCAGAGCCAGGCTCTCCTATTGGCTGAGAAGGTGGGAAATAATGCAGGGTTTCGTCCGGGTTGTAGCGGTCGCAAAGCAGGGTAAAGCCACCTGCATGTATACAAATATCTTTCATACAGTCAGCTACTAGCTCTATAATTGTCCCATCATCCTTCTATAAAGTTACTACTGAATATATACAGCAGTTGTCAATTATGCGGTGGTATTCCTATTCAAGACGTATCTATGAACGATATTCTACAAATTCAAGTTTTCTAAGTATAACCACTTGTGCTACCAGGTATAAACCCAACCCGGTTTCATTATACATGCATGTAGCATGAGCTGCTGAAGGTGGCAAAGGAGCCTCCGACTTTAACGTACCTACAAGGGCCATCCTGATCCAAATTAGTTATGTCATGGCGTTTGGCATGCACTTCCTGTAGCTCCAGCTTATCGCACTGTCCTTGAATCTATGTCAAATTTTTCCAAACCAACTTGCTTCGCTTGAAGTGGTTTGCTTTCACTCTCACTGTCGCAGTTTTCTGTCATCAGTTGAGGTCTAGTTGGTTTCCTAATACGGAAAGTATTATAATGTGAATATGGAATTTGAGAGCGTCTGTGCCACTGAATTTGCCACCTTTGGCAGCTCATGTGCTCCTACCATAAAGAGCTCAAGACTACACATGTTGTAATAATTAGCACTTGAAAGTTTCTTTGTTAGTGTATTATGTGGCAGTTCCTGATAAAAAGTGAACGTTATTCTGTAGTGTATTTCAATTATGTCACTGTGTGTTAAGGGCGGGGCTTATAGACACTGCGTACAAACCTCAGGCTTCTATGCTGTGGGCACGTACGAGCCCCGCTCTTAACAGAAGTTCAGAGATACAGCACTTTGAATGCAGTAATACAATCGAAATACACAATGGTCATTTTCTACCCCGGACTGCCACCTATGCTATTGCCCAAGTATGTACGTACTATTGCTTTCTTTAGATTGGTGTTCTAGCTGAACACAATGAAGAACTAATGAAGCTAAAGCATGCTGGACCATGGAGTAAGTTGTGTATAATGCTCTCACAGTACGACTTCACACACTAGCACCTTTTATTGTAGTTCTGGCCCTACTGGTATCATAACTTGGCTGCCAGCGTGATATGTACTCCTAATTAAGGATACAACAACACCTTCGCAAATTATTAATTGCCTGTATTGTGAATGCACAGACTTTAAAATCACAAAACTGCACACAGGCTAAATCAAATTAAGAGTTGTTGCTGTAATGACCCAGAAGTGAAACCTTTTTGCTGTAGTACACAAGGGCGCTATGGAGGGTTTCATACAGAAGGAGGGGGGTGGGGACTGGGATCCCCCCCAGAATTTCGAAGGTTATTTTTGATTTTTAGCATTTCTGGGCCCCCAGAAGCATTTAATTTGGGAAGTTATGTATAATGCTCTACAAGTACATGTACATGTGACTCATATTATGCCGCCTAACAGCAGCAGTAGATGCCCCTACCCTCTGGCTTCTCACACTAGCATGCAACTTTTACTGTATAGTTACACGCCCCTCCATAGCCTGTACCAGTAGTTAATGATTTGGTTGCCAGCTTATTGGTACCGCACTTATCGTTATTAATTGTGATCCCTGAGTGAATACTTGTTATATTATCTTGCTTTTGAATACGCAAACTTTAAAATTACAATGCTACACACAGTCTGTATCAAACGTGGGTGGTTTTTACGGTAGGTGTTGCTGCGATGATGTTTTTGCTGTACTACAAGGGAGCTACAATATGGACCAAAAATTGAAGTAGTCTTGATTGCATGGTTATATTGTGATACTATGGAATGTCATCCTCTATACCGGTTATTGAGTTTATTTTTCGCTCAATAATCAGATTAATAAATTAATAATTAAAAGTTATAATATACATGAAAGTTTTTTACTTCCAAGTGGTTTGCTTTTGTATATTATGTCTAAGTTGTGCCCCCAACTTGCGAAAGGCCAGTGGTATAATTATTATGATCCTTTCCTGTCCCTATAGATGTACAATCACAGCAACAAGGCAGTGGTGCACCGTACCAATTCAGACAGATGCCAGCATGGCATGGTCAAGGTGGCAAGTATAGGAGACAGGGTCAGGGTCGACAAGGCAAACAGGGGCAGCGGCGGGGCCTGGAGTAATCTGAGGACATCAAATGGATACTAGTAATTACCATTAGTTGTGTTTTTTTGGAGCATGACTTTGCTATGTGGTCAAGAACTTATTACGCGACGTAAAACAAGTTTATCAGAGGAGTAAGCCTACCACTGCGATGTCAGCCATGATGCGTCAACGGGTCTGGGCACCCGAGACTGCTGGAGTATAGCTTCACTTTGCTGGGAATGAGGATGTCACACTGCATGGGCCATTACAATTAATCCAGCGGAGGAGACAGAAAAATAGGTCAAACGATCAAATACACTATGGCTATAAAATTGCCCCTAGCAACAGGCCTATCATGGGTTGGGAGAGGGGCTTGGTGAAAAAGCTGCCGGTCAACTACTCCCCACTTTGCAACCAAATGCACCAGACTGGAGTGCATGAGGCTGCTCCAACCAACTGCGCAGGTGTATCCTACCATCCATTGCCTCTTGTGCATGCGTCACCATCCTAGCCTTGTGCCCGGGTCCAACATCAAGCAGAAGCCTGGGGATCAGAGACTACTGAGTCAGATTTCAGCTGCAGCTACTTACATGTACGCTGTAATCCATGACAGGGAGGCTTGTCTGCCCCAGTGTATTATATCTGTGTCACTAGCAGAATAACCTATTTTATTTGTAGATCTAAATCCCCTAATCTCTAGAGAGATTTTTACAGGTCCATGATAGCATTCGTACCGCAGAGAACCTGAAGAGCTTCCAAGAGATATATGAACTTTTTGTAAGGGTGAGTCATTCTTCTGCTCATGTCGGAAGTTACATTTCATGTGCACCTTACTACTGTGGATCTTCTCGTGTGATTGGTAGGGACCACCCCAAAAGATGTTGGCATAATCTTATTGGCTTCATAATAGCTGTGTAATAGTACACTTTATTAGCGAGGTGGGAAACTTCACCTCGATGGCAAGCACTAACACCATGTGACCAGCAAGGCAGAGTTTTAAAACTTCACCTTGCTGTTAGAAATCAGCACCACCGTGATCAAGCCGAAATTTCCTCCATAATAAGGTTTCCAAGTTCATGTAGCTACTCATTTCATTATAAAGCCAACGAGATTCTGCCAATATCTTTTGGGGTGGTCCTTACCATGTACTATTATACTTGCATTTGTGTTCTCACTGCATTACATGTTGTCAAGAATACATGTAGCTTCCTTGTGTCATACCCCCTCTCAGCATGATCTCTCTCTTACAGGCACTGTTTACACGCCCAACACACAGATAACAGTAACTTTGGAAAGAAAGCACAAGTTGTTGCCAAGAAATATCTACATAGCTAATAACAGTCAAACACTGTACAGATTGTCTTGTCTACTGTTGTGTCATACACTATAATAAACATTGTTCAAAAAGGTAAATAGCAGAAGCACACAACCTTTAGTTACTGCTGGTACTATTGTCTTAATTGCAGTACTGCATAAAACCATTCTACTTGTCAACATCCTATACACCTTACTTTCAGATGAGGACTTGGTTTCTATAATTATATAATGGGACAAGCAAACCATCTCAAAGCACTCCTTATGCACGGGCCCTTTTTATAATTAGATGAACAAAGGTTTACTACTTTAGGCCCCGTACTTGCTAATTAAATGAGGAGCACGGTGAGACGGTAATTGGAGACTGGGAATGAGGCTGCTTTTAGTCCCAAGGGGAGAGAGCCTGCCTCATATGCATGCATGACTAAGGCTCACCTACTCGGGAGTGAATAAAGTGCAATGATTGGGTCGCTTGCAGACAAACACAGCACACGATATGTAACCTGTTGAGGTTCAGAAAATGTGCTGAACCTCCAGCAAATGCGCTGAACCTCAATGGAATACGCGTATACGTGAGATTGGAAGACCCTGGGAAGTGAACCTCAATGCGTGCACACTTTAGCCGATTGAGGTTCAGCACGTACTGAACCGAGTAGTGAACCTAGAGTCTAGCAGCTGTGTGGTGCTGAATCTCGCTCGTACACTAGTCTAGCGGGTATGAGGTGCTGAACCTCAATGCATGCACACTAGTCTAGCGGCTATGAGGTGCTGAGCCTCAATCCATGCACACTAGTCTAGCGGCTATGGGTGCTGAATCTCAAAGTATACACAGTAGTCTAGCGGCTATAAGGTGCTGAACCTCACCTGCTGCTAAGACATGTCATGCATGTGTTTTATAAAGTGTTCAATGAAAATAACATTCATAAGTCAGTCTTAGTAATAACAGTCAAACACTGTACAGATCATCTTGTGTACACTATAATAAGCATTGCTCAAAAGAGAAGCACACAAGCTTTAGTTACTGCTGGTACTATTAACTGTCTTAATTGCATGGGAACAGTAATGCATAAAAACCATTCTACATTCTACTCGTCGACACCCTATACACCTTACTTTTAGATGAGGACTTGGTTTCTGTAGTAATATAATTATATAATGGGACAAGGAACACAGCACTCCTTATGCATGGGCCCTTTTTAGACGAACAAAGGTTTACTACTTGAGGCCCCAATATCTCGTACTTGCTGTTTGTCTAATTAAATGAGGAGCACGGTGAGACGGTAATTGCAGACTGGGAATGAGGCTGCTTTTAGTCCAAGGGGAGAGAGCCTGCCTCATATGCATGCATGACTAAGGCTCACATACTCAGGCGTGAATAAAGTGCAATGATTGGGTCTCCAGACAAACACAGTACACGATATGTATAACGATCAAGCTAGAGACTGGAAGTCAATAGAAAGGTCTACATGTTGTAGACAGCTTACTCTTCCAACACCTCCTAACAGTAGGTTCGCGCCCAGACCCTGGGAAGTGAACCTCAATGCGTGTACACTTTAGCCGATTGAGGTTCAGCACGTACTGAACCGAGTAGATCATTACGGCAGTAAACTTGCTTCAGCTTCTGGTCTTCTAGGCACATAATAACAAGTAGCCATTTTTTTTGTGGGTGTGTGTTTGACCTTTTTGTGGGTGGGTGTTATGGGCGTGCCTCCTGCATGCCATGTGCCACGCCCAGTAATTCTCGTGAAGCGAGGACATCCCGGCTGCGGCTGCTAGTTTATTGGTTCAGGGTGGGTGCCACAGGTCTGGGCTCTGGTCAGACTCCTCAGGCATGACAATGCACCATGCTTGTCTGTACCTGTACTGAAATGCACAATCATAGTAGTATTGAACATTTGCCCAGCCTAGGGCACAAGGGTCTTGCTGGCATTTGGCCTCGTCCATTTTCCCCAAGAGGGCAAGTGGTGGCCATCATCTCCAGTGAATGGCAAGGTTTAGGATTTAGCAGGTGAACCATGCCAAACTCTGTGTTGAATGAAGTAAACAGCCATGCAGCAGCTTGTTGTATGGCATGCAAGAAATTACGAAACGTTCAGAGAACAGTAGCCTATAGCTATAGCTAAGAACTCAAGGACTTGATCTTCTTGGGTGCTGTGTCATTTCACATCCCCTATTTTGGCTAGTTGCATTAGATCATTCCATGTCACTAATGGCATAAGGCCTGTGTGCAGCTTTGGGACCCACTCAGGCTTAGAATATGTGGAAAGGAGGGGCTGGGTACACTCAACACTCTCTCTCTAGCTACACTGGCATTGGTTCGGTTTACAAGTTACACTCCATTCATCCAACACCCCCAGCTTCAACTCACACCTCCACCCTGTGAATAAGAGGATGCACAACGATACATCCTCAGAGCCACCCCATCCATGTTTTCACCATGGAAATATCAAGAAATTCCAACAGGGGAGGGGGGGGGCTCTCTTTTTGCTATCAAAAAATATGACTTCTTGCAGTGCTCTGCTTTGGCAGCAGACGGGTCGAAATCTCTACTGTAATAAGTGACGCCACATGTCGTGTGTATTGCGTATGCCAGAATTACGCAGGGATATAGATTCCAATTTTGTAGAGCTAAGCAAGGGAATTTCTTTCTATATTCTGGTCCAGTCCAGTCTAGTCTGGTCCAGTCCATTCCAGTCCAGTCCAGTCCACCCAGCTGGTTAGTGGCGCTACCAGTTTTAGTTGAGAGATGGCAACTAGTAGCGATAGTAACGCTCTCCCTGCCGTGCCCTTGGATGAAACACAAAGTGGGCGGAGCGACACAGTACAATACACGGCGTAGATACTCTTACACTATCTATAGATATGGTAAGCACGTAAGTAGCATCAAGATACAGATTTTATGCCATATATAACATTCCCAGAAACTGTAGAAAGTACAGAGGACTGCTAGTAGTTACAACAGCTATGAGCCTAGCGCTATTTTAAAACTAAACGGTAAGCCTGGCAGCACGACTACCTGCAAAAATGCACAGAAACCATCAAAAGAAGCCCAGACAGACAGCAGTATAAGCTTACCACATTTTCCTGTATCGATTTCCAACAATTTGTGAGCAGAAGAATGCCATACGTCCTACCTAGAATGGGCTATTACAGTAAGTGTCTGTACACCCCCCATAGAAGAGCACTTTGTCCGGGGGTTTATTAGAATTTGTCTGTGTCCAGGGTTTTTTGTCTGGGGGTACATTGAAGTTATTGTCCAGGGGATTATGGAGCAATTGTCTGGGGATTGTTGCACACTGGAACATCTTTGTCCAGGGGGTAAAGCTATCATCATCACTTTGTCCGGGGTGCAAGGCATTTCTCAGCTGTCTCTCCTGTCCAGGGAGGCATACAGCGATTCCATTATTTTGTCCAGGGATGCTCGTATTTGTCCAGGGTCTAAGCAAAAAAAAATTCCCCAGGGGAGTAGGAGTCAAAGAGTTTGTGTTAAATACCTAACTCTTCTATGGGGGGTGTACAGACATTTACTGGAATAGCCCAATCCCCCCAGCAGATTAATGACTGGAACGGGAATCGGGTACCGACCTCGTGTATGCGTGGTTCAATCTGATTGGTCTGTGCAGAGATATTCTAAGTGCTCTAGGAGAATAGGTTTTCTATGTGCTTGAAGGGGTTCTTAGTGATTCAGAAACCTCGCAGTGACCAATGAATTATTGACAAGTATAGTCTAAGGTTTAAGTGGTTTTGACTAAGGATTTAGTGTCATGGTTTCAAAGGTTTTGAAGGGTTTTAGTGGTTTTGACTGACGGTTTAGATGTTTTGATGGTGTTAGTGGTTTTGACTGATGGTTTTGATGGTTTTAGTGGTTTAGGTGACTTTGATGGCTTTGATTAAGGTTTTGGTGGTTTGATTATTCCTACGCAATTAGAGCGGCTTTGTGATTTTAGCATTGCTGGCAAGGTAGCTTCACGTGTTAGATCTATCTGTTCTCTTTTGCTGGAAGGAAATTGCAATTTGATACTGCTGTGGTCGAAATCCTGAAGTTGGCAAGAATAAAAGATGTCTGTAAGAGAACCACAAGCCTTTCAAGATGAACAATTGCATGTCCACATTGGGACCAAGACTGTCACCGTTCCACCATCACCTGTGAATAAATCAAGCACAGAAAATCTGAATTACAAAGTACTTGGACGTGTACTTACCGCCAGCTTGTGTGTGTTTATGCTACTGCAGGATGGGCACGGGGGGGCACGACACAAAAAGACAATAATCATTATTTGGGACTCAGCGCAGCCATTGTGTGTGGCCTGATTTCTGGAATAGCTGTAAAAGCAGTGGACTTGACGCAGGAGCATGGCCTAAGGATATCAACAACCAAGGAGAACATGTGCTACTTGGTAGTATTACTGAACTTCTTTGTGCTGTGCAGCGTTGTGCCTGGCGGTCAGTCGTTCGTAGCATATTCAATAGTGTACCATGGCCTTATCAAGGCAAAAGCAGACACTCGCAAGCACATCATCACAGCTGTTGGAGTGTACAGCTTGTGGATTTGCCTTGCATGGAAGGGATGCTTGTCTGTAGACTGGTTATTTGTTGCAGTCACTGTTGGCATCGCTACATCGTGGTCGATCCTGAACAACAGATTTCTTCACATGGGCAAGACCTTTGTAAACCAGTTCACAATTCACATCATTCTACTCATGGCCAACTTTGTTGCATTCAACTATGGCAGATTTATTGCACCAGCTCTCATAATGATTGTACAACTCTTTGCATATGCTACCACAAAGATGATCGCCAAAACACAGTGTTGGTACATTTCATCCAAGCGAGAAGACCTGGTCGTAAAGAATTACCTCACGATTGAGCAGTTCACTGGCTGTGGGATCATTCAGTGGCTACTAGCATATTTTTTGATGCTGTGGGAAGGAGTACGCCTTGGCATTGGGCCATGGCCAGTTAGCATTGGGTCATGGTGGCTCGTGTGGGAGTTCTTGGATAGTTGCTTGGATTATTTCAACAAGGGCGCTTATACAAGAAAAGAATTTCAACTGCCCAAGAGAATACTACATGCATTCTTCTTTGTTACTGATGTTGGATTGCACATCCTCTTCGTTCTCTATGGAGTGGGAATGCCAATAGATGAGTTTGGACTTGGAATTCCACAAACGGTACAGAGCAGATTCCTGTATCTTGCAGCATTGATTGCCATGTGGACGGTGGTGTTTGTACTTTGCTCCAGAATTGGATTGAGGCGAGAGATTAAGTACTGTGGGTATGCCTTTCAATGGGTTGGGCACGCCTCCTTGGTGAGACTTCCTGCATATGCCTCATCCCCACTCATGATGACAGCCGTGTGGGCTATGGTGTTTGGAAACATTTGCTATGTTCCTAAGATCTGGTCACCCACTTTCCCAAAGCCAAAAATGATATTTTCCATCTTTGCAATTGGGCTTGCAGTTGTAAGTTTCCTCTGTATCATCTTCCATCACGAGGTACATGCAATTCCTGCGTTTCAGTATTCTCTCATGGCAGGAATGTGGCTCATCATTGTTATTGCGATGATTTTTGGACATCGTTGGTGGAAAGTAAAGACTTGTTAACTAGCCATCCCTGTAATATTATTGGTTTATATTAAGCTGTCATAATTATATATAATAGTCACTGATCTTACCAGTGCGTGTATGAACATGTGAGACTAATGTGTAGGCCTGTTTGTATAATGAGAGGCAGCAGTTTTGAACAATTACATGTACACATTGAGCTCATGCAGCAACTTGATATTACACTGCAAGAACAAAAGGATTGCTTTGACCCATGCAGCCCATGCAGCTCGGGTCACCTGAGTTGCAGTTTCAATTCTATTGCTTGACCACTGTAGGTAGTAAACAAGTACACTTGTGACATTTCTTAATTGCAGGAGCCGTACAAATGCTATAAGTTGTTATAAGCAGATACTGCACTGTGGTTAGTGCAATATCTAGATAATCTGTGGACATCAAATTAACGGATGGATACTAGTAATTATCATTGGTATCATTCAATTTGTTGTGTATGGGTGTGTTTGGATATCACTCACATGACTTTGATTTGCTATTGTGGTCAAGTACTGAACTAATCAAACAGCCATGCAGCAGCTGAGTGTATGGCATGCAGAAGTTTGATTTCACCAAAGAACTAATTGTCCAGCATGAGTAAGTTTTGCACAGCTCACTATAGAACAAGGTTGATATTTGATATTTATTTTCACATGAATCATCCAGGTTGTCAGTCCGAGCTAAATCCTGCCGTGAATGGATCAGCTTATCTCATCTTGCACAGCTGCATGTGACAGAGATAAACTGATTCGCTTACGGCAGCATTTAACTAGGACTCATATGCCTCTGCTCTATATAGTATGGGGAGGGGGTAATATTTAGTCTCATTCCCAGACCCTCCACATGCTCCCTGGAGCATGTGGAAGGTCTGGAAACAAGACTAGTCAATATCCCATTGCGGGGGAGGGAGGAATGATTGCTGTGTATTGGCACATGGCATGTATGCAGAAGTGCATTAAGCCATTGTGGGAACTTGGTTCACAGCAATTAGCTGTATCAGCAATAACATGCATGTGTGTTGCTGATCTCCTTTTATTTTCTGATCCATATTATTGTCATAATATAACATTCCTAGGTGCTTGTGTAGGTGTATATACATGCATGCAACATCTTCCCTGATCTAGGCATAATATACAATTATTTAAGGTACTATATATTTTATAGTACATGCACACAGTCACCAGGAGTGCATTAAGCTGGAACCTACCTTACCAGATCCATGTAAACATTAATTAAACAACCATAATAATGATCAAAAAGTTCTACATATAAACCATGAAAAATGAAGAAAACAGTATAGTGCAGAACCACACCTTACAGCTCACATGTCTAGATACTATGCCTGTACACGGAATTCTATCATGATGTACACAAAAGTACACAAACGATTGTAGTAATATTCTATACAATACTAATGACACACATGGGGTACTACCTCACATAACTATACTTATAGCTGGTGTAAGCTTTAAAATTGCAATGATAACATCACTTGTGTCTGCTTATTTGGTGTCTGTTCCTGGCTTTATACTCAAAGAACGAATTCCATCTACTGCGATGTCTTCAGAGTTCTCAAGTATTGTGTACCTCTGTACATGGAATTACAAAAAATGTGGACATGTACATGAGTGTAATCTTTCTTGCACATGCATGCAAATTAAAATAATGTGCCTATAAAGCTCAAAGCTTAAAGAATAAAACTTTTAAATTTAACCACTCTACCAGACCCAAATAAGTATAAAATATATCAGAGAAATGGTTTTGACAGGTTTTCACAAATTTCTGTCCTTATATTAGCCAACATAGAAGCCATATAAGTACCGGGGAAATTGACAAACATTTAACAGAAGTGGTAATATCTTGACTAGTAAGGTGTTAAGATTTCAAATTTAGGTCAAAAATAGGTTAGCACAAGCTTGATCTCTAATATATTTTTGGAAGTCATTCAGATGATAATTGCTAAATGTACCTTGGCCCTTATCTCTGGTGTTGATTGACTGAGGTCATCTTGCTTGTGATAACCAAGGTTTGAACTTACTCGAAACTAAGATGCAGATCTAGATTTAATCACCTTAAGCAATTGTTTTGAATCAGGTGTTGCGTAGAAGCCATAGAATTCTGTGACTTACTAATTGCATTAACGCTTTCACCAAACTCTAGCAGACACATGTAGGTACATGTATTTCACTTTTGAGAGCTTAGCATCAAACTGTCAGAGATATAGCAAAATTATGCAATTTTCTAAAAGTTTCACTCTTTAAGCTTGAAACACATACATACAACAGATCTGTCTTATAAGAGATAAGTAATGGCATTTGTACCTTAAGCTGTGTTTCAAGTTCCTTAACTTTTTGTTCAAGTGCAACTGTCTTTGCATCAGGGAGGTCTCCGGCAGTTGTAAAAGGAGGTCCACTTAGGCTAAAAATAGTTTCTCCATTGGGATCCTTATAGAGTGCTATCATCTACAAAGGATTATGACCCATGTTGTATTACAATGCAGAATCTGATATGCTTTATATAGTGCTTACATACCTTTGGAATAAATATTAGTCCCAAGATGACTGTTGCATCCAACACATATCCTACTGAGTATATAGCAGCAAGGGCATTTAGATACTCATTCAGTGCAATAAAACTAATGATGATCACTGCAATAATAATTGAAGTGATGTATATAACGCCTGCAATGAATTTGGCATCATTGAGTCCTTTAACCTTGACCTTTCTTGTGGTAAAAGCTAGAAGGATTCCAATAATCTCAAGTATTGCCTTGTAACCGAACAGAACTCCAAGCCAAATTCGATCATGATCTGATTGTGACTGGCAAGAATAAAAATAGTATTCTGTACGAATACCAGACACCTGTGAAATAGAAAAGATTTGAATTGCACTAGTTCCTGTACATCCACCAAGCACCACCTCACCTGATCTACATCAAACAGGTTTTCCTCATGTGGGATCAGTGTGGCCTTGAGTCGGGTACTAGGGATTGCTGTTACTGTAACCAGAATGATAAGATCGATCAGTACTAGGCTTGCTACAAAAAGCACTAAGTGCCAGTCCTGAATGTTCTATTACATTATTCAAAAAGTACAGTGGTTAGGATTGTGATGGCATATTATAGTGTGTGTGTGTGTGTGTGTGTGTGTAAAAGGGAAAGAGATTACATTAATAATATACAGGCTGGTGTCTGTAGCTACTAATATCGTGTAACAGATATCTACATACCCACTTCTTCTTTGGTGTGGGGTTATTGAAGATGTAATACACTCTCCACATCTTGCCCAAAACAGGTCCAAAGGCAAGTGAATATCCGATAGCTGCTAGCCATGGACGAATCTGACATGTGGTGAAAAACATGGAATTACATATCCTACAACAGCCTCATCGATATCATAATGTACAAACACAGATTCACACTGACTTACATTACAAAGTACTGTGGCAGTATCGGGATCAGTGGAGTGAATGGCATAGAAGTACACTGCGATGTATAGCATGAGTGCTCCACAGCATATAATGTAGTTCAAGTTAGGGCTTGTCAGACGAATTAACCTATACACAGGAACAACTAATAAAATGAACAGAACTATACTATTAATACAGCAACTAATAATACTAGATTTACTTTGTCTTCCGGAAGTAGGATACAAAAGCCAAGCAGAGGACAGCAAATGTAATGCCAGCACTTGTAAAGATGTACATCAGTACAGTTAGTGGGATAGATATGGGAACTATTTCCATATCTGGAATGCCATCATGAGGGATGCCACCTTAAAGGGAAAAAGAAGTTAAATTGCTAAAATACACAATGTCATCTGAATGAACCGATTCAGAATATTTACTTGGCCACACGGTGTCTGTATTTTCTCCAGTGATGTAGACAAATGTTCCAAAGTCTTCCTCCTGAACGGAGACTGATGCTATCTCTGAACGAACTAGGCATGCACCATTATCTGCAGAAAGTGTATAGAATAAGTGTGTATATATACACAAACATTCTAAAAATGTATTCATCTTACCAGGATTACAAGTGTCTCTTCTTTGGAACTGCTGTACACGTAATCTACTGACAGCTCTTATGCCATTATTTGTAAATGAAACCTCGCCCTGTAGTAAATGTTGATATTGAAGTCATTTTATCCAGGAATATGTATACATGTTCATGTACAAGCTTACTGTGATTCCCATGAAGTTTGTGTCCTGCAAGTGATTGAAGATCCTGCTTGTGACAGAACTGACATTATAGTTAAAATCCTCTAATCTGAAGGGACGGTTCTCTGTGATTCCAGCTTCTCTTTTTGCTTGTTCATTCAAACCTTCATTAAATTCCAACTCTATGTATTAATAGGAATTAAATAATCTAGCACTTGTAATATTAAATACTAGTTACTTAACTTATTTAAAAATTGTGAATACTGTGAAATATCAGTTTACAAACAAATATTGCCATGGCATGAGTTTAAAGGATGAGTGGCAATTGCAGGTTTTGGTATGAGTAATGTATAATGGGACAGATTTCCTGTCTGTATAAAGTGAAGGCAAAGACAACCAGCATTCACCCTTGCAGGGTTCATGTCTGGGAACTAATACTTCAGCTACATACATGCCTTGATTTGAGAAAGAAGCATACACTTCAATCTTTAGCCACTCCCATACCATCTTTTTCATTGTGCTTTGTGGTTACTAGGTACTCTTCCCAGTGCGATAAATCTGATATTAGCATGATATAACTATTGCCGCCTATTATAGTGCACAGACCATACATGAAATGTGTATACATGACTGTGACTTTCCCATTAAAAATAGGAATTCTGTATTAGATGGGTTTGAGACTAGGTTCTTCATTATAATAAGGTTACCTTGAAGTGTCTTATTGAGAGCAAGAGCAAAAGCTCGCACCCCATCAAAGCAGTGTTCAGCATAATAGAGGTAATCAAATTCACCTCTAAACTCTTCATTCAGAATTTCCTCTGACTGAGCTATAAACCTAGTAAGATTCTGAGGCAAGGAGATACAAAACGTAAACTATAATATCAAATCGGCTTTCTAAAACTCACTGAACTGGATCAGAATACATACAATTCCAGCATCAACAATCTCAGATGAATTCAGAATGCCTGGATCAGAAAGGATTGCTGGAGAGCGCTCCAAAACTTGTTCCATGTTTTCAACTGTGCAGTCAACATCACCTTGAGGAACCCACCAGTAGTTGGAATACCATGCGTATGTCATAAACACATACCTAGGGGATGTCATTCCCCTTCTGTAGGCCTACACAGGTTGCCAAATGAAGATTAAATGTACCAGTATAGTATCCATATGCATCTTCACTAAATACAACTCACCTCACATATAATCATTCTGGCATTGTCTGAAAACATTGCCAGGATGTATATATTAGCAGTTTCCACCTATGATGTAGTGGAAAATTCTAGGCAATGAATATTACCATGTTGGTGCTCTAATCATAACTTACAAAGAGGCTCTCTCCTAGATCACTGATGCCTTCACGGCTGTTGAACGTTTTTAATATTATTTCAATTTCTGGCCTCCCATCCATCCTCCTTTGTTGGTTGACATCCCTTAAACGATCTTCAAGTGATTCTACTGTCTAAAGAATATAGAATAGATTCCTTAATATAGACTGTACAATTACCAAGAATTAGTCTCGTGTCTAGACCTCTACTCGCGCACCCACCACGAGTAGAGGTCTGTGCACGAGACTAATCAAGAACTGCAATACATGCATGCTATCTGTTGACTCATGAAGTATAGAGAGTATACTTCAGGAATTACAAACCCCAGCTCGGTTCATATGGGAATGTAGTGTGATACTTCTGTTTAATACTAATGAATTCTCAATATTCATTCTCAGATGCTGTTACGGGGAATTATAAAGTATGTACATTGTACATAAGTTGAATAGTTATTACAAATCTAACAAGTATTTCTTAATATTAAAAGGTACCAGTGTAAAAAGATTCTCCTCTTGCTGGATAATGACAACTCGATTCCATCCAAAAAACTGCATGATTCCAGAATACGCTGGAACAAGCTCCAGATCAGTTGGTATGAGTTGAAAGTATTTCCGAAATCTAGTGCGATTTGCAAGCTCCGGTGATGCTGAGCCACAGGCCAACTGTATAATATGTCAAGTGTCCAATGAACAGAAAGTCAGATCAGGATACTGGTAATGAAATACAACTGGCCAGCACATGCCTGCACACTCATACACTAGCAGTGATAATTCGTAACAAACCTGTGTGATGTTGAAGAAATGGCTGATGGCAGCTGTTGGTTCAGTGGCAATTGAACAGCCTGATCCAAAGATAGCATACTTGGTAGGTTCCTGCAACACGACTTCATTGAAGAATGCATCCAATGCTACAGTGCTGTCACACTTTGTGTGTGCATGTAGAATGAATAATGATTATAATTGAAGATCGCATGAAATCAAATTTGTATATGTAAGAAAATTTATGATGATGTATTTGGCCTCTTAGAGTTCACAGATTAATAGCATTTGCATAGCTCACATAATTTCATTTCTGTCCATTCAAGAGTCACTGTTTCTGTAAATTACCACGTAATTGCGAATGCCACAAATTCTGCCCTGTATCTCCCTCTCTGTATAACAAAAAAATCTGGACTTCTGGGATAGTGCTACAGCTATATCCCATCCAAAATCTCTCATGGTTTATTCCAGTCATGCAGCCCGTTGCAGAGTTTAATATGCATTTGTCACCCATTAAAACATTTTTTTAGTGTGGGTAAAATCTAGCCGTGAGTGCACTATTAAAAGAGTGCAGAATAAACTCTGTATATTATATAATTTTTATGCTCATCATTGCGGAATATGGTGAGTTGTTTCACTCATAAAGCTGTGCTTTTACTCACCTCAGCTCATCAAAATACAGTTGCATTACTCATTCTGTGTATTTGTTCTGATCACTGACATTCACATGCTCACTCGCTCGTGATAATTACAGCCCGAAGCAAATGTAACACAGCCCACCTATGGTTTGGGCTTGGGTACAGTTCTTACCAATCACACCCTTTATTGTGTTTCTCTGATACAGCTATCAACTGAAACAGAGGCAAAAAGCGGAAGAACAATCTGGTGACTCTCGTCGCTTTCCGTAACCATGCAGGAATGTGTGCAGCTGCTGATCTGAAGTTTGAACTGTAAATAGATTTTTTCTCTCGATAATCGCATGTGTAGCTAGTCTGCAGCTTGTAAACACTACTAATCGACACCGTCTTTCTCACCTCGTAGCTTACCACTCATCGCCACTGGCTTTTCACCGTTTGATTTCATAAAGATCAAGCTTTTCAATAGTATGGCAAATCGGGCCTCTGTACCCTGGATGTGACGTCACGCTTGTTATCAGCAGTTCATTGAATCTCCTCTGTATCTAGACCTTGCAGGTCACATCCTCTGTCTGCATTATTGTAGTAGTGATTGCCATTAGTGCTGCCAGCTTCATGGTGAGGTTTTTATTTTATTAGGAGATACCTAGTATATATACGAATCTGGTCACTTTGCACATCCAAAAACTGTTGCCTGGGTTGTGTGTGTGTGTGTGTGTGTGTATGTGCACACATGCGCCACTGCAAAAAAGGCATATGCATGGTTGATTCAATGTTTGGTTGGCAACGTTTTTGCTTTTTATAAGGATTCAGTTGCATTCACTAAATACCATAAACAACTAGTAAGTGCATTCACTTCTCAGGCTTCCTTCAACAAGAATTGCTTGCTCAACTTCAGATCATCTTTCCTACTTGGTCCCTCTCTCTGAAAATAATGGTCCAGCCTGCACCAGCGGCAAATGTCACTTTCTAGCTTAGTTGCTACTATCTTGGTAGCTAAGTAGGCCTAGACTACTACATTGTAGTCAATTTACCATTGACAGCAGTGACTCCAGTGAGTGTGCCGGCGCGTTTTGTAAGCGTACCATGAGTACGTATAAATTGCACAAAGGGATCATCAACCAATGAAGATGGCTGACTGCAAGCATAAAAAGACAAGTTGAGTGCTATACAATGACATAAGGTGTCAATTCAGTAATGGTCAAGCCAAGAAAAGAGATGAAGAGCTGATTGAACAGGCATACACCTACTCGACGAAGAAGACCTACCCAGATGGCTGCATGCATCCTTAGTATTCAAAAGTGTGTTAAGCATGTCCATACTACATTACTTACATTATTATACTGTTGTCAACTTGACTACAAGAGAACATGATGTTTTAATGTAAAAAGTATGCTAAGAGGTGCTATACTGGCAAATAGCACTTAGTTTCCATAAGAAGGTTGCCAAGAGGTCTGTTAATTGTAGCTAGCTGGTTGTATAAATGTTAGTGTTAACCTACGTAGCTCGTCAACCACACTACTTTTTATTGTACAGTAGCTTAATATTATATTGGTGGCACAACAACACCGAACTGGGGGCCCAGTAAAATTTTCAGTGGAAATTTTGGTCCTAGGATCAAGGCCACACTTAGGCATGCTTAGAGCACTATGAATGCCTCCCCAAATGCCCTAAACTAGCACTATTCTGCCAAGGTAATTTTCTCATATATAGCAACGAAAGACCTTTCATAAGAGAGTCCAAAGAAATTGTGTGAGCTGTACATGTGCTTACGTGCATGCACAAATGTAAACTTTGAACTTCAGTGCTATAAATGATTTAAAAGGTGTCATATACAGCCTTACAGCAATGTGGAATTATATGAGTTCATGCAAAATGCTCATGCAGTGACTCTATCACAGTACATTTCCAACTTGTGTACTATGTATATATGTATACAGAGGAAGATGTCTAGGCTATATAGATGCCTTACCTACTCGATGCAGCAAGAGTTTCTGTTTGGCTACATCATGATTGTTGCATAACTGCTACATTCCAGAGCTACAACCCTGGTAGCTATAGAAGCAGTAATGTTATACTATGACAGTGGGCTAAGGCATGTATATAGTGGAAAGATGGTTCAGTCATTGAATGAAAGCAGGAATAAAGATGTCACATACCTCAGAATCACTGAATGTGTAGTGGAGTGTGTAGCCAGGGAGCAGGCTCTCGTCCTCATTGATTAAGTTCAAGGCAATCTGTAGTCCAGGTGCTATGGGAGCACTGACAAAGGCTCCGCTAAAAGCTAGCATGAGAGCAACATGGAGGGGAGTCCTAGAGAAACAGGCATAATTTGAATAGCTGTAGCTGTCTGACTCGGTATATATATTACCTATGATATTACTTACTGGACATCGCAAGGCATCTACTCCCTCTTGTTACCCTCTCCAGAGGCCCAGTTAAATAGTGACAACCCTAACTTATTATCTCTTCTGAGGGTCACTCAGTTACTAGCTATCTCAGTTTGCAGATGACTTGACTGTTTTATCTGTGTCACACCTCCAGGACTACTGCAAATAAACGCATGGCTATCACCTAGATCGTGAAATCAGGTCGGAAATTTTTCACCATCAGCGCTAGCTATGATGACAGCACAAGAAACATCTTGGAGTCTCAAATTCCCGCGTTGAATGTAGCTAGCAATCCTCGTATATCACTTTTATTTTTTATGCAAGAAATGCACGTTCCCAGGCTGCACTCTGCAGCGCACTGAGAAAGAAAAAAAAAGCCTGGGAATGAAGCTAAATGCAACGTACCTGCTGTCACTCGCGTTGATCGGTGGAAACACTCTCTGTACACCGTCGAAAGTGATTTGGGCGTTAGAGCTCCACAGCTGTATATTGAGAAACAAGACAACGACAACGAATAAATTCGCCATATCGCCGGGACTGGAAACAGACTCAATTAACACCCGCTCCGAAGTAGTTACCTAAGCTTACTTCCGTTATAGATGGATTGCAAGGGGCGTGTCCAATTACGTAATGTCACTTCCGGAGGGCAAGTGAATTCGGCAACGCACGTTTTCATTGCAGCCGAAACAGAGAGAACTATAGGACATGACTTACCAAGATTGACTGACATCTGAGGGAGTCTTTTACAGTTGCAGCTATGTACTTATGCACCTGCGAACTCGCGCGTTTGCCCTCCAAAAAGTGGGATTACGTCATTCGCCACGCCTACTTGCAATACGAGTCGCTTGACGATTGTATAATATAATGTGTATTATGATTCAATAAGCAGTATGATGAGACACTTTTGGATGAGCTTTATGAATTATCTCTTGGATGTCAGGATTGTCGTGTGCACCACTAGATCCTCTGACGCTGACATTTTCAGGCTTGTCATATCATGTCATATATTATCTATGCTGTTTCAAAATGAGGTGACATCTGGCAGCATAAATAAATTTCTATGAAGGACCCGGCTGGCAATGGTTATCAGTTCTGATGCAGATGGGTAAGCATAGCTGATGGCTGGCTAGGAGTGACCAACTTTTTTCATGTGTTTGCTGCATGCATTCTTGACCAACTCCCTCCACATAGCTACTCCTACCATTTTGGCAATTAGCTGTGCCCATGCATGTAATTATCATCTGCAACTAAATAACAGACAACTATATGGTCAAGATGACAATTCTTTTCTTAGGTAGTTATTTGACAAAAAAAAATCCAGTTATTAAATGCAAAAATATAATTGTTAGCTAAACCAACAGAAACCGCCTTTAGTTTAAATGCAGGGAGCTATCTTTAACCTAGCAGAAACTCCCCCACAAAAACCCTGACATAATGGAGGTGAGAAATGATACTATAGCTATTGTGGGTTACTATATAAGATTATATTCTACATCATGCAACACTTCAGGATGTCAAATTTCATCTGAAATTATTGCTCTAAATCATACTAATAATAATATACTCATGTTGCTGCCGTAGCGCTTACGCCATTGACCACGCACCCACAGACGCAGGCGGAGCTTGTAAGACCTCCAGTCAGAGGACAAGAGCAAGAACAACCAGAGACCACACAATCCTGATCACCATACAATTCCTTCTTCCTAGTCTCCCATATCAATAATACAAAGCTCTTAACTAGCTTTAATAATGCTTTAAAATCATCCCTGTTCCAATTCTCAAATCCTAAAATAAAACTTGCCTTATTAAAATTATCAAGTGTACTAAACTCCCCAAACCTCCCCCCAATAGATTTTCTAATTCTACCATGAAATTATTTCTAATGCTGTCATATGCTGGACACTCCCAGAGAACATGTACCACACTCTCACATTCACCTCTGCATAATTTACACTGCCTATCATCATTTTTACCCCTATGTCTTCCTAACTCTTCATTCAGACCGTTCGTACCTGACCGAAACTTAAACAATAATCTTGTACCCGGATCACCTACCCCCTGCAAATAATTCTTGAATTCTATTTCCTTACAGAAAGACTTGTACAGATTCAACTTAACTTTAGTATTCAAGCTGTCATTAAAGACCTTGTATTCTCTATCCCTCAACGCTTCGTCTACCGTATCTAAAAACAAATTAATATTATCCGCAGCTAATACCTCTTGGCTATCTAAATCTAACTGCAGCAGCAATTCATTAATTACTTTCATCCAAGTTTTCCTTTGCCTACCTCTACATGGTTTCACTTCCCACTCAGCATCTAATAGTACTCTAGGATACCGCTCAATATCCAACTTATTGACTTTATACCACCACTTAAGTTTGCTTCTATCCCTCCTCCCTTTCAAGGACTCTAACCCCATATCTCCCCTTACCGCTTCATTACACGTTTTGGAAGAGCAGCCAAGTATCTTCTTAGCTGCTCCTAGCTGAATGGATTCTAAGGAAGCTGTCTGCCGTTTATTACAAGCCCACACTTCACTACCGTATTCTAAAGTAGGACGAAGTACTGAAACTAACAATAATCTCCTTGCAACGGTACTGATATTTCTATTACTGACAAACCGGTGCAAACGATTAAGCTTTTTCTTCCCATTATCAATTACCTTCTGTACATGACTATCCCATGACCCATTCTCAGCAAATTCAATCCCCAAGTAACAGTAGCTTACAACCCTTGGAATTACGTTATCTCCCCACTTCCACGCACACATATCTGTAATAGCCACCTTAGAAAATACCACAACAGCACTCGCAATAACATGCATGTGTGTTGCTTTTATTTTCTGATCCATATTATTGTCATAATATAACATACCTAGGTGCTTGTGTAGGTGTATATACATGCATGCAACATCTTCCCTGATCTAGGCATAATATACAATTATTTAAGGCTTTGAATGACTGATAACATACTATATATTTTATAGTACATGCACACAGTCATCAGGAGTGCATTAAGCTGGAACCTACCTTACCAGATCCATGTAAACATTAATTAAACAACCATAATAATGATCAAAAAGTTCTACATATAAACCATGAAAAATGAAGAAAACAGTATAGTGCAGAACCACACCTTACATCTCACATGTCTAGATACTATGCCTGTACACTGAATTCTATCATGATGTACACAAAAGTACACAAACGATTGTAGTAATATTCTATACAATACTAATGACACACATGAGGTACTACCTCACATAACTATACTTATAGCTGGTGTAAGCTTTAAAATTGCAATGATAACATCACTTGTGTCTGCTTATTTGGTGTCTGTTCCTGGCTTTATACTCAAAGAACGAATTCCATCTACTGCGATGTCTTCAGAGTTCTCAAGTATTGTGTACCTCTGTACATGGAATTACAAAAAATGTGGACATGTACATGAGTGTAATCTTTCTTGCACATGCATGCAAATTAAAATAATGTGCCTATAAAGCTCAAAGCTTAAAGAATAAAACTTTTAAATTTAACCACTCTACCAGGCCCAAATAAGTATAAAATATATCAGAGAAAAGGTTTTGACAGGTTTTCACAAATTTCTGTCCTTATATTAGCCAACATAGCAGCCATATAAGTACCGGGGAAATTGACAAACATTTAACAGAAGTGGTAATATCTTGACTAGTAAGGTGTTAAGATTTCAAATTTAGGTCAAAAATAGGTTAGCACAAGCTTGATCTCTAATATATTTTTGGAAGTCATTCAGATGATAATTGCTAAATGTACCTTGGCCCTAACTGTCAGAGATATAGCAAAATTATGCAATTTTCTAAAAGTTTCACTCTTTAAGCTTGGAACACATACATACAACAGATCTGTCTTATAAGAGATAAGTAATGGCATTTGTACCTTAAGCTGTGTTTCAAGTTCCTTAACTTTTTGTTCAAGTGCAACTGTCTTTGCATCAGGGAGGTCTCCGGCAGTTGTACAAGGAGGTCCACTTAGGCTAAAAATAGTTTCTCCATTGGGATCCTTATAGAGTGCTATCATCTACAAAGGATTTTGACCCATGTTGTATTACAATGCAGAATCTGATATGCTTTATACAGTGCTTACATACCTTTGGAATAAATATTAGTCCCAAGATGACTGTTGCATCCAGCACATATCCTACTGAGTATATAGCAGCAAGGGCATTTAGATACTCATTCAGTGCAATAAAACTAATAATGATTACTGCAGTAATAATTGACGTGACATATATAACGCCTGCAATGAATTTGGCATCATTGAGTCCTTTAACCTTGACCTTTCTTGTGGTAAAAGCTAGAAGGATTCCAATAATCTCAAGTATTGCCTTGTAACCGAACAGAACTCCAAGCCAAATTCGATCATGATCTGATTGTGACTGGCAAGAATAAAAATAGTATTCTGTACGAATACCAGACACCTGTGAAATAGAGAAGATTTGAATTGCACTAGTTCCTGTACATCCACCAAGCACCACCTCACCTGATCTACATCAAACAGGTTTTCCTCATGTGGGATCAGTGTGGCCTTGAGTCGGGTACTAGGGATTGCTGTTACTGTAACCAGAATGATAAGATCGATCAGTACTAGGCTTGCTACAAAAAGCACTAAGTGCCAGTCCTGAATGTTCTATTACATTATTCAAAAAGTACAGTGGTTAGGATTGTGATGGCATATTATAGTGTGTGTGTGTGTGTGTGTGTGTGTGTGTGTGTGTAAAAGGGAAAGAGATTACATTAATAATATATAGATATACAGGCTGGTGTCTGTAGCTACTAATATCGTGTAACAGATATCTACATACCCACTTCTTCTTTGGTGTGGGGTTATTGAAGATGTAATATACTCTCCACATCTTCCCCAAAACAGGTCCAAAGGCAAGTGAATATCCGATAGCTGCTAGCCATGGACGGATCTGACATGTGGTGAAAAACATGGAATTACATATCCTACAACAGCCTCATCGATATCATAAAGTACAAACACAGATTCACACTGACTTACATTACAAAGTACTGTGGCAGTATCGGGATCGGTGGAGTGAATGGCATAGAAGTACACTGCGATGTATAGCATGAGTGCTCCACAGCATATAATGTAGTTTAAGTTAGGGCTTGTCAGACGAATTAACCTATACACAGGAACAACTAATAAAATGAAAAGAACTATACTATTAATACAGCAACTAATAATACTAGATTTACTTTGTCTTCCGGAAGTAGGATACAAAAGCCAAGCAGAGGACAGCAAATATAATGCCAGCACTTGTAAAGATGTACATCAGTACAGTTAGTGGGATGGATATGGTAACTATTTCCTTATCTGGAATGCCATCATGAGGGATGCCACCTTAAAGGGAAAAAGAAGTTAAATTGCTAAAATACACAATGTCATCGGAATGAACCGATTCAGAATATTTACTTGGCCACACGGTGTCTGTATTTTCTCCAGTGATGTAGACAAATGTTCCAAAGTCTTCCTCCTGAACGGAGACTGATGCTATCTCTGAACGAACTAGGCATGCACCATTATCTGCAGAAAGTGTATAGAATAAGTGTGTATATATACACAAACATTCTAAAAATGTATTCATCTTACCAGGATTACAAGTGTCTCTTCTTTGGAACTGCTGTACACGTAATCTACTGACAGCTCTTATGCCATTATTTGTAAATGAAACCTCGCCCTGTAGTAAATGTTGATATTGAAGTCATTTTATCCAGGAATATGCATACATGTTCATGTACAAGCTTACTGTGATTCCCATGAAGTTTGTGGCCTGCAAGTGATTGAAGATCCTGCTTGTGACAGAACTGACATTATAGTTAAAATCCTCTAATCTGAAGGGACGGTTCTCTGTGATTCCAGCTTCTCTTTTTGCTTGTTCATTCAAACTTTCATTAAATTCCAACTCTATGTATTAATAGGAATTAAATAATCTAGCACTTGTAATATTAAATACTAGTTACTTAACTTATTTAAAAATTGTGAATACTGTGAAATATCAGTTTACAAACAAACATTGCCATGGCATGAGTTTAAAGGATGAGTGGCAATGCAGGTTTTGGTATGAGTAATGTAATGGGACAGATTTCCTGTCTGTAAAAAGTGAAGGCAAAGACAACCAGCATTCACCCTTGCAGGGTTCATGTCTGGGAACTAATACTTCAGCTACATGCCTTGATTTGAGAAAGAAGCATACATTTCAATCTTTAGCCACTCGCATACCATCTTTGTCATTGTGCTTTGTGGTTATTAGGTACTCTTCCCAGTGTGATAAATCTGATATTAGCATGATATAACTATTGCCGCCTATTATAGTGCACAGACCATACATGAAATGTGTATACATGACTGTGACTTTCCCATTAAAAATGGGAATTCTGTATTAGATGGGTTTGAGACTAGGTTCTTCATTATAATAAAGTTACCTTGAAGTGTCTTATTGAGAGCAAGAGCAAAAGCTCGCACCCCATCAAAGCAGTGTTCAGCATAATAGAGGTAATCAAATTCACCTCTAAACTCTTCATTCAGAATTTCCTCTGACTGAGCTATAAACCTAGTAAGATTCTGAGGCAAGGAGATAAACTATAATATCAAATCGGCTTTCTAAAACTCACTGAACTGGATCAGAATACATACAATTCCAGCATCAACAATCTCAGATGAATTCAAAATGCCTGGATCAGAAAGGATTGCTGGAGAGCGCTCCAAAACCTGTTCCATGTTTTCAACTGTGCAGTCGACATCACCTTGAGGAACCCACCAGTAGTTGGAATACCATGCGTATGTCATAAACACATACCTAGGGGATGTCATTCCCCTTCTGTAGGCCTACACAGGGTTGCCAAATGAAGATTAAATGTACCAGTATAGTATCCATATGCATCTTCACTAAATACAACTCACCTCACATATAATCATTCTAGCATTGTCTGAAAACATTGCCAGGATGTATATATTAGCAGTTTCCACCTATGATGTAGTGGAAAATTCTAGGCAATGAATATTACCATGTTGGTGCTCTAATCATAACTTACAAAGAGGCTCTCTCCTAGATCACTGATGCCTTCACGGCTGTTGAACGTTTTTAATATTATTTCAATTTCTGGCCTCCCATCCATCCTCCTTTGTTGGTTGACATCCCTTAAACGATCTTCAAGTGATTCTACTGTCTAAAGAATATAGAATAGATTCCTTAATATAGACTGTACAATTACCAAGAATTAGTCTCGTGTCTAGACCTCTACTCGCGCACCCACCACGAGTAGAGGTCTGTGCACGAGACTAATCAAGAACTGCAATGCATGCATGCTATCTGTTGACTCATGAAGTATAGAGAGTATACTTCAGGAATTACAAACCCCAGCTCGGTTCATATGGGAATGTAGTGAGATACTTCTGTTTAATACTAATGAATTCTCAATATTCATTCTCAGATGCTGTTACGGGGAATTATAAAGTATGTACATTGTACATAAGTTGAATAGTTATTACAAATCTAACAAGCATTTCTTAACATTAAAGTTACCAGTGTAAAAAGATTCTCCTCTTGCTGGATAATGACAACTCGATTCCATCCAAAAAACTGCATGATTCCAGAATATGCTGGAACAAGCTCCAGATCAGTTGGTATGAGTTGAAAGTATTTCCGAAATCTAGTGCGATTTGCAAGCTCCGGTGATGCTGAGCCACAGGCCAACTGTATAATATGTCAAGTGTCCAATGAACAGAAAGTCAGATCAGGATACTGGTAATGAAATACAACTGGCCAGCACATGCCTGCACCAGTGGCGTAGGAGCCGTAGCGGCCGTAGCGGCTTTGGCCGCTACACTTTTCGCCTAAATATTAATTATTCATAAGCTGCAACCCCACCAACCGCGAACCCTTCAAGAGGGAATTTGAGTTGTTAAACGCTGTTTCCAGCCCTCATGGTTCGAAAAATGGCCATGGCTAACCGTATACCGGTACATTATGTAGAAGAGCAAGACGTCGTGCTGTGCTTCACGTACGCTCGTGCCCTTTTAAATTTTGGCTAATTTGTAGGCGTTAGGTTGCGCGCTCGGCGCT
This sequence comes from Phakellia ventilabrum, assembly GCA_963921505.1. Classification (NCBI taxonomy): domain Eukaryota; kingdom Metazoa; phylum Porifera; class Demospongiae; order Axinellida; family Axinellidae; genus Phakellia; species Phakellia ventilabrum. Next base: position 2,241,921 of record OY997390.1, read on the forward strand.
ACAGCCGCGTATAAGAGCGGCAGGCGAGCGTGGTTGAGCGATACAATAACTTGATATCATGCAGCAGTGTCTTCAGTAAGCGCTGTGGCGGGAGAGCTGAAAACCAACGAGAACGCTTCCTGGATGGTATGAAAAACTATATCCCAAAAAATTTCCGCGCTTCGCGCGGGGGCGAGCGGCACGCGCAAAGGCTTCGCAGCCCTTTAGCCTCCCCACTTCCAAACTGCTTCCTACGCGCCTGCTGCACACTCATACACTAGCAGTGATAATTCGTAACAAACCTGTGTGATGTTGAAGAAATGGCTGATGGCAGCTGTTGGTTCAGTGGCAACTGAACAGCCTGATCCAAAGATAGCATACTTGGTAGGTTCCTGCCACACGACTTCATTGAAGAATGCATCCAATGCTACAGTGCTGTCACACTTTGTGTGTGCATGTAGAATGAATAATGATTATAATTGAAGATCGCATGAAATCAAATTTGTATATGTAAGAAAATTTATGATGATGTATTTGGCCTCTTAAAGTTGAAAGATTAATAGCATTTGCGTAGCCCACATAATTTTATTTCTGTCCATTCAAGAGTCACTGTTTCTGTAAATTACCACGTAATTGTGAATGCCACAAATTCTGCCCTGTATCTCCCTCTCTGTATAACAAAAAATCTGGACTTCTGGGATAGTGCTACAGTTCTATCCCATCCAAATTCTCTCATGGTTTATTCCAGTCATGCAGCCCGTTGCAGAGTTTAATATGCATTTGTCACCCATTAAAACATTTTTTTAGTGTGGGTAAAATCTAGCCGTGAGTGCACTATTAAAAGAGTGCAGAATAAACTCTTTATATTATATAATTATTACGCTCATCATTGCGGAATATGGTGAGTTGTTTCACTCATAAAGCTGTGCTTTTACTCACCTCAGCTCATCAAAATACAGTTGCATTACTCATGAAATAATTCCCCAATATCTTCTGTAATAAAATAACCACATTCTGTGTATTTGTTCTGATCACTGACATTCACATGCTCACTCGTTCATGATAATTACAGCCCGAAGCAAATGTAACACAGCCCACCTATGGTTTGGGCTTGGGTACAGTTCTTACCAATCACACCCTTTATTGTGTTTCTCTGATACAGCTATCAACTGAAACAGAGGCAAAAAGCGGAAGAACAATCTGGTGACTCTCGTCGCTTTCCGTAACCATGCAGGAATGTGTGCAGCTGCTGATCTGAAGTTTGAACTGTAAATAGATTTTTTTCTCTCGATAATCGCATGTGTAGCTAGTCTGCAGCTTGTAAACACTACTAATCGACACCGTCTTTCTCACCTCGTAGCTTACCACTCATCGCCACTGGCTTTTCACCGTTTGATTTCATAAAGATCAAGCTTTTCAATAGTATGGCAAATCGGGCCTCTGTACCCTGGATGTGACGTCACGCTTGTTATCAGCAGTTCATTGAATCTCCTCTGTATCTAGACCTTGCAGGTCACATCCTCTGTCTGCATTATTGTAGTAGTGATTGCCATTAGTGCTGCCAGCTTCATGGTGAGGTTTTTATTTTATTAGGAGATACCTAGTATATATATGAATCTGGTCACTTTGCACATCCAAAAACTGTTGCCTGGGTTGTGTGTGTGTGTGTGTGTGTGTGTGTATGTGCACACATGCGCCACTGCAAAAAAGGCATATGCATGGTTGATTCAATGTTTGGTTGGCAACGTTTTTGCTTTTTATAAGGATTCAGTTGCATTCACTAAATACCATAAACAACTAGTAAATGCATTCACTTCTCAGGCTTCCTTCAACAAGAATTGCTTGCTCAACTTCAGATCATCTTTCCTACTTGGTCCCTCTCTCTGAAAATAATGGTCCAGCCTGCACCAGTGGCAAATGTCACTTTCGAGCTTAGTTGCTACTATCTTGGTAGCTAAGTAGGCCTAGACTACTACATTGTAGTCAATTTACTGTTGACAGCAGTGACTCCAGTGAGTGTGCCGGCGCGTTTTGTAAGCGTACCATGAGTACGTATAAATTGCACAAAGGGATCATCAACCAATGAAGATGGCTGACTGCAAGCATAAAAAGACAAGTTGAGTGCTATACAATGACATAAGGTGTCAATTCAGTAATGGTCAAGCAAAGAAAAGAGATGAAGAGCTGATTGAACAGGCATACACCTACTCGACGAAGAAGACCTACCCAGATGGCTGCATGCATCCTTAGTATTCAAAAGTGTGTTAAGCATGTCCATACTACATTACTTACATGAAAATAATATACTGTTGTCAACTTGACTACAAGACAACATGATGTTTTAATGTAAAAAGTATGCTAAGAGGTGCTATACTGGCAAATAGCACTTAGTTTCCATAAGAAGGTAGCCAAGAGGTCTGTTAATTGTATATAGCTAGCTGGTTGTATAAATGTTAGTGTTAACCTACGTAGCTCGTCAACCACACTACTTTTTTATTGTACAGTAGCTTAATATTATATTGGTGGCACAACAACACCGAACTGGGGGCCCGGTAAAATTTGCAGTGGAAATTTTGGTCCTAGGATCAAGGCCACACTTAGACATGCTTAGAGCACTATGAATGCCTCCCCAAATGCCCTAAACTAGCACTATTCTGCCAAATATTTTTTAGGTAATTTTCTCATATATAGCAACGAAAGACCTTTCATAAGAGAGTCCAAAGAAATTGTGTGAGCTGTACATGTGCTTACGTGCATGCACAAATGTAAACTTTGAACTTCAGTGCTATAAATGATTTAAAAAGGTGTCATATACAGCCTTACAGCAATGTGGAATTATATGAGTTCATGCAAAATGCTCATGCAGCGACTCTATCACAGTACATTTCCAACTTGTGTACTATGTATATATGTATACAGAGGAAGATGTCTAAGCTATATAGATGCCTTACCTACTCGATGCAGCAAGAGTTTCTGTTTGGCTACATCATGATTGTTGCATAACTGCTACATTCCAGAGCTACAACCCTGGTAGCTATAGAAGCAGTAATGTTATACTATGACAGTGGGCTAAGGCATGTATATAGTGGAAAGATGGTTCTAATCAGTCACTGAATGAAAGCAGGAATAAAGATGTCACATACCTCAGAATCACTGAATGTGTAGTGGAGTGTGTAGCCAGGGAGCAGGCTCTCGTCCTCATTGATTAAGTTCAAGGCGATCTGTAGTCCAGGTGCTATGGGAGCACTGACAAAGGCTCCGCTAAAAGCTAGCATGAGAGCAACATGGAGGGGAGTCCTAGAGAAACAGGCATAATTTGAATAGCTGTAGCTGTCTGACTCGGTATATATATTACCTATGATATTACTTACTGGACATCGCAAGGCATCTACTCCCTCTTGTTACCCTCTCCAGAGGCCCGGTTAAATAGTGACAACCCTAACTTATTAACTCTTCTGAGGGTCACTCAGTTACTAGCTATCTCAGTTTGCAGATGACTTGACTGTTTTATCTGTGTCACACCTCCAGGACTACTGCAAATAAACGCATGGCTATCACCTAGATCGTGAAATCAGGTCGGAAATTTTTCACCATCAGCGCTAGCTATGATGACAGCACAAGAAACATCTTGGAGTCTCAAATTCCCGCGTTGAATGTAGCTAGCAATCCTCGTATATCACTTTTATTTTTTATGCAAGAAATGCACGTTCCCAGGCTGCACTCTGCAGCGCACTGAGAAAGAAAAAAAAAAGCCTGGGAATGAAGCTAAATGCAACGTACCTGCTGTCACTCGCGTTGATCGGTGGAAACACTCTCTGTACACCGTCGAAAGTGATTTGGGCGTTAGAGCTCCACAGCTGTATATTGAGAAACAAGACAACGACAACGAATAAATTCGCCATATCGCCGGGACTGGAAACAGACTCAATTAACACCCGCTCCGAAGTAGCATAGATAATATAGCTTCACCGTGAAGCTATATTATCTATGGAAGTAGTTACCTAAGTCCGTTATAGATGGATTGCAAGGGGCGTGTCCAATTACGTAATGTCACTTCCGGAGGGCAAGTGAATTCGGCAACAGCACGTTTTCATTGCAGCCGAAACAGAGAGAACTATAGGACATGACTTACCAAGATTGACTGACATCTGAGGGAGTCTTTTACAGTTGCAGCTATGTACTTATGCACCTGCGAACTCGCGCGTTTGCCCTCCAAAAAGTGGGATTACGTCATTCGCCACGCCTACTTGCAATACGAGTCGCTTGACGATTGTATAATATAATGTGTATTATGATTCAATAAGCAGTATGATGAGACACTTTTGGATGACGCTTTATGAATTATCTCTTGGATGTCAGGATTGTCGTGTGCACCACTAGATCCTCTGACGCTGACATTTTCAGGCTTGTCATATCATGTCATATATTATCTATGCTGTTTCAAAATGAGGTGACATCTGGCAGCATAAATAAATTTCTATGAAGGACCCGGCTGGCAATGGTTATCAGTTCTGATGCAGATGGGTAAGCATAGCTGATGGCTGGCTAGGAGTGACCAACTTTTTTCATGTGTTTGCTGCATGCATTCTTGACCAACTCCCTCCACATAGCTACTCCTACCATTTTGGCAATTAGCTGTGCCCATGCATGTAATTATCATCTGCAACTAAATAACAGACAACTATATGGTCAAGATGACAATTCTTTTCTTAGGTAGTTATTTGACAAAAAAAAATCCAGTTATTAAATGCAAAAATATAATTGTTAGCTAAACCAACAGAAACCGCCTTTAGTTTAAATGCAGGGAGCTATCTTTAACCTAGCAGAAACTCCCCCACAAAAACCCTGACATAATGGAGGTGAGAAATGATACTATAGCTATTGTGGGTTACTATATAAGATTATATTCTACATCATGCAACACTTCAGGATGTCAAATTTCATCTGAAATTATTGCTCTAAATCATACTAATAATAATATACTCATGTTGCTGCCGTAGCGCTTACGCCATTGACCACGCACCCACAGACGCAGGCGGAGCTTGTAAGACCTCCAGTCAGAGGACAAGAGCAAGAACAACCAGAGACCACACAATCCTGATCACCATACAATTCCTTCTTCCTAGTCTCCCATATCAATAATACAAAGCTCTTAACTAGCTTTAATAATGCTTTAAAATCATCCCTGTTCCAATTCTCAAATCCTAAAATAAAACTTGCCTTATTAAAATTATCAAGTGTACTAAACTCCCCAAACCTCCCCCCCAATAGATTTTCTAATTCTACCATGAAATTATTTCTAATGCTGTCATATGCTGGACACTCCCAGAGAACATGTACCACACTCTCACATTCACCCCTGCATAATTTACACTGCCTATCATCATTTTTACCCCTATGTCTTCCTAACTCTTCATTCAGACCGTTTGTACCTGACCGAAACTTAAACAATAATCTTGTACCCGGATCACCTACCCCCTGCAAATAATTCTTGAATTCTATTTCCTTACAGAAAGACTTGTACAGATTCAACTTAACTTTAGTATTCAAGCTGTCATTAAAGACCTTGTATTCTCTATCCCTCAACGCTTCGTCTACCGTATCTAAAAACAAATTAATATTATCTGCAGCTAATACCTCTTGGCTATCTAAATCTAACTGCAGCAGCAATTCATTAATTACTTTCATCCAAGTTTTCCTTTGCCTACCTCTACATGGTTTCACTTCCCACTCAGCATCTAATAGTACTCTAGGATACCGCTCAATATCCAACTTATTGACTTTATACCACCACTTAAGTTTGCTTCTATCCCTCCTCCCTTTCAAGGACTCTAACCCCATATCTCCCCTTACCGCTTCATTATACGTTTTGGAAGAGCAGCCAAGTATCTTCTTAGCTGCTCCTAGCTGAATGGATTCTAAGGAAGCTGTCTGCCGTTTATTACAAGCCCACACTTCACTACCGTATTCTAAAGTAGGACGAAGTACTGAAACTAACAATAATCTCCTTGCAACGGTACTGATATTTCTATTACTGACAAACCGGTGCAAACGATTAAGCTTTTTCTTCCCATTATCAATTACCTTCTGTACATGACTATCCCATGACCCATTCTCAGCAAATTCAATCCCCAAGTAACAGTAACTTACAACCCTTGGAATTACGTTACCTCCCCACTTCCACGCACACATATCTGTAATAGCCACCTTAGAAAATACCACAACAGCACTCTTTTTGATGTTAGATTTCAACCTCCATTTGTTACAAAACCCTTGTACTACATTAATCAACTTTTGTAAATCCTCCGCATTAGTAGTTAAACCAACAAAATTATCTGCAAACATTAGTCCCCCAACCTTAACATCATTCTTAATGATTATACCAAGCCCAGCTTTCTCAACCTCATCTAGTAACTGATTAATAAAAATGGAAAATAGGATAGGCGATAGACTACAACCCTGTGCTACCCCCTGGCTTATATCAAATGGTTTGGATTTTTCTCCCTCCAGTAAAACAGCACTCTCTGTAATGTCATACATCTTCTTAATAACTCTCCACATCCTACCCCTAACACCCAATTCCCACAACCTAAACCATAAACCATCGTGCCAAACCGTATCAAAAGCCTTCTGGATGTCTAAGAAAAAAGCATAAGTGTATTTTCCTTCTCTTATTCTGCCTTGTATGATCTCGTTCAAAGTATAGACATTATCAACACAACTTCTTTTCGCTCTAAAACCTGCCTGCCCCTCATGAAGAGCCTTTTCCGATTCTAATCTTATTACCAAGCGATTATTTAAAATCTTACAAAACAGTTTACCAACAACGTTCAATAGAGTAATGCCTCTGTAATTACCTGGATCCTCAACATCACCTTTCTTATACAAACTAACAATTAATCCTTGCCTCCATTGTTTAGGAATACCCTCTTCTGTCCAGACTACTTCATATAAAGCTTTCAACAGATTCGCCATTCCAGAGCCACCATACTTAAAAAGCTCCCCAACTAAGCCATCATTACCTCCAGTTTTGTTATTCTTTAGACTTTTCAAACACTTTTTAATTTCGGCATAACTTATATCCCTGTCTAAAACCTTATCCTTCCGTGCACTAGACATCTCGCTGTACTCTGTCACCTTATTCTCTAAATCATACTAAGGAGCCTACATCGAGAGAAACTCCCCCACAAAGACTTACCAGAGTTGAGGCGCGTCTTCTAAAAGTATAAAGGGATAGACTGTACCGCACTAGCTAATCGACCAATATGAACCAATATGGGTAAGCTATATTATCTATGTCATAATCTTAGTGCCAGGAGCAAATAATGTCATTACGCGCTCCTGAATATTTTTGCCGAGGAAGCAAAGTGGCTGGAAAATGGGCATAGTCACACTTATAAAGCCGCAAATACTAGTCTCAAAGTTTGAGTGCTCAATATTATACTATGTGGAAGGACAGCATTGACACTTTATGCAATGTGTACTATCAAGCACTTAATCACATTTCCCATCAGTTGACAGCCAGGCTATTATTCGGTGATCTGGGTGATATCATAGATACTGAAACTATAGTATCTATGGTGATATTAAATACTACACACTGCAAAAAAAAAAATAGATAGTTGTTTTGACTATATACGTGTAGTTTGGTTTCCATATCAGACTGTTTCACAAATTCCTTGACTTCAAAATAAAAAAAACTAATAGTAATAACATGCACTGCAAAAAAAAAATAGATAGTTGTTTTGACTATATACGTGTAGTTTGGTTTCCATATCAGACTGTTTCACAAATTCCTTGACTTCAAAATAAAAAAAACTAATAGTAAAGCCACAGAAACTTCAGAGGTCTGCTGACATCTGTGATGTTTCTGTGCCTTTACCGGACTTGAAAGAGATGTATAAATTGCCTGTACTGTGTGTAATTTATTTTTCTTATCAGACTCACAAATTGTAAAACTTACTTCACAGAGGTCTGATGCTTAACCCATTAGCGCCTGACCTTTCTCTTCCACTGGGGCCTTGTATCTGGGATCTCCGGGTACTACGTTGTCGCCTAGCACGTACCCTAGCTGTGATAGTATCTTCTGCTGTCCACTCTTCTTTCTTGCTGTCAGTTAGCCATGCATCAAGAGGGTTAGCACGATCGAAGTCAAGTGCTAAACTTGAATACGCACGTGAGCTCAACATGCGAACTGTTGTCGGATATTTGGAGCATAAGCGCATATGCGGTATGGTGGACGTACAGACGTACGTACGCACAATAAAATTGTTCCACCATACATGCTAGTGTGGGGCTCGCTCAGGCTCGCCCCAATTACTCTGGCTAATGAACTACAACCTCATCACATCAGCTTCACATGCATAGGATCAAAAGTATTAAACAACTGGAACTAGAGTAACCACCAGGTAGTCAAAACAACTATCTATTTTTTTTTTACAGTGCATGGTACCGATAGTCATATGTCCCTCTGAGAGTGGATCCCTGGTTCACTTTCAAGGGAATCGAACGTCGTGGCTGAGGAGCAAGCTCAAGGCTGCATGTGTCATTGCTTGGCACTGCCATTTCCTTGGCTGTATGTGTGTGATATTAGCTATCACAATTAAAGGTACAAAAACAGCCAACTACCGGTAGATAGCTCATCTTCTAGTGGTTTAATCGTGACTGTGACAGTTGATGTTCATGTGAAAAGTTGAGGTTGGTAGTGTTGACAAATTGAGTGTGTCGGCCACTCAGGCTCTTCCTTTCTTCAGAATGTATACTAAACAGTACTGGAGGCAATGTGTATAGCTTGAATACGAGGGACTTCATTGTCTGTACTCTTCCCTCCTGGAATAAAAAAACTTTGGAGTTACTATCAGTCATGCAACAAACCACACAATATCAGTGTTTTGATGTGGCCAAGTGGTAGCTAGCTACCTTGGTGTTGCCTTTTAGGACTTTTGCTTTAAGATCCCATTTAGGTCATGTGCAGTGTGTATACCGAGCAGGCTTTCTATGCACTGCAAAAATAGGATTTCTGTAATAGTTTGCACCAGAGAATGTGCAGTTAGATCATTTTTTTGGTGGGGATAGTAACAGGTTGGTACGGGATAATGTGTTGTTAATTGTCCTAATGGGCCTTTCCTTCCGGCTGAAATTGGAGAAATATGTGTGTAAAATGATCCACCTGTTTACACATTGTTTTGTAGCTGTGCTGCAACTGAGATACCCCTGGATCTGCAACTGAGACAAACTTATGTGGGTTAAAGCAACAACTCTATTAGCTACTAGTTACTGTATATAATAGGAAACCAACTGGGAAGTAGCAACTGAAGAGTGCAAGAGATTACCCCTGCATGGCCTCTATTGAACTAGGAAACAGGAAAAGCAACCATTACACCCGATCTAAAAACAATAAGTCTTCGATCTCGATGTCTGGAACTGCAGCCTAGAGAGCTAAAAGTGTAACTGTTGTTTCATTAATGTCAGTTTCTTCCCAAGAATTTTGCAGCAGGTGTATTTTGGCCATGTACTGTATTTATCCCAATTATAGCACCACCAGCGAACTCACAAGTATCCTTTATTTTGCTTGTTGTATTCATTAGGACTGTAGGCCTCGGTTTCCTTGAGGTATGTACTTAATATTTGGTTATATTCCTTTATTGGGCTGCTTTTTTGTACAGGATAGGGTTTTCAAATTTGTTTGCTATCGCCACCACCTCTCTTCATCACAGACTTCGCCTGCCGCCTTGAAATAAAAATGTGATACTGGGCCCAAGAGATATACGTGTTGTCTGCAGAGGACTGAATGATCTATCACACTATTCTATGAGGGTAGTGGTCAAGATAGTGAAGGCGATGTATGATAGTATGAGTGCATAAAAGAGAAAGAGATTGCATTAATAATATAGATATACTGTCGTCTAAGAGTACCTTAAAGTCTTAAAATATTTATTTCAGGCAGCTATATAGCGCCAAACCCACTGAGATAATTATAGACCTATAAGGTTTAGTTCTGAAGATATATAACTAGTAGACTCCAAAATAAACTTCATATGCTTATGGTCTACACGTATACCTCATAATATATAACGCATCATGAATTAATAGTTCTCTTTATTCTTAAAGATGCTTTAGTTTCCTTTCATTACAATGAGTTTGGATTTTTTTTATGGTGACTGGTTCAACTGTCGATATACTCGATGGCGAATCTTTCCATTTAGCTTTTGTATTTTGCTCATTGTTTTCCTTTGCTGGCTCTAAGGCTCCTCTTTTAACTCAACTGGTAAATCACAAGAAGTCTGTGGCTGCAATTCTACACTGCAATAAATATGCACACCAAACTCAGTTGTCGTCTGGAATGTGAGTAGCTATATTGCTGTTGATTGGCTCATGAAACACAGCCAGAGGTTATTCCTGCCCCAGGGCATGTAGTGGGGTTCCTAAGAAAGGTGGTGTCGGCCCTGGGGCATGTGGAGATTCAAAATGTTCATTCCTTGGAGCCAGGAGGGGTGGAGTCTGTTGATGTGGGAAACAGATTGCGAGAGGCGATTCAGAAGTGGAGACGGACAGAAAAGTGGACAGGAGGAGCGGAGTTGGCAGTTTGTGGTCTTTTCTTCGTCCACGTTTGTGCTGGCAACCTTTGTGAAAAGATAATCATATTATAGCAAAGTCTGTGCTAACTGCTATATCATGCATATGTGCTTGTGTGTATACAATAGTAATTATAATAGATAAAGATTTCGGCAGTTGCAGTAGTTTTTGCTGCCAGTAACCTAATTAGTACATAATCCATGATCAGCTGTAGCTACATGCATGTTGATCATTTACTCACTTCCTGGCACATCTGCATGCTGCTACAATACACAGTGGTGTTTATGATCACGAGGTGCACATTGGTTGAGCTGCATGTGTGCAGATAAACCTCCACGGTAGCAGTGGCAGACCGAGAACTAGTGATGTTTAGAGTAATGGCAGGGGAATGGTTGATGTATTAAAGCATCACAAAAGAACCCATAAAATCATTGTGAGAATGTAGTTCACAGCAATTATATCAGCAGTTACTGTAACATGCATGCATGCTGTTGGTTTCACTTTTATTCTCATAATTTCCTGATCCACATGTACATAGTTGCTTGTGTACATACGTGCACACGTCTTCTCTAATCTAGGTATAATATACTAGGCTTTGAACGAGCCCTTCTGTAACTGAGTAAGTTCATATATTATTAAGGGCATACACACACACACACCATCAACGCATTAGGCCACTCCAAATTAATGTTTAGTTTCTGGTCCCACCTTTCCTCCTACAGGATGCACGTGATAAGGACTACAGGACCTCATTATCTTCACCAGACTTCCACGTATTATTGTTATGTCCTTCGTACTCTGTTTGCACTACTAAAAACCGATGATGTCGTGTATAGCAGCCGCAGAGGGAGATGAAAGATATTCGGGAGGAGGTATCTTCCATGGATACAGAACTCTCAGTTCCGACTTTCCAGAACTGTGCTGCATTCCACTATCCTGGCTCACGTTCTGATTACGTAATTATAATAGTCGTCAACCGGATGCGGACGGAGGACCAGAAACTAAACATTAATCGAGAGTGGCCCTAAACTGGCAATCTAATTTGTCACATCAATGTAAACATTGAACAACCATGCACAATAATAATTATGATAAAAAAGGTCTACATATATAAACTACATTGAATATGAATATGGTGTGCATGGAAAACGAATAATATAATGAAAACAGTATAGCACAGAACCATAACTTAAATCTCACATCTAGGGACATGGGCATGTACAGTGAATGCTACCATAATGTACACAAAAACAATGCTAATAACACGTATGGGTACTGCCTCATATATAGTTAAAATTGCGATGATAACATCACTTATTTCCGCTTATTTGGTGTCTGTTTCTGGCTTTATATTCAAAGAATGAGACATGTCATTTAAATTTATACTGCAGTGTCTTCAGAGTCTTGTGTGAACACGTTCTCAGGTGACATATACCTCTGTATGTGGAGTTACATATAATATGGATCTATTATCATGTATTGGGGGACATGCACATGTCATCCTCCTTGCACATCCATGCAAATTAAATGCACATTACATGCAGATATGTCTTAGTAATGGCATTTATACCTTAAGCTGGGATTCAAGTTCCTTAACTTTCTGCTCAAGTGCAACTGTCTTTGCATCAGGGACATCTCCAATAGATGTAAAGGTAGGTCCACTTTGCCCAAAAATAGTTTCTCCATTGGGATCCTTATAGAGTGCTATCATCTACAAAGGATTACGACCCATGTTATATTACAATGCAGAATCTGATATACTTTATTCCATGCTTACATACCTTTGGAATAAATATTAGTCCCAAGATGACTGTTGCATCCAGCACATATCCTACTGAGTATATAGCAGCAAGGGCATTCAGATACTCATTCAGCGCAATAAAACTAATAATGATCACTGCAATAATAATTGAAGTGATGTATATAACGCCTGCAATGAATTTGGCATCATTGAGTCCTTTAACCTTGACCTTTCTTGTGGCAAAAGCTAGAAGGATTCCAATAATCTCAAGTAGTGCCTTATAACCGAACAGAACTCCAAGCCAAATTCGATCATCTGATTGTGACTGGCAAGAATAAAAACAGTATTCTGTACGAATACCAGACACCTGTGCAAATAAACAACATTTGATTTTTTTTTCTTTTTTTAATTTTTATGTTAATTCCTGTACATCCACTGACCACCATCTCACCTGATCTACATCAAACAGGTTTTCTTCATGTGGGATCAGTGTGGCCTTGGGGCGGGTACTGGGGTTCACTGATATTGTAAACAGAATGATAACATCGATCAGTACTAGGCATGCTACAAAGAGCACTAAATGCCAGTCCTGAATGTTCTATTACATTATTCAAGAAGTGCAGTGGTCAGGATAGTGAATGTGATGTATGATAGTATGTGTGTGTAAAAGGAAAGAGATTGCATTAATAATATAGATATACTGGCTGGTGTTTCAAAAATGAACAGGGAATAAATAGGTCTAACTAAATATCACTGTGCACATGTAGCAGATATCTACATACCCATTTTTTCTTTGGTTTGGGGTTATTGAAGATGTAATACACTCTCCACATCTTGCCCAAAACAGGTCCAAAGGCAAGTGAATATCCGATTGCTGCTAGCCATGGACGAATCTGGATGATCATGACATGTAACAATAAATAACTACTAGTAAATAGAGAACATAGCCTACAACAGTCACATCAATTACAGATTCACACTGACTTACATTACAAAGTACTGTGGCAGTATCGGGATCAGTGGAGTGGATAGCATAGAAGTACACTGCGATGTATAGCATGAGTGCTCCACAGCATATAATGTAGTTCAAGTTAGGGCTTGTCAGACGAATTAACCTATGCACAGGAACAACTAATAAAATGAAAGGAACTATACTATTAATACAGCAGTTAATATGCTAGATTTACTTTGTCTTCCGAAAATAGGACACAAAAGCCAAGCAGAGGACAGCAAATATAATCCCAGCACTTGTAAAGATGTACATCAGTACAGTTAGCGGGGTAGAAATGGTAACTATTTCCATATTTGGAGTGCCATCATGAGGGATGCCACCTTAACGGGGGGGAAAGAAGTTAAGTTGCTTCAAATCTAAAATACACATCTCAGATTTGAAGTATTTACTTGGCCATGTGGTATCATCATTTTCCCCATCGAGGTAGACAAATGTTCCAAAGTCTTCCTCTTGAACAGAGACTGATGCTATCTCTGAACGAATTAGGCATGCACCATTATCTGCAGAAAGTGTATAGCATATTAAGTATGTATATATAACTATCGGCATCCTAAAATTATATTCATCTTACCAGGATTACAAGTGTCCCTTCGGAACTGCTGTACACGTAATCGACTGACAGCTCTTATGCCATTATCCTTGAATGAAACTTCGCCCTGTAATAAATGTTGATATTGAAGTTACTTTATCCCAGAGTATGCATACATGTACATCTACACTGCAAAAACATGAGGATTGTTTTAATCCAGTTTGGCTACCTCAGTTGCAATTCAAGGGTCACCTCATATGCATGTAGTTGAAGGAATAACAAGTAGTCAGCTTTCCCTTGTTAACTACAAGGGAATCTACACAGGTAGGGCCTGATTATGTTTCCTGTGACTGGCTTCCCTAACCGGAAGTATGTGGCTATACTGGCTAGCTTTCTGGAGCCAGTCAAATTATCTGTATTTTTGCAAGTGATATCTGATACTGTTTATAGTTGATGTGAGTACCAAGAATAGCTATACAGTGAGTAGTCTAACTTCCTACCAGATTCCTGTTAGTAGCTAGGGGGTGAGTCAATAGTCTAACTTCCTACCTGACAGTTAGAGCACAGACTGTGTAGTTATTCCTGGTACAGTCTCCATAATAATGCTTTTCTACTGGCTGTGTAGTTATTCCTGGTAACTCATCTGAGTTGCACAACAATGTGCATACAAGCAGGTAATTAGATTTCTTGACCACTATAGGTCTCCAATTGTAGATGGAAGGGTACACAATTAAGCTAAGTCACGTATTAGAGGCAGCTACAATTAGCTAAGGGATTATAGAAATATTACAAATGAAGCTGCAATTATAACATTTCTACAGCTCCTGCAATTAAGTAACGTCCCAAGTGTATGCACAGCTGCACTTTTAGCATTCCTAAATTGTATAGCTACCCTGTAATATACGTGACTTAGCTTAATTGTTTACTATACCTATGCACATTCTTTGATCATAATATTGAAGTTGCAACTCAGGTAACCTGAGCTGGGTTAAAGCAATCCTTTTGTTTTTGCAGTGTACAAGCTTACTGTGATTCCCATGAAGTTTGTGTCCTGCAAGTAATTGAAGATCGTGCTTGTGACAGAACTGACATTATAAGTAAAATCCTCTAATCTAAAGCGACGGTCCTCTGTGATTCCAGCTTCTCTTTTTGCTTGTTCATTAAAATCTTCATTAACTTCCAATTCTATGTATTAATAAGATATAGCAAGTAATCTAACACTTATAATATTAAATACCAGACTAGTTACTTACCTTGTTAAACATTGTGGATACTATAAAATATCATAAGTTACGATTGCCTTTGGTTTCACTGCTTACAGACAGAAAGCCTGTCCCTATAATGTTATCACATGCTTGGCTACTATGACAAAAGCTGTGTTGCCACTCATCCATTGAACTCATGGTCAGCTACTATGCCATCTTTATGTATTAGCGAGGCTGGTCTGGTTGATTAGAAAGTACACACTTAAGCTACTCCTATACCATGAGTTGATAACTCGGCATTGTATCTCATTGCTATTCAGTTACTAGGTACTTCTCCCAGTACATGATATTAGTGTGATATAACTTCTATAGGTATAGGGACCTATTATAGTGCATAGGCCATAATGTGAATTGCAGCAGATGAGTTTGAGCAACTAGGCAAATTCAGCAAAATACTCTTCATTTTAATGGAGTTACCTTGAAGGGTCTTATTGAGAGCAAGAGCAAAAGCCCGCACCCCATCAAAACAGTGTTCGGCATTATACAGGTAATCAACACCTCCAAACTCTTGATTCAAAATTTCCTCTGACTGAGCTATAAACCTAGTGAGATTCTGAGGCAAGAAGATGCAAAAAGCAAACTACAATATAAATTGACTCGCTAAAACCTCAAAGTATTGAGAATACTTACAATTCCAGCATCAACAATCTCAGATGAATTCATAATGCCCGGGTCAGAAAGGATTGTTGGAGAGCGGTCCAACACTTGTTCCATGTTTTTAACTGTGCAGTCGACATCACCTTGAGGAACCCACCAGTAGTTGGAATACCATGCGTATGTCATAAACACATACCTAGGGGATGTCATTCCCCTTCTGTAGGCCTATACAGGGTTGCCAAACGAAAATCAAATGTACCAGTATAGTATCCATATGCATAAGGTATCTTCTTCACTAAATACAACTCACCTCACATATAATCATTCTGGCATTGTCTGAAAACATTGCTAGGATGTATATATTAGCAGTTTCCACCTAAAGAGTATAAATACAGGCATTATAATGTATGGAAAAATTCTAAGCAATGAACAAATTTGGTGTTCTAATCATAACTTACAAAGAGGCTGTCTCCTAGGTCACCGATGCCTTCACGGCTGTTGAACGTTTTTAATATTGTCTCAATTTCTGGCCTCCCATCCATCCTCCTTTGTTCACTGACATTCTGAAAACGATCTTCGAGTGATTCTACCGTCTAAGGAATATTAAATAGATTCCTTTATATATACAATACAATTACCAAGAATTAGTCTTATGTGCAGGCCTCCACTCGCCCACCGCAAGCAGTGGTCTGGGCACAAGACCAACCAAGAGTTGCAATATTACATGCATGCCATCTGTGGACCACATGAAGAGAGACTACTTCAGATGTAAACCCCAGCTTGGTTCATATTGGGAATGTAGTGTGATACTTCTGAATCACTATTAAATTCTCATTATTCATTCTTGGATGCTGTTATGAAGAATTATATAGCATGTACATCGTACAAATCAGTTGAAACATTATTACAAACTTTAACAAGCAATTCTTAATATTAAAGTTACCTGTGTAAAAAGATTCTCCTCTTGCTGGATAATGACAACCCGATTCCATCCAAAGAACTGCATGATTCCGGAATATGCTGGAACAAGTTCCAAATCAGTTGGTATGAGTTGAAAATACTTTTGAAAGATAGTGCGATTTGCCAGTTCTGGTGATGATGAGCCACAGCCCAACTGTACATATGTACATATCAATTGTCCAATGAACAAGAAATCAGATCAGGATACTGGTAACATAATACCAGCACATGCCTGCACACTTATACACTAGCAGTGATAGAAAATAACATACCTGTGTGATGTTGAAGAAACGGTTAATGGCAGCTACTGATTCAGTAGCAACTGAACAGCCTGCTCCAAACATAGCATACTTTACAGGCTGTTTCCACACCACATCATAGAAGAATGCGTCCAATGCTACAGTGCTGTCACACTTTGTGTGTCCATATAGAATGAATCATAATAAAATAAAGTCACATGCTTACTCAATATAATCATATACTTATTAATTTACCATAGAAACACCCCTATAGAGCAGAGTACAATTATTTTTGTAATTGTACTCTGGCCAAAATTGTACTCTAGTAACTGCGCATGCGCGCGCCTCCTTGGTAACCAAGGTTCAATTTGAACGGCATGGACCCGGAAACGCTTGAGAGTTTAGCCTCTTTTGTCAGTAGCGACATTATGGAGTTTCTTTCCTCTCCTATGGATGAAGAGTTTGACAGTCTTATACAAAGTTTAGATGCTGCAAGTATTGCATAATATTACTATTTCAGGATGACAATAATTACAACAAAAGTATGTGATTAGTAGGCAATCACAGGCATTCTCATCCAATTAGAAATAATTGTACAAGCAACTGTAAAAATTGTACTCGGCTTCGCCTCGTACAATTTTACAGTTGCTTTGTACAATTATTTCCTAATTGGACTCGAATGCCTGTGATTACCTATACTAATCATAGCCCAAGGAAAATATATGAGAGG
Organism: Phakellia ventilabrum; assembly: GCA_963921505.1. Lineage (NCBI taxonomy): Eukaryota > Metazoa > Porifera > Demospongiae > Axinellida > Axinellidae > Phakellia > Phakellia ventilabrum. The sequence continues at coordinate 2,259,548 of OY997390.1, forward strand.
CTATATACACTACAAGAAAGGAGGGTTTGTTTCCCACAGTTTGTGGTTATCTGAATTGCAGACTAACCTATGTAATATAGATCCAGTTGGGTCATCATTATTCATGCACATTACAGCTAATAATAGCAAACCCTATTCCACCCCTCTAGTAACATCTTGTTCATTGGAATTTCGATCTCACATCAAGGTTTCCTTTTAGCTTTATGTGCACATATTCTGGTTGTATAGTCATGATTAGGAATGCATATTTCTAGGAACAGCAGGTTACAAGGTAAACTACATTGTGGGATAACATAATATTATGATGGAGGAGTAAAAAGCAGTTCAGTTGTAAATCCTTCAAATCCCTAACTCACACTCCCAGTCTGGGGCACAAGCCAATTGCATTCTGATAAATCTCTCCCCTATTCAAAACCTACTACACAAACAGTAAATCGATAGTCATTTGAATTTGTCCAAAGCAGTGGTCATTAACACCCATTTGATGACCCAATGTATGCTTGAGTGTTGGCATATACAGCAACAGCAAGCCATCATAAATAAAGAGAAAGGCACTCTACCTAGATCATTCTTTACTTTATTGGCCTCTTGATTGATGTAGGCTACCTTTGGCATTTGTTTGCTCTATTTCTACGTTTTATCTTTTTCTGTTTGCCCTGCACAACTTACTTATAAATGCCATTTTACTGAAGAAGACAGCTGTAGGTTGCCAAAACGTTTGAATAAAGTTTCAATGTGGTTAGTGAAATTCAATAATGTGCAGAATATGTCTATCTGGCCACTCAGGCCTCTATAAACAGCAGCTTAATTTGTCTTACATACATACCTAAAGCATTGAATATAAGTTATATACAGTCTTATGTGGGGATATTAATGCAGTGAAGTATTGACAGTCTTTGCTGAAACAGCAATTATAATCATCTGGTGAGTTGCAAAGTTTTACTGGCAGTAGCTACAACTCTGTGAATATACATTATTTATTCCTGCCCAGATCATCTGTCAGGTGAGCATGGAGTACCATATTCACTCTCCAAACTGAAACATTCATAAGCCAGCATGTGTCCCCCGCATGCATGTTTGTTACAATCACAGCCCACACATGAGCATTAACAGGTAGGTATTCACTGAGTAGAAGTATGAATAACAAATTTATCCACCCATTGGCAAGCAGTATGCTGCAATCCAATGAATAAGTGTATTATATCATGTGAGTAAGGCTTCGGCCAAGGGAAGAGTATAAGAGTAAAAACGGAGCAAGAGAAACAATTAGTCATTTTGTGAGGGGTATACTATTAGATGCTTACCTATACTGGATACAGCAAGAGTCTCTGCTTGACTATTATAATCAATTGTTCATAACTGCTATACATTCCAGAGCTACACCCCCAGTATACATGTAGACATTACACCAGGCACTCCCCTAATATGTGAATAGCCAGCTATGCCTGGGTTAAATCCTTCTTATATGTGTTATACTATATGACAGTGTAGTGAAAAGTGGGTGCAGAGATTAAACAAGAGCGAGCAGGAATAAAGATGACACATACCTTGGAATCACTGAATGTGTAGTGGAGTGTGTAGCCAGGGAGCAGGCTCTCGTCCTCATTGATTAAGTTCAAGGCGATCTGTACTCCAGGTGCTATGGGAACACTGACAAAGGCTCCGCTAAAAGCTAGCATGAGAGCAACATGGAGGGGAGTCCTAGAAAAACAAGCATAATAATATAAATAGCTAAGCCAGTATGTTGCTTATTGGACCTTATAAGCCACCTAGTTACTCCCTTGTTACCTCTCCAGAGAGTTAAGTGTCAACCCTAACTTAACCTGTCTGAGGCTCACTCAGTTGAAGTCTTCTGCAGATGCCTGACTGTTTTATTATCGAGAGGCCCAACCTATCGCAAATGAACACATGCCACCTATATTGCAAACTTGAAATCAGGCGAGACAACAGCTATGGTGAAACTTGGAGTCTCAAAGTCCTGCAGTGAATGATGTTGGTAGCTACACTGCAAAAACAAAAGGGTTGCTGTAGCCCAGCTAGGGTTATCTGAGTTGCACAACAATGTGCATACAAGCAGATCAATTATATTTCTTGACTGCTATAGGTCTCCAATTTCAGACAGAAGGTACACAATTAAGCTAATTCCTCAATTGTAGCTACCTGTGTAGCTTAATTGTTTACTACCTGTTGTGGTCAAACGTCTCCTTGCAAGCACATTCTTTGTGCTTCACACCCTAACCCTAAGGCCATCCAGAAAAGAAAGCTTGTTTCCGGTAACCCGAGTCTGGCTTCCTACAGGGAGTCGTCGGGTTACTGGAAACAAGCTATCTTTTCCGGATGTAACTCCGGTGACCTGAGCTGGGTTTTGTCTTTGCAGTGTAACTATCCTAATAGCTACTGAGTATTATTTTGGTTGCTAGTATCTATACTGCAAATAACAGTGAAAAAAAATGAACTGCGCGTTCCTAGCGCACTGTGGAAAAAAGCCTGGGAGTGAAGATAAACAGCGTACCTGCTGTCAGTCGTGTTGATCGGTGGAAACACCCTCTGTACATCGTCTATAGTGATTTGGGCATCAGAGCTCCACAGCTGTATGTTGAGAAGCAGGACGACGACAATACACTTTACGAGCAAATTCGCCATAATTTTGCCAATTACACAAGCTAATCGAAAGTGGGCGCGGTCACACTTAATGTAGTTTAATGGTGGGCGGGGCTCAGCTATGGGGTAGGCTAGCCTAGGCCAGTACGAAGCACGTGACCAAAAGCGCAGCTTGCGGTTTTGCTGAACTATAGCTATAGTCGAACCGCAACCGTCACCGGAAACGCTTCTACGTGGAGTTTTATTTTGCTCATTAATATATTCATAAGGAAAATGAGGCGCATCCCGTGAGCTCGTACTTTTTACTTCTAGTGACTATAACTCGCGCGTGCAGTATAGTATCGCTCCCAAAAGCGGTACGCAGATGTAGCATCGTCAGATAAAGGTGCGGGCGAAAGCCACGTGGGGGTACTCCTTCCGGTTCTGGAGCAACTGCTGCAGCTTCAACGTCATTTTAGATTTCAATTACCTCAGTAAAACTTTGGAACAAATCCGTTTCTGACTTTTAGACCATTCAATACCTGTAAAAAGCAGAAGTTGGTGACCTATTCTTGTGTATTCTGGGAAAAAGTCTACTGTCTAAGTTTTGTGAAACAAGAATTCAGAGGTAATGCAAATATGTAATTAAATATGCATATGCACGGCAGGTTTCATACAATTGATACACAAACTATGTTGATCTTAGCAGAAAATAAAGAGAATATAGTAACCTTAGAAAGACTTGGAACATTTACATTAAATAAACAATAAAATAAGCAATTCTAGAACTTGATATGTGTCTATTTCATCACTCGTCCAGATGTGCACGCCCTTTCACACACTTGTGATCCATCTAAGAAACAAAGCAGATAGTGTTAAAGTAAGTTCAATATTATAAGGTTATGTGCAAGATGGAATGGGGGTACACCTGTTGATATGAACAGCAGAAAAAAGGTGACACCCACTGCCGCAAAGCGGCAGCTGGTATTTTCTAAATACCATCCAAAACGGCCGTGCAGCTCATGCACCCTATGTGGCAAGCAAGATGGTTACTACACCCACTTTGAATCTTGGGCTAAAGAAGAGAAAGAATTTATTACCCGACACCTTGGCAATAATCTATCCCCTGACAGCTGTATATGCAAAGCACATAAAGTAGAAGCAAAACGGTACCACTCACAAGAGGGGTACACTCCCAAATGGCGAGGACAGGTAACTTCAGGGAAGGCAGTACAACAGTGTATATACCCAGACTGTTCAGCAACCAGTACTAAAGAAAAACTAATCACACCAGCATTCCAGTCCCTCGAAAACTTTGAGGCAGCCTTACAAATACAATCCGGACCAGAACGTCCATTCATTCTCTGTTCTAAGCACTATCATACTCTTTATAAACAGTTTAACAGTCCACAGCCTTGTGCAAGTTGTGGTCTGAGGCCTAAAACAGGAACACGCTTCACAAGGCACAGCCCTGATGCTATCACTGTAACCCAAGTTGGTTGAATCACCAAACCAATTGTTTAACTCTTTACCTCCAACTTCACTTGAAGAAAAGCACAAAGTTTGGTTCTCAGACATCAGAAATATTATCAGTGACCGTATATCAAAAAGAATGCCATCATATACAGCACTCTGGCGTCACTGGCTACGATCGTGCTGGGTAGCTCAAATGTGGCAACACTCACCGGAGGAAGATGTGTACTTGCAGCTTCCTTCTCCAGAAGACAACGGGTGGAAACAAGACAATGGCGGCTACTGTATGGATTGGGACTGTCCAAATCTGCAGAAAGAAGTACAGGAGACAATAAACTTTCTAGTTAAGGGTTGTTCGTGTAAGAAGGGTTGTAAAACCAAGCAGTGTGGGTGTCGCAAAAAAGGGCACCACTGTGGACCTGGCTGTGAGTGCCAAAGTTGTACCAACCTGATTCCAAGTGCCACACAAACTCAAGAGAGAGCCAATGCCATGGCCCACATAGTTGAAAATAATTTAGAGCAGGACACTGAATTCAGTGACTCTGAAGAGGAAGATGAAGAGGAAGATGAAGATGGGATACAGACGGAAATCATTACCGACACAATTGAGGATTTCTTAGATTTTATAATATATACTGCCGACATTCCACAGTAGCTAGCCAAAATAGTCACTTACACTTTCCTTTGTTACAGCTATGTATAAGTAAAACAATGCACTGCACTCTCACTGGAAGCCTCCATGCACCCTTATCACTGATTAAATTCAATGTTTTGTTCGAATGGTGTTTCTATGTCTTTGGAACACTCCCGTTTCTGAGAGACTTTCAGTCCAATACTCCCCAGTACTTTACCATAGTAATAATACAACACTAAAATGCTGTAGAACTTAGTGTCCAGCACACAGTCTGAAAATAACAACTCACCTAAGTCAAAGGTTCGGATGATCCAATTCTTCTTTGCTCGTGTTTTACGGTCTACCACGGCCAATTTGGTCCATAGTCTGTTAAACCTACTTCAGAAAACTTTAGCATACTTTATTTGTATTAGAAAAACACGCTTAAAGTATCACTAGCGGGACTCATACACGCTCTCTGGAAAGTTTTCTCTCTGAGGTTGCGTTCTCTCCAATTGACGCCATTTCTGCTTCCGCGCCTACTTCCGGTCAAATTAAAATTTACGAAATTTGGACGTTGGCGGTTGCTCCTCACCGAAGTCCCTCCCAATAAGTTGTATAATTTATTTTATTTCCGTAAAAGGTTCAGCGTGATCAGTGCTGGGCCGGGTGAAGGATGAATCATTCACTCTCCACCCCCACTCAATACATATAGCCAATACGCAAACAGGAAAGAGAAAGCAGACTTCAGCAAGACAGCTGCCGGCCTGGCATGTCTCCACCCTAGCTAAATAGCATATGAGGGCTAAGCTACGTCCTAACCTGACCAGACACTTAACCGAGATCTGTCACGGTTCCGGTAAAAAAAATTGTTCCCCCAGATCTGAAAAGTTTGATCTCCCCCCGATCAGTTTTGGGGGATCATTTTTTCCATGACAGATCAGTCTCAAAGGTTTGAGCGCTCTAGCTATATTATTATAGCTACTATCTAGGTGGAAGCACAACATTCAGTGACAGTTTGTGCAAAGTGTGAGCTACTATCTAGCATTTAGCTGTACTGTTACAGCCTGTACAGTCATGTGACAGCCGAACGATCATTCAATGATGTCGGTGATAATACCAGTACTGTCCCTCTCTGAGAGTCAATCTCTGCTTCACTTCCAGGGGAATATATATCGCGGCTGAGGGTCAGGCTCAAGGCTGTCATCGCCTGGAGTGGTAGCCATCCACTATTGCCTTGCCTATGACATTTTCAAAATTTATGGCACAAGAACAGCCAATTAGATAACTACAACACATCTTCATTGTGAATGTGACATTTGATGTTCATATGCGAAGAGTTGAGGTTAAACAAAACACTATATGGACTTAGTCCTAGTTATTACTCACCTGCTGGCTTTTTGTGGTCACTATTTTTGTTCCAGCTCAGAAAGGTCCTTTCACTAGCAGTCATTCTTTTTCTCTGGTTCTTTGTTGGGCCGTACAGTTTGGAGGTTTCAAGGCCCCCCAATATTTTGCGGGAAGAAAATTTCACTGATCTCAGCAACCCTGTAAATATAGTGAAATTAGACCACTGCAAAAGAAACCGGCTATATGGTAAGTCCATCCTTGACAAGGGCATCCCTGATATTGTAGTGTAAGCCTATTCCTGGTGAAGTAAAGCGATGGAGCATGTGTTGCTTTCCTTCCTTAGCCTGGACAGCCAGCTATCAGAGAGGACGATGTACTGGTGAGTTTATCAGTAGGTGTGTATCGGTATGTGTGTGTGTATGTGTGAGTGTGTGTGTGTGTGTACATATTGCTATAGCTATATATATTATGTGAAATAAACACTTTAGGAAATTAAAGTGAGCTAGTATAGTGGCATTTCAAGGGAGGTTTGGAGCAGTCTTGATTGCACGGTGATATTAGCAATCATATGAGACACATAGCTATTTCAGTGAAAATTTTGTTTTCGTTCAGCCTGGGCTGGGCTCTTGTGTCTGTAGTGAAGCTCACAACTGACAATATAATAGCTACGCAGTCAAAAGGCACACACAGGCTTAGCCTCATTCCCAGGCTCTTGCAGAAGAGACAGTAGGCCTGCTCTTCCCCCGCAAGAGCCTGGGAATGAGGTTAACACAGGGTGACTACAATGTCATGTGTTTATATTTTGGTCATACTGAAAACTGAAACTCATCGTATGAATAAGATCTAGACGGAATGCATGCAAAACCCTATAATGAAATTGTGCAATATGCAGCACTCAAATTGCAGACTACTATGAGCCCATGCACCTGTCTACAAAAACTGGGGTGCAAGCCTGGGAATAAGGCTATATTATACGTTCTATGATATATATTCAAGGAGTGCATGGTCGGAGTTGTGAATGTATATGATCATATAGATGTGTGCATAAAGGAACAGAGGTTATATTATTCAACAGCTTTGTGATTGATAAGCACAGTCAAATAATTTGTATACTAACTCATTTCTTCATTGATGTGGGATTAGTGAAGATGTAATACACTCTCCACATTTTACCCAAAACAGATCCAAGGGCAAGTGAATATCCGATAGCTGCTAGCCATGGACGAATCTGGATGATCGTGATATGCAGTAATAAACAAATACTCGATAGCCTACAACAGTCACATTCTTATGCAGAAATACAGATTCACACTGACTTACATTACAAAGAACTGTGGCAGTATCGGGATCAGTGGAGTGGATAGCATAGAAGTACACTGTGATGTATAGCATGAGTGCTCCACAGCATAAAATGTAGTTTAAGTTAGGGCTCGTCAGACGAATTAACCTACACATTGGAATGACTAAAAATCAAAAAAAAGTCTAGCATTATCAATACAGAAAGTATGGAATTCACTTTGTCTTCCGGAAGTAGGATACAAAAGCCAAGCAGGTGACAGCAAATATAATCCCAGCACTTGTAAAGATGTACATCAGTACAGTTAGTGGGGTAGATATGGTAATAATAATAATATACTCATGTTGCTGCCGTAGCGCTTACGCCATTGACCACGCACCCACAGACGCAGGCGGAGCTTGTAAGACCTCCAGTCAGAGGACAAGAGCAAGAACAACCAGAGACCACACAATCCTGATCACCATACAATTCCTTCTTCCTAGTCTCCCATATCAGTAATACAAAGCTCTTAACTAGCTTTAATAATGCTTTAAAATCATCCCTGTTCCAATTCTCAAACCCTAAAATAAAACTTGCCTTATTAAAATTATCAAGTGTACTAAACTCCCCAAACCTCCCCCCCAATAGATTTTCTAATTCAACCATGAAATTATTTCTAATGCTGTCATATGCTGGACACTCCCAGAGAACATGTACCACACTCTCACATTCACCCCTGCATAATTTACACTGCCTATCATCATTTTTACCCCTGTGTCTTCCTAACTCTTCATTCAGACCGTTCGTACCTGACCGAAACTTAAACAATAATCTTGTACCCGGATCACCTACCCCCTGCAAATAATTCTTGAATTCTATTTCCTTACAGAAAGACTTGTACAGATTCAACTTAACTTTAGTATTCAAGCTGTCATTAAAGTCCTTGTATTCTCTATCCCTCAACGCTTCGTCTACCGTATCTAAAAACAAATTAATATTATCTGCAGCTAATACCTCTTGGCTATCTAAATCTAACTGCAGCAGCAATTCATTAATTACTTTCATCCAAGTTTTCCTCTGCCTACCTCTACATGGTTTCACTTCCCACTCAGCATCTAATAGTACTCTAGGATACCGCTCATTATCCAACTTATTGACTTTATACCACCACTTAAGTTTGCTTCTATCCCTCCTCCCTTTCAAGGACTCTAACCCCATATCTCCCCTTACCGCTTCATTACACGTTTTGGAAGAGCAGCCAAGTATCTTCTTAGCTGCTCCTAGCTGAATGGATTCTAAGGAAGCTGTCTGCCGTTTATTACAAGCCCACACTTCACTACCGTATTCTAAAGTAGGACGAAGTACTGAAACTAACAATAATCTCCTTGCAACGGTACTGATATTTCTATTACTGACAAACCGGTGCAAACGATTAAGCTTTTTCTTCCCATTATCAATTACCTTCTGTACATGACTATCCCATGACCCATTCTCAGCAAATTCAATCCCCAAGTAACAGTAACTTACAACCCTTGGAATTACGTTACCTCCCCACTTCCACGCACACATATCTGTAATAGCCACCTTAGAAAATACCACAACAGCACTCTTTTTGATGTTAGATTTCAACCTCCATTTGTTACAAAACCCTTGTACTACATTAATCAACTTTTGTAAATCCTCCGCATTAGTAGTTAAACCAACAAAATCATCTGCAAACATTAGTCCCCCAACCTTAACATCATTCTTAATGATTATACCAAGCCCAGCTTTCTCAACCTCATCTAGTAACTGATTAATAAAAATGGAAAATAGGATAGGCGATAGACTACAACCCTGTGCTACCCCCTGGCTTAAATCAAATGGTTTGGATTTTTCCCCTCCAGTAAAACCGCACTCTCTGTAATGTCATACATCTTCTTAATAACTCTCCACATCCTACCCCTAACACCCAATTCCCACAACCTAAACCATAAACCATCGTGCCAAACCGTATCAAAAGCCTTCTGGATGTCTAAGAAAAAAGCATAAGTGTGTTTTCCTTCTCTTATTCTGCCTTGTATGATCTCGTTCAAAGTATAGACATTATCAACACAACTTCTTTTCGCTCTAAAACCTGCCTGCCCCTCATGAAGAGCCTTTTCCGATTCTAATCTTATTACCAAGCGATTATTTAAAATCTTACAAAACAGTTTACCAACAACGTTCAATAGAGTAATGCCTCTGTAATTACCTGGATCCTCAGCATCACCTTTCTTATATAAACTAACAATTAATCCTTGCCTCCATTGTGTAGGAATACCCTCTTCTGTCCAGACTACTTCATATAAAGCTTTCAACAGATTCGCCATTCCAGAGCCACCATACTTAAAAAGCTCCCCAACTAAGCCATCATTACCTCCAGTTTTGTTATTCTTTAGACTTTTCAAACACTTTTTAATTTCGGCATAACTTATATCCCTGTCTAAAACCTTATCCTTCCGTGCACTAGACATCTCGCTGTACTCTGTCACCTTACTCTCTACATGCTCTCTCCAGCTATCATCAAACTGATCATCTACTGATGCTGTACCCAGCTTACCGTAATGCTCATGTAGAACTTCAAGCTTCCCCTTTGTGGTAACTATTTCCTTATCTGGAGTGCCATCACGAGGGATGCTGGAAAAAAAGTTAAATTGCTACAGATCTATATAGCTACCTACATGTATCTTTTTTGGAATAATTACTTGGTCATACGGTGTCATTACTCTCCCCATTGATGTATACAAATGTTCCAAAGTCTTCCTCCTGAACAGAGACTGATGCTATCTCTGAACGGATTAATTAGGCATGCACCATTACCTGCCGAAAGTGTATAGCATAAGTAGGTATATATTACATGTGTATCCTGAAAATGAAGTCATCTTACCAGGATTACAAGTGTCATTTGGGAACTGCTGTACACGTAATCTAAAGATATTTCTTATGCCATTGTTGTTAAAAGAAAACTCGCCCTGTAGTAAATGTTGATATTGAAGTCATTTTATTAAATACACATACATCTACAAGCTTACTGTAATTCCCATGAAGTCTGTGTTCTGTAAGTGATTGAAGATCTTGCTTGTGAAAGAATTGACATTATAGTTAAAATCCTCTAATCTGAAGGGACGGTCCTCTGTGAATCCAGCTTCTCTTTTTGCTTGTTCATTAAAATCTCCGTTAACTTCCAATTCTATGTATTAACAGGACTTCAAGTAATCTAGCACTTGAAATGTTAAGGACCAGACTAATCACTTATCTTATTTGAAACTATGTAAATTATTCATGGGTACTGTGAATATCATAAGCAAATATTGCAAGGAGTTCAAAGGATGAGTGGCAATGCAGGTTTGTAATGAGTGATACTTCATAGTAGTCATACATGTGATAATATTAATGGGGCAGATTTCCCTGTCTGTAAACAGTGAAGCCAAAGGTAACCATTTCTACAGGACAGCAGCCGCCCTTGCAGGGTTCATGGACAGCTCACAGCCAGCCTGCCAGAAGAGAAGCTCTTCTGAAATTTTATGGTAGCTAGATCTACCACAGTCCTAGTGGGCAGCTGTTTTTGAGCAGTTAGAAGCTATTTCAGTGGTACAAAATCAGAGTCAGAGTTCCTATGCTAGCTATATTCATACACTGCCTCCATACTACTCATTACCATGTGATTGAGCTCATTTATGGATACAATTACTGACTATTTTTCATACTTTTTGTGCAATGAGTACCAGGCCACTCTTTAAAATTTGTGGCACATATTATAGTACACAGACCATACATGGAAAATGTGTAGATGACTGTGACTTTCCATTGAAAATGTGTGTGAATTTTGTATCAAATGAGTTAGGCTAACTCAGAGTTACCTTGAAGTGTCTTATTTAGAGCAAGAGCAAAAGCTCGCACCCCATCAAAGCAGTGTTCAGCATAATAGAGGTAATCAACACCTCCAAACTCTTCCTTTAAAATTTCCTCTGACTGAGCTATAAACCTAGTGAGATTCTGAGGCAAGGAGATGCAAATGGTAAACCATAATATATATCAAATCAGCTTACTAAAGCTCAAAGTATTGGATACTTACAATTCCAGCATCAACAATCTGAGATGAATTCAGAATGCCTGGGTCAGAAAGGATTGTTGGAGAGCACTCCAACACTTGTTCCATGTTTTCAACTGTGCAGTTAACATCACCTTGAGGAACCCACCAGAAGTTGGAATACCATGCGTATGTCATAAACACATACCTAGGGGGTGTCATTCCCCTTCTGTAGGCCTACACAATTAAGGTTGTCAAATGAGGATTATATGTACAGTATTGCTATGCGTTAGGTATCTTCTTCACTCACCTCACATATAACCACTCTGGCATTGTCTGAATACATCGCCAGGATGTATATATTAGCAGTTTCCACCTAAAGAGCATGCATATAATGCCCCGGTATTTGATTAACCATCACATTGGTGCTCTAATCATAACGTACAAAGAGACTCTCTCCTAGGTCACTGATGCCTTCACGGCTATTAAATGTTTTTAATATTATTTCAATTTCTGGCCTCCCATCCATCCTCCTTTGTTGGTTGACATCCCTTAAACGATCTTCAAGTGATTCTACTGTCTAAGGAAATAGATAATACTATAAGAACTGCAACACATGCAGGAGACATACCAATGTTTAATATTATCGCAAGCCAGCCAGTCACGAGAATATCAACTATTAAAATCAGTGTGCCTAGCTATCAGTGATGCTGGTATAGCTACAAGAAAAACTACCGGCCTTCGGGAATATGATGTTTCTGTATGCAATACATGTTTAGGGTGTATTATGGCAGCTACGGGAGAGTGAAGAGACTGGCTGCGCTGTTTGAAACTCATATACACATCATCTTGCTTATACCGTCTGCCTCCAGTGCTCATATCTATAGTTTTACAGAGGCTACACAAACTCTGCTAACTTGGAGATATAGTCTAGCTTCCCTTGGTAAATCTGTGTAATAGACTTGTCCGCCACAGGGCCTATAACTTCCTGAACCACCATTTTGAACCTGGAAGCCCCACTTCCACAATTATATTTACTGCCAATTGTCTACACTTAAAGGGGCTCACTCACACTCACCCACTAAGCCCCAGTTTGGTTCATAATGGAGTATAGTGTGATACTTCTGAATCTATATACTGATGAATTCTTAATACACTGCCAAGTGTAAAGTGATGTAATATAATGTTTGGTATATGAAGGAGGGGCAACACAGAAAAATAAGAAGTTCAACGTAGCAGTTTAGGTTTCTGTCAAGAGTTTGACTAAAACATTTTTTATAGTGGTGTGCAGTTTTCAAGAAGTATAAAAACTGTTTTAAGCTGCTCAATGGATGAAGTTCCAGTGGTGTAGCTAGTGACTAGTGGTAACATTCTTAACTGCTAAGCTGAACAGGCATGAAGGCCAGAGTTCGAATCCCAGCAGGCAAGTTTTCTTGGGGGGCGGGGTCCAACACATATTAAATTTTGTACTGTATATTTTTTACGGGGTCTGGGTTTGTGTAGCATCTGTGTAAGTAGAGATACGAGCACTATTATTAAGGTAGGTGAGTAGGGTTGGAGTCGAATCTCCGAACCAAGTTCATGGCTATGTTGGCAACATCCTAGCCTACACCCACATGACAATAAGTAAGCATGTAATTACCCCCTCTGCTTAATATTCACAAAAGCCTCTATTGCTAGAATTCCAAATATTGCACTCCCCACACAGTCTGACCCCTCTTCGTTACCTACACACAACCTACACAGGACAGGCCAAAATCTTACGTATGCTTTCAATCAAATCCAGTTTTACAGCTAAAACTGCGTGGCTATTCACAAACATTTCGCAATCCGGACTTGCCAATCAAATATTGCCACAACCCACGCCTGCTGGAGTAGATTCAACCCAGGGTTACGACAGTCAGCCTACGCACAATAAAACCATGTAGGCTTTTCTCCCCCAACCCCTCTGTTACCACGTTACACACAAAAACAGCCTAGCTACAACTCACCGCTGCTTAAGCTAGGTCCACACAAACGCCAGCTAGCCGCGAAAAGGGGCAGAGTCTATGAGATATAAAGGTCTCTTTCCTAAAGACAACTGACTAGAGAAGACTGGATGACCATCTGTCTGACAAGCTGCCTGCTAGCCTTTTAGGTACACTCACAAACACTACTACAGACTTCAGGCTGGATTTTACTCACAAATATCCTACTCAGCACTATACGTGGCCTAAATGGGATCTTAGCAAAAAAAAGAAAAAAGAGTGTTCAAAGGCAACATCAAAGTACCGCTCGGCCAAATCAAAGTGCCGAATTTTCCCTTGAAAGTGCCACTTTCCACATCAAAGCGACACACCCCTGTTGTTGATTCCGGTTGCCGCCATGGGAAAATGTAAATAGTACTATGAATGTAATTAATTCTACATAGCCTTTCATCACAAAGTTGTGCTACTGCAAGAAAACTTGTTGAGAAAGACTATAGGTTCATTTGAATCCCACCACACCCAATTATTCTCTTTGCAATTGACTCATTTGTATGACCTTCTGCATGCATTAGGTATATACTGGATTGATATTCTTTTTGGTAAATATCTTACTGCCTGCCGATTCCATTATTCATTTCAACACTTGTGCGTATGTTGTAAATTTCTCAGCAATTTATTGTAGTGGGTATATTTTCTATAATAGGCTTCAAGTCTCTAAAGTATAGCAGCTAGCCTTCAATGAGGTCACACTACACTGTAAAAAGTGAATCATGAATTTAACAGGAATATAGTTGCATCTTATGTACTTTTTTCCCAAATGTATAAATCACACTTTTGTCGTACATATTCCCAAGAGATACCATTGCCTAATGATGACGACAATGACTTCTGCTCACAATTATAGCTGACTAGTATATTTTAATGGTGTTTGGGCTATGGTTAGACTGTAGCATTTTAGGAATGAAAATAATAACTGTTGACAAGTACATTTGGGAATATGCGCATGCAATTAGTCCTTCGAGAATTACTGGTGTTTTGAAATCATATATACCAGTCTTAGTCCCAGTGGTATTTGGTCATAAGACCAGTGTAATTTCAAAACAATGGGAATATGTAGGACTACAAGTGCCAAATCGCTTCTTAGATGCAACTGAAGTAACCATTTGTACGTTAAATTTATGAAACGCTTTTTACAGTGTATATATTGGTCACTAAAAGTGATGGATATCATTAAGGTCATATCATTTAGATTATGACAAGTTATTAAAGATGTCTGTCTGATTAGCATACAGCTTAACAACTGGAATATTCCATACCACAAGGCCAGGTGCACTAGTAGAAGTTACTGAAAGTTCTTTTGCAACGAGGGTAACCGCACTGCCAAGAGTAAATTATGGTGGGTGAGTAGAGATGCAGATGTAATGGGTGTGGTTGAGATGCGCAAGCCAGCCAGTCGTGAGAATAATAAATAACCCAGAAAGACCTAGGGCACCTAGTACTGTAATATGCTCCTTAAATATATATACAGCCATGAGCATACCCATACAGTAATAAAAAAGTACAGTGAAAATAATGTATGCAGGTTTAGTGTGCAGGGTACAAAAAATAACAATGGAGTGTCTAAAAGTAATGCATTTATGACTATAAACTGGCTAGAAAGTAGCTACTGTAACACATGACAGTGTACATATACGTGTTATATCATGCTACATGTCATATCACAACCACAAAATGTATGCGTTTAACATAGCCATTATTACACCAATTAGTGGTTACGTGTGTACCTAAATACTATCATTATGTGCAGTAAACTGATTATGGCTTTTAAAGTTCAAAATAATGATAGCCTCATTTTTGGTCATTCAGTGTCTGTTCTTGGAGAGATATTTCATTTACCACACTGTCTTCAGGATATTGGGCAAACACGGCAGACGGAAGGATTCCAGAATTTTCCTGCAGATACCAGGACAAATATGTACGTAGGTGCAGCAATTATATGCCATACCATCTACTCTTAGGTAAAGTATTACCCTACAAGTAATGGGGGGGGGGGGGGGGGGGGGGGGTGCACACAATCACGAAAATACATCCTCCCCGTACGTGCATATAAGGAATGGCATTACATAATTATTATACCTTATAAACAGTAAGCTGTAATTCAAGTTCTTTGACTTTCTGCTCAAGTGCCACTATTTTTGCATCAGAGAGGTCTCCACCAGATATTATACTGGTAAATGTAGTTCGGTTAAAAACATTTTCTCCATTGGGATCCTTATAGAGTGCCATCATCTAGGAAGGATTATGATTCTTATTGTTTACAATGCTGATATGGTTTATACAGTGCTTACATACCTTTGGAATAAATATTAGTCCCAAGATGACTGTTGCATCCACCATATATCCTACTGAGTATATAGCAGCAAGGACATTCAGATGCTTACGCAGCACAATAAAACTAATAATGATCACTACAATAACAATTGAACTGACATATATAATGCCTCCAATGAATTTGGCATCATTGAGTCCTTTAACCTTGATCTTTCTTGTGGCGAAAGCTAGAGGGATAGCAGCAATCCGGAGTATTGCTTTATAACCAAACAGAATTATAAGCCAAATTCGAGAATCTGACTGTGACTGGCAGAAATAAAAACAGTATTCTGTACGAATACCAGACACCTGTGAAAATAAACAACATTGAATTACTATGTTAATCACATACTATATTAGTAACAATACATTACCCCTATAGATAAGAGTGCAATTATTTCCATAATCGAACACTTTTTGTAATTGCACACTTATTTAGTTCAACAAAGGCTGTAACTATAGGATCTGTAATGATATGTGATTAACGTGGAATCACATGGATTCTCGTGCCATTTGGGGATAATTGCATTTGCAATAGGCAAATTGCACTCGCTTCACTCATGCAATTACCTTGCCTATTGCTCATGCAATTATTCCCAAATCACACTCAAATCCATGTGATTACCCATACTAATTTCTGTATATCCCTGACTACCACCTCACCTGATCTACATCAAATAGGTTTTCTTCATGTGGGATCAGTGCGGCCTTGAGTCGGGTACTAGGGTTCACTGATATTGTAACCAGAATGATAACATCGATCAGTACTAGGCATGCTACGAAGAGCACTAAGTGCCAGTCATAAATGTTCTATGATATATATTCAAGGAGTGCATGGTCGGAGTTGTGAAGGAATATGATCATATAGATGTGTGCATAAAAGAAAAGAGGTTATATTATTCAACAGCTTTGTTAATAATTGCTATAATGAGTTTTATTTTACGTGTATGCAAGCAATGCCATGCACTGTGACCGCAACCTTGTAATTGATGTATAAAGTCTAAAACAACATGTATACATACCCATTTCTTGTTTGCCATGGGATTGGTGAAGATGTAATACACTCTCCACATCTTGCCCAGAACAGGTCCAAAGGCAAGTGAATATCCGATAGCTGCTAGCCATGGACGAATCTGGATGATCATGACATGTAGTAATAAACAAATACTCTAGTAAATAATTCCTCAAGGATTCTCTCGGTTGGCAAGTAGAATTCATGCTGAAGTTCTTCAATTCCAATCTAGAATAATTGTCAAAATCTTCATCAAAGCTGATGTTTCGGTTACTATGCTGTAGCCTTCTTTAGGGCACAATATGAAATGTCGAAACGATGAAGAATTATGGATTGGAATTGAAGAATTTCGGCATAAACTCTAGTAAATAGATAGCCTACAACAGGCACATCTATATTCAGAAATATAGATTCACATCGACTTACATTACAAAGTAGTGTGGTAGTATCAGCATCAGTGGAGTGGATAGCATAGAAGTACACTGTGACGTATAGCATGAGTGCTCCACAGCATATAATATAGTTTAGATTAGGGCTTGTTAGACGAATTAACCTACACAGAAATAACCAATAATAAAAAGTCTGCACTATTAATAAAGCAAAAATACACTAGAATTCACTTTGTCTTCCGGAAATAGGATACAAAAGCCAAGCAGGTGATAGCAAATATAATCCCAGCACTTGTAAAGATGTACATCAGTACAGTTAGTGGGATGGATATGGTAACTATTTCCTTATCTGGAGTGCCATCACGAGGGATACCGGCTTAAAGGGAAAAAGAAGTTAAATTTTATTCAGATCAAAACACCTATCAGAATGAATCAGATTTGAAGTATTTACTTGGCCATGTGGTGTCATCATTTTCCCCATTGAGGTAGACAAATGCTCCAAAGTCTTCCTCTTGAATAGAGACTGATGCTATCTCTGAACGAATTAGGCATGCACCATTATCTGCAGAAAGTGTATAAGCAGGTACATAAGCTATACGTATTTCTATGCATCCTGATAATGAATTCGTCTTACCAGGGTTACAAGTGTCTCTTCTGAACTGCTGTACGCGTAATCTACTGACAGCTCGTATGCCATTATCTTTAAATGAAACCTCGCCCTGTAGTAAATGTTGATATTGAAGTCATTGTATACATGTACATCTATAAGCTTACTGTGATTCCCATGAAGTTTGTGTCCTGCAAGTGATTGAAGATCCTGCTTGTGACTGAACTGACATTATAAGTAAAATCCTCTAATCTGAAGGGACGGTCCTCTGTGATTCTAGCTTCTCTTTTTGCTTGTTCATTAAAATCTTCTTTAACTTCCAATTCTATTTATTAACAGGATTTCAAGTAATCAAGCACTTGTAATATTGGTCTGGTTGAAGAAAGCACACACTACTCTGATATCATGAGTTAATAACATAATTGGAATTTAATGATGACTATTACATTTACGGGCACCTGTAGCCAGTCTACAAAAGAGTGACAGGTACTCACTGTCTGTGCATGCACATAATATCCCAGGTTTTTATGGGATTCATAAAATATCAAGTATTCACCGTAAATTTAGTATATTTAGTAAATTTAGTATACAAACTGTGCATTTTATGTTTTACTTTGAGCCCAGTACTGATGGTTTTTTCACCAGGTAGATGCCTAGCAAGTGATTGCTAGGTTGAGTATTCAATCCCATTTTCCTTTGAAAGGCCTAGAAGGCTCGATCTGAACTTGAAATCAAGCAGCTCACAGACAGTCTTCAAGGAGAAAAGCGCTTCCGAATTTTTATGTAAGACAACCACCACAGTCCTAGCGTATAGAAATTACAGGTCCTCTTACTATTCTTGAGTGGTTAGAAAGTAATAAAAACTCACAACCAGAGTTCCTACGTTGGCTCTATTTATATGCTGCATCTGTACTACTCATTGCCACACTGCAAAAACAGAGTGGTCATTTTAACCCATATAGGGTTGCCTCAGTTGCATCAGAGAATGCACATGCAGTTAAGTACAGTTCAATAAGATCACTTACTCAGGGAAACCCAGATATCATTTTTGTTTGGTGGGCCGTGGATAGTAACAGGTTGGTACAAAGTTGCTGTCTAGATACAAAACAATGTGTAAACAAGTGGATCACTTTACACGAATATTTCTCCAATTTCAAAAGGATAGAAATGCCAATTAACAATGCATACCTTTCCCTTGCAGCCTGTTGCTATCCCCACCACAGAAACACAATGTAGCTGGGTTTTCCCATAGATAATATATACTCCGCATGCGGAGTATACATTATCTATGGTTTCCCTGAGTAAAGTGATCTTATTGATATGCACTTAACTGTACATTCTGTGGTGCAATGCAACAGAGTTAACCTTATATGGGTTAAAACGACCACTCTATTTTTACAGTGCATGTGACTGAGCTCGTTTATGGCTATATTTTACTGATCATTTCATGTAAATGTCTTGTGCATGCACAAACAGTGAGTACCAGGCCACTTTTTTGTGGAGTAGGAACGAGGCTAGGATACCTCTTATAGTGCACATGCCATACATGGAAAATGACTACGACTTCCCCATTGAAAATGTGTGTGAATTCTATATATCAAATGAGTTTGAGTAACTAGGCTAACTAATCAAAATACAAAATTCAATAGAGTTACCTTGAAGTGTCTTATTGAGAGCAAGAGCAAAAGCTCGCACCCCATCAAAACAGTGTTCGGCATAATAGAGGTAATCAAATTCACCTCTAAACTCTTCATTCAAAATTTCAACTGTCTGAGCTTCAAACTTAGTAAGATTCTGAGGCAAGGAGATGTAATAGGTAAACTGCAGTATCAAATCATCTTACTAAAACTCAAAAAACTAAAATACGTACAATTCCAGCATCAACAATTTCAGATGAATTCATAATGCCTGGGTCAGATAGGATTGCTGGAGAGCGTTCCAACACTTCTTCCATGTCTTCAACTGTGCAGCTAACATCACCTTGAGGAACCCACCAGTAGTTGGAATACCATGCGTATGTCATAAACACATACCTAGGGGATGTCATTCCCCTCCTGTAGGCCTACACGATTAAGGTTGTCAAATGAGGATTACATGTACAATATTGCAATGCATTTGGTATCTTCTTCACTCACCTCACATATAACCACTCTGGCATTGTCTGAATACATCGCCAGGATGTATATATTAGCAGTTTCAACCTAAAGAACATGCATTTAGGCAATAATGTATTGGCAGATTCTAGGCAATGGTATTTTGATTGATCATTACATTGGTGATCCAATCATAACTTACAAAGAGGCTCTCTCCTAGGTCACTGATGCCTTCACGGCTGTTGAAAGTTTTTAATATTATTTTAATTTCTGGCATCCCATCCATCCTCCTTTGTTGGTTGACATCCCTAAAGCAATCTTCAAGTGATTCTACCGTCTAAGAAGTGTAGAATAGATCTCCTTCATATTTGAATGGCTCAGGAACTGATAAATATCCCTATGAGTACATGTATATGGCCAAACTTTAGAAAATTTAAAATTTTCAACAGCTCCTGAATCACATTTTAATGCCAGTTATGCGCGAAATTTCAATATTTGTGGGTTAGCCCACTCCTGCTTCTCAGCCTTCATTATAATACTGCAAGAACTGCAAGATATGCAGGGGACATGCAGATGTTTAATATTATTGCAAGCCAGCCAGTCACAAGAATATCAACTATTTAAAACCGGCGTGCCTATAGCTATCAGTGATGCTGGTGTAGCTACAAAAAACTACTGGCCTTTATTGGCGAATGATGTTTCTGTTCGCAACACATGTTCAAGGGAGTGTCATGGCAGCTATGGGAGAGTGTATAAAGACTGCCTGTGCTGCTTAAAACTCACATAGACACCACTTGATTGTACTGACTATCTCCAGTTGCTCATTGCTTTACTTTAATAGAGGTTATATACGCTACCCTTGGTAAGCCGTGTAATAGACTTGTCCTCCACATGGCCTATAACTTCCTAAATTGCTATTTGGAATTTGGGAGGGGGGGAGGTGGCGGGTGGGCATCCATGACATTTACTGCCAAGACTGCAAAGAATATGTAGTTGTTTCACTACTTAGTGGTTACCAGAAATTCAGATGTAAGGCAAGCGTTATAGGCCTCAAAGTGGCCAATTTGTTCCTTACTATATGGACTATGACTATGGAATGTCAAGTTCCAAGAACAAGGAACAAATCACCCACTTTGAGGCCTAACTTCTACCTTCCGGATGTAACTTTGAGGCCTACTTCTTGCCTTCCAGTTGATGTAAAGTAGGAGTTAGGCATTAAATTAGGTAATTTGTTTCTTACTATGCATCTGAGCACACTAAGGGGCTCACACGTGCCCAAAAACTCCAACTTGGTTCATATGGTAGTACATAGTGTGATGCGTCTGCACTATACTAATTAATAGCAATATTCATTTTTGAATGCTGCTATGGGGAATTAAACATGTAATAAAGTATGTACCGAAGTAAAGTTGAAAGGTAGTACAAATCTTACAAACAGTTCTAGCTGTTAAAATTACCTGTGCAAATAGATTCTCCTCTTGCTGGATAATGACAACCCGATTCCATCCAAAAAACTGCATGATTCCAGAATATGCTGGAACAAGCTCCAGATCAGTTGGTATGAGTTGAAAGTACTTCTGAAATTTAGTACGATTTGCTAACTCCGGTGAAGCTGAATCACAGGCCAACTGTACATGTCAAGTGTTCAATGAATAGAAAGTTAGATCAGGATACTGGTAAAGAAATATAATTTTTGAGCACATGCTTGCACACTCATACACTGTGATACAAAATACCATACCTGTGTGATGTTGAAGAAATGGCTGATGGCAGCTGTTGGCTCAGTGGCAACTGAACAGCCTGCTCCAAACATTGCATACTTTGTAGGATCCTGCCCCACAACTTCATTGAAGAATGCATCCAATGCTACAGAGGTGTCACACTGTTTGTGTGCATGTAGAATGAATAAAAGTTAATCGAAGATCTCGATCTGATGTGAAATCAGATTTATAAGAAAAATGATGTTGCATTTGGCCTTTTTATATCAAATCCATAGCACCATAGCATTTGCCTATACATACAAGCACACACTAACATGATCTCGTTTTATGAGGTCTAAAGAAACCAAGAATACAGTTATGTTCTATCACTAACGCCCCCACATGCTCACTCATAGCCCAAGGCAAATATATGACAGCTAATTGGCAGAATAGCACTGGTTCAAGGTATTCAGGGAGGCATTCACAGTGTGAAATCTAGCCACTCAACATGGAACATGGCCAGCCCAAGGAAATCGAGAGGGCCCAGAAGAGCCACAGCCAACGGTACAATTTGTCCAGTGTCAACCAGATCACTTTCCAGGGACACCAAGAATTTCTTTAATCACTACGTTTTGCAGCAGGTTGTCCAACTCCAGGCATAGCCAGGGATCACCTCGTTTTTGACATCGCAGTAACTAGACAGCTACAATAATCGTACTTATGACTCTCCGCCCACTTTAATAATCCATCAGGTCTCAAGCACTTTCATGATGGCATAGTTAGTAATTAGGGGATATGAAGTAGCTGATTATAAATCCCCATACTTAGCGTGAAAATTTATCCTATCCAGCAGCCACTCCTGGCCAGGAAGTGCTCTCTCGCACGTCATTCAGCTGCATTATAACAGAACTTTCTGTTGGTACACTACAAAGATGCTTTTTTACGCTCGGGCAATTTTGAACTTTCATTGCTGTAACAAGTCTATAATTTTACTATTCAGCCATATTAAGTGATCATCCACTATTTTCCAAACTGACACAGTCGAACACGTGGCGCCTCATATGCTAATTGTTGTGCATGAGTACCTAATGTTACTATCTCATTTCCTATAAGCTAGGATGCCAGTTATGCCAGGGTTAAAGTAATCTTTGTAGCTATATGCTATACTATGACAGTGGGCTAAGGCATGTGTATATTGAACAGAGGGTGCAGAGATTAAATGAGAGCAGGAATAAATTTAAGATGACACATACCTCAGAATCACTGAATGTGTAGTGGAGTGTGTAGCCAGGGAGCAGGCTCTCGTCCTCATTGATTAAGTCCAAGGCAATCTGGAGTCCAGGTGCTATGTGAGCACTGGTAAAGGCTCCGCTGAAAGATAGCATGAGAGCAATGTGGAGGGGAATCCTAGAGAAAAAATCATTTAAACGCTTGGAAGTTCCGAAAAGCTAGCTGGGACAGTACAAAACCTGGACTCTGGACTGGACGCTGGACTGGACCCTGGACTTGATAATACTTAATAATGGAGTCACAACTAGGGCCTAGAGTCAATGGTACCTCATGGAGCTGCGCTATTGGACATAGTTACGGCTGCCTAGCTGTTGACATGCAGGCGCCATTCATATACACATCCTGCATGCATATTATTATCCTAATCTTATGGTGAGTGTCACCATTCATTGGATTGGACTAGTGGAATCACCAAACGTATGAAATTCTTTAACTACCACTGTACTGTACATTCCACTGCCACTCTACTACCAAATATACCACATATTTTACTATTAGCATTCTGTCATTTTACTACGCATTCTTCTGCCATTCTACCACACATGGACACATTCCACAAAGATCTCAAACTTGAAATCAGGCCAGACAAATTTTACCATCAGCTATGATGGCAGCATTTATGACAGTATAAGAGCATCTTGGAGTCCTAGTGGTTACCTGAATTTTAAATGTCAGGTAGGAGTTAGGCCTCAAAGTGGTTAGTTTGTTTCTATGAAATGGGACTATGAAACGTCAAATTCCATAGTATACTAAGAAACAAACTACCCTGTTTGAGGGCTAACTCTCACCTTCATAATCAGACATCTGAAATTCAGGTATAACCACTAAGTAGTCAAAACAACCACATACTGTTGCAGTGTTAATGTGGTTAGCTATCCTCGAATATCACTCTATATGAGTACTTTGATTGCCGCAGTGCAAAAAGCAAAAAAAAAGAAGGTTTTTCATATAGGAACTGCACGTTCCCATGCAGGCTCCACTCTGCAGCACACTGTGGAAAAAAGCCTGGAAACAAAGGCTAAATGTTTGTATTTACTTCACTCCAATGTAAGGTACACTGCCAAAAATGCATAGTTGTTTTGATCACTTAGTGGTTACCTGAATTTCAGATGTCTGAGAGTGAAGGTAGGCCTCAAAGTGCATGGGTAATTTGTTTTTACTATGGAATATGACTATGGAATGTCAAGTTATAATAGCAATGAACAACTTACCCACTTTGAGGCCTAACTCCTACATACTCAGACATCTGAAATTTAGGTAACCACTAAGCAGTCAAAACAAGTACACATTTTTGCAGTGTGATATGGGGTAACTTGAATAGAAATTTATTTTACGAGACATATCTTCCCTATTATGATAGAGAGATCAGAACTTAATGCAACCAAGAAATGAACATAATCTGATAAAACATTCCAGAGATATTAGCTAAAGTTCAAAGGTGGATTAAAAGCAGCGGAAGGGTAACTTTGAGTTCAACCGGTTACAACTTGCAATTTTTGCGAGGGCACCTATGCTCATATGATCATATTAAGTGCATTTCAATTGCCCTGACCAGTCACAAGCTCCTATGGCTTGCTAGCAAAGTTTTTTGATCAATTAAGCAAAACTGTCAGTCAAAATTGTCTCTACAGCAAAAGTTGGAATGAGTAAGGTTCAGAAATTGAACACATATATTAGGCATAGGGTCAGTGTACTTCATAGCAATTTTGGAGTGAATAGCTCATGTGTAGTGGGAGCTACAGCTTTGACACAACAAAATTTCTCAAGTTAGCTACCCCATTTCTCTAGCTACCCCTTACCTGCTGTCACTCGCGTTGATCGGTGGAAACACTCTTTGTACATCGTCCACAGTGATTTGGGCGTCAGAACTCCAGAGCCATATATTGAAAAGCAGGATGACGAGAATACACTTTACGAACAAATTCGCCATAATTTTGTCCGAGCCCCTAATCTGGCGATTTTGACTAGGCCCGCTCATGTACGTAGGTCTCTTGCCGCATCGGCGTTTATTTTTCATTGCACGGCCGCGCGGAGGAGTATGGACAGGCTTCCGTTGCACAACGGAATGTAATAATTGCATATAATTACATTCCGTTGTGCAACGGAAGCCTGTCCATACAATTACGTAAACGCTCACGCGAGACCCAAATAATTGCGAGATGGCTGAAGCTCAAGTTGCGATTTGTGTGGCCTGCGCTCAGCCTGTCCCTGTGGCTACATGTACCAAGAGAATGTGATTCAGAAGTGCGTCTTCGGGCCACATATTACCGACATTGAGTGAATCGCGCGAGGGGGAGGCCTAGGGCTCTGGGTACGAGACTAAGTAGATCCTGCTGCGCTACGATGCCGCTTATAGCATAGATAATATAGCTTCCTATTATCTATGCTTATAGTCTGGGCCAGCTCTTGTATGGCAAAAGGCCAAACTTTGTAAGCGATATGGAGGAATACTGACTTAATATATCGCCTCAATATGTAAGGCACTTCGTCTTTAATCCCTCTACCCTAGTAATACATGTCATCTCTGGTCATGGTAATCCCAATGTAATAGCTAGGGATTACGTATTCCTACCGTAATCCATGGGATTTCGTAATCTCGTATGCTGCAGGAAAGCGAGGAATAAAATTTATCACGTGCCGTGACGTAGGGTAGACCACGGTAGACCTTAGTCTCGTTCCCAGCCGACTTTTCGCCCTCTGTCGGAGGCGAAGAGTAGTGGGTACGCTCAATAAACCGGTTGACTATATACTTTAAATCTTGCCTCCATACAATTGGAGGGCTCAAAACCAACCCACAGATATTGAAATTCTCCCCTCCCCGAGCTTAGCTTAATACTTTCGGGAGCGAAAGAATTACTGGCGCTAGTCTCGTGCTCAGGATCTAGGACTGCTGAGTTGTGTGTGACGTCATGTAATTGATTTTGATGTTACGCTAATTAAACCCGCACGCAATTTTTTCAAACCGGAAGTAGCGAAACCGGGATATGAGGTGCTGAACCTCAATGCAGTCCAGCACCTGCTGCTAAGACATGTCATGCGAAAATATGAATGAGAAAAAAGGGGGGACCACACCCCCTGTGCTTCCCATCTAGCCTAAGGCATTCCCCCTTCTGACAGTAAAAGGCACAAAGGCCATACTGCCAGAGGGTTGGGCAGATCATCACTCTGCCAGCCAACTGACCAGGATTTCCCCTGAAGGCCTATGGGAACAGAGGCTACACGCCCTTGCTTGGCCTCCTATCAGGAAGGGCTCCGGTTATTGAGGAAGGATCAAGGGAGGAACTAGGCCATATCGTCCGAGACCATGGTGGAAGTTTTCCTTCCACTCTTACCAACCTCAACCGGGCTTCCCGAAAGAAGCGACCAACACTCGACCAGACCTTTAGCATGCCCCGAAGGACACTGGGTCTGGCCACTGGCCGACAGTCAAGCGAACTTGACTGAACCAGAGAAGCTGAAGCCTTACTCTAGTGAAAGGGTCGCTAGACTAGTGTGCATGCATTGAGGTTCAGCACCCCACACCCGCTAGACTCTAACCTACTGAGGTTCACTCCGTGCTGAAAAATAGTGTTGGAGTGTGCTTGGCCTTTTCTGTTATGAAATTATTAATTAACCATCGTGTGCCAATTTGGAAATTTATTGTACATGACTTCTAGAATAATCAAGGGGCTCAGAACCATAGTAGCTACTGGAAATTGCACAAATTGGAAGTAAAAATACGCATACTCTGTTAGCATATGACCAAATTAGAATTTCAGTGTTTCCTGAAATTGCATATTCTCAAGTTTGGGGGGGGGGGGGGGCAAGTTCAATATCTGTGAGTTAGATCACTCTGGTTCTGAGACCTTCAATTGTACAAGCTAATAAAGAAGTAGAGAAGAGTTGCTGACTGCTCCGAAAGTTAGTCCAGTGATAATTGCAAGTTGCTGATGCCTCTAGGACTCCAGGAATCGAGAGACAGACAGGGATTAGCCCTAGCTTGATCGAAGATGGCAGAAGCCATATCACGCTTATTTTGTGTTTTGACTCAAAATGGATGACAGCTGATGGCTACAGCTTTCTTTTTCTTTTTAGTACGCGCTAGTGCTTAAGAGCATAGTATACTTACTGTCTGTGTGACTGTACTCCATCGGCTCCACTTCTTTATATAGTCGTGGGGTGTCTTAGCTCGTGATTCGATTACCACACTGCGGCATAAGTACTCGATCATGTGCTGATGCTGATAAGTACTACATAAACATCAGTGAATGGGGTGGTACTAAGTACAAGTATAATCTGTTTTACCACATTCTGCCCTGTGTTATGAGCAGTAGCATGAGGGCCCCCAAGATTCTGCTCCCTTCCTGTGCCAAAAACTTCACTTCCATTATCTGCACCCTTGCCAAACTGGGCTACCACTGTCACTTCCAAAGCCTGAAGCCTTTTTTCCTGAAGCCTTTTTTCCTGCCTCACAAACTTCTCCTCTAGCTTTTCAAATTTTTTTTGCTGAAAATTTTCACCTACTTTTGACCTAACTTCTTCAATTTCAGGAACAGCTGCCAGTTTTCCCTCCCAACATACACTTTAAGTCTCCCTTCTCTTGTTTATCAGAACTCCCCTCATGGAGCTTTTGGCGGATGAGCTTTTCACTATTTTTGCATTTTGTCTCCTCATAGAACACACCAGCCCACGATTTTCCTTATCAATGTGCCCCTTAAGCCACGAACACCACACCCCATACAGCAACTTTTACAAAAGTACAGCGAAAATAATGTATGCAGGTTCAGTGACTAAAAGCAATGCATTAATGACTTATTATAAACTGGCTGAAAACTATGTATGACATTTTTACATATGGAGCGACATGTACAACACAATATCTGAACATGTACACAATTCAAGCTGTATGAACACACACATGCAGCGATTAATGCACCTATCAGTGACATGTATACCTAAACACTACCATGATGTATGTAAAAGTACAGTAAACTATACTGTGGCTTTAAAGTTCAAATGATAGCCTCACTTGTCTGTGGTCATTCAGTGTCTGTTCTTGGAGAGTCATTTCATTTACCACATTGTCTTCAGAGTACTGGGCAAGCACAGCAGACGGAAGGATTCCAGAACTTTTCTGCAGATACCAAGACAAATAAGTGCAGCGATTATATGCCATACCATCTAATCGTAGGTAAAGTACCACCCTATAAGTGATGGGGAGCAGGAGACTAAGTCCTCCCAGTACATGCATACAAACCTATAGCACACTGGTATGAAAAGAAATGGCATTATATCATTCTTCTACCTTATAAACAATAAGTTGTAATTCAAGTTCTTTGACTTTCTTTTCAAGTGCCACTATTTTTGCATCAGAGAGGTCTCCGCCAGATGTACCGGTAGATGTAGTTTGGTTAAAAATGTTTTCTCCATTGGGATCCTTGTAGAGTGCTATCATCTAGGAAGGATTATGATTTTTATTGTTTACCGTGCTGATACAATTTATACAGTGCTTACATACCTTTGGAATAAATATTAGTCCCAAGATGACTGTTGCATCCACCATATATCCCACTGAGTATATAGCAGCAAGGGCATTCAGATGCTTAGGCAGCACAATGAAACTAATAATAATCACGACAATAACAATTGAAGTGATATATATAATGCCTCCAATGAATTTGGCATCATTGAGTCCTTTAACCTTGATTTTTCTTGTGGCAAAAGCTAGAGGGATAGCAACAATCCGGAGTATTGCTTTAAAACCAAACAGTATTACAAGCCAAATTCGAGAATCTGACTGTGACTGGCAGAAATAAAAACAGTATTCTGTACGAATACCAGACACCTGTGAAAATAAACAACATTTGAATTATGTTAATCCCTGTACATCCCCTGACCACCACCTCACCTGATCTACATCAAACATGTTTTCCTCATGTGGGATCAGTGTGGCCTTGAGTCGGGTACTAGGGATCACTGATATTGTAACCAGAATGATAAGATCAATCAGTACTAGGCATGCTACAAAGACTATTAAGTGCCGGTCACGAATGTTCTATGGCATAAGTTTAAGGAGTGTGTGGTTAGGATTGTGAAGGCATATGATGTGTGCATAGAGGGGAAGAGATCACATTATCCAACAACAGGTTTTTTAATTGATATAAGGTCTAAAATATAATATAAACATACCCATTTCTTCTTTGATGTGGGATTGGTGAAGATGTAATACACTCTCCACATCTTACCCAAAACCGGTCCAAAGGCAAGTGAATATCCGATAGCTGCTAGCCATGGACGAATCTGGATAATTATGACATGTAGTAATAAACAACTACTCTAGTCAACAGTCAATTTTTATGCAGAAATACAGATTCACACTGACTTACATTACAAAATACTGTGGCAGTATCAGCATCAGTGGAGTGGATAGCGTAGAAGTACACTGCGATGTATAGCATGAGTGCTCCACAGCATATAATGTAGTTCAAGTTAGGACTTGTCAGACGAATTAACCTATACACAGGAATGACAAATAATTTAAAAATCTACCCTATTAATACAGCAAATATTCTAGAATTTACTTTGTCTTCCGGAAGTAGGATACAAAAGCCAAGCAGAGGACAGCAAATATAATGCCAGCACTTGTAAAGATGTACATCAGTACAGTTAGTGGGATGGATATGGTAACTATTTCCTTATCTGGAGTGCCATCACGAGGGATGCCACCTTAAAGGGAAAAAGAAGTTAAGATTCTAAATACGTATCTGAATGAATCAGTTCTGGATTATTTACTTGGCCATACGGTGTCATCATTTTCCCCACTGATGTACATAAATGCTCCAAAGTCTTCCTCCTGAACAGAGACTGATGCTATCTCTGAACGAATTAGGCATGCACCATTATCTGCAGAAAGTATTATAGGATAAGTAGGTAAATATAATTATATGCATCCTGAAAATCAATTCATCTTACCAGGATTACAGGCGTCTCTTCTTCGGAACTGTTGTACACGTAATCTAAAAACAGCTCTTATTCCATTATTCCTAAATGAAACCTCTCCCTGTAGTAAATGTTGATATTGACGTCATTTTATCCCAGAGTATGCACACATGTACATCTATAAGCTTACTGTGATTCCCATGAAGTTTGTGTCCTGCAAGTAATTAAAGATCCTGCTTGTGACTGAACTGACATTATAAGTAAAATCCTCTAATCTGAAGTGACGGTTCTCTGTGATTCCAGCTTCTCTTTTTGCTTGTTCATTAAAATCTTCGTTAACTTCCAATTCTATGCATGTATTAATAGAATTGCAAATAATCTAGCAATAGTAATATTACATACAAGACTGGTCTGTTACCTTGTAATTGTATAAGTTATAGATAATGTAAAATATTATTAGATATGTTACAATGGAAACCATTTTTTCTTTACATCTCAGCTTAACATAGACAACAAGCTGTCATAATATTTAGGATATATCAGCTATTCCACCTGTGTACCAAGTAGGTTAGATCATGGCTGGTGTGCTCTATTTGTCCTTTGGGCTCATAGAGCACGCACAGCCATGATCTAACCTAAATATAAATGAGTGGCAATGCAGGTTTGTAATGAGTGATATTCTATAGTAGCCAATTGATAATGGGGCAGACTTCCTGTCTGTATATATAAGCAGTGACGACAGAGGCAACCATTACTGCAGGGCACCAGTCGCCCTTGCAGTATTCATGCTGTCTTGTCTGGGACATGCAAGTAACATTCACTACATATATGCATGCCTTCCTTTATATGCTATAGTGAGGCTGGTCTGGTTGAATAGACAGAGGAAGTGCATACATATCTTTAGGTACTCCCATACCATAAGTTGACTCAGTATTACACTTTATTGCTATGTGGCTGGCTACTCGTAATCAGTGCTCGAAAATAAAATTGCAATAGAACTATTACAAGCATGTACGGTCGCCTATTACAGTGCAACAGTCCATACATGAAAAGTATGTATACATGACTATGACTTCTCCATTAATTGAAAAGGTATGTGAATTCTGTATCAAACTAACTCTTCAAAAATACAATTATAATAGCTACAGTTACCTTGAAGTGTCTTATTTAGAGCAAGAGCAAAAGCCCGCACCCCATCAAAGCAGTGTTCAGCATAAAAAAGGTAATCAAATTCACCTCCAAACTCTTCATTTAGAATTTCAACTGACTGAGCTTGAAACCTAGTAAGATTCTGGGGCAAGGAGATACAAAAGTAAACCATAATATCACCCAAATCGGCTTTCTAAAACTCCCTGAACTGGATCACAATACTTACAATTCCAGCATCAACAATCTCAGATGAATTCAGAATAACTGGGTCAGAAAGGACTGTTGGAGAATGCACCAAAACCTGTTCCATGTTTTCAACTGTGCAGTCAACATCACCTTGAGGAACCCACCAGTAGTTGGAGTACCATGCGTATGTCATAAACACGTACCTAGGGGATGTCATTCCCCTTTTGTAGGCCTATAAAGGGTTGCCAAAATGTATCAGTAAAGCTGTCCATATGCATAAATATATCTTCTTCCCTAAACACAGCTCACCTCACATATAACAATTCTGGCATTGTCAGAAAACATTGCCAAAATGTATATATTAGCAGATTCCACCTAAGAGCATTCAAATAGGCATTGATAAATTCTAGGCAATAATATTCACATTTGTGCTCTAACCATAACTTACAAAGAGGCTGTCTCCTAGATCACTGATGCCTTCAACGCTGTTAAATGTTTTTAATATCGTTTCAATTTCTGGCCTCCCATCCATCCTCCTTTGTTGGTTGACATCCCTAAAACGATCTTCAAGTGATTCTACCGTCTAAGGAATATAAAATAGATTCTTTACTATATACTGAACACATACCAAGGACTGCAGTACATGCATGCCATCTGTAGACCAGAAATGAGTGTATACTGCAGCTCTAATCACAAA
Source organism: Phakellia ventilabrum (assembly GCA_963921505.1). Lineage (NCBI taxonomy): Eukaryota > Metazoa > Porifera > Demospongiae > Axinellida > Axinellidae > Phakellia > Phakellia ventilabrum. The sequence goes on from OY997390.1 coordinate 2,291,269, forward strand.
TTATAAATCCCAGCTTGGTTCATATGGGAGTATGGTGTGACATACAGCTACTGAAATATTCATTCTCAGATGCTGCTATGGGGAATTAAACATGTCTAAAGTTACGAGCAATTCCTGATATTAAAGTTACCAGTGCAAAAAGATTCTCCTCTTGCTGGATAATGACAACTCGATTCCATCCAAAGAATTGCATGATTCCAAAAAATGCAGGAACAAGCTCCAAATCAGTTGGTATGAGTTGAAAGTACTTCCGAAATGTACCACGATTTGCCAGTTCCGGTGAAGCTGAGCCACAGGCCAACTGTACATACATGCAAAATGATCAATGAACAGAAAGTCAGATCAGGATACTGGTAATGATTGCCAAGTACATGCCGGCACATGCAAACACTGCAGTGATAACATACTTGTGTAATGTTGAAGAAATGGCTGACAGCAGCTGTGGGTTCAGTGGCAACTGAACAGCCTGCTCCAAACATAGCATACTTTATAGGTTCCTCCAACACAACTCGGTTGAAGAATGAGTCCAATGCTACAGAGCTGTTACACTTTTTGTGTGCATGTAGAATATAAATAATGGTTGTTGAAAGACTTAAATCTGATGTGAAATCAAATTTCTAAGAAAAATATATGGTTTTAAAACTCTATACTTAAGCACATATCTCACATGATCATATTTTGTGCAGTCCAAATGCAGTGACATGTAAAAGCAAGGATAAATACTACTAGCCCCTAAGAGTTTTACTTCATCCTTAACAATGGTGATAATGCAATAGGCCCTTTTCTAAAACGTGCACCCTTTGTCATGGAAAGAGTCTTAGTTTCATTCTTTTGCTCCTGCTGACAGCTGTATCAGGGAAACAATACTGGGTGGCAAAAGATAAAAGACTACCCAAGTCCAATTACCATGGGTGGCCATGGGCTGTCATACATTTGCCTTGCAACTCATGGAATTTTGATCTCGCATAATAGCTATTATATATATAGATATATAATATCTCCTTGAGACCTCCAATTCTACATCGTTACAAGGTTGCATATACATGACCGTGTAGTATTAAAGCTTACTCATCTGATCTTAAAAATCCAAGTCCTCAGAGTTCACTCCCTAATTTTTCACACATGAAACCAGGTATGCTAGTCTAAGACTAAGCTTGGTTAAAGTGTATGTTATACTCATCCTAAGGTAATAAAACTGGGCTCACATGGGCTCACATTTCCAGTCGGTGCATGGCCTTCAACTATTTCCACTGTGCACACTGCTCTAGCCTGTGCAGCTGAAGCTGAGCCAACTCTAGTGAAAAGTGCCTTAAATATTTGGGTATATATTGAGGCCTTCTCTTTATGTTATGAGCAGCCATCTGGGGATTGTAGCTGCCATGACTGCCCCGTATAATTTTTCATTGCTATGAAGAGCAGTTGCTGATGTGAGTTGAGGTCTTTTCTAAATCCATCATGAATGTGGTCACGGGGCAGTTCTAGCATACAGTAGAAAGTTAGAGTACATTGCCTCTTGGACCCTCTGGATCTCAGACATGGAATTTTTATATTATCATAGGGCGTCAAAGTATGAACCGAGTTGTGTAGTTACCTGTAATTGTAGCTTAGTCAAGAACAGTTCCAGAGCTTCGGACTTGAAATGATAGGAAACTACACCTTCTTGCAGATAATATATGACTGTGTTTAGGGTCCCACTTCAGTATTGTTTCCTATTGTGCCTGATTTCGTGGAGGGTCCATGATGTCACTTCTCAACCGTTTTGAGTTTACGCGTTTTCTGGTAATATTAATGCACTGCTGCCACATAAGGATTTTTGGCCTCCTCTTAAGCTTCAAGATATACTAAACCACAATTTTTGGTAAAAACAACATCGGCTCATGACAAGTACATTTACACAGCACAATAATGCCCTATATTGAGTAGCTACAGCTAGTGTCTGCATTAGGTATTGCCATTAGGTTTATGGTGAGGTCTTTATTGCATTAGGAGATATAAACTTCAGGAATTCGACCACCTTGCACATCCAAAACTGGTCCCTGGGTCATGTGTGAGACATGCCATGTGTACAACTGCAAAAAAGGCATATGGTTGATTCAATAATTGCTTACCAGAGTTTTAGTAAGGTCTGACTTACGTAACTGGAACATTCATGGAAGCCAATACATATGTGACTTTAAAGTATGCTGATTGTCTGGCTTTATTATTGAGCTTACAGTGTTTCACACATCCAAATATACAGCAATCCTACAAGGATTCAGCTGGTATTACCAAATAATCAGTGAGTGCATTCATTCCCCAGGCTTCCTTTAGCAAGGATCGCTTACTCAACGTCAAGGGTTAAGTCTAGATAATGTTTCCTACTGGGTATCAATCAATGGGAGGATAAGTAATAGATATTGAAAACTCATTGAGTGCATAATCCAGAATATGTTTAATACCAAGTGGCAGAGACAGGGGCTAAAAGGGCAATTACTTTTAGAAGAGTGAGTTTGAATTGGTAAAATTGGATTACGTGTAAGAGCACACACCTACCACGCGACATTTGATGTTGGCTAGCTACTATGAAGGCAAAAACAGTCCAAAATGTGGCTGGTGACCTCTGTAGCCTCACCCCCAGGCCACACTGGGGTAGAGTCTAGTGATCATGACCTCTGATGACTTGCATAAAATATATGGATTGCATGTAATGATGGTGAAGTGGTTGTATGGTGTGATGGTGTAAGTGAAGTAGGTGCAACTGACAGTCGTACTACATGTAAGTGAAAGAAAGATGCTGGCTCAACACATCTAAGTATAGTTGGTAGGAAAGTGAAGTTGAAACCATTTACAAAGAGCTAAGTAAGAAACACCAATAAACATGGGATATACTTTGATTGAAGTTATGGGCACAGTATTGTCTCTGCAGTACAAAAATTATCTCAGTTGGAGCTTCTATATATATGTATACCAAACCCCGAACACGCAAGTACAGTCTGCTTGGATTAATTGGAAAAGGAATTGGGGGTTGGGGTCATTTAGCAGCGTCATCATTCATGAATGACACTAGGTTGCCAGTAAAATTATGGAACAACAAAGACAACTCTTTCTGCCTGCAAGACCTGAGAACAGGTTGCTGGTCAGGAAAGATACCTAATCCAACACGTGCATGGATCTGTGCCTGCAAGATGCCAAAAATTGGCCACCAGTCAGAAAATATGTTTTTCCTACAGCTAAGATCCAAATATTACCTAATGGAGAAACACAGAATACAACTGGCCAATCGAGTCCCTGACTACAAGAACCAAAAGCAGATCACATCAATCTCTACTGATAAAACACAAAAAGATTGCTGATTAAAAAAAAAAAGAAACAACCGTTCAAATAAGCAAAGAGCACAGACTGGAACTAACCCCATCTGAATTAAGGCAAGACCAGCACACCTTTAAAATGTTAACATGGCATATATAGCCCAATAAGTCCCATATCCCAGGCCTTTGCTCAGCAAACCAATGAAGAAGGAAGAAAAAAGCTCTAGAGATTAAGAATCAATCCTTGGAGGATCAGATTCTATCTTTCCTGGGAGCAGGATGGGAGACTACACCTCTCATTCTGGGATGTATGCCTCCGCTGCCTTTCTGCCAAATGTCTAATAGGCAGCCCCTCCATAGCACCTCACCAGGGCTGCCTATGCTACAATTCCCTCACTATAGTTTGGGTTATCACACTTGCAGTCTACAAAGCAGTGTGTAAATAAGTGCATTTTATATACATACTTCACCAATTAACAATGCATACCTTGTACCATCCTGTTACTATCTCCACCAAAGAAAATGATCTAGCTGGGTTTCCCTAAGTAAAGCGATCTTATTGATCTGCACTTAACTGCACATTCTCTGGTATTGCATGCATGGGGCTGCTAATGAGGTAATTACACTGTTCAAACGGCCACTCTATTTTTTCAGTGATATTGACACATACCTTGGAATCACTGAATGTGTAGTGGAGTGTGTAGCCAGGGAGCAGGCTCTCGTCCTCATTGATTAAGTTCAAGGCAATCTGTAGTCCAGGTGCTATGGGAGCACTGACAAAGCCTCCGCTAAATGCTAGCATGAGAGCAACATGGAGGGGAGTCCTAGAGAAGCAAATATATAATATATAGTGCATAAGAAGTTGCTTTCTCATATAAGACACCTACTTCCACCTTCTCCCTTGTTACCCTCTCCAGAGAGTGAAGGAAGCATCAACCCTAAATTTAACCGCTAACTCTCAGTTAAATCTTCTGCAGATGGCTATTATACCCATGTCACACCAAATGGCTAGCCTATTGCAAATGGACACATGCCATCTAGATCTCAAACTTGAAATCAGGCCAGACCAATTTCACCATCAGCTATAATAGCAGCGTCTTGAAGTCCCCTATCAACTTCCTGCATTAACACTGCAAAAGTAGTTTTGATTAGCTACTAGTACTTAGCGGTTACCACTAATACATAAATGGTCAAAACAACTACGTATTTTTGCAGTATTAAATGTAGCTACCTATACTATCTATCCTTGGTTGTTGCAAATAACAGCAAAATAATGGCTTTTCATGTAAGAACTGCACGTATCCAGGCTGCACTCTGCAGCGCACTGTGGAAAAGAGCCTGGGAACTATATTTCCATTTAGTTCGCGCCATGCCACAACGTACCTGCCGTCACTCGCGTTGATCGGTGGAAACACTCTTTGTACATCGTCCACAATGATTTGGGCGTCAGAGCTCCATACCCATATGTCGAGAAGCAGGACGACGAGGATACACTTTATGAACAAATTCGCCATAACGAGGGCGAATCGCACTGTCAAGGGCAAAGTGTAAATCGGCGAGCAGACAATCTGCTGGATGTGGCTGAAATGGTTCGGACAAACCATTTAGTACCTATATAGGCCTACGCGTCACACAGCGTAGTGAGAGACACGCCCCCTGTTTGTATGTCCGTACATTGTACGTTGAGCGGTTGAAGGCGAAGCTATCGAAATGAGCGATTACTTTAAGAGTTTACGAGAAGCAGAGCAAGGCAGATATGTAGCTAAACTAGAAGCAGATGGTTTGAGCCTTGGGTGGCGACTATATCATTGGGCACTTCCAGTAGCGAGACTACGCTTCCGGGGGCAGTTCATTGCAAGGGCAGCTGCTCTCGGGAAATTCTGATTGGGGCGAGCGTGAGTGAGCCCCACACTAGTGATGTGAATGCGAAGTTTCTCTGTATATTAATACATGAAATCTTGCATTCCTCAGTCAAGCAGTAAATTTATACATAGCTACATAGGCGATTTGTACATCTCTTTGAAGATACAGAGACCTGACTCCTACATGCTCAATCATCTGGAACTAGGAGTAACCACCAAGTAGTCGTAACAGCTTGATATAATATATTCACATTTTGTGCTGTGTAGGGTATGGCATATAGTTTTTAATAGCTACTTGATTTTGGCCAACGGGTTACATGCAACCTATTATGCTTCTCTGCCTTTCATATCAACTATGACAGCTAAAGGATCCACTTTGTCTACAGGTAGCATAATAATTACATGTGACCAACCACAGCAGTGTGCACAACATAGGTAGCCTCATGTTACTCCAGACTAGTTGGGCGGATATATCTTTTGTCATGGCACAAAATAGTACCTTTGCGAAAGGGTTAAATTTATTCACGCGATAACGTAGCATCATTAAATATTGTTGCGGTAAGAAATCACATGACTTCCTGGTCACGCCTACTCTGACATATTCGCCAAACTCAACATTCGGCTCACACAATGACTGCCTTGTTCCCAGGCTATTGGCGCCTGTCCGCTATGGTACAGGGATCGTCATTGGGTCTGTTTAGTGTGCCAGGCTTTGGGAATCAAGGGAGGAACACGGACGGATCCTAGGCCGTACTGTCCGAGACCACCGTGGCAGTTACCAAACCACGTTACCCTCTACCTGAACACACATGGTTACAGCCCATGATAAAGGCCGAGGCCTGGGAATGAGGCTAAGGACTAGTACTGCTGGTAGTAGCTACCAGGAAAATGGGAGTTGTAGGGGGTTTAGAGGTTTTAAAAGGTTTTTGGTGGTTGTCAGTGGCTGTAGAGGAGGTTGGTAAAGGCTGCACAGAGGTCAGGGGTTTTAGAGGTTTTAGAGGTTCTCTATACAACTGTTATAATAATATTATCTTCTACCATTCAATGTTCAAAATTTTTCCTAATGAGTCAACAAGCATGCTAAATATTTGTTACACAATATAGCTATGAGTCTAGTCTTAATTATGAGATGATGAAATTTCAACAAGCATAGCTATAATAATTCAGTCTTGATTGGGAGGATGAGGCTTGAGTGTAACGTGTATGCATGATATGTTGCAATATGATTCTGGTCTTAAATCCAAGACGAGCATGAGCATAGATACTGCATAATCACGATTCTAGTGCTGAGGATGAAGCACAAAGCTCTTTACGGACGCCCTTCTTCTTACTTGTGTTGTTCCATCCAGGCACACACATATGAAAACCTGCATATTGTGACCAATAAGTCAATTATCATGGAACAGAGTGGGATGAAACCTGCTGAATATCGAAGTGCATTCTTTTCTTCATAACTTCCTGGGTTGTGGGTATGCTCTGTTTAACGGGGAAGGATGATTTGAGAACTGCCTTGAACATTGTGTCACTCATATGCTGAAAGAAGATAGGGCATGCCTTGGCGTTGACTGACTGAGTAAGGAAAGCTTCCACTCTCATGTTCATACGTTCACTACCTTATCTCTCCATGGCCTTCCCCCGTGCCTCCTCATCTTCACTAGAGGAGCTATCACCACGGTAACCTTCCATTAAGGTTTGACAACTCCACCTTCTACTGCAGTCTGACCAGTCCCTCCCACCGTGGTCAAACCTGTCTGACCAGTCCCATCTCCCACTGTGGTCTGATCTGTCTGAGTGGTCTCACTGGGTGGTTCGGTGTCCATGCTATCACCCATGTCAGGGTCGGAGGAGTCTGCACTGGCACATGGCTCTGTGTGTCTGGAGAGTGACAAGATATTGTGTGGTCTGGGTACAAGACTAGATTATTCCTTGAATGTGACTATAGGTACAAGGCTAGTTATGGGGCGTCTCTAGACTGTTTCGCTGAAGATAACATCACTGCAACGTTAATGGGTACGGACTGTGATATTATCACTGATCAGAAATACCATACTAGCATAAAGGGGGAGGGGGGGGGGGGGGGAGAGTGTTAAAATTTAACACCGGCCACTATAATGATGTCATGTATACACATGTACCTGATCCTGCCCTCCAATTAGTAGTTGCTTTGGGACTCTCGGTGAGGGGGAGGAGCCAAGGTAGGGCGGGCATGAGACATGGCGACATGTAGTCTCATTCCAAGTCTGGGCGCCGGATCGGGATCTCGGGAGCAGGCAACATGAAGTCTACGCACATGGAATTAACCGCGCGTGCGTGAAAAATGCGCGGGAAGTTCCGCCACCTGGAATAAAAGAGTCAACTTGGCCGAAGTACTCTTGTTCTAGCGAGTTCAGTCGAGAAGTAAGCTGCAAGAAATTATCTTCGAGAGATTCAGGCTACTACTTTAGTAGCTGGCCTAACGACGCTCTGACTTGCTTCAACTACACACCGTCCATCTGCAATTACCGCACCGTGTTCCGACATGGCTAGCCTGCCAGCTGCGGTGAGTGTTTGAACTACCTGGTAATTTTACTGAGATAGCTGCATCTAAACTTAGCTTTCTCTCACTCGTAGATTTGGCCAAAAGACCGACGTCGAGTTCCGAAGCACACTCCCCGACTCCACTCGCAGCAGTAAGTGTTCTTGTCCAGGAATGTTTCTTACTTTTGAATTTGAATTCATGCCATCTACATACATGAATAAAGTTTTGAATTTGAATTCATGCCATGGCCATCTACATACATGAATATTATTCTCGCTTTCTTTCTCCCAGTCCATGACCTAATGGCTCCAGGCGCCAGAAATTAACACGTGCAGAGAAGACAAGATGACACGCCTGCAGCTCTACCGCCCAAGTCTGAACCCTACCTCCAGTTACAGCAAAGCCAATGGCTCCGAAGAAGTTTGCTAAATTAAATGTGCATTGTGTTACGTTATTGTATTAAATGTGAGGCTGTGCTGAGGTTGGTGCTGAGGTTGGAGGTGTTGAGGTTGTGGTTGAAGGTTGTGATGGTGGTCGTTGGTTGAGGTTTGTGTGTTAAAGCTTGGTGTAAAGGTACAGTAGCGCATACGTACTTAATTTCGCGGAACTAATTTTTTTTTGTTTGCGATCGAAATGTTCGCGGAATTTAAAATTTACGGATCGGTCGTAGCTCGCTAGTATTAAATTTCGCGGTCGTACGCGAATATAGCGAAAATTTGTCTTCCGCGAAAATAAGTACGCATACGGTAATCAGGTTAAGTAAATAGCCATTGTCCAATGTTAATGGGAGGTGGTAGGTATAAACAATGTTCTTGGTGTGTACCAGGACATGGTAAAAAGGTCAGAGTTACAGTATTAATGAGGTATGATTGAAGGTTGTGGTGTGACGGTTGTTGTGCAAAGGTCAGGTAGCTACAATAAGGTTGAGGTGTGTTGCTTGGTTGGTTGCTTGGTCAGTCGCTTGGTTGCTTGGCTGGCTGGCCAGCTGCTTGGTTGGTTAGTGAGGTAGCTCAAGGTTAGAAATGTAGAATAAATGTAGCTACATTACATGTCCATTGTTGCACATTTAATTAGCTATGTGTGCTTCCAAATGTAACGTACAAAGTCTCCTTCAGGTAAATAGATTCCAGGTCTGATAGTGGCAAGACAACTTCAAGGGCAACTACACTGGTGGCAAGACGACTTTGAGGGTGTCCGAGCTGATAGAAGGTAATACCTACTGTAATCACCGCCCTAGCTAATTATACTAGGTATACGCATTGCGCAGATAGCCTCGCGCAGAGATATGACGTAGGTTAGTTAGCGCAAAACCACTCCCATTAGAATGTTTGGGAGCTGCATCGCCCACGCAATTGCCGGAGAAGCTACTCGACACGAATGGGCCTTCAGGAGACGAATGTCTCTGTATACAGCACAGTTCCAAGGACCAGCTATGGCTGCTACACGAGAGCAGAGTTGCTTGAAACTCACGTTCGTATCACTGGCGATCGATCCGCGTACCGCGGGCAGATCTCTGAGGCTACACAAACTCTAATCGTGTTGGAGCTGTAGTAAGCCTACCTGGGTAAAAAGAAGTGATCGATTTGTCCTCTGATCCTTCGGGCGTCAGAAGTACAAAGGCGGCATCCATGTAACTGGTCAGGACGCCATCTTGAACACGTGCTTGCCCCCCGGGGTGCCCCCGGGGCCGGATGCGTTTCGTTACAGCTGTAGTAACAACACGTATACGGAACGTACAGACATAGTAATAACACGTATTAGGAACGTATCCGGAGATTTAATTGCATTCCTAAGCGTGACGGAAGTTGCGCACATATATATACATACACGCTAGCTGAGATTTTAGCCCACACTGCACGATTAGTTGCCTCGCGCTAAGGCGCTCGGCAATAAACTACTATGTCAACAGCATCCACTTATCTTTGCTTACTGTGCATCTCTGTATGCTAAAATATGATGGTCCATTTAGGTGGCTAGATGACCCTGAGGGTGCTGGCAAGACAGCTCTGATGGGTGACTACCTGATGATGACCTGACTTTTCCAGCAGAATGTGAGGTGATAGAAGGTAATGCCTACTGTAGTCACTGCCCTAACTAAGTGTGATGTCAATAGCAGCTTCTTATCTTTGCTGATTGTGCATCTACGTATGCATAGCCTATATGTTGATCCATTCAGGTTGCAAGAAGACCCAGGATGGTGGGAATGACTGTTGAGCGGCTTCCCCTGAGGAGGGTAGATATCTGTAGGAAATAACATGTTTGAATGTGACTAGAGGTAGCTACTGGTGTCTGTTCTCTTCCAAGGGGTGACTGGAGCTGACCGCTGGGGTGACTGATGATGACCTGGTGTCTCTGATGGTGGAGAAAGTAAAGGAAGTGTTTGCATGCATTTCAACATTAAATTTACATGTGCATGCCATAACTTAAGGTGCATGTGCATGCTGTAAGTTAAGGTGCATGTGGGTGCATACTGTAACTTAAGGTGCATGTGGGTGCATGCTGTAGCTTAGCTGCATGTGGGGTACAGGTGGTACAAAAATTCACTAAGAGGTTCAAATGCATGCAACTTATCAGCATCTTCTCTGCGTAGCACTAGCATTACAAAGGTGCATAGCTACTAAGTTATGAAGCCCGCTTCTATAGTGTGTGATTTTAGCAGCAGCTCAACATTAGCTAGATCTCTGGGCTGGGCCACAATGTCCGCTGTGTGAGTGAGGCTGTACAATTAAGCTAGTGGTGTAAGGTAAACAGCTTATGCTTCAAGTTTCCTGTAGTGTAAGCTAGCTATAGGGTTTGGATAAAAATCTCTGTCAGTTCATCACTCGCTGTGTGTGTCATGCCACCATTGTCTGTGTCATCTGTTCACTTGTTTTGCATCACTTCATGTATCTTTTTCTCATTTGCCGGCCGGCTTTCTTAATTATTCGTTTTGTAACCCGTACCCAATATAAGTAGCTCCATTTAACAAAAATAAATCAAAAACAGCTATACAACTTAACGAAACAAAAACAAATAACTCAAAAAGTAGCTACAAATAACTCTAAAAAGTAGCTAGAAACAAAAAGTAGTTAGAAACACGAATTAAATTATTTAGCTAACCAAAACAGGTGGCCCTACTTAAGTAGCAGCCCCACCCATATAGTTTATACCAAATGGGCCCCTCCCACTAATACTTCCCTGAGCCTTAGGACCTGCCCTAGGAAGTAATGGCCCCACCCATTCAGCTTTAGGACAAGCCTGTAGTTGTAGGGGTGCATGGGGGTGCATGGGGGGGGGGGGAGGGAGACAGACGACACTGACAACAGTCACTCGATCCACACAGCATATAATATACTGTAGTGAGGTTTTTTCTCTCCAAACCCTGCTCCAACCTGTCTTTAGCAGAGCCTAGCTTTGTGCTTAGCCTAATAGTAGCTATCTAGGTGTAGCTAGTGATATACGTAGTAGAGAAAAAATCGTGTTTGTAGGGAATTTGTACCACCAGTTATGGGTAGGGAAAAACTATCTAGTGGTGATGGGGGGAGCATCTGAGCAGGTGAAGCAAAGGAGAGTGGAAGCAAGGGGTGGCTTCCCTTCTCTTTAGGTTTAAGCAAAACCATTTTTAGTAGTGAGCCTTTAGATTCAAACTGAGCATTTATAGTTGCCTTTAACATGTAGCTAATTTTCAAATAGGAGGATGGAAAGAGGGAGGACGAGGTGGACCATCCGGAATTTTTTTAAAGAATTCAGGTTATCTTTTGGGCAAGTCCGATACCGAAGCTTTGCCTGTATGATGTAATCAGAGTAACCATATTTAACATCTCTTTTCTCTTCCCTGCAGGTGAAGCTTACCTTGCATGCAATGGAGAATGGAAGCAAGGGGTTGGAGGTGGCTTTCATTCTCTTTAGGTTTAGGCAAAACTGTTTTTAGTTGTGAGCTTTAGATTCTAACTGAGCATTTATAGTTGTAGCTACTCCCAGAGTCTTTAGCTCGTAGATAATTTTAAAATAGGAGGATGGAAAGAGGGAGGAAGAGGTGGACCATCCACAATTTTTTTAAGAGTTCAGGTTATCTTTTAGGCAAGTCAGATACTGAAGCTAGCCTGTAACTAATGTGTGATGTGGTTAGTGTACTAATATCTCTCTTCCCTGCAGGTGAAGCTTAATTGGCATGCAATGGAGAATGGAAGCAAGGGGTTGGAGGTGGCTTCCATTCTCTTTAGGTTTAGGCAAAACTGTTTTTAGTAGTGAGCTTTAGATTCTAACTGAGCATTTATAGTTGTACTCTCAGAGCCTTTAGCTTGTAGATAATTTTCAAATAGGAGGATGGAAAGAGGGAGGAAGAGGTGGACCATCCGCTACAATTTGTTTTAGGAGTTCAGGTTATCCTTTAGGCAAGTCAAATGCTCAGATACAGAAGCTTTGCCTGTAGCTGATGTGTAGAGCATTAACATCTCTCTTCTCATCCTTGCAGGTGAATCATTATATGCAAAGGAGAGTGAAGGCAAGGGGTTGGAGGCTTCCATTCTCTTTAGGTTTAGGCAAAACTATTTTTTTTATTACTGAGCCTCTTATAGATTCCAGTTGAGTATTTAGATGATTTTCAAATAAGAGGATGGAAAGAGGGAGGAAGAGGTGGACCATCCACTACTTCAAGGAGGATCTCGGTTGGTTCTCTGTATTCATATCGATCGGGTTCTCTTTCTACCAACCACAAATTGGCTCACAAACATATCATCAAATGCCCAGCAGTTGAAACGTCGGCATTTGATGATATGTTTATGAGCTAATTTGTGGTTGGTAGAAAGAGAACCCGATCGATATCATCCACTACTTTTTGTAAACTTTCTGGGGGTTCAAGTTATCGTACAGACAAACCAGGCAAACAACTATGTAGTTATGATTGTGGTGTCCCTTTACTCTTCTCTTACCTGCCTAACTCCTCCACAGAAAACGCCTCACCTGTCCTAGAGAACTGAGGGTTGGCAATACTTTATTTTTCTTAATCTTATTATGTTACTATAAATACTTATTAATTGGTTTATTTAACCTTAATATATTGCTTTTATCTTCCCAGTTAAGTTGTTTCTTTTTATAGAAATACCACAAATAGTCATTTATCTATCAGTACTAAGCCTAGGAAAAATTGTTTATAAGTTTGACCGTCTTCGATCTCTGTGGAGTGGAGAGAAAAAGCCTCAAGATCCTAGCTAATATAGACAGTGTAAGTGACTGGGAATAAGTCACTTCCAAATCTAACGAATTGTTTACAAGTTTGACCATCCAGGAGGGAGGAAGGGTAGTAGATTTCTCTCTCTACCTTAAGTTGTTTCTCCTCTGTGTAGGCTAAAACTAGAATGCTCAGACAGCGAAAGCTCTACCCCTCAATCTTGTCTCCAACCCCCATTGCTGGCCTGAATGTACTATCTGGTGAAACCTGTGATGCCCCTTCTGATGGATTTGGGCATAGTGATGATTCACCTGCTGCTCCTGCTATGGTGGCTAGTGATGACTCGGATTGGGGTAATGCAGATATCCATGCCGATACTTTTTTATCTCAGCAGTGAGTTCTGGAGACAGCTCCTGTATCACCTGTAAAAGTACATTGTTATGATAATGGTACCTTTAAGGTTTCTGTACTACAATAGAAGGAACATTGTTTATAAAATGGATGAGCTTATAGCTAATTGTTTACTGTACAAGCCAGGTATTGTTTGCATGTGTTGTTGAGACTTCGCTAGGTAGTGACATTCAAGATTCTGAGGTATGCCTTCCTAACTATAAACTGACTCGCTTGGACAGAGACAGACATGGAGGTGGAGTTGCTATTTACATTGCTAGTCATCTTCCCTTTACAGTCATCTCTTCTGGTCCTCATAATCTGAGTTCTTAGCAATTTCTGTAAAATTCCCTTTTGGTACTTTCGTTGTATCTGTTTTGTATAGACCACCACCACCATCCTCATCTCCTGTGTCTGTTTTTGATAACTTATCTTTCTTTTTTTGATACCTTAACTACTATAATTAACCAACATGCTCTCACCATTACTACTACAGGCCATACTCATATAACTGCCTCATTGGCTACCACCATTGACTTAATGCCGTCTACTTCTCCTGAGTTGGTCAAAAGCTGTGAAACTATTCCCCCAATTGGTATGTCTCTGCATACCGACCCAGTTGTACCCCAGGCAACAAGAAAAATTTGGAGATACAATTATGCTGACTTTGATTGTACTAACGAGATGCCTCAAGTGTCATTATTGACGGTGATGTTGCATCATCCTGTTTTCTTCATGTTGGATCAGTGTGGCGTTGGGTCAGGTACGAGGGATCACTGTTATTGTAACCAGAACTATAACATCGATCAGTACCAGGAATGCTACAAAGAGGGCTAAGTGCCAGTCATGAATGTTCTATGGATGTTATGTTCAAAATGTGCGGTAGTCAGGATTGTGAAGGTATATGATCGCATAGATGTGTGCAGAGAGGAAAAAAGTTCATAGTATCCAATAATAGCATTGTACTTGATGCATAAAGTCTAAATCAATATGTATACATACCAATTTCTTCTGTGGTGTGGGATTGGTGAAGATGTAATACACTCTCCACGTCTTGCCCAAGACAAGTCCAAAGGCAAGTGAATATCCGATTGCTACTAGCCATGGACGAATCTGGATGATCATGACAATTATAGTAATAAACAACTAATAGTAAATAGAGACCATAGCCAACAACAGTTACATCTTCATACAGAATTACAGATTCACATGCACTGACTTACATTACAAAGTACTGTGGCAATATCAGAGAAGCAGTCAACAACTGAAACATATAAATGTTCTTGACAGCCAGCTAGCTAGCTACATCTATCACAAACATATTTGCCAGGATGGTTCTAAACTGTCCAGGAGTGCACCAAGACCTCTTTCTCACTTGGCTCACCATCAATCTTCCTGGTAACTTTTCCAGGAGAAACCTTACTCCAGAACACATATTTGGTATAATTATATACTCCGTTGACTGCTTTCGATGAGCCTGAGGAAAGAGTCTTGAGCAGACTGTTGGGAATCCAAAGAAGACATGGAATGAGGTAAATATTTTTGCAAATAGATGTAGACAGAAAACGAATAATGTTTTGAAAATAGGCAGTGGTGAAAGATCACCATGTATGCAGGATGCTGTTGAAGAATTTGCTAGGCATTCTTGACCTTTCTTAATTGTGGCAAGCTGAAGGGATAGCAACGATCGAGGTATAAGCTAATGCTTTGTAACCAAACAAGAATTCAAGCCAAATTTGAGGATCTGACTGTGACTGGCAGAAATAAAAACATGTACAGTATTCTGTACGAATACCAGACTTCTGTGAAAATAAAGATTAGCTATGTTAATTATTCCTGTAGCTACTGGTATCCACTGACCACCACCTCACCTGATCTACATCAAATAGGCTTTCCTCATTTGTGATCATTGTGGCCTTGAGTCGGGTACTATATATAGGGATCACTGATATTGACCAGAGTGATAAGATCACTCAGTAGCTAGCTACTAGGCATGGTACAAAGAGCACT
Source organism: Phakellia ventilabrum (assembly GCA_963921505.1). NCBI lineage: Eukaryota > Metazoa > Porifera > Demospongiae > Axinellida > Axinellidae > Phakellia > Phakellia ventilabrum. The sequence continues at coordinate 2,306,485 of OY997390.1, forward strand.
AAGTACCAGTCACGAATGTTCTATGGTATACGTTCAAGGAGTGTGTGGTCGGAGTTGGTAAGGTATAGAAGTGTGTATAGAAGAGAATTGATCACATTATCCAACAGCATATGCACTGTAAAAATGAATGGGTAATTGCTCCAGTTGTATGACTGGGCTGTTCTAAAATGTACCATAGTATAGGAAATTATAAGCTAAGCTATAACAGATGTTCCGCCACTATAATGGGGAACATAGTATATGCCACATGGTACCAGTTGTCTGTAGGTTACCACATTGGCTTCTTTCATGCTTATACAGGGAGATGTTTATATACTGAAATGATACCATAGTGGAAACTAGCTACACGCTACCGTATAGCTATAAACAGCTGTCAAAGGTTCTTGATTCATGGGTTACATAACCGGTACATGCCACATGGTAGCAGATTTGTTATCTGCATGCACCACATTGGTTTCTTTCAGGGAATTGTTTGTGTAGAGATGTCCTGAAATAGTACCCTAGTAGGAAACTACAATCTAAACTATCCACAGCAACAGCACTCTTTTCAATGGGCAGTAGCTATAGCTACATGCCACATGCACAGCAACAGCACTCTTTTCATGGGGTACATGACCAGTAGCTACATGCCACATGCACAGCAACAGCACTCTTTTCATGGGGTACATGACCAGTAGCTACATGCCACATGCACAGCAACAGCACTCTTTTCATGGGGTACATGACCAGTAGCTACATGCCACATGCACAGCAACAGCACTCTTTTCATGGGGTACATGACCAGTACATGCCACAATGTCATGCATACTATACAAGAAACTTTAACATATTATGGTCTGTCCTGAAATGATACGTACAATCAGATGTTGATGTTCCTCCACTAGTAGCTTCTACCCCAGCTGGTGGGGAGTGCTGAGGATGAGACTACTAAGAAATTGTGTTTTAGGAGCTGGTAGCGATTGCAGAATTTAACATTTGTGTACATAGCCATGTATACGTACCGGTAATTTATATTCTTTTCAGCACTTCATTTCTGGGATAGCCAACTTTGGCGACTCTAACCCTTTGAATATTCATAGATACCTTATACACAGCCAACCGATCTCTCCAAACCAGAGACAGAATTGATACAGTATTATAATGACCAGTACAGAGTCTACAGATCTCAGCTCAAAGTCTTAGGTATTGAAGATCTACAGCTAGCTATAAGGCATCTTCTTGATATAGCTAATACCCTGAAATGGTAGTTAGTGTACATTAATCTTCCAGGGCTATCACGGTACTTGTTTGTATACTACTGCACACATCACTATTGTCAATTTTGTTTTCAGTGTTTTCCGCTTGCCCCAAAATACTAGCTATAATTGGCAAAATACTCCCGGAAACTGTGGCACACATGAACAACAACTGATAGGCATGGTAGCTACCCATCCAGCCTGAGCCTACAGTAGGCTGGCAGTGTGGCTACATGTACAGACACACAGTAATGCTCTCCTGTAGTAGCCATGACCAGAACCTGGATGTATTGCAGACAGAGATCTCACCTTCCTGAGGTCAGTCATTTCTTTGTACCGTCTCCAGTATCGCTCACATAATATTCTTATGCGTGACTGGCTGGCTCGCGAGATATTAAGCCATAGATACTATATCGGTAAACCCCACAGTTTATAATATCTATGATTATTAAAACCATGTCAGCTAGCGGCAGAAACACCAGGCAAACTACTACTATCGTGCTATAGAATACACCAGAAAGAAGCAGAGCACAATACTGATACATATACTTTTCAAACTTGCATTCATACCACAAGAAATGGGGGGGGACCAAGGGGGGATCTAAAATTTTTCTGAAATATTTGGTCCTGGGGGATCACTTTAGGGGGGGACCAATTTTTGTGTGACAGGCTTAGTCTCGCGTGGCCAGACCCTCACCAACTCGTGGCTATAGTGGCATAGTAACGTAATGACGTACTTTAGTGCACGTGATATTTGTGGACGAACACACACACACACACACACACACACCATAGCTAGATATTATGCACACACACAGACAGAAAACATGAAAGCAATCTTAGGACCAGCTGGTAAAAATATACCATATACTATATGAGTACAGAATGCATAAAAAGAATACCGAAAATGATGTATGCAATTTTAGTGTGTGGGGGTATAAAAAATAACACTGGATTGACTAATAACAATAGTACACATATATATAGAGCATATCATAACTACGACATGCATCTTACATCTATGCACATGTACACAAGCAGCAGCAGTGCACGAACACTCACAACCATTGTCACATCTATCAGTGGTTACAGGTGTACCTAAACACTTAGATCATAATGTACATAAAGGTAAAGTAAAATGATAAAAAAACATGGTATACTGACTATGTATAATATTGGCTTTAAACCTGCAATGATAGCCTCACTAGTTTCTGCTCATTCGGTGTCTGTTCTTGCAGAGACATTTGCAGTGTCTTCAGAGCGTTTTTCTACCACAGCAGAAGAAATGATCGCAGAATTTCCCTGCAGATGCCAGGGACAAGTAGGTATAATAACTATATGCCATACCATCTACTTTTAGGTAAGGCACAACACAGTATATACATGGATCTAGCTATTATATCACATTTATCTGTGCAACTACATCACCTCCCTTTGCATAATGGGGGGCACACACGAGTCCTTCCCACCTTGAGTATGTGCATAAAAGTCACAAAGAAACATTAAAAAAAATGAAAAGACATATAGCTAGCTAGGGATGGAATCCCCAAACCAAACAAGGTGGGAATGAACGACACGACAGTACCTTTACGGACTCCCATCCCTATATCTTTCCAACCAGGTCTTATGCTTATGACATGGAATAACAGGATGCTCCGTGCACATTGTGATGGGAGTCTGTCATGGTAAAGGTACTATGCACGTGGTGTCCTACCTTGTTTAGTTGCTTTTTGGGGATTCCATCCCTATGTCTGTTCATGTTTTTTTTGTGACTTGTTTCAGTTGTTTTTTTGTAGCTATATAGGCTCAGATGAGTAGACGATATATAATATTTCTAGTGTTAGCAGGGACAGCTATGGTTCAAGGTCCGCCACAAACAACTGCAAGGTAATGTGCGCGAGGATGGCTGTAGGAGTGCACAGCAGTGGCAGTACCGACTCCATTTAATGCACCTAATAACAGACTGGTATTAAAACAAACTGCCATTACATATTATACCTTATAAATGACAAGCTCTGATTCAAGTTCTTTAACTTTCTGCTCAAGTGCAAGTGTCCTTGCATCAGGATCAAGAACTGTAGCAGTAGGTTGAGTTCGGCTAAAAACCTTTTTTCCATCGGGATCCTCATAGAGCGCTATGATCTAGGAAGGATTATGATTCTCATTTTATTGTTTACAATGCTGATACAATTTATACTATGCTTACACACCTTTGGAATAAATATTAGTCCCAAGATGACTGTTGCATCCACCATATATCCCACTGAGTATATAGCAGCAAGGGCATTCAGATGCTTAGGCAGCACAATGAAACTAATAATGATCACTACAATAACAATTGAACTGACGTATACAACGCTTCCAATGAATTTGGCATCATTGAGTCCTTTAACCTTGACCTTCCTTGTGGCAAAAGCTAGAGGGATAGCAGCAATTCGGAGTAATGCTTTGTAACCAAACAGAACTCCAAGCCAAATTCGAGGATCTGACATTGACTGGCAGAAATAAAAACAGAATTCTGTACGAATACCAGAGTCCTGTGAAAATACAGAAGGTTAGAATTATGTTAATTCCTGTACAGCCACCAACCACCATCTCACCTGATCTACATCAAACATGTTTTCTTCATGTGGGATCAGTGTGGCGTTGGGTCGGGTACTAGGGATCGCTGTTATTGTAACTAGAATGATAACATCGATCAGTACTAGGCATGCTACAAAGAGCATTAAGTGCCAGTCACGAATGTTCTATGGGTGTTATGTTCAAAATGTGCGGTAGTCAGGTATATAATTGCATAGATGTGTGCAAAGAGAGAAAAAGGTCATAGTATCCCATTGTACTTGATGCATAAACTCTAAATCAATATGTATACATACCAATTTCTTCTGTGGTGTGGGATTGGTGAAGATGTAATACACTCTCCACATCTTGCCCAAGACAGGTCCAAAGGCAAGTGAATATCCGATTGCTGCTAGCCATGGACGAATCTGGATGATCATGACATTTATAGTAATAAACAACTACTAGTAAATAGAGAACATAGCATACAACAGTCACATCTTGATACAGAATTACAGATTCACACTGACTTACATTACAAAGAACTGTGGCAATATCAGCATCAGTGGAGTGGATAGCATAGAAGTATACTGCGATGTATAGCATGAGTGCTCCACAGCATATAATGTAGTTTAAGTTAGGGCTTGTCAGACGAATTAACCTACACATAGGAATGACTAAAATAAATAAAAAGAAATCTGCCCTGCTACAGCATGTAATACGCTAGAATTTACGTTGTATTCCGGAAGTAGAAGACAAAAGCCAAGCAGAAGATAGCAAACACAATCCCAGCACTTGTAAAGATGTACATCAGTACAGTTAGCGGGATAGATATGGTAACTGTTTCCTTTTCTGGAGACCCATCAGAGATGCCACCTTAAAGGGAAAAGGAAGTTAAATTGCTTCAAATCTAAGATTTGGAATATTTACTTGGAAATACGGTGTCAGTATTTTCTCCAGTGATGTAGATAAATGCTCTGTCTTCAACAGAGACTGATGCTATCTCGGTAAGACCTAGGCACGCACCATTATCTGCAGAAAGTGTATAGAATAAGTAGGTAGATATACAAACATCCTAAAAATCTATTCATCTTACCAGGATTACAAGTGTCTCTTCGGAATTGCTGTACACGTAATCTACTGACATTTCTTATGCCATCTTTTGTAAATGAAACCTCGCCCTGTAATTAATATTTATATTGAATTCATTTTATCCCAGAGTATGCATACATGTACATCTACAAGCTTACTGTGATTCCCATGAAGTTTGTGGCCTGCAAGTAATTGAAGATCCTGCTTGTGACAGAACTGACATTATAAGTAAAATCCTCTAATCTGAAGCGACGGTTCTCTGTGATTCCAGCTTCTCTTTTTGCTTCATCGCTAAAATCATCATTAACTTCCAAATCTAAGTATTAATAGGGTCTCAGATAATCTAGTACTTGTACGCTATTAAATACTAGTTACTTATCCTGTTGTGTAAATTATGGATACTGTTCATAACTTACAAAGCAAACATATGAATACAAAGGATGAGAGGCAATGCAGGCTTGTAATGATTATATATTGGCCATGCTGTGATAATAAGGGGAGAGACTTCTTGTCTATAAGAGCCAAAGGCAACCATTACTACAGGACAGCAGTCTCCCTTGCAGGGTTCATGCTGTCCTGTCTGGGACCTGTGACGGTACTAGTTCAGCTTCATGCCCTTGTTATTGAGGCTGGTACGGTTAAACCTACACTTATATCTTTAGCTATTCTCATATCATTAGTTAATAACTTGGCACTATATCCCGTTGCTATGTGGTTACTCCAGTACAATAAATCTGGTAGTAGCATGATAATATTATATTTATTACATGTATGGACACGTATTATAGTGTACTGGCTATACATGTACATGATTATGACCTTCCCATCGAAAATGTATGTGAATTCTGTATTAGGCTAACTCATAAAAATAGCTACAGTTACCTTGAAGTGTTTTATTGAGAGCAAGAGCAAATGCCCACACTCCATCAAAGCAGTGCTCAGCATAATAGAAGTAACTGAAATTACCTCTACTAAATTCTTCATTCAAAATTTCCTCTGACTGATTAATAAACCTAGTAAGACTCTGAGGCAAGGAGATACAAATAGTAAACAAATTGGCTTCAAAGTGCCGTACTGGTTCAGAATACTTACAATTCCAGCATCAACAATCTTGGATGAATTCAGAATGCCTGGATCAGACAGGATTGCTAGAGAGCGATTCAATACTTCTTCCATGTCTTTAACTGTGCAGTTAACATCCTCTCGAGGAACCCACCAGTAGTTGGAATACCATGCGTATGTTATAAACACATACCTAGGGGATGTCATTCCCCTTCTGTAAGCCTACACAAAGTTGCCAAATGAGGATCACATGAATCAGTATACCTGTCCACTAAATACAACTCACCTCACATATAACCATTCTGGCATGGTTTGAATACATTGCCAGGATGTATATATTAAAAGATTCCACCTAAAAAAGCATGCATATAGCCAATTAATCTGGATATAATGATTACCATCATGTTGGTACTCTAAGCACAACTTACAAAGAGGCTTTCTCCTAGGTCACTGATACCCTCTTGGCTGTCGAACATTCTTATTATTCCTTCAATTTCTGGCTTCCCCTCCATCCTCCTTTGTTGGCTGACGTTCCTAAAATCATCTTGGAGTGATCCTACCGTCTAAGAGATATAGAATAGATTCCTTACTTTATTATACTGTACAACTACTAAGAACTGCAATACATGCACGCCATCTGTGGACCGCATTAAGTATAGAAAAAGAGAGTATTCTTTAGTTTTAATCAAAAATTACAAACCCCAGCTTGGTTCATATGGGAGCTAGCTAGTATAGTATGATACTTCTGCTCCAATTCTTGCTAGCAATATTCATTCTCTGATGTTGCTATATGGGTACTTAAATTAATTACAACTGTTCCAAATGGCACAAAAAGGTTGTGAAATTGTATTGTATTGCATGAATAAGGACCTTTGCATTTGAAATCACTGCCATAAATTTATTTCTACTGGACCTTTAATTTTGATATAACAACCAAGTTCAGAGGTCATACCTGTAAAATCAGAAGAGGATAGTCGCAAAATTTATTGGAATTGAATTTGTCGGCTTCAACACAAACTCGCCAAATTAAATTTCCATCAATATGTTCACCCTTCATTTCATGTGGCTACAAATGGCGATTGTGCATATGGAAGGGTTGCAAATCGCTCTATAACAGCTGGCAGACCAAAAACTTACCAGATGGCTCCGGAAGAACTCCTCATTTGTTGTTTTACAGTCGATCAATCCTATTCCTAGGTAAGCTATAAATCAGTTGTAATTACGCTAGATGACTATGCCTTCTGCCATGATCCAAAATAAAGGGCATGATCGAGCACAGATTGGCAAGGCACGATTAAGAATGGCAGAGTCAAGGTAACTAGCTAGACAGTTGTGCAACTACTGAACCATTAATTTAGCCCCAAGTATTAAACATGCTTGGATAACAAACTACATATGTGGATGATGTAAAGAACTTTCTTGGTTAGCTGGTTAGTGTTTAAGTTTCCGCCATATTTTTACACAGCAATTTTGGGGTTTTCTGTTGAGTATAATTCCCACACACCAAATTTTTCAGCTATACAGCCAATTTTTGACAACCTTAATGTGACATTCATAACAGGCATAAGCGTACAATTTTTTACTGTGTTGTTACAAATCTTACGAGCAATTAAAGTTACCAGTGCAAAAAGATTTTCCTCTTGCTGAATAATGACAACCCGATTCCATCCAAAGTTATCCATGATTCCAATATATGCTGGAACAAGTTCCAAATCAGTTGGTATGAGTTGAAAGTACTTCGGAAAGTTAGCACGATTTGCCAGCTCCGGTGATGCTGAACCACAGGCCAACTGTACATGTCAAGTGTCGGATACTAGTGATGAAATCGAAATACAACTGGCCAGCACATGCCTGCACACTCATACACTAGCAGCGATAATTCATAACATACCTGTGTAATGTTGAAGAAATGGCTGATGGCAGCTGTTGGTTCAGTTGCAACTGAACAGCCTGCTCCAAACATAGCATACTTTATGGGTTCCTGCCACACAACTTCATTGAAGAAAGCATCCAATGCTACAGCGCTGTTACACTTTTTGTGCATGTAGTAATCAGATTTGTAAGAAAAAAATTATGGTATATTTAGCGTCTTAAATAAAATCCATAGCTACCAAGTTTTAGCATTTGTACATGCATATATAAGACACATCTCAATTTTTGTGAGGTGTGAGCAAGAATACAATGAAATGTAAAGTTACTAAAGTGAGGACAAATACACTGAAAAACGTATGGGGTATTTTCATTGCACTTTGGTCAATTCACATGTTAGCAAAACTGTGAATAGCAAACCTTATTCCACCCATCTGAATGTTATAGGATAGATCACTGCAACGTGACCCGTTACCTATCATGGGAAGGGTATCTCCCATGCTCAATATAAACAGAGTGGTCATTTTAACCCATGTAGGGTTACCTCAGTCGCGGCACTAGCTTCAGAGAATGCACAGTCAAGTGCAGTTCAATACGATTATTTACTCAGGGAAACTCAGATATCATTTTTCTTTGGTGGGGATAGTAACAGGTTGGTACAAAGTTGCTGCATGTCTACAAAACATTGTGTAAACAAGTGGATCACTTTACACAAATTAACAACGCATACCTTTCCCATGCAGTCTGTTGCTGTCCCCACCAAAGAAACATAATCTAGCTGAGTAAAGTGGTCTTACTGTTGTGCACTTAACTGTACATTCTGTGGTGACATGCAACTAAATTAACCTTATATGGGTTAAAACGACCACTCTATTTTTACAGTGTCATGGAAGCCAAGGAAGTACAGCCAGAGGATTTGTGAGGTTTCCAAAGGAAATAACTCTTTCCAAGTTATATAATTATCTGGTACAGTCCTGTACCAATCACACCCTTTATCGTTTCTCTGATCTAGGATTGACTGCTCTGCCAAGTGTATACACTGCAAAAACAGGAGGGTTATTTTAACCCAGCTTGTTTACCACAGTTACAATTTAAGGATGAAAAACAATCCTCGTGTTTTGTGCATTCACTGCAAAAACATGAGGGTTGTTTTTGAAACTTAAATTGTGTGAATGCAAAAACATGAGGGTTGTTTTTGATCTTTAAAATGCAACTGTGGTAAACAAGCTGGGTTAAAACAACCCTCCTGTTTTTACAGTGTAAGTACGGCGGGCGAGCCGACTGTGTACCATAAGTACAGAGATGTGGATGTAATGAATCACGACCTGAGTGTGGCGAGACGCAGATATTTTCACTAGCTGTCGTGAGAATAAAAAATAACCCGGAACCATGTAGCTATATAGCAATGCTCCTGGAGAAGCTACTAAAAACAACTGGTCTTTTTGAGAGGGTGATGTCTCTATCTGTGACATACTTTCAAGGATCAGCCACGGCTGCTACAGGAGAGTGGAGAGACAGGTTTATGCTATTCGAAACTCTCATGCGCATCGCTCAATCATGCTGTTCGTATTTAACACTCATATCTCTTCTTACACATAGGCTACACAAATGCTACTAACCTGGAAGCTGCCATGCAGTAGCTAAGCCTTCCTTGGTAAAACCGTGTGGTAGACTTGTTCAGATCACTGACTTTTCATGCGCCACAAGTTCGAAGACGGCATCCATGTAACTGCCAGAGATGCCATTTTGAACATGTGCTTTGTAGGGGACCCAAAAGGACCCATACAAATAATATATTGTTTTGATTCGGCCATAACACCTTACAGAAACTGAAAGTATAGAAGCCTGACATATTTCTTAGTTTTCACCCCAAGATGACATGATAAGCATTTTGATGCTCTCTGACACCTCATTCATACTACAGTGGAACCCCTCTAATCAGGACCCCTGAAATAAGGACACCTCACTAATAAGGACATCACTTTTTGGTCCCAACTCATATGAATGTGTGCTATTTGACCCCTGAAATGAGGACACCCCCAGTAATCAGGACACTGGAGCTGGTCCCAGGGGTGTCCGTAATAGAGGGGTTCCACTGTAAAACATTATTTACATTACACCCCCCCCCCCCCTTAAATCGGCAGAGTATAGAGTACATAACTGGCCTGATACATTATTACAGCATGATAAAGTTTGTCGAGAACAGAATAGAACTCTCAGAGGCTATTTATACATTGCAAGAAACGAGGGTTTGTTTTAACAGCAGCTTTTGGTTTGCTGAATTACAGAGCAAGGGCGAAAGTGAAGTTAACGTAAGTTATTTTATAGCCTCGCATGTCGCACCTAAGCACATGTGTGATGTTATGTAAAATTAGCTGAGTAAGGCTTCGGCTTAACTCCAAAAATGGATATGAAAGAAAGAGTATGATTGAGTAAAGACGAGCAAGAGAAGTAACCAGTCATTTTGTGAGCAGCACTAATAAGGTATATGTATAGACCCCTTACCTACTGATACAGAAAGACTCTCTGCTTGACTACATCAATTGTTATGTATAGCTACTACATTCCAGAGCTACAACTCTGGTATGGGATTACACCAACTATTCACATGGGATACCACCTATGCTAGTGATCTTTATGTATTCTAAAAGAGAGCAGGAATAAAGACCACACATACCTTAGAATCACTGAATGTGTAGTGGAGTTTATAGCCAGGGAGCAGGCTCTTGTCTTCATTGATTAAGTTCAAGGCAATCTGTACTCCAGATGCTAAGGGAGCACTAACAAAGTCTCCGCTAAAAGCTAGCATGAGAGCAACATGGAGGGAAGTCCTATAGAAACAAGCATAAATAATATTTGAAGTTCTAAATAGCTTTCAGAGATATTACTTACTGGACTTACTCCCTCCCTCTTCCTTGTGCAATACCCTCTCCAGAGAATAAGGGAAGAAGTGCCAACCATAAATTTAACTCTGCTCACTATACAAAAAAGGGTTACTTTCTTAAACCAATCTATGGCTAGCTCAGGCTTCGCCCAATTATTATTGGCGGAATTATCATTCTGGGTACTGGACCAGCAATCACTGAATGAGTCCAAGTTATGGAGCTTGCAGATTTATGTGCCTTAGGAACATTGTTAGGATAAAATACTTGTGTCATCCTTGTCTGCAGGCTCACTGCGTGCTTCGCACTGGAGAGCCTGGCACTTTTTCTCACGTGATTTAACTTACATAATTGTGCATAGGCAGGACCGCTCGAAAATGTGTACTTGCACTTCTCTACTTTTTGCTGGTGACAGTGTTTTGGCACTCAGTTTGTGGTACAAACAGACTCCAAAGAGCTACTAGCTACAAGAATTGTAGATTCGCTGCTTTCCTTCGTTGTCTGAGAACTGCAGCTGTCCTCACCCACGCAAAAATTTACCCTCTTTCTACCCTACACATCATGCATGAGAAGAAAAAAAACACACCAGGCACGGCTAACTAAGTGAAATGCGTACGTGGTCCTGGGAACGAGGCTAGTGTGTGTAATAGGTTATGTTCCCTAGCTCATGATCATACTTAATGCATCTCCCTTATTAGAATAGTCCATAAACTGTTTTAGACTTCTCCATTTCGCCTGCTCATTCTCTCACTATATATGTATATTAATTTACCTTGTGACATGCTGTTACTAAAAACATGCATTGCAACAAATTGATCATGAATACCAATATGTTTCTCTTGCATAGGTACTGTGTCTTCACATGCAATAGATTTGCACAATATATAAAAATGTTTAGTTGTTTTGAATACTTAGTGGTTATCTAAATTTCAGATGTCTGAGTATGAAGGTAGGAGTTAGGCCTCGAAATGGGTAATTTGTTCATTGCTATGGAACTTCACATTCCATAGCCATATTCCATAGTAGGAACAAATTACCCCCTTTGAGGCCTCATTCCTACCTTAGTACTCAGGCATCTAAAATTCAGCTAGTCTAACCACTATAGTAAGTGGTTGAAACAACTAGCAGTGGCCCTGGAGGTCATGACTATAACCATATTGTCCTATCACCACGCACATGGTCTTATACTGTCCTATGACAGCCATGCACTGCTATGGCTTTGTATGAAATGGGGCAGCATCGTATCTGATGCTTTTTTGGTTGCTAACGGAGTTCGTCAGGATGGTGTTCTGTCCCCTGTTCTGTTTACTATGTATATGGATGAGCTCCTGCTTCAGCTGAAGTGTAATGACATTGGGTGTCATTGGGACCACTTCTTCACTCGTGCTTTCTGTTATGCTGACGATTTCATTCTTCTTGCTCCTTCCCTTTCAGCCTGTGAGTCTTTCTCAATTAGCCATGGCCTGAAATTTATAATGCTTCCAAAACCCAGCTCATCAGATTTGAGAGTTTACCCTCCGGTGATTGTGAGGCAACTGTTTATTTCTGTGGCTCTGAACTACAATTCATTAACACTGTTATTCACTTAGGTCATGTATTAACTTACAATCTGTGGGACTCTATTGACATTGTGCTCAAAACCTGTAATATGGTTTAAAAGGCTAGTTGTCTTCTTTACTCATTCACTGGTGTTGATCCAGCCACTCTCACCAATGCACTTTTTTAGATGCCTCTCTCGAGCTCTCTCCATGATATCGATGCTGCACTTTAGAATCTGTGATATTTATTATGGCTACTGCATTATAGTACGTAGGCATGTACTAGCTATATTATAGCTATCCATGGTTGTTGCAAACAATTGGGAAAAAAATCCTCGGTTCCCAGGCCCCACTCTGCAGCGCACTGCGGAAAAAAGCCCGGGAACGAAGCTAAATGTTTACATTTAGTTTGCGCCATGCTTAACAACGTACCTATTGTCACTTGCACTCGGGTCGGTCGATGGAAACACTCTCTGTACATCAATACCGTCTATAGTGATTTGGGCGTCAGAGTTCCACAGCCAAATGCTCAGAAGCAGGACGACGACAACACACTTTACGAGCACGTTCGCCATAATTTTGCCAAGAATGATCGTGCAGCATTCTTGATTTGATAAGAAGGCGGAAGCTATTAATCAGTGAAAGTGGAAACGGCATGTACTTTTACTACTGTACTCCTGGTTCGTCAACCAAGTAGTAACCTTTGCCCGCACCTCCAGCTTGCACTGGTACTTTCCCATAGGCCTTGCAGACAGTGCACACCACACCTTTCAGGGTTGAATCATATAGCTATAGCCCATCCGAGGATGTTTCTTGTTCCATGCAGCATCATATATAGGTTAAGTTAGGTTGCCCTTGTAAGTCCGCATTCTGCTTGTTTCTGTTGAAGTGGCTATTACATAACCTTCCTAGTTCACAGAGTCTGAATCAGATGAGTTGTGAGCATCAACAATGTGTCTGCATGAAAAGAAGTTGTTGTAGCTACAGCTGTATATAGAGATGTTAGGTAGGATATTGGTAGTGAGATCAGTACTGTGCACAATGACATAGAACTTTCCCATGTAGCTAGCTACTATAGCCAGGCATGCCCACTCTTTGCGACCTTGTGGGCATCAGTGGTACTCCTGTGCAGATGATAATATATACACATTGGACGCGCTAGTGTGGCTTGCCCAATAATATGCTAGAAAAAATGTTTTGGGGGGAAGCTATAGCTCTCAGTAAAAAAACAGGATTGTCATATTGACCAGTCATTTTGTTATTTGAGTTGCAAATGAGTGAACACATTATATATACACATATGGACACAGACAATTGCCAAGATGGTAGAAGTATATACATGTGTCTGGAGGGAGTTCGTCAAGAATGAGGAACACACATTAACAATACACTAGCTTACTCATGCATTAAAACGGTAGCCTAGCCATGGTTATTACTTCTGATGCAGATGAGTAAGCATAGCTGCTGGCTGGCTGGGAGTGACCACTGTACATGTTCTAATGTGTTTTCCACATTCTTGACCAACTCCCTCTACATAACTCATACCATTTTAGCAATTAGCTGTGTCCAGTTATCAACTACCAGACAGACAACTATAGTGAAGATGAAATCAGTCTTTTCTTACTGTAAATATACGGTTATGCTAACTGTATTAGCAAAGAATATGATGCAAGTAGAGCCTTGGATAGCAAAGAATATGATGCAAGTAGAGCCTTGGAGGAGCTAGGGGAGCTTCCCCCTGCCCCAGTAGGTGCAACCCTGATTAGCTACAGGTCTCGATGAGAACCAGAAACTATTATATGCATGAAGAGCAAGAAGTTGGAAGCAAAAGGCTAAGAAATTAGGTGTCTGTGAGACTGAGGAAAGAGTCTTGAGCAGACTGCTGGGAATCCAATGAAGACACGGAATGAGGTAAATATTGTGGAAATTAGCTAGATGTAGACAGAAAAAAAAAGTTTTGAAGATAGACAGTGGTGAAAGATCAGCATGCAGGATACTGTTGAAGAATATGCTAGGCATTCTCTTTAAATTTGACCTTTAATTTGCGGCAAAAGCTAGAGGGATAGCAATGATCGGGGTATTAATGCTCTGTAACCAAACAAAAATACAAGCCGAATTTGAGGATCTGACTGACTGACAGAAATAAAAACAGTATTCTGTACGAATACCAGTCCAGACTTCTGTGAAAATAAAGATTATGTTAATTGCTGTATCCATTGACCACCACCTCACCCAATCTACATCAAATAGACTTTCCTCATTAATATTTTGGGATCATTGTGGCCTTGAGTCGGGTAGCTAGTAGTGTCCCCAGCCAAGAGTATATAGCTAGTCTTGGAAGTTGGTAAAGCAGATTGTTGATGACCAGTGTGAACAGTAGGGGTCCCAGGATCAACCCTGAGGTATTCCAGACTTAATTCACTGAGCGAGGATGCCACACTGTCCAACGCGACACGTTGCTTCCCTCCATCCCAGTAGTTTTGAAACCACTGATTCTCATGACCTCTCATTCCAAAAGTGGACACCTTTGAGATTAGCTATAGAAGGTTGTGTTCATTTATACTGCTATGACCAAAAATTTGTACCCCTTGTGGCATTAATATTGATCAATTGAAAGCCGTGTCTTCTGGGTGATGAGAACAGCCTGATATTAATACTGCAATGTTCCGAGCATCGAGCTTCAGATTAGCAGTAGGCTGTGCGCAGCTACCTAGCGATAGTTAACAGCAGTCTGTGGCTCAGATATAGCATTTGGACTCAGTGTGCCTACAACAGGGCAAGTATTTATACAGCAAGGCGAGCAGACAGTGCAATAAACGGTAGCTAGTACCATGTTGACTAATCAGGGTACAGAGAAGGTTTGTGAAGTGAACAAGTCATAATCAACAGACAGTGATACAAGAGACGACTTGACAGTGGAAGAATTAGTGCACAATAGTTCATTGTCCTGCTACAGTATATTAATACCAACCCCATTGGACACCTCCTTAGTGTGCATCAACAAGAAATTGGCCTGGACAGACCCTTGCCACAGGGTGTAATGTTCACTTATTATAATTCAGCCCTTCTGAGTCTTTTCTGATGAGCTGTTTTATTATTATGCACACCTATATAATATGTACATGCATCCTGCCATGCCCCTCGTAGGGCCTTATTGATCAACCTTGAACCTTGAATTGGAGGGCTCAGAACCAGAGTGATCTAACCCACAGATATTGAAATTCTGCCCTCCCCGAGCTTTAATAAATTAATGGCGCCAGTCGCGTGCTCAGGACCGCCGAGTTATGTGACATCATGTAATTGATTTTGATGTTAAGCTAATGTACCTTTTTTCAAACCGGAAGTAGCGAAACCCATAAGCAAGTGCGAGCCATGGAGGGTATAAAAGAAGGCTGTACTTCAGGTCACCTCGCAGAGTTCATCACTGTGAGCGCATGTTTTGTTTAGGAAGACACTAGAGTAAGGCTTCGGCTTCTCTGGTTCAGTCAAGTTCGCCAGACCCAGTGCCCTTCGGGTGCTGGTCGCTTTTTTCAGGAAGCCCGGTTGAGGTTAGTAAGAGTGGAAGGAAAACTTCCACCGTGCCTAGGATCTGTCTGGGTTCCTCCCTTGATCCTTCCTCAATAACCGGAGCCCTTCCTGATAGGAGACCAAGCAAGGGCATGTACCCTCTGTTCCCATAGGCCTTCGGGGGAAATCCTGGTCAGTTGGCTGGCAGAGTGATGATCTGCCCAACCCTCTGGCAGTATGGCCTTGTGCCTTTTTACTGTCGGGGGGGGGATGCCTTAGGCTAGATGGGAAGCACAGGGGTGTGGCCCCCCCTTTTTTTTCTCATTCATATTTTCACATGATATGTCTTTGCAGCAGGTGCGGGACTGCATTGAGGTTCAGCACCTCGTGTGCATGCATTGAGGTTCAGCACCCCATACCCGTTAGACTCTAACCTACTGAGGTTCACTCCATTGCTGAAAAATAGTGTTGGAGAGTGCTTGACCTTATCTGTTATGAAATTATTAATTAACCATCTGTGCGCTAATTTGGAAATTTATTGTACATGACTGCTAGAATAATCAAGGGGCTCAGAACCATAGTAGCTACTGGAAATTGCACAAATTGGAAGTAAAAATACGCATACTCTGTTAGCATATGACCAAATTAGAATTTCAGCGTTTCCTGAAATTGCATATTCTCAAATTTGGGGGGGCAAGTTCAATATCTGTGGGTTAGACCACTCTGGTTCTGAGACCTTCAATTTTGAATGCCAAAGGCTAATAGCACTGGAGCCAAGACTAGTCATCCTGAGGGTTGTTTGAAGGGATTACAGTATACGAATATGCTGCCTGTTGGCAAAGTGGATCCTTTAGCCGTCATAAATGATATGAAGGGCAGAGAAGCATATATGGGCTAACCCAAAATCAAGTGCCATCAATTGTGTATAAACCCTGGGAGTACACTGCACGTATATATAGCAAGGTGTTATGACTACTCGGTGGCTAATCCTAGTTCCAGGCCTCTGTATGTGTTTGTACTGTCAAAGAGATGTACAAATTGCCTGTGTAATTGGACTATTTCAGATAATTATTTAAGATGGAGGTGAAGATGTGGCTTGCTAACTTGGTAGTGTGCACAACATAGGTAGCCTCATGCTACTCCTGACCAACATTCGCCTTAGTCAGGTGTGGCCTGACCATTCGCACGGTCAGGCCACCCCTGACGACATTCGCCTCACACAAGGACTGCCTCACGATCATTCCCAAGCTCTTGACAAAAGCTGGGCAGAGGCCCAGGAACGAGACTAAGAAATGGTGGTAGTAGTTACCAGGAAAATGGGAGCCATAAGTTGTTCTGGTATGTTAATAGTCCCTTTCCACAAAAGATGCCATTGGGTTACAGGCGGGATGGTCGTAGCTATGCCAATGAGTGTGTATTTCATGTCCACTAGGCATGGAGGGTTCCTGCATTCCAAATGTATTTTAGTTATTTCATAGAACACACCAGGAGCGTGTGAAGCTGGCAGCCTAATTTTCCAATGTGCTCCTATAGTCATGATTACACCCATAATGCAGAATGCATAAGAAGAATACTGAAAATGATGTGTGCAATTTTAGTGTGTTGGGGTATAAAAAATAACAATGGATTGACTAATAACAATGTGTTTGTGACTATAACTGGCTGGAAAGTACACATATATATAGAGCATATCATAACTACGACATGCATCTTACATCTATGCACATGTACACAAGCAGCAGCAGTGCACGAACACTCACAACCATTGTCACATCTATCAGTGGTTACAGGTGTACCTAAACACTTAGATCATAATGTACAAAGGTAAAGTAAAATGATAAAAACATGGTATACTGACTATGTATAATATTGGCTTTAAACTTGCAATGATAGCCTCACTAGTTTCTGCTCATTCGGTGTCTGTTCTTGGAGAGACATTTGCAGTGTCTTCAGAGTGTTTTTCTACCACAGCAGAAGAAATGATTGCAGAATTTCCCTGCAGATGCCAGGGACAAGTAGGTATAATAACTATATGCCATACCATCTACTTTTAGGTAAGGTACAACTCAGTATATACACGGATCTATATATCACATTCATCTGTGCAACTACATCACCTCCCTTTGCGTAATGGGGGGCACACACGAGTCCTTCCCACCTTGAGTATATGCATAAACGTCACAAAAAACATGAAAAGACATATAGCTAGGGATGGATTCCACAAAAGCCACCAAACAAGGTAGGAATGAACGACACCACAGTACCTTTACGGACTCCCATCCCTATATCTTTCCAACCAGGTCTTATGCTTATGACATGGAATAACAGGATGCTACGTGCAGATCGTGACGTGTACATTTTGTGGCAGTTTTTTGAAAGCACTTTTTTATGATTATAATCTTAATCACAAATAGATTACATTATGCTGTTGGTCGAAGATAGTAGTGTGTTGTTAAAGGCAAGATGTCATTGTACAAGTGGGGTTGGTTGGTATGTGTGGAAGGATGTGGAGTGGGCAGTATAAATTGAGTCTACCTACAGTGTATGCTGTTGTGTATACGTTATAGTGTGAGGTCATATGTGTTGTACATGTAAAGTATTGCAATCATTTATTAGCTGTGGATGTGGCTCGTGTGGCATGTAGTGGGCATGTGGTTGGGAAAATGTCAAAAGATATAGGGATGGGAGTCTGTAAAGGTACTTGGTGTCGTTCGTTCCTACTTTGTTTGGTTGCTTTTTTGGGATTCCATCCCTATATGTCTTTTCATGTTTCTTTTGTGACATGTTTCAGTTGTGTTTTTTTGTAGCGTAAGTGGCCATATGTTGCACAGTACCTATTGTCGCGCAGTAGCGCGAATGTCAGGTAAGGCTATACTATTTTTACAAACTCACATCGTGTAGAGATGATGTAACTGTAAAAGTTTGAAGTTCATACTCCGTTCCGTTTTGAAGCTGTGGACCTGGAACGAAATCTGCACGGTCAGCAGCAATTGGAACTGCGCAACATTTGGTATTAGCAGAAAGTACGGTAAGTGACATTAGGTACTCGTGCGCGACAATTGGCATATGAGGCGCCTTGTGTTTGACCGCGTCAGTTTGGAGAATACGCGTTTCAGTCCACGATCTCTTAATATGAATAGTATCATTATAGACTCAATGCAGCAGCGAAACTTCGAAGTTCATACGCTGTTCCGTTTTGAAGCATTGGACCCGGGTACAAAAACTGTGTGAGAATGGGCCACTTACACTAGGCTCAGATGAGTAGACGATATATAATACTTCTAGTGTTAGCAGGGACAGCTATGGTTCTAGGTCCACTACAAACAACTGCAAGGTAATGTGCGCGAGGATGGTCGTAGGAGTGCACAGCAGTGGCGGTACCGACTCCATTAAATGCACATCATGGAGACCTAACAACAGACTGGTATTAAAACAAACTGCCATTACTTATTATACCTTATAAATGACAAGCTCTGATTCAAGTTCTTTAACTTTCTGCTCAAGTGCAAGTGTCCTTGCATCAGGGACATCTCCACCAGCTGTACCGGTAGGTCGACTTCGGCTAAAAACGTTTTCTCCCTCGGGATCCTTATAGAGTGCTATCATCTACAATGGATTATGATTCTTATTGTTTACAATGCTGATACAATTTATACAGTGCTTACATACCTTTGGAATAAATATTAGTCCCAAGATGACTGTTGCATCCACCATATATCCCACTGAGTATATAGCAGCAAGGGCATTCAGATGCTTAGGCAGCACAATGAAACTAATAATGATCACTACAATAACAATTGAACTGACATATACAACGCTTCCAATGAATTTGGCATCATTGAGTCCTTTAACCTTGACCTTTCTTGTGGCAAAAGCTAGAGGGATAGCAGCAATTCGAAGTATTGCTTTGTAACCAAACAGAACTCCAAGCCAAATTCGAGGATCTGACGTTGACTGGCAGAAATAAAAACAGAATTCTGTACGAATACCAGACTCCTGTGAAAATACAGAAGGTTAAAATTATGTTAATTCCTGTACATCCACTGACCACCATCTCACCTGATCTACATCAAACATGTTTTCTTCATGTGGGATCAGTGTGGCATTGGGTCGGGTACTAGGGATCGCTGTTATTGTAACCAGAATGATAACATCGATCAGTGCTAGGAATGCTACAAAGAGCATTAAGTGCCAGTCACGAATGTTCTATGGATGTTATGTTCAAAATGTGTGGTAGTCAGGGTTGGGAAGGTATATAATTGCATAGATGTGTGCAGAGAGGAAAAGAGGTCATAGTATCCAATAATAGCATCATACGTGATGCATAACTCTAAATCAATATGTATACATACCAATTTCTTCTGTGGTGTGGGATTGGTGAAGATGTAATACACTCTCCACATCTTGCCCAAGACAGGTCCAAAGGCAAGTGAATATCCGATTGCTGCTAGCCATGGACGAATCTGGGTGATCATGACATGTAATCATAAACAACTACTAGTAAATAGAGAACATAGCCTACAACAGTCACATCTTTATACAGAATTACACATTCACACTGACTTACATTACAAAGAACTGTGGCAATATCGGGATCAGTGGAGTGGATAGCATAGAAGTACACTGCGATGTATAGCATGAGTGCTCCACAGCATATAATGTAGTTTAAGTTAGGGGCTGTCAGACGAATTAACCTACACATAGAAATGACTAAAATAAAAAGAAATCTGCCCTGCTACTAATACGCTAGAATTTACGTTGTATTCCGGAAGTAGAAGACAAAAGCCAAGCAGAAGATAGCAAACACAATCCCAGCACTTGTAAAGATGTACATCAGTACAGTTAGCGGGATAGATATGGTAACTGTTTCCTTATCTGGAGAGCCATCACGAGGGATGCCACCTTAATGGGGAAAGAAAGTTAAATTGCTAAATAAGAATCAGATTTGGAATATTTACCTGGAAATACGGTGTCATTATTTTCTCCAGGGATGTACATAAATGCTCCAAAGTCTTCTTCTTCAACAGAGACTGATGCTATCTCTGAACGGACTAGGCATGCACCATTACCTGCAGGAAGTGTATAGCATACGTAGGTATATATTCAAATATCCTAAAAATGTATTCATCTTACCAGGATTACAGGAGTTTCTTCTTTGGAACTGCTGTACACGTAATCTACTAACAGCTCTTATGCCATCATTCCTAAATGAAACCTCGCCCTGTAATAAATGTTGATATTGAAGTCATTTTATCCCAGAGTATGCATACATGTACATCTACAAGCTTACTGTGATTCCCATGAAGTTTGTGGCCTGCAAGTAATTGAAAATCCTGCTTGTGACAGAACTGACATTATAAGTAAAATCCTCTAATCTGAAGCGACGGTTCTCTGTGATTCCAGCTTCTCGTTTTGCTTGTTCATTAAAATCGTCATCAACTTCCAATTCTAAGTATTAATAGGATTTCAGATAATCTAGCATCTGTAATATTAAATCCTAGTTACTTAAACTGTTTGAAATTTGTGTAAATTATGGATACTGTTCATAAGTTATAAAAGAAATATTGCCACATACGAATGCAAAGGATGAGTGGCAATGCTTACTAATTTTTGTAATGATCATAATAGCCATGCTGTGATATTAGTTCAGCTACGTACAAGTCTTCCTTTATATTATATTAGTAAGGTGGTCCGGTTGATTGGACAAAAAGATATATCTTCACATATCATGAGTTAATATCTTGGCATTATATCCCATTAGTATATGAGTACAATAAATCTGGTATAAGTGTAATATAATTATTACCTGTACGGGCACCTACTGTATTAATTAAGTGCACAGATCACACATGGAAAGTGTGTACATGACTATGACTTTCCCATTGAAAATGCATGTGGATTCTGTGTCAGATGAGTTAGGCTACCTCATCAAAAACACATGAAAATTCTTCATTTTAACCGCTACAGTTACCTTGAAGTGTCTTATTGAGAGCAAGAGCAAAAGCTCGCACCCCATCAAAACAGTGTTCGGCATTATACAGGTAAGGAACACCTTCAAACTCTCGATCCAAAATTTCCTCTGACTGAGCTATAAACCTAGTGAGATTCTGAGGCAAGGAGATGCAAAAGGTAACCACAATATCAAAATTGGCTTACTAAAACACAAAATACTGAACCAGATCAGAATACTTACAATCCCAGCATCAACAATCTGAGATGAATTCAGAATGCCTGGATCAGAAAGGATTGTCGGAGAGCGTTCCAACACTTCTTCCATGTTTTCAACTGTGCAGTCAACATCCCCTTGAGGAACCCACCAGAAGTTGGAATACCATGCGTATGTCATAAACACATACCTAGGGGATGTCATTCCCCTTCTGTAGGCCTACACAGGGTTGCCAAATAAGGATTAAATGAATCAGCATTAGCTGTCCATATGCATCTTTCAACTCACCTCACATAGAACCCTTCTGGCATTGCCAGAAAACATTGCCAGGATGTATATATTAGCATTTTCCGCCTAGAGAGCATGCATATAGGTAATTAATGTAGTAGCACATTAATTATCATCATGTTGGTGCTCTAACCATAACTTACAAAGAGGCTGTCTCCTAGGTCACTGATGCCTTCATCGCTGTTGAAAGGCTTTAATATTGTCTCAATTTCTGGGCTCCCATCCATCCTCCTTTGTTCATTGACAATCCTAAAACGATCTTCGAGTGATTCTACCGTCTAAAGGATATAGAATAGGTCGCTTAATATATACTGTAGCATCATTCCCAGTCTCCACTCCCAGCTTTTTTTACTACGTGCAAAAAAAAGGCAGGGAGTGGAGACACAGAACGAGGCTATATATACTGTTTAAACACCAAAAACTGCAATACATGCATGCCATCAGTGGACCACATGAAGTATAGAAATGAGAGTATATACTTCAGAGCTCTAATCAAGAATTAAATACCCTATGGTGTGATATTCTGCACTATATTGATGAATTCTGAAATGATGCTTCTATGGAGAATTAAACATGTAAATATACGTAGTATGCCTTTAAGTTACACAGGGGAAAATGTGCATTTACAACCGTTCAAATGGCACATTAAGATTGAGAAATTGTTGTATATAGCATATTTGAAAAGATGTGATATCACTTCCATAAATTTATTTCTACCAGACCTTTAATTTACATGTAACAACCAAAAGTTTAAATGTTCAAAGCTATTTACCAACAAAGAACGGCTCTCTGAATGCCAATTTTAATTCGGAAAGAAATTTTGCTAATGTTTCGACTAGATGCTCTGGTCTTCTTCTGGCAAAAGTGAAGTTAGTGCGAGAACACCTGCTATTTTAAAGCCACACATGTCACAGGAGGTCAGGGGTCAACCTCAGTTAGCTCCGACCTCCCGTGACGTTCGCTGATGAGCATTGTGACGTGTCGTGATGTGCATGGCTATAAAATAGCAGCTCCCTATTCATTCCTATTTACCAACATTTGACTACCTTAATGTTACAACACTGGTAAACATACAACTTTTTTCCTGTGTTATTACAGCTCTTACAAGCATTTAAAGTTACCAGTGCAAAAAGATTCTCCTCTTGCTGGATAATGACAACCCGATTCCATCCAAAGAATTGCATGATTCCAAAATACGCCGGAACAAGTTCCAAATCAGTTGGTATGAGTTGAAAGTACTTTCGAAAGTTAGCACGATTTGCCAGCTCCGGTGATGATGAGCCACAGGCCAACTGTACATGTCACGTGTCCAATGAACAGAAAGTCAGATCAGGATACTGGTATATAATGAAATACATCTGGCCAGCACATGCCTGCACACTCATACACTAGCAGTGATAATCCATAACATACCTGTGTGATGTTGAAGAAATGGCTGATGGCAGCTGTTGGCTCAGTGGCAACTGAACAGCCTGCTCCAAACATAGCATACTTGGTAGGTTCCTGCCACACGACTTCATTGAAGAATGCATCCAATGCTACAGAGCTGTTACACTGTTGTGTGCATGTAGATATGAATGAATAGAAGATCTCAATCTGATGTGAACTAGATTAGTAAATATGATGGTGTATTTGTGAAATACATAGCGAGTACAGTGGAACCTCTATAATGTGGTCACTCTATGGAGCAGCCACCTCTCTATTAAGGTCACCTTGTTGGGTCCCAATGGACCTCTGTAATACAGCCACCCTCTATAATGCAGCCATAAAATGTTGGCCGGAGGGTGACCACAATACAAAGGTTCCACTGTAATAGCATTTTCACATGCATATAAGCACACATCTCACATGATCTGATCTGCATGTAACTTTGTGAGGTTCAAAGAAATCTGGATCAGTAACAGTGACACGTTAAGGGACTAAAGTGAGGACAAATACACCGAAAAATATAGTTTTTTTTGCAACTGCAATTTGTGAATAGCAAACCTTGTTCCACCCCTCTGAATGTACTTGATAAGATTAGCCTCATACCCAGGCCACAAAAAAAAAGAGTAACCTGGTATCCACTGTTTGCGCATGTGTGACCATCCCCAGAAAAATCTGGGTATCCGGTTAAATCCGCATATGTTGGGAAATGGTTCGTATACTCAATAAGTATACTTCCGTTTTATTTCCGTATCATTGAAGAGAGCAGCCTGTATCTAGCCTGTAATGTGGTTTTTCACCAGGTAGATGCCTATAAAGTAAGCGATAGTTTGAATCTTGGGTCTTGTTTGCCAATAAAAAGCCTACACATGAAGAAGGCCAGATCTGCGATTAGAAATCGAGCAGCTCACAACTATTGCCAGGAGGCACTTCCAAATTTTTATGGTAAGAAAGCGTAGCAGATAGATAATTACAGACTGTTTTACAACCTTTGACTGTCATTTAGGTTACAGAAAGTCTGTTTTCTAGTTCTTTCGCTTACTATACCGTATACTGTCATCATACTACTCCTGGGCATGTGACTAAGACCATTCACGGATACGTTTACTGACCCTGTTCCGTAAATCCTTGCGCATGTGTGAACAGTGGATACCTATAGCTAATAGCAAACCCTGTTCCACCCCTCTGAGATAACATTTTGTTCGTGTGCATGTTGCAACTTTTGAAATTTGATTTCACATCAGGGTTTCCCCGTGAGATTTTCAATTCCACATCGTTTTAAGCGTAGTGTTCAAAGCTTACTCATCGAGTGTTAACACCAAGTCTTCAGAGTTGACTGGTTTGTGATAAACCGGGTAAACACAAACACATTTGCCCAGTCAGTGGCCTTCACTATTTCCACTGTGCACACTGCTCTGGCCTTTACAGCTAAGGTTGAAGTGGAATGTGCCTATAAAACATCAGGGTATTGAGGCCTTCTCGTTTGATCAGCCATCTAGAGATTGTAGCCGCTGCAACTGTCCCATGTTATGAAGAGCTGTTGCTTCTCTCCTAGTGAGGTGAGGTAATGTGATCCCCTAAATCTCCTTGTTTGGGTCAGACATGGAATTCTAAACAGCACCCCTTTGAAGGAATCTCCTATGTAGAGCTTGCAGGTCAGGTGTTCTGTCTGTGTTAGTGATTGCTATTAGTGCTGCCAGCTTCATGGTGAGGTCTTTGTTTCATTAGGCAATATAAACTTTAGGAATTCGACCACTTTGCAATAACTGGTGCCTGGGTCGTGTGTGTGCGTGTGTGTGCGTGTGTGTGTATGTATGTGTGTATGTGTGTGTGTGTGTGTGTGTGTGTGTGTGTGTGTGTGTGTGTGTGTGTGTGTGTGCGTGTGTATGTGTGTGTGCACACATGTGTCCCTGCAAAAATGTCATGGTTGATTCAATAATTGGTTGCCAGCATTTCAGGAACGCCTGACTTGCAAAACGTAAACACTCATGAAAGCCAATACACCCACGGAATTTTCAGTATGCTGATTCTCTGTCCTCAATGTAGACCTCACAGTCAAATAGTGATTCACACATCCAAATACATAGCATTTTGTATGACCATTCCAAGGATTCTGTTGCTATCACTGAATACCATAAACAATTAGCAAGTGCATTTAGCATTCACTTCCCAAGCTTCCTTCAGCAAAAATTGCTTACTCAACTTCAAGGGGTGCAGATAGTATTTCATACTGGGCATCTATTAATGGGGGGATAACTGATTCTCAATCTTGAACTCAGACATTCTCTGAAATTGCACTACTCTCTTGACCTCTCTTCCTGTGTTGAAGCCACAGTCATCAACGCTGGTTGACTGTCCAAGTCTGAGTTTCATGTTGACTGGCTCCTGAAACTACACTCAGAATCGACGCCAAACTTGGAGCCAGAATGAGGTTCATGTCTATATATTTGGCATCAGCAGATAGAAAAATTTATCTCACACTGTGAATGCCTCTTCAAATACCTAAACCAGCGCTATTCGGCAAACTGTTTTGCAGGTAATTTTCTTATAACAAGGAAAAGGCCTTTTATCAGTAAAATTAAAGTGTGAGCTGTGTGCTTACGTGTATATATGCACGTACACATTTATACTTTGAACTTGCTATGAATAATTTAAGAGGGTGTTGTACACAGAGGAAGATGTCTATAAGTACTTTTGTCATTGCCGAGTGCCTTAGCGTGAGGCAACTAATCGTGCAGTGTCGGCTGAAATCTCAGCTAGCGTATATATATATATGTGCGCAACTTCCGTCACGCTTAGGAAATCTCCGGTTACGTTCCTTATACGCGTTATTACTATGTCTGTACGTTCCGTATACGTGTTGTTACTACAGCTGCAACGAAACGCATCCGGCCCCGGGGGGCAAGCACGTGTTCAAGATGGCGTCCTGACCAGTTACATGGATGCCGCCTTTGTACTTCTGACGCCCGAAGGATCAGAGATCTGGACAAATTGATCACTTCTTTTTACCCAGGTAGGCTTACTACAGGCTACAGCTCCAACGCGATTAGAGTTGTGTAGCCTCTGTTTCAGCAGAGATCTGACCGCTGGAGATAGACGGTACGCAGATCGATCGCCAGCGATACAAACGTGAGTTTCAAGCAACTCTGCTCTCGTGTAGCAGCCATAGCTGGTCCTTGGAACTGTGTTGTATACGGAGACATTCGTCTCCTGAAGGCCCATTCGTGTAGAGTAGCTTCTCCGGCAATTGCGTGGGCGATGTAGCTTCTAGTGGGTGTGGTTTTGTGCTAACTAACTTCCGTCATATCTCTGCGCGAGGCTATCTGCGCAATGCGTATACCTAGTATACAATAGTTAACTACATCTAGGTTAAGGTTCTAGGTTAAGGTTCTAAGGTTCTAGGTTCTGTATAAAGCTGTAAATACTTTTAAATATGAAGGAGGGAGCACAGAGTTTATGACATTTTGGTTGAGTTTACTACATACTGACCAACGACAGTGTTTGCCATCATGAGTATAATAATAACTTGGTTTTGATCTTGTGCACATGCCCAGACACGTGATTACATCCTACATTCCATTGTGCATAAACTGTAACTGATTAGCAAGAATTGAGTAGCCCTGCTATGCTGGGTTAGCAGAGATGTGGGTGTAATGAATAATTGTATGGCAGGGCATAAAATAAAGTATACATTATACAAAATCAGTGCGGTACACACCCTAATGCATGAAGGAACAGCAAAAGAACAAAACAAGAACACATGAGGTTCAAACCTAGCCTCATCCATAGTCTTTCCCTCCAAGATTTTGTTTACGCAAGAGAAGTCTGGGAATGAGACTAGTTTCGTATAAATATCACATACAAAGAAGCCTTAAATAGACAGGGTTTGTCTGATTTCAGGAAGTGGGTCAGTATAATGACTGAAACAGGAAATGGCTCACATCTGCATCGCTTGATTGTGCCGTCTGATAATAGTGCTCGTACACAAACTCTACTAACCAAGTCAAAGAAGCAATGGAATCTTTGCTGCTTTTGTTGGGAGACTATCTGCTACAGCCATCCAAGGCAAAAAGGGCGGCGGATTGGAACCATGCAGGCGCTTCAGGATCGATCAATCGGTACATGGTAAGTTCGATACGGCATTGCTGTAAGCGCGCCCTGGCATCAAAGAAAGATGGTCCTACTGAATGTCTGACTATCTACAGAAGCAAGAACTTCACAAGTGTCACTGAAGATGACAGCAGAGCCTGATTATCCGTGTAGCAGTGTAGCTAGCATGGCTAGCCGTAGCTAATCAATGTTATATTTTGCCGTGTATATCTGTTCTTTTACAATTTTTGTCTACATTCGGTACTGTTACATCATCATTACTAATCACTCTAACTATTTAACGGCTAATAAAGGAAGGGGTTTCCTCTTCCTAGCCGTACTAAGCACTTGCGGTCGTCATAACAACTTAAGTGGCTTGTGGCGTAGTGGAATGATTACGTAATAGCCACTATAGTGGCTTACGGCGTGCAATGAGTTAATGCTGTAATCAGTCTATGTAGCCTATCATTATCTGTTATTTGTAGCAGGAGTCAATTATACTTAACATTATAGGTACTGTGAAAACAACTACTTACTAGCAATCGTCATGACATTAATATTGTGGGGGCGAGCCATCATGACAATTGCGAATATGGCAGTATTGAATTGCTATACATAACCTACTCTAGTAGACCCTCGCACACACCCAACATACCAGCCATACTTGATGCATAAAGCTACTATAATCTAGCTGGCATAGCTGGCATCCCGCACGAAAATACTTTACACTGTATGCTGCAATTCAATGACAGCACAGAATAAGTCATGTATGATGTCATTTAGAATTAGCAAGTTAAAAAATCAATATGGAAGGAAGAGTATGCGAGCAAGAGACACAATCAGCAATTGTATGAGGGCTATATATAGAGACACCTTACCCACTGGATACAGCAAGAGTCTCTGCTTGACTACAACAATTGCTACATAATCGCTACATTCCAGAGCTACGACCCGGGTATAGGCATTACACCACTGACCAAACACTCAATTTTTTCACATAGGATCATACTATGAAGTGGGCTAAGGCATGTGGAGGGTGCACGAGAGCAGGAATAAAGAGGATACATACCTCAGAATCACTGAATGTGTAGTGGAGTGTGTAGCCAGGGAGCAGGCTCTCGTCCTCATTGATTATGTTCAAGGCGATCTGTAGTCCAGGTGCTATGGGAGCACTGACAAAGCCTCCACTAAAAGCTAGCATGAGAGCAACATAGAGGGGAGTCCTAGAGAAGCAATAATAATAATATTATAGCAAGTTACTTTTTGAGTATGTTGGTTACTGGACCTCACACGGCACCTGCTCCCTCCCTCTCCCTTGTTACCCTCTCCAGAGAGTGAGGGCAAGAAGTGTCAACTCTGAGGCTCACTCAGTTAATTAAATCTTCTGCAGACGACTTGGCTGTTTTATCCATATCATACTTCTATGACTGTCAATAAGCCCACGGCCTATTGCAAAAGGACACATGCCACCCAAATCTCAAACTTGAAACCGGGCCAGACAAATTTTAACATCAGCCATGATGGCAGCACAAGAAATATCTTGTAGTCCCCACCATCTCTGCATAATGTATTGCAGTAGCTATCCTCAATTATCACTAAGTATTTATTTTGGCTGCTGCAAACAGCAAACTTTTTATGTAAGAACTGTACGTTCCCAGGCTCCACTCTGCAGCGCACTGTGGAAAACAGCCTGGAAACGAAGCTAAATGTTTGCATTTAGTTCGTGCCATACTTTATTAAAAATCGTACCTGCTGTCACTTATGTCGATCGGTGGAAACACTCTCGGTACATCCTCAATGCGCACACCGTTTTGGGCGTCAGAGCTCCACAGCCATATGCTGAGAAGCAGGACGACAAGGATACACTTCTCGAACGAATTCGCCATAATTTGCTAAGAATAATAATTGATTTGCAGAGGAAGCGTAAATTAATCAGTGAAGCTGGAGAAAGGGCGTGGCTAAAAATGTCTAACCGAACCCCCCCCCCCCCCCCCAACTGCCAAGGCCATTGCTTTTAGGCTGCGTGCAGCAAAATCGACTATAAGTTTTTAAATGCACATTCAGATATTTTGGGGAGACTACCATAGAGCACAGTACTTTGAGTGATAATAGCCCTTTGCTTTTTGGGGTGTGTTTTGGGCGAAAAGCGTGTATCAAGGTTTTATATAGTATACAAGCACAATGTCATGTGACAGCTGGTCTATCATTCAATGATGTCGGTGATAACACCAGTACCGATAGTCATGTGACCCTCTCTGAGAGTGAATCTCTGCTTCACTTCCAGGGGAAGGTCGTGGCCGAGGGTCAAAGTCAAGGCTGTGTCATCGCCTGGCATCACCATTTCCTTGCCTGTGTGTGTGTGTGTGTGTGTGTGTGTGTGTGTGTGTGTGTGTGTGTAATATTTTCACAAATTAAAGCACAAGAACAGCCAACTAGAGAGCTACAACCCACCTTCGGGCAGTTTCATTGTGACTGTGACGTTTGATGTTCGTGTAAACAGTTGAGGTTGGTAGTTGTTGACAAATGGAGTGTGCCTTCCACCCTCCTCCTTTTTCAGAATATATACCTAGAGGATACGTGTAAACCTTGAATAAGAGGGACTTCAATGTCTGTAGCCTACCCTCCTACAATATTACAATAATAAAGAACCCATGTATTGGTATTAGTCATGCAATAGGCGAGGGGAGGGGGCTGAGCTTAGCGCCACAATAGAAAAACAAATGCCTGGTACACATTGTTCGCACATGTGCGACAATATCCATAAAGGATTTTAGTCACATGACAAGGTACGTGTGTAGTAAGCAGAAGAACTAGAAACTAATTTTCTGCAACTGAAATGGCTTTCTAACCAGATATATGCCTAAAAAGTGATCAATAATTGAATTGAATCCCGTTTGCCATTAAAATGCATTGAAGGCCAGATCTGAGATTGGAAATTGTGCAGCCACTGCATGCAAGACCTGAGAAAGCTACTCTCAAACTTTTATGTCCGTTATTGTAGCGGGTACAAACTACGGGTTCTTGTACTCTTCTTGAAAATACCATCACTACAGGCTTAAAACCTGCTGCCTTCATTCTACACTTTCATGACACAAGAAACATTAACAACTTCACAACTGAACATATCAATATCATGGAGTCCTTACATCTTCAGGAGATTAAAGTGTTCAAACAGTGTGCACCAGGCGTTCACTTGTAGGAGGCTAGCCTAGACCACAGTAACAAAATTCATAGTTTCTAATCACTGTCAGCATACCTGCCACTTATATAAGTTCAAAGGTCACAGCACAGGGGGCAGTCCCACCCACTAAAATATGTTGCAAAATCACAATGGACAAACAAGGATATGAGGTAATTAGGTGCAGACCCCAGATGGGCCAGAACGAGCCCTGCAAGGCTCATCAAGGCTCATGCTGTCCTGTATGGGGTCTGTGCCTAATTTGTTGGTATAGTATAGTAGTAGTAATACAAACTACTTAAATGACAGCCCTGTTACTTAGTAACTAGCAAATGCAGACAAGTAGATATGTATAATTGGCACCACTCAAATGACATTGTGTAATTTTGTACTGGTATGCTACTAATTAAGTAATTGCGGGAAGCGAGGCAACTAATCATGTTGCATGGAGACTCTGCGTATGTATGTGTATGTATGTATGCACGCATGTATGTATGTATGTATGTATGTATGTATGTATGTATGTAATCACTACAGGAATGCAATTATTGCAAACACATTTCCTGTGGGCATGGCACTGTTTTCATGCAGCCAAAAAGCGAGCATGCACTACAATGGAGTCACCTGCAGAGAGGTGGCGGTGATTACAAAGGCTACATGCGTAGCAACACAGAAGTAGTGGTAGTGGGGAGAGGAGAGAACATCGGCAGGAGGTTCATTGACAGCGTGTAAGGCTAATTCGGCACTGAGCAGGAAAGTGATGACCAGCGTTCTTAAAGTATTGGACTGGCTAAACGCTCAGCTTGAACTATAATGCAACTTGATTCCTGCGAGGCCCTCTGCATAGAATACCTAATATCAATGAAACAGCTACATGCACTAGCAGGCTGATGGTTTACACCAGGAGCTTACCAGCACTGCACTCCTGTTTACACTGCACCCATGGCAAATAAACAAGCACAGTATCCAGTACAGGATGAACTCCAAGAGCTTCTGAATACCAAAGTTACTGAGCTACAGGAACAGTACATAAGATTTATGTAGCTACAAACCAGTTAATATCATCAGATCTAGCCAATTTTAACTAAGCACAGGTCCTTGAGCCCTTGAGTGGCCTTCTTCCTCCGATAAGTGGGGGGTGTATTCCTTAGGGAAACACTTCCCACTTTGCTTAAGGCGTGTCCCTAGGAAGGAAGCTTGAACCCACCTGGGAGTTGACCTTGGTGTGTGACTTGACGGTTCCAGGGGCACATAGCACCATGCCCCTCCTCACATCATCCCGCTTAACACCCCTCACCAGGGCGCCAAGCTGGTCCCCAGCCTGACCCACATCCAACATCTTGTGGAACATCTCAAGACCTGTAAGTATGAGTGTGTGTGTGTGTGTGTGTGTGTGTGAGTGTGTGTGAGTGTGTGTGTCCCCGCATGCATGCGTGTGCATATGTGTGGGTCATGACAGGAAAAACTGGTACAATAATTATCATGCAGGTAAGTTGCAGAAGTGCCTTGAGAGAGAGAGGAAGAGAGGAGAGGAGATTGAGCAGGAGACAAATTACTCTACAGAGACAGTGACTGCTGCCACAGCATCCTCTTTTACATGTCAGCAGTGCCATAGGAAGTTCAGAAAGTCTGGGAGACTCAGAAAATGCTGATGTCTAGACCCTACTCCACTCTTGTTCCCAGCTCACTTTGCAAGTGGGACAGCATGCAAGGTTCAAGGTTTGAGGTATAGGGGGTGTGTGTGTGTGTGTGTGTGTGTGTGTGTGTGTGTGTGTGTGTGTGTGTGTGTGTGTGTGTGTGTGTGTGTGTGTGTGGAGGGAGGGCCATACTCTACTGTGTGCTTATTTCTTGAGAGGCACTACATGTAACTATATCCTGATTCTAGACTTCACGTGTGGACATAGAATACAACAGGCACGCTGGTTTTAGCTAATGGATTACTCAGCCTGGTCAGAATAATACATAGCTTTTTTGACAGCTATGTTTTCTCAAAGCAGCTCACTCAAATGCCTCTTTCACAGAATGCAATTATCATTTACTGCCCATGTAGCTCATGGATGTTTGTTTAATGGGATATAAGACATACTGCAAGGGGGAGGTATGATAAATTCATGACATTGTGATCAAGCGGCAGCGATATACATATATAGTTGGACCTTCAAAGGCTCATCTCTTGAACAGAGATATCCCATTGGTTGTGGAGATACAATGCAGACACTATGTAAGCTTACATGAACACAAATTCCTCAGCAATCAAGTATCTGTGTACTGAAAGGGGGCTATACCAAACAGCAATAATTAGGTGAATGCAAGATATCGGTGAATACAGTGAGTACATGTGTGCAACATGGAGTACCAGCTGGCCAACCGAAGCAAGTAAGACTTAAATGCCCAGAGCCCATGTTTTAGCGAGCCAGCAGTCGCGAGTAACCAAGAATTAGTATCAGTGATGCTGGGAAGAATAAAAAAATGACTGGCCTTAGAAGGGTGAGGTCTCTATC
Organism: Phakellia ventilabrum; assembly: GCA_963921505.1. Classification (NCBI taxonomy): domain Eukaryota; kingdom Metazoa; phylum Porifera; class Demospongiae; order Axinellida; family Axinellidae; genus Phakellia; species Phakellia ventilabrum. The sequence continues at coordinate 2,339,876 of OY997390.1, forward strand.
TGTAATGCGTATCCAAGGCTAGGCCACAGCTGCCATGGGAGAATGGGGTGTTGCCATCTGTCTCTACAAAGGTTACACAAAGTCTAGACTACTCTGTTCCAAACAAAGAGACCAAATTCCTTAAAAAACCTTTAATTAGAGCAGTTTGAGCTCTAAAGCAGAGTAATTGGAAAGTTTGAAAGAAAATCATATATATTATGGTAACACAGAATTATACAATGCTCATCCAATTTTGGGGATTTTGAAAAATATCTCCATCTTCAGACCAGAAAGGAACTAAGAGTTGAAATTTGCAACGTAGCATCATCAAAGTATCGCCCATACATTGTTCGAATTTGGACTCTTAACTTGTACATTTGTGGACACACGCACCCAAACACTTTCATCCTTTTTTCCTTTGTATCTCAATTTACAGATTGAATTACTTGGCATCAAGCAAGTACCCCATGGAATGTACCAGCTCACCATCTTAATTACTTGTTTACTCACGTTTTCACTTATATGAGTTCAAATGGCCCTGAAAAGACTTGTAAAGTGAAAGAAATACATGTATACTAGATGACAGCCAAAACACTCTGTCAATAGCGTCAATTAACACATGGTAAGTCGATACATGATGGCGGTACCTTACAGTGTTACTACATTGGCATCACAACATCGTGAGCTATTCACTCAGCTCTGATTGTCAGCTTGCATCATCAGCTAGCTAGTTGTAGTTAGCTCTACGCCGTTGCTTCAGATCACCAACTCTAACGGATATGAAGCTGTTATTACGCAAGTGTGTGGAAGTATACGGGTTTATTTTATGTAATATACAGGGCTTCTTAAACCAAGTTGTTTGTTGGTGTTAGAGCACACATAAGCCCATATTACTTTAGTGAACTTTGGAGTTAATTAGTCAGCTCCAGAATTTGTTTGGCAGGCTAGGGTACCCAATAAACACCGATGCTCATATCTAAGTTAACAGAAGGTGCTTCTTTAGCATGTCAAGTGGGAACTATATTATACTTTTCACATAGTAAATGTATAGCATTCCAAAAAAATAAATACTGGAGAGTGGAACCTGGGAATGGGCTATACTTATTTACATTCAAATACACCACTGGTAACTACCATCCCTATATACGATGCACCAGTGTCTGAGATGCACTAACCATTAAGATACTGCTGAATGCCTGAGCTTGAGAATTAGGAGTGGTAGAGGGCAGGAGAATGAGCGACTTATGAAGCACACATACAGCCCGTTCCCACTCACCGGTGACAATGGCGCTGAACTTGGCTTTATGTCCGACGAACTCTCCCTCGTCCCCCTTCTTTATGGTCCCCCTCTCCACCCGTCCTGTCACCACTGTGCCCCGCCCTGGAATTGAGTATGTGTCCTCCACAGGCAGCAGAAAGGGCTTGTCTAGGTCCCGTACCGGCGTCGGGATCCAATCATCCACTGCCTGCAAGAGCTTTAGCACTGACTCTTTGCCGATCTCAGGGTTACGATCCTGTAAGACATGAGGGAAATGAAATATAGCAACAGACCCATAAACACGCCCCCCCCCCCAAAGGTTAGGGCCAGAACATGGGATTGGAAATGTAATAGGTCTAGGTGTACCTCCTACTTTCGATCACTTGCAAAAATAAAGCTCAAAACACAGCTATCCAAGAAGTGAAGCTAAGGTCCTACACTATCCTAGTTTCCACCCCTTTATTGTCTTCTAGCCTTGGGCCTGTGGTCACCTTTTGTGTAAACCAATCTTTCCTCCCACTTATCATTATCAGGCTTGGCTGGGATTCTGGGGATTTTCTCCTATAGCTATACCTAAAGGGAATGACATTATAGGCCTTCCACTCACAGTCTGCAAGGAAGGGTTGAATCTGATTACACAGGCAAGCCGTAATAGAAGTAGCAGTTTCTGACTAAAGTACTGTATTTCTGTCAAGACTGGTGGATTGCTGTAAACACCTTGGTGCAAAACACCCCACACATCCAGAAATGCTAATTAAGCCATTATACAACCATTCTATGTATACACACTGCTACTGGTTTGCTTATATAGCTCATGGAATCAATTATAAAGATGTAACAAAAAACACTTGTCCAAGCTAATTACTACATGCTTGCAAAAAATTAAGTGGGAGAATATTTAGCACAACTTTAGCGTAACGCATAATTCTAGAATAATAGTAACCTCATTTCCAGGCTCCACTCCCCAGCGTTTCTCACTACACGGTGTGAGAAAAGCTGGGGAGTGGAGCCTGGGAATAGGGCTAGAGCAATGGCAAGCACATGCAGCCAGTGATTGAGGTGCACGTGGCAAGCCCAGCTGGACATGCACGTGGTCCTGGCACTCAAATGGAGTGATGACATGTCAATAGACCTTTATCCGTTATGATGTAATGGGGGGTAAAAGTGCTGCAAGCACACAAAATTACAAGGAAACAAACATGTTCTTATGTTTTCATGTAGGAAAACTACATCAAAACACATGTTTTCTTGTATTTTCTCCATTTAGTGCCTACTTTTACCCCCCAATGGATAAAGGTCTATTGCTAACTCGAGTACATGAGCTGTTCTTGTAGCTCGCCGGCTGCCCCCAGCACTAAATGTTCAGGAGCTAGGGAATCCTCCGAATCTGAGTCAGCCCCCATCGAATCTACTGTCCCATCTCTGCTCTCTTACCTAAAGCAGGCATCATATTGTCCGTCCACACAATCTACCCCACGATGGAAAACGATGAAAGCCTCCCTGGTCTGAGAATGAGCCGAAGAGTGTTATCCCTAAGCAACGAGTGAAGGGGTTCCCGGACGAGAATCCAGTTGTGTCAGCCAAGAAACTGTCCTGTTCAGCTTGCAGAGAAGTGGCGGCCATGAAGAAGAGCATTAACGAACTGTACATTAACAGTGTAAAGCATGTGAGAGGGAAAAACAGATAGGCTAGCAATAACAAGCGAGAACAGCAGGTAGCCGTCCAATGGCTGATCTCATTCCCTTTGCCTCCTCTGAGGAGAAGCAAAGGATGCAGGAGGAGATCAATGCTTTGATGGCACCAGCCCGCTTGGTGTGTTTCATCTCATAAATTTCAATACCTGCGATTCACAGCTGAGACCGGTCTGTCTGCAGCTCCTTGCCAAGACCATGTGTGGAGGAGGTGAAATCGTTTGTGAACTCCTATCAAATGAACTCAGCGTCCCACCTGGAAAACTGTTGGCAGCAACAAGGGGTCGTGCATCAAACAATAGTGCTGCAATGTGCACCTTGAAGGCAGTCTATCCTCAAATGCCAGACATTGGCCGCTGCAGATATACAATTGATTGTATAGGTGAACACTTTGTGATACCCTATGATGAAAGAGTTTTCAGAAAAATCTTTTCACCGTGTTTTTTTTTTTCCTGTCAATCCAGCCGTTCCTTCCTAGCTTCCGTTTATGCAATATTACTTTTTGTGGTGTTACGTGCATGCAGTGTATGTCAGCGGAGTTGTGCTATGACGATGGATCCATTCACGACAAAATTTATCCGTTGACTATACTAAAAAGGGGTTTGCTCATGCTTGCCTAATTATGGTCTTTTTGATTAATATCAGTCTCGTGTTATTCTCAACTTTATGCACAGTTATCTGTTATCAATGTAATCTGTTATCTGTTGCATTAAAGAACTTTCAATGTAATCTTAAGTCTCATAATGACACCAACAAACAGTTTAAAAGTGAAAACACATAATCTGTTGATGCACAGGGTGGCTGTACCAAATGGCAAGCTACACTGGGTCCCTTGGGAAGGCGACTGGCCTTGGAACCACAAAACGTGAGAGGCCATCTCCTTCCAATGAGCAGCTAGCTTTGACAAGGTGTTCTCCCACATCAAATTACAATGGGAAACTCAACCTGGAAAAGAGTAATATTTTGAGGGTCATCGGGTCTTCCCACGGGCAAGCTCATTTACCCACCACCTTGTTCCATGCGGTGAGTTAAGAAAAGCTGCGGAGTAGTGGCTGGAATGTCACCGACAACAGCGAAAGTGATCTGGTGAGTCAGTAGAAGCTAGGAAGGGACAGCTGGAGCAATAAATGATGCAAGGAGGACCTTTCAAGCAGTACTCAGACCTTCTCACTAGTACATTAATCACTTACCATCTGAGAGCCTGAAAACTCCAGAGCATTGGGATGCTGGCCAGGTATAAGCAAGAGTGACAGAGAGCAGCAGACACCACATGCAGACGGATGCCACAAAGAATGGCATGAGCTCTTCAGTGGCTCTGGAACATTCATTCATAATGATTTGCATTCCGCATTGTGCGTTCAGGTTTATGCATAATATGACGTCCAGTTTCTAAGCTCTGTACTATACACCTACTAGTCCATGGTGCACACACAGGCTCACCCACTGTGCCCTAGTTGAGCATAATTATCTCAAGCCACTGTTGCTAGGTATGAGAGACATTTGATAGGTTTCTGGTTGTAATAGACACTTGATCTAAAGATGCCATTGGGGCTTCCTAGCTATGGGCCTATGGCAAGGATGCACCTCCACATGGAGGGTTTCTGGTGAAGCAAATTGGATATTAAGTATGACCTCACAAACCCATACACATTCTATATAGGCCCATATGAGACATTCAGATCTGGCGTAGAGTATAGTTGCCATAGCTACTGAAATACACATATTCTTGAATGGTTAGAAAGTCATTTCAGTTGCAGAAAGTCAAAATCAGGTTGATTTCTAGTTTTCCACTCACTACACACGTATACATGGGCTCCTGGTACTACCCCTCGCCATGTGGCCAAGATCGCTTAGGGATACTTTTACTGACTCTCATTTCGCAATTTGTTCACGCATGTGTAATTAGCGGATACCGGCCACTGTTTTCAGGGGATGTGGCCTGGGAACGAGGCTAGACAATAGCCTGCCTCTTTGTGCACCTGACCTTAGGGTATACCACACTGCACGAGCTGTTTACTCCCCAAGATGTACCCGGACATCTTCTCAATTGCCAAGCAGGCTTTCTACCAAGTCAACATACTCCATTATAGAATCATTCTTGCTACAGAGCTGTTATGAAGAGAAAGTTGATAGTCTGTCTCAGGGTTACCAAATAGATATTAATAAAAATTCATACACATTAATATCAACCCTGATCTGATTATCAACTTTCTCTTCATAACTATCCATACGTCTCTACTGAGTGTGATGCTATAGTGAGGCCGATCCCACTTCCTAAATTGCTAAAGAGCTGGTTACCATCGACTGCATTGCTGGCTAGGTCGAATATACATGTAATATGCACATGTGTACTTGTCATCCGCCCACAAATATACCATATAGCACAGATAGCATATGCAATACATATGACCTCACGCTTCAGTCATTGGAAGTTTATGTCATTATAGCCCTTGGCACTTCGCTCTTTCAGTCTATATGACACAAACTTCCTCTGACCTCAAGCACCCAGTGGTACACTTACTATCTGCATAGAGAAATACATATCTACAATCTGAGGTCGAAATCAGAGGAATTTTGATAGCCCCTCCCATTTTTCATGCATGTGCTTCAGATAGCTAGCCTCTGCACAGTCCTTCCCAAAACAGTAACATAATGTGGGTAAAATAAAGCAATTACAGTAGGCCTTTTCCGAGAAAAATGCAATTAGGGATATTTGTACCATCACCACCACAGTGGCAGTTCTAAGTTCCATGTGGGCTGGGTATGAGGGGCTATCAGATACCGCAAACTGGAAAATGAGATTGAGTGAATAAATGTGCTGGTTTGAGACTGCTTATCAAAGTCAGGACGTGATGGCTACCATAGGATCCTATCTGCTGTGGAAATGTTTTAAATGACAGGAAGCTCTGAATAAGTATGATGTTACAAAAGAGAAGTCACATACTATTAAGGTTAATACTGATAAGCCAATTCATATGGTGGTGGTGGGTCTGTGGTTAGTTCGGATGGTGATCCCTGTTGAGGGTGTGTCCAGGAGCTTAAGACTGGGGGATCGCTGACATCCCGCCTCGGGTCACGTAATGGAACATTACCTATTGTGAGAGGAATCCAGACCGAAGAGTTTATTGCCCATGGTATCACTGCAGTGACCTGTAGTACGTACTTGAGTTCAATAATATCGCAGTAGGCCACTGTTGGTATGGTCGGGGGAACTCTGAGGTGGTCTTCAAAATGCAAAATCTCCGATCTTCCTGCTGGTACGGGGCTTCTGCTTAGGTAATTGAGTATACTTATTTTGCCAAAACCAAACTGGTTTATTATACGCCATAGCCTTACCAATATTTGGATCTGCCGCCTGCTTCCATTTTCAAGTGTGACTTTGAGAGAGATGCCCTCTCCGATGGAGTAGCCCCTGCGAGGGCATTCAGCAGTCAGCCTGATTTGACCTGAGGCACAGAACCAGCTGCCAATAGATTTCTGAACTACACTTCTTATAGGCCGTTGTAACACAGGGAGGTTGACGTCCACCAATTCAACAACAGGAAAATCAACTCGGATAGTATGATCAAATTTTCCACTACCAGTTCCAATCCGCCCTTCTACATAGTATCGGATAGAGTACGAACCTCCAGCTCTACGCCCAAGCAGAGATGAGTGTAGACAATTCGGAAGGGTGTACTGAAATGGGAAGCTGTGCGGCCCACTTTGAAGTCTTCCGTCTATTGCTTGCTCCTTACTCCACACAATGACTTGAGAGTTTATGTACTGTTGATGGATTGGTTGATGTTTATCACGGAAGACATGCGCTTCACCAATGATAGCTACGTTGATATAGTGATATGCCTTCGGCTCACTGAGTTCAAAAGTGAGTTTCCCTTCCAACTCCGATCCAGGGTGGAATACGCCTTGGGATGGCTGGGATAGAACGACTGCAAACTTTCTCACCATCTTGAATGCCTGCTTGAACGTGATGTGCATGGTATGACTGAACTACTCCCTTTTATACTGAATACTGGAGATCCCAAAGAGGAAATGAAACCATATAGGAATTTCCTCTCACTATCCCAAAGAGGAAATGAAACCATATAGGAATTTCCTCTCACTATCCCAAAGAGGAAATGAAACCATATAGGAATTTCCTCTCACTATCCCAAAGAGGAAGTGACTGCATTTATTTATCATTGCATAGCCAGACTGCAGACTAGTCTCATGCCCAGATGTTTACCCCCCCCACACACTTTCTCCTTTTTGGAATTCCAAAGGGCCCAATCAGATTGCAGCTTTTAGTCCTTTTAGTATCAGCAAACATGGAGTCTGTAATAATAAAAACAAGCTTCCCCCCAACTCTGATCCAAGGTGGAATACTCCTTGGGATGGCTGGAATAGCATGATTGCTCACCATTTTAGAATGGCTGTTTGAATGTGATGTGCATAATTATGGTATGACTGAGGTGGGAGGACTGACCTGTTGCTGAGTACAATCTGGTGTGAAAATACCAGCTGGATTTTAGATATAAAATATCAACCTTGTTTTACTCCACCACAAAGTCCAGACACAATACAGGAAGCAACATGGACATTACAGGAAGCACTGCTTCCTGAGTTATACTACCTGTATAACCACTAGCTATATACATGCCACACGTACCATCTGCAGGCTACCACATTATGGGAGCAACTGTGGCAGCTTAAAATCACCCGTCAGCAAACTCTGGACAACATTTAAGTCAAGTGTGCACTTAGTTACTCTTGCACATGAACAAAGGACCAGTTACTCAACAACTATAGTAGTCTTTTACTATATTCAAAACGGTCAACACCTTTTTAAAAATTTTGGGGGGGGGGAGCTTCCCCTCCCACTCCTCCCAGTAGATAGAACCCTGTCAGTTTAACCAAAGCGTCATCACAATGGGCCGAGCCTCTACATCCACTGTGATGCCCACGCAACTACATAAAAATCATTAATTACCCGCCACTAACTCATTGACAATAGACGCAACAATCCAGTAGCTACATGTAGCTCTTCATCTGAAAGTGACAGGAAGAGGTTACGAAACATGACTGTATCAGAAACAAAACAGCCCTAGCCAAGAAGACTTCCCTTTAGTTCTCACCCTTCCTTTTGATGTCTAAGATCTCTCTATAGCTACTAAGAGCCTTATTCCTAAGCCCTAGCTATACTGTGGTGGTGTTGGTCAATACTGTATGGAGGCCTGACGCATGTAATAGTGCTCCAAAGTAAATCCTGGTATCAGGGGTAAAGTCAGTTTTCAATTTCCTTGTTTCAGAATTGCAAGGATACCAAATTAGTAGAGAGGCCATATGGGCACAAATAGGATGGCTAATGAAGTCTGTGTTATCAGTGCAGTTGCAGAAGTGCCAACAGATGTCAATATGTTAAACCGACTTTTGCTTTCAAACTTTTCATAACACTAGAAAAAAGGCCAACCCATAAAATTTAATGTGGTAGGAGGAGTAACAGGAATATCAGGGTGGGGTACACTATAGAATAAATACATGTCCACAGTTTTGTTGAACAACTACAACTTAGCCTTGTTCCCAGGACACGCGTGCTATAGAAAAAGTGGCCTGGCATGCGCGAACGGTAGATACCAGGCCACTTTTCCGACTGAGTCACCTGGAACGAGGCTACCTACCACATCGTGTATGTGTACTTAGAACTCCCACAGTTACAAACAGCCAGTGTTCCCACCCACAGCAAAAAAAATCCTACACGAAAGCCTGCACGTTGTACTCCTAATTATGCAGTACTGACTTCAAAGTAACCAAGATATTGTGGGGCGAGCCTGAGCAGGTGCATGTGTGTAACATGAGCAGTTGTCTGAGCAGGGAAAGCTATGCAGTGGAATGAAAAATTCTAATCAGGCACAGATTCATGCAGTAGTTACATGACATACATGTGATTATTACGTGAGTGCTGGCCCCTGGATTGACTAATATTCTCACAAGCTAGCCAGTTGCAAGAACTATGCATATCAGTGATGATGGAAAAAGTACAAAGAAAAACGACAGGAAGGTGATACCTCTGTCTGCAACACCAAGAGTGCATAATACAAACAAATGTTTGGACTCTTGGTAACACATATTCAAGACTCAGTTATGGCCGCTACAGAAAAGCAGAGAGACAGGCCATGTGCATTGCTCGATCGTGCCGTCCATCTCACCTTACATCTCCAGCTACATGAACTCCACTAGCCTTGGAGAAGTAGTAAGTCTTCTTTGGTAAAACTATGTGATAGGCTTGTCCAGATGTCAGATTCTTTGTGCGCCACAATTGAAGACGGCATCCTATCACTCAGCAGAGACACCATTTTAATGCATACCTAACCCTCTCCCCCTCCTGGAGCCAGGGGGGCAAGACACACATATCACCACCATATACCATTAATTAGACATAGGGGCCCCGAGTTAAGTTGCTAGTATGGGGTTCATTCAGGCTCACGCCAACGAATGTGGGTGAAACAAAGACTGTGTAGACCGAGATTTGTGTCGTGGGTGCGAGGATGAGTGGGTGTAGTACAAGTCTAGGTACCTCACCTAAACACTGGAGACAATTCTAAGCATGGTCAAGCATGGTGCACCAGCACTGTAATATTACCGCCAGCCATATATGTAGTTTGACATTTCATACCTAAAAACCAGCCAGGCATTTTTATCAACTGTGCTCAGTTCGGCTGTACAATGGGTTGGCTTAGTTATGTCACTTACATATACAATAAAAGTGCTGACTTGGCAATTTGTAGTGCGCTTTCAGTTAGCTATGAACTTGCCAAAACAATTATCTTCTATATTTTCGCTGTCTGGGCAACACAAACTAAGCTAGCTTGATGTACCTTGGCCTATTGAGCCTACAAACTTCCAGTAGTTTCCACTGCTATAGTGGCACTTATATATGAATGCATGTGATAATGTGATAAAGGCGGATAAATAAACAAACAGACAGATGTGGTAAAGCAATCTCAGTACCAGTCGGGCACACGTGAAGCACGTGCCCAGCTGGTACAAACGTGTATAATATATATGTATGTTACAAACGTGTATAATATATATGTATGTTAATACCCTAGAGGTGCTTGGGGTGCAGGAAGCAAGGGCACATCCATGACTATGCATCCAGTTTCTAAGCTCTGTACTATACACCTACTCGTCCATGGTGCACACACAGGCTCACCCACTGTGCCCTAGTTGAGCATAATTATCTTCAAGCCTAGGTATGAGAGATAGGTTTCTGGTTGTAATAGACACTTGCCACTAAAGATGCCATTGGTATGCAAGAGGGGTTTCCTAGCTATGGCAAGGATGCTCCTTGCTTCATATCCAACAGGCATGGAGGGTTTCTGGTGAAGCAAATTGGTATGACCTCACAAACCCATACACATTCTATATAGGCCCATATGCAGATCTGGCGTAGAGTATAGTTGCCATAGCTACTGAAATACCAATAGCTACCATAATCATATTCTTAACTGGTTAGAAAGTCATTTCGGTTGCAGAACGTCAAAATCAGGTTGATTTCTAGTTTTCCGCTTACTACACACATGTACTGCCTCTGTATTACTCCTCACCAAGTGGCTAAATAATAGTTAGACACCGAGACCAAGGGATCTACGCGATTTAGAAACCCGAAGGCCCGGGGCTGTAGCGTCCCGAGCGAAGCGAGGGTGCTACTAAGGGCCTGAGGGTTTCTAAATCGCATAGATCCCTTGGTCTCGGTGTCTAACTATTATTTAGACCATACTTCACTGATTTAGACCATAGCAACAGGCTCTACGTAGCAACACAAGTTAGTTCACTTACCTGAGTAGTCGATAGCCGACATGGACTATAAACAGATTATGCCCAGAGGATAAGGGTACTAAGTTGACAAGCCGGGCACTAAGTGATTTAGTGCCCTCCAGTTGACCAATGAGATTTGCATAAATCAGTGAAGTATGGTCTAAGATAGTTTAGAGATACTTTTACTGACTCTTTTCCATACATTTAGCAATTTGTTCACACATGTGTAATTAGTGGATACAGGCCACTGTTTTTCAGGGGATGTGGCCTGGGAACGAGGCTAGACAATAGCCTGCCTCTTTAGGTTATCCCAGCTGAAAACAGGTAAGCCACACTGCACCAGCTCCACAATATCAAAGAGTGCATGTCTACTCTCCAAGATCTACCAGGACATCTTCTCAATTGCCCAGCAAGCTTTCTACCAAGTCAACATCCTCCCATTATAGAATCCTTCTTGCTACAGAGCCGTTATGAAAAGAAAGTTGACAGTCTGTCTCAGGGTTACCAAATAGATATTAATAGAAATTCATACACATTAACACAGCAGTAGAACTGGCCATGTCTGTCTTAGGGGACGGGCCAGTTAGTCCAACTGGTCAGTTTAAATAAAGTCATGACAGTTGTATGTCACATATCTGTGACAATAGTCCTTAAAGTGTTACCCTGAGACTATCAACTTTCTCTTCATAACTATCCATACGTCTCTACTAACGAGTGTGACGCATAGTGAGGCCGATCCCACTTCCTAAATTGCTAAAGAGCTGGTTACCATCGACTGCATTGCTGGCTAGGTCGAATATACAATCATGTAATATGCACATGTGTACTTGTCATCCGCCCACAAATATACCATATAGCACAGATAGTATATGCAATACATACATGTATGACCTCACGCTTCAGTCATTGGAAGTTTATTTCCTTGGCACTTTGCTCTTTCAGACACAAACTTCCTCTGACCTCAAGCACCCAGTGGTACACTTACTATGGCATAGAGGAATACATGTTTATAATCTGAGGTCGAAATCAGAGGAATTTCGCAGTTTTGATAACCCCTCCCATTTTTCATGCTGATAACGCACCTACATGTAGGTACAAAAAGAGATGAGTGTAGACGGTTTGGAAGGGTATACTGAAATGGGAAGCTGTGCGGCCCACTTTGAAGTCTTCCGTCTATTGCTTGCTCCTTACTCCACACAATGACTTGAGAGTTTATGTACTGTCGATGGATTGATTGATGTTTATCACCATGGTAGACACGCGCTTCACCAATGATAGCTACCTTGATATAGTGATATGCCTTAGGCTCACTGAGTTCAAAAGTGAGTTTCCCTTCCAACTCCGATCCAGGGTGGAATACGCCTTGGGATGGCTGGGATAGAACGACTGCAAATTTTCTCACCATCTTGAATGTCTGCTTGAACGTGATGTGCATGGTACGACTGAACTACTCCCTTTTATACTGAATACTGGAGTTCCCAAAGAGGAAATGAAACTATGTAGGGATTTCCTCTCACTTATCCCACAGAGGAAGTGACTGCATTTCTTCAATAGCTAGCTGATAAAGGTAATCATTGCCAGCATAGCATAGCATGACTACAGACTAGTCTCATGCCCAGATGTTTATGCCCCCCCCCCCCAGTACAGTAGGCCTTTTCTGAGAAAAGTGTCACTAGGGATTTTTTGTAGCTATGGCAACTCGTATTCCATATGAAAAGTGTGTGAAAATACCAGCTGGTTTTTAGACCACAAAGTCCAGACACAACACAGGAAGCAACATGGACATTACAGGAAGCACTGCTTCCTGAGTTATACCAAGGGCGCATCGAGCCGCCGAAGGCGGCGAGAGGGCATGCAACGCGTATAGACAGCGAAATGCTGAATGTTACTAAACATAGAATTTGAATTATCACCGGAAGTGCATGGTTTTGGGGAATGCTCTGATCTTGCCGTATACAGCACTATAGTGCAGTGATAGACAGGCAGTTGAAGGTTTGTTCTAGCCGTGAGAGTGAATCGAAGCAATTGGTAAGTGTTTAACAAAGCGGGGCATTAGTGTCAATGCTATCTCGGGCAGTAAGCTTAAGCAGTCAGACTGTCAGTAAGCTTAAGAATGCTTGGCTTCATCTTTAGCTAGCGGTATATACAACTTACTTCTTTAGCTTCAAACAAGGCTATATCAAAGAGCGCATAGAACCGCCAACTGGATCTGGGCTGGGGACTCTGGGGAGTTGTACTGATGCAGCTCTGAGAGTTGACTCACTGTAGCCCGCGCCTTGGCAGCGCTACACGCTGTATCTAGCAATGTTCTTTCACCGAATCTGGCCCGATAAGCCAGTGGGAGAAGCAACTGAGTAGAAGGCAAAACAGATACTGCTTTTCTGGATTACTTAGCTGAACTCTGCAAACGTACCGTACATCACTGCAAACGTACCGTGCATGCCTGCAAACGTACCGTATACTCACTACCACGTGGTTACCCGGAAGCGCTATTTTTAGTAACATTTAGCACTATGCACTATAGGAAGTTGCATGCCCTCTCGCCGCCTTCGGCGGCTCGATGCGCCCTTGGTTATACTAACCTAAATAACCTCAGAAGGCTCCTGAATGCACCTCTGAGCACCTAAAATCTCTAGGGGGGGCATGCCCCAGATCCCCCTAGAGCCCTCGTTTTACGATTTTTCAAGGGGAGAGCCTGGGGACGAGGCTACTAAGGAACATACGGTACATCAAAACGGTTTTTGTCCATGCATGCAACTACATTTAGGTTCCTGGTATACACCCCATACATGCTATACAGTAAACCTTTACATGGGGTTGTCCTGAAATGACGCCTTCAACCAGATGTTGATGTTCCCCCCACTAGTACTACAACAGCTGGGTTCATGTGGTACAACACCACTAGCTATCATGCACACACGGTACCAGTTATCTGCAGGTTACCACATTATGGGAGCAACTGTGGCAGCTTAAATTAAATCACCAGTCAGCAAACTCTGGACAACATTTAAGTCAAGTGTGTTAGTTGTAGCACTATTATATTAGTTACTCTTGCACATAAACAAAGAACCAGTTACTCAAAAAATATAGTAGTCTTTTACTATATTCAAAACTGTCAACACCTTTTTTAAAATTTGGGGGGGGAACTTCCCCTCCCCCTCCTCCCATTAGATAGAACTCTGTCAGTTTAACCAAAACGTCATCACAACGGGCCAAGCCTCTACATCCACTGTGATGCCCACACAGCTACATAAAATCATTAATTACCCGCCACTAACTCATTGACAATAGACACAACAATCCATCACATAGTAGTTGTAGCACTATGTGAGGCTTCATCTGAAAGTGACAGGAAGAGGTTACGAAACATGACTGTATCAGAAACAGAACAGCCCTAGCCAAGAAGACTTCCCTTTAGTTCTCACCCTTCACTTTTGATGTCTAAGATCTCTCTATAGCTACTAAGAGCCTTATTCCTAAGCCCTATACTGTGGTGGTGTCGGCCAAGTATAGAAGCCTATGGCCACAAATAGGCTGGCTAATGAAGTTTGTGTTATCAGTGCAGTTGCAGAAGTACCAACAGATGTCAATATGTTAAACCGACTTTTGCTTTCAAACTCTTCATAACACTAGAAAAAAGGCCAACCTATAAAATTAATGTGGTAGGAGGAGTAATAGGAATATCAAATACAATTACATGTCCCCAGTTTTGTTGAACAACTAGCCTTGTTCCCAGGCCACATGCGCGGTAGCAAAAGTGGCCTGGCATGCGTGAATGGTAGATACCAGGCCACTTTTCCGACAGAGTCGCCTGGAACAAGGTTACCTACAACATCGTGTATGTGTACTTTACCTCCCACAGTTACAAACAGCCAGTGTTCCCACCCCCAGCAAAAAATCCTACATGAAAGCCTGCACGTTGTACTCCTAATTATGCAGTATTGACTTCATAATTTTACAAAGTAACCAAGACATTGTGGGGCGAGCCTGAGCAGGTGCATGCGCGTAACATGAGCAGCTGTCTGATCAGGGAAAGCTATGCAGTGGAACGAAAAATTCTAATCAGGCGTAGATTTATGTGGCAGTTACATGACAAAATATTAGTCATGGGTGTGAGTATGAGTGGGTGTATTACAAGGCCACATGTCTGGGTAGTACTTCACCTAAACACTGGAGACATTTCTAAGCATGGTCAATATGAGCACTGGCACTGCAATATTACTGCCAGCCATATGTAGTTTGACATTTCATACCTAAAAACCAGCTGGGCATTTTTTACATCAACTGTGCTCAGTGCCATACAATGGGTTGGCTTGGTTATGTCACTTACATATACATGTACAATGAAAGTGCTGACTTAGCAATTTGTAGTGCACTATCATTTAGCTGTTAGCTTGCCAAAACAATTATCTTCTATATTTTCGCTGTCTGGGCAACACAAAACTAAGCTAGCTTGATGTAACCTTGGCCTATTGGACCTACTAACTTCCAGTAACTTCCACTGCTAAAGTGGCATAGCAACGCAATGATATAATTTATGAATGCACGCGATAGCGTGATAAAGGCAGATAAATAAACAAACAGACAGACGTGGGGAAATGTCTTAGTAACAGCCAGGCACAGGTGAAGCACATGCCCAGCTGGTAAAAACGTGTATATGTATGTTAATGCCCTAGAGGTGCTTGGGGTGCAGGAAGCAAGGGTATATCCATGACTATGCTGGCCCCTCCCCTTGACAGAGGGATAGTTACACTTCACAATCAGCCCCAGTTCATTATTACGCTGTGACCTACGTTTGTTTTGAGATACAGGTTATAGCAAAGATTACAAACCAGCTTCGTCTCTACCCAATTCTGTAGGGGTGGGTGGGCAGAAAGAAGCACACAAAATTGGCAACTTCAGGAGTACAATGCAGCCTGTACGTGGTAATTACGTGGCCCAACTGTGCATGCCCCCATCTCTACTTTGCTACCATGTGCATTAACTCCGTTTAACCTCTATTCAGCAGGTCACACGTACGAGTGGGCCTAGTTTCAATTGTACATGCACGCACAGATTGTCTCAAGAATTAGGACAGGATATAATAAAATCTCCATGGCAGCAGTCTCACATACATGTATGAACCGTTACTATGACTGTAGGATCAAAAGAGTGCACCTTGTTGAGGTGATTGTGACTCAAGCCACAGTTTTGGATGGGTGTTAGAGTCAAGAAGGGTAGAAGACCGAAAGCAGCAAGGAGCATGCATTCTGTGTATTACTCAGAGCCTAGGAATGGTCTTACAGTAAGGAAGGATCCATGCTGCAATTCTGCCATCCAAAGTGGCACAGGCATTACTCAAGTTCAGAAACTAAGTTAGGTTTCTTGTCTTATACCAGGAGCGCATAACCCCAAATATAAGCACCACTCCGCAGCACTTATAAGCTCCGTGTGATAGCCAAGTACCTCATTTCATTTCCTTGTGCATGCACAATATATTCCTTAACAGTGTGTGGCTTAGTTACCTTGCCGTCCTTTCATCCAGCATAGCACTTAGCCATATCATTGCGCATGAGTAACTGACCTGAACCAGTACTTAGCCATATCATTGCAAGTGGAACCATAATTATTGACCTCTGAACCAGTGTATAGGGGTTAGAAAAACAAGTGTGACCCAGGATAAGGTATGATCCCAACCTTTGGTATAAGAGAGGACACAAAATGGCTCAAATTACACAAATTACACTTACGTAAACACACACAAACATCCTGATACCAGTCAAAAGCAATAAGTCAGGGGCTCCCTCCAGGGTTATACGTACTCCGGCTATGGACATTCTCGCTCACCTCCAGGGCACACAGTGCCGAACCAATGATAATGGGCGTCTTCTCGACATCATAGCCGTAGCCTTCCAGCACTTCTCTCATCTCTAGCTCCACCAGTTCCAGCATTTCAGGGTCTTCGATCATGTCCGCCTTGTTGATGTACACCACCATTGACTTCACACCGATCTTTACAGGAAGATGAGGAGAATGGAGTCAAATACAAGCAGCAAAGGAAATGGTCAATGGCAGAAGCATCAGAAATAGGCAGAATGGTGGAATATGGGGACTGGGAGGATGGAAGGAATAGGGAGAATAAAGGAACACATGGAACTAGGTTTAGATGGAATATGGGAATGGGTTCAGGAAGAATGGATGGAATATGGGAATGGATTTAGGAGAAATGGAGTGCGGGATGGGTGAGCAGGAGGGAACAGCGAAACAAATTTAGTAGACATGTAGAGTTATGGAGACAAACTACAAATTTACAAGCATAATTCTGCATGTATCAACTTGCTTGAGGATTGTATATAGGGGCACCCACATCATGCACACAGTATATTCACAATAGGCAGGCAGTACTTAATATGAGTTCCCAGTGGGCATAATAGGGCTATGTAGGATTTCTTGCAAACCACAAAAATACCCACTTCATGCTCAGTGGGCACACCCGTACAGATTCCACCTCCACCCACACGCTGCATAGCATCATTAGGCAAAGCACAAAAATACCCACTTCATGCTCAGTGGGCACACCCGTACAGATTCCACCTCCACCCACACGCTGCATAGCATCATTAGGTAAGAATGCAAAGCACAAACAGCTAGTGCCAGTGAGAAGCAACAACTGTAAAATATAATGTATCTGCACCTATTGAGGAGAAAAGCTAATTCAGTAAAAATTACAGTGTACCCTTGCATCATCAAATGAATGTGTGTGTGTGTCTCTCTCTCTCACACACACACACACACACACCTGGTTTGCCAGCAGCAGATGCTCCTTGGTCTGTGGCATGGTGCCGTCAGTACCTGCCACCACTAGAATGGCTCCATCCATCTGGGCAGTTCCTGAGCAGGAGGGGAACAATGGACATTTAACAGTAGAGCCATATTCCAATCATGTGGATGCTTTTGGCTCCAAGTCCCAGGCTCTCCCCTTGACCCATGTGAGCATAAATATGAGGGAGAGCCAATGTAGGATGGGGTCACTAAGCCATGTCCTGTAGTACAAAATCATAGCCACAGACTGAGAGTGGCAGCTTACTATGCGTTCCAACATCAATTGCCAACGATTCGTGAGCAAAAACTGCCATACATCTTACCTAGGCCCCAGCTACCATACCTTTACTAAATCAGTTAAAGCACCACATACACTCATGCACTATGGGAAATACTACACTCACTGCGATGCTTTAACTAGTATACAATACGCTTAATTTATGTGGTTGAGTACAGGAGAGTTAAGGTCCCAAAAGTGGGTCGGAAGTAGTAAAAGTAACGTGTCAACTTTGATGTAGATTTGAGAATCTCAACTCCCAGAGGATTAGAAGTTATGGACCAAAAACATCAATTTCGACAGGCAAATGTTTGGTTCAGTGGCATAGTTTGGAGCTAAGGGCTGGTACTAAGATTGCCTTACGTTTTCGTGTTCGTCCGCAATTATCACGTGCACTAACTTACGTCATGCCGTTACTATGGCACCATAGCTACTACATTCAGCTGTTTAACCGGGTTTTATACCAAGACCAATGGCACTCTCTGATAATTTTAACGACCATCAACAAACGTGTGTATGTGTGTGTGCATTTTAATTCTTTGTTTATAAGGACTATCAACAAAGTGTGCATTCAAATCTCAATTGTGTTAAGCTATACTTTCCCAGTTGGTCAACAGAGCTCAGGCTTGGGGAAATACCATACTTTGCTCATATTTGGCTTCATGCACTACAGAAGCCATAGGATCTAGTTGCTGCTTTTACAAATTGCAGCAGATATTTGAGCGCATATCTCAGAAACCCTGTAGCACTGTATATAGCTCTCTTATTCCTCTTGGCTGTACTGATGGCTACTGTGCATGGTTCAGTTGGCACTGCCCACGGGGATTGTCCCACTCACGTGCTAAGATTCTCCCCGGTCTTTTTGCTAGCACTTGTTCTTCAGCACAGGAAGTCTTAGAACTAGGAGTGAGGTTTCATGTAAGATTTTTTACAAATGGTACGTAAGAGGGGGTCTCCTAGGCCCACATGCACATTTCACTTAGCTAGCTGTGGGCCGGTATGTTTTCTCACGTGTGAATCTACACTTCTTGTAGCTACTCTTTGGAGCCCATTTGTAACACAGACTGACAACAGTATCACCAGCAAAAGGTAGAGAAGTCCTTTTGAGCAGTCCTGCTCACATACAATTACGTACGTAAGTCAAATCACGTGAGAAAAAGTACCAGGCTCTCCTGTGTGAATCGTGCAGAGAGCCTGGGGACAAGGCTAGGGGTGTCCCATGTCTTCTCCCTCCCTATGAAACCCTGCCTATCAATGACACACCATTTCACTACGTGGTCCAATGGTATAAGGCACCCGTCTCCCAGTTTGCACCTGGCAATATACCGAAAGGCATAGATTATTGCTGGAGTTGATACTTTGCCAGGTGCAAACTGCAGCTATGGTCTACCATACCTGTGATCATGTTCTTGATGTAGTCGGCATGCCCAGGGCAATCGATATGGGCATAGTGCCTGTTCTCGGTCTCGTACTCCACATGGGCCGCTGCTATGGTGATGCCCCTGGCCTTCTCCTCCGGTGCATTGTCGATGTCCCCATATGCTTTGTACTTGGCTCTTCCCTTCTCTGACAATACTGTGTGTGCGTGTGTGTGTGTGTGTGTGTGTGTGTGTGTGTGTGTGTGTGTGTGTGTGTGTGTGTGTGTGTATGTATGTGTGTGTGTGTGTGTGTGTGTTTGCGTGTGTGTGCGTGTGTGCGTGTGTGTGTGTGTGCATGCATATATATGTGTGTATGTGAAATGATGTTAGCATGCTAATGTTAATTTTGACATTAGCGCAATCCCAATCCCTCTAAAATGTACCTTAAGGCTAAAATTAATTGTGGGTACCTCATATTGGAAGATTGAAAGATCACTAAACTTAGTACGCACAAAATAACAGAAGCTGTACATGTGACAGCGCTAAGGATCTGGATCACAAGAGGGAGTCAGGCACTCAGTAGGACCATTGTTCACTACCATCAGAGTGCAACTAAACAGGGGTTCATTTAGCCAAGGGGGGGCAAAAGCACGTTGGAAGACATTTTGGGGGGGCGTACGTATAGTGAGCAATATTCAAATTTGAAGGGTTGAAATCCCAAGGGGAGGCACAAAGTTTCAAGGGGGGGGGGGGGGAGCGAATGGCACCCCCTACCTCCCCCTAAATGAAGCCCTGCTAAACACTCCAACTACTACCTACATCAGTGTTAGTCTCGTGCCCCAACTCACTCATACGGCCCATGAGACTATAGCAGTGTCATATCGGTTTCACCAAAATATTCAAACGTGAAGTCTCCATAGCAACGACAGTTTTTGTTAATTATTACTTAACCATATCAGTTCCCCTAGCACATTCCGCAGCCTACCTGCCGTCAAAATTCGGCACTCTAAAATCAAGGCTTATGCCAACAAGTAGGATGAAGAGCTAGCCGCTATAGTAGTTACATGGTACATGAACAATCATTGCTTAGCCAGCTGTATGCAATAATGAGATGAAATTAGATACATGTAGGTCCTACTGGCAAGTGCTGCACTAGCGGGTTTAGCAGTTTGCCTACTGCTCCTCTGCTCAGGAGCTCCAGCAGCTCAGAGTGTAAGAGCATCTGATTAGTAACCAGATGGTCCAGGGTCCAGCTGGGCTCAGAGTTTTTTTTTTACTCTCTCAATGTTTCTTCTTCATCTTAAGTTTGATGATTCACATATGAAAGGATCATGTTTACTACCGAGCCTCTCAGCCCATGTAAGAACATTTGGTAAAACTGGTAAACTGGTTACACAGTGATCTATCCTGTAACAGATAAAAGAATATCCATTGCTTGCTTCACTTGGTAACAAAAAAACACAACTAAAATTTTTGCATGCCATTTTTATCAGCCAGGCACCTGTGAAGAATGCAAACAGCTGATACTAAAATTGTTTTACTTTTTTCGAGCTTGTATGTTTGCTTGTTTGTGCATCCACACATATCAAGTGTGCAATGTTGTGTAGATGCATGATGAGTAAAATGGATGAAGCATTTCATCACTCTGTAAGTTTTATATTCCCTATTCTAGATACCACCTGTGGCCAAGTCCCAGTCGATCCATGAGTTTAGCTGTGTTATTGTGGAGGCACGCCATCTTAACTTTTGGGAGGCTTATGATGTTCAATATGCACTGGATGCACTATGACTACGTTTTGTAGCAGGTCATCCAACTCCTACCCTGAAACTGCATCAGAAACAATCTCAGAAGGTCTAAAATCACAACTTTTCCTGGGGGGCATGCCCCTAACCCCCCTAGTATCGCGCTTCACGCAATTTAATATGTGACATCGGCACCTCAGTGTATTGGCCTAGCTCTCAGTAAGCCAGCCCTGCCATGTAAGAGAAATAGTAACACCCATTAATAAATTCAATGTGGTAACCTGCAGACAAGTTAAGGTTACATCACAAGGTCACTAAACCATAATGGACCTGTACCACAGCAGGGCTTCTAGGTGCAGGGTGCATGTGTCAGAAATTGAATTAGCTAAGCATGCAGCATGATTCGGGTGTAGGGGTAGGCGGATTATGCTCGAAAATCTACTCTGCAGCACTGCTCTAAAATGTACCAGTTATGCTCAACAAATGCCCCCTATTATGCTCATTAATTATCAACAAAGCAGCTTTCCTGCAGAGACTGTGATTATCATACCTGAAAACTCCCTCGCTCTCCGCGCCACACTCACGCCTTTCGGCTCGGTTGAGTGAGTTCGCTTCGCACCAGCGCGTTGCGGTTCACTTGCTCTAACCTTCAGACTGTATAGCGGCTCAAAGTTGGCTAAGTAGCGACATCAAGGAAGAAGTACTGGCTTGTAAGCTGCTGCTATCAGCCGCAGTTTGTAGCTTAATTAATATTCATGAGGTTAACATGTAGCGCACATTGACCTCATGAATATAAAGATGAGGTATATAAGTGATGCCAGTCCACTGCTCTCACTGAAGAGAGCTGGCAAGCAGTGTGAGCTAGAGAGGTCCCAACAGAGGCCAACAGACACAAAAAGTTGTAGTTGCTGTTGTTGTCTACACATGGCGTACACCTGCAATGCACTTGCAGTTAGCAATTTTCAGTTTCATCCAAAAATCGTGCTTCCCATAAGCAGTGATAGGCATGTACTATTAGTGGGTACAAATTTTGGGGGGATTTGTTATATTTAATTTAAAACCCACAAATAATAGTAGCCTTAAAGCAACTACCAATGCAAAATACATATCCATCCCCTGTAAGTCTACACCTATTTTTAACAGCAATACAAATTACCCTTGGTGATGGCGGCAGTCAGCGTGGTCTTGCCGTGGTCAACATGCCCAATGGTGCCCACATTGACGTGGGGCTTCTCCCTCACAAAGGCCTTGCTGGAGTACCACTGTTGAGGGACGGCCAGCACTCGCAAGTGGGAGCATGCGGATGCCTTCTGCAGCTGGGGGAGAAATGAAACCACTCCTGATAAAGAAACACTCCTTGTCGTGGAAACAAAAAATATTGCCTGTTGATATCCTTTATACAATACACAGGTAAATGAACAAACAAAATCAATTAAATTATAATTATTTTAAAAAGGCAAGGCAGGAGGAAATGGAACGAACGAGGTTCCCCCGTTTCGCAAGTCGTCGGCCAAGTTCACTAAAAAAGGAGAAAGCCTCTTGCCAATTTATTTATAGTCATGAATGCATTCATACCCAATTTCGGCCTTATCAAATATCTGCTATACACTATGCATGTGTAACCTCGGATTGATAAAGCTGTGTGCATAATTAAGTGACATTCATCAGTGACTGTCCTGCTCTGATTAAAATCAATTAGGAAGGAAGCAATCAGTATATATCCCTCCAGCGAGTGCATTTACTGGGGCACTAGAGTGTCCTTAAGCCAACTAGAGTTCCAAGAACACATACCCCGCACTCCAGACGGTATACCAGCAATGGCAAAAGGAGGTTGGAGCTGTATGCGGATGTACACAGACTTTTATCTATGTATACACTTACGTTATGGTGTCCCGGCTCTGCACAGAGCCAATAGAGGTACATCTAGCCAGCATGTTTTAAGAAGCAACAGTGCTATACTTGAGGTATATTTCCAAATAATGCCAAACTTCAGAGGCCCATAGTTCCAAAACGTGTGGAAGTGTTATCCTCACAAATAGGGATAATATAATCAGTGACCTTTGCCTTTCAGAAGGCGCAAATCCCCCAATATAGAGCTACAGCAGCTCAAGCATACATCACTTCCGCTCGCAATTTTGACTGTCATTTTTGGCATACCCTGGCTCCTAGCAGCGAAGGCCTCAGGTCGCCAAGCGCTCCAGATGTGTTTATAGCTATCTCGACTCTTCACAGACTATGGCCACAGCATCTGCAGCCACCTTCTTTGGTGATAAGCTCTGCTTTAAAATTTGATGGCAAGCGGTTGCATGCTGTGGGCGTAACCTATTGCCGTATTAAATGGTGGACGACACCGACAATAAGAAAGAACTGGAAATGTGGAGAACAGAACTACTTTTGTTAAAAGTTTGTGTTTTGAAGGCGCTAAACACGCTTTGCCTCTATTCACATGGAACCCGCTGACACGTGACTTTTGTTGGCTAGCTAGGTGTGTCACTAGTAGTACTTTCCTGGTATTCTGGCAGCTATAGTCCCTCAACGTTTGCTCTGTTGGTGTTCAGACTTCGAGCTGGTAGGAATGGCTGAATTCAACTACATATCCTGCTTGGCAGACCAGCAGAACTATATACCTGTACAGCGTAACAGTCACAATATAATTGCAACAACGGTCAAACACTTCTCTTAACAAGCTGGCATGGAAAAGGGTAGAACCAACCACAGCTTGAGGGCAACTGGCGCACCACAGTTGTCTGATGCTGGGGTTCCGCAGGGAGTCACTCAAGAGCACACAGGCCACAAAAGTCTTTGTACCTACGAACGGATTTCCCACAAGCAGCAAGCAATATCCTTAGTTCTGATACACGTGCTTCGGAAAGCTCTCAAGAAGAAGGGTGGCTGCCGTGAAAGCTGTTGATGTAAATCTGATTTAGACCTGAATGCAGCCTTCTCAAAGGACTTGGCTGGCCTGATGCAATTCAAGTGGACGTAGCTTTCCAGTGACCTTCTGACTGTCTGCCAACTCACTGTAAGTTGATACTACCTGATATTGTAGCTTGGCAGCCATATACATCAAAGGCACCGCTCGGTGTGTTTCCAGCTACAGTAATACACCCCAAAAGCAGAGTATTAGTAATGCAACTAGCCATAATCAGTGCTACATTTCCCCAGTAAGCATGCACTAGTTTAAGCACAATAAATGTCAATTGACTAACTTATAGGTATTAGAAATGGGGTACTTCATCTTATGTGTAGCATACGCACGTCTTCAAGGCTGCTGTGAATTTCTTGGATATCAGAAGCAGGGGGGGGGGGGTCACTGGGATCTCCCCCCCCCGCCCGAATTTTGAAGTTGCCATTTTTTTTTTAATACTCAGTAGTTCATTAGTAGCAAATTTTCAGCCTTTTGGGAGCCCCAGAAGCCACCAGAAGCAACCTCAGAGCACGTAAATTTCAAAAATCTTCTGGGGGAGCATACCCCCACACCCCCCTAGGGGGGCTTGGCTCTACACCCATCATTTTTCTCACCCCCACCGAAAAATATTAACTGACTTGAGCATGCTGCCTGTATCACAGCCTTCACATCTCAGCTTGTACACACGCTACACAAGTCCTCCAAACCTTGAAGTTGCAGCCAGTCTCTCATGTGTGATTGACTTATACAGATCCTGAGCTACAAGTCGTAGCGAATACTTCACTGTTCATGCTATAAGCCATGGTCATACAGTGATAACAGTCGCCTCATGGATGATGTACTAATTACATTCACACGTCCGTGTGTGTGTGTGTGTGTGTGTGTGTATTCGTCCGTATTCGTCCACAATTATCACGTGCACTAATTCATGTCTATGCCACTATAGCCACGAGCGCAATGGAAGCTACTGGAAGTTTGTAGGCTCAGATGGCCAAGGAACATCAAGCTAGATTAGGTTTGTGTTGCCTAGACGGTGAGAGAGTGGTAGGTAACGATGATAATTCTGTTTTGGCAAGTTCTGATCACTATCTGGAAGTGCACTACAAAATTGCTGTATCAGCACTTTTGCTGGAAGCTGTACATGATGAGACAAGCTGATCTATTCTACACCTGCATTTAGACCGGTTGCTGAGCACAATCTTCAGTTAGATGATGTATGTAGTAAAAAACACCCGGCTGGTTTTTAGATATGAAATATCACTCTTGTTAGTCAAATCATATTATGCCATAGTAATGTGCAAATATTGTCCACTGATCTAATTGCTAATTATTTACCAAAGTTCACCTTTTACTGGAATTCTTAGAAAAATAAATCATGCACTGGGCTAAGGGTCTCTGTAAAAGCTAGACTCTGGACTGGACTGGACTGGACTGGACTATGGACTGGACTAGGTCTAGATTTTGATTAATTCTGCTACCAATAGCTCTGAAGAGATAGGAGAGCTTAACTAGTGCTTTGCACCACAGAAGTAATCTTAGGAGAAATCACATGTGCAGCACGATACAAGAACGCAATCCTGCAGCATGCAACAGTTGGCCCTGCGTGGTAGTGTCCGTGTTGGCTGTTCTCAATTACGACTTTTAAATTCAAGAATCATACCACTAGTAGCAGTCTTCGTCAACATTTCTTGAGTCTACTTTTTTCCAGGGCAAGCCAGTTGTTACTTAGAAAAAACCAAGGTGAGCCAGCCTTCCCTTGTCATTCTCTTGAGGTTCAGCTCCTATCTGTAACCTACTACGGTTCAGCAGCTATTCCTAAGGCAAAGCACCCCGGATTCTCTGGCTGGGAACAATTCTCATTGAGTGAAGAACTTACTGTGTCTTCGTTTTCATCATTGCCGAGCGCAGCGAGGCCTATAATCGCGACATACGGGCTCAGAATCTCAGCTAGCGTTTATATATATATTATATATATTTATTTGTCTGTCCCCTCCCCCGGGGGGCCCCCGGGGCAACGGCATATGTTCAAAATGGCGTCTCTGGCAGTTACGTGGATGCTGTCTTCGAACTTGTAGCGCACCAAGAGTCAGAGAGTTGGACAAGACTACCACATAGTTTTACCAAGGAAGGCCTACTACAGTTCCCAGGTTAGTAGAGTTTAGTTGTGTAAGTAGAGATATGAGCGCTGGAGACGGACAGCACGATCGAGCGATGCGAACGTGAGTTTCAAGCACTACAGCCCCTCTGTCTACTCTCTCATGGCATCCGTGGCTGATTCTCAGAAAATCTGAGACATATCTCACCTGGATGTCAGTCGTTTTTCGTACCTGCTCCAGAATTACTACTTCCCTGTTCAGCTATTATTCTCGCAACTAGCTGACTCGCGAAAATAGTCGGCCCCGTGTGCATCGGGGGCTACCCCAGTCCCAGTCCGCATCCCGTGTGCAACCCGGGGTGTGATGATGTCAGGAAAAGGTCTGCAGGCATGCCTCCCAGGGATAATTATGATACACATGATACAGCTTAGAGATCTAATTTTGAAGGCCAGTTGTTGTTTTTTATAGTCCTCCTCAGGTAGTGTAGCCTCAATACATAACAACTACCTGTTTATGCATGCCTCTGGTAGCCACGCGAGGCATATTACGCTTGCGTATTCCTAGTTAGAATTATTGTCTACGCAGCTTGTGAGAGGCAATTGCCACAATCAATAGGTACAATGATGACAGCTTCACAAAAGCATGTTTAAGGGTGATGAAATAACATTCCAGAATTGGGTAGGTCCTACCAGCAGGTTTAGTAGCTACACAATGCTTGCCTCTACTCAGAAGCTCCAGTACTTCAGTGAGTAAAGAGCATCTGATCAGTATTCAGAAGGTCCTGGGTTCAATCCCCACCTGGGCTCCGAGAGTTTCTTTATTTCCTCAATGTTTATTTCCATGCGGATGAAATAGCATTAGTAATATCTTAAGACCACCACTCTGCTGATTGCTCACAGACAAGACCGCATACAAATGGAGGCTTCCCCCACCCACAACAAAGGCTGGGGGTCTCGACTAGCACTTTAGCCTCGTTCCCAGGCTCTTGTTAGCATGCACGCGAACTGACCTTCAAGAGAACACTGATAGAGTTGCAGCTCCTCCACACTGGACCTGTAGTAAAACAGGACAGTACCAGTTATGCTGACCACCAGCAAAACGCTGCAGAAGCCTCTTACCTCGAATACGAATGAATGACGCCATCTTTGGAAGTCTCGTCTGGCCACGTGGGCTGCAAAAAATTCAGCTGTGCATTAATTGAAGCACATACGTACAGCATATGGTTGTACTATGAATCGGGGAAAGGAACCAATTTTGAGCAACCTTGAAAAAAATTTCGTCTTGGAAGCAATCAGGGAGAGCAAGGTTACTAACAGTCTCACCCCAGCCCACATCGAGCAAAGCTACGGACTGATCCTTGGCCTTGCTTGACATATATGGGTTGAGACTCAGTAATACAATGCATATAGTATGATGGATTTTATATTCACTCTGAATAGCTATTTCATAGGATAATGAAAACAATTAGGCCATACTGATCGTACATATAAGATCTGGCTGAGTTATTATTTTTCGGGGGGGGGGTGTGATTTTTTTTCTAAAACCAGAAGAGAAAGTAGTCTCAGGTATCCAGAACTTGGAATTTCCCTAGGTCTGGGTATTGAGCTCAGCATATAGCTGTTACTAGATTCTTCTATCAATATTTAGGCCAGGCAAACCACTTATCTAATTTCTATCAGCCACTTCCTCAATTTACGTGCTGGCAGGCGGTGTACATTCCAGCGTTTGCTCACTGTGTTATGTATTTTACGTATGTGCAACAGTGCTTTTTCAATGAAGCACAGCATGCAGAGTGCACATCGACCGTTTTCTACGACAATTATGGTCCAAGAAATCCCTCTGCGATGCCCGAATACAAAGTAGCCTCATCACAAATAGAGCGCCACCATTTTTGTTAGTACGAGGTGGATCACGTGATGAGTATGTGCCCCCAAATTGTCTAGAGGGGGTTTGATGGGGTTGCAGGCACTGATGAGAAACATGTATGTAGTTTGCCTGGCCTTAGCTAGAAGCTGATAGTGCTTGCCGTTCCAATATTTAGGCAAAAAAACACAAGCTGGCTCCGCAGTAGGTTCACCTATGCTTGTATCTGCAACAGAATATGACATCATCGTAGGCACGCCCCCTAAATTAATAATGGTCCACATCTCTTCGTTTTGGTTCAGCCATGAAACGTAACATCTTAAGGTGGTCCACATCTCTTCGTTTTGGTTCAGCCATGAAACGTAACATCTTGTGTTTATGAACTTGTACGTGTTTTGTAAACATAAACTGCTCAGGTACAGTCTTACCCGTTAACTCTAAGTAAAAAGTAACACTAACACTATAGTGGCTTACTGTGCAATAAACTGCTCAGGTACAGTCTTACCCGTTAACTCTAAGTAAAAAGTAACACTAACACTATAGTGGCTTACTGTGCATCTTGCTATTCTGTGCAGAAAATGCCGTCAGTCTGCTATCGTCACTCTAAAATTTCATATTATATACTCCAATTATTCAGAACTCCATCTCCACTTTAAATGAAAATGAAACTAATTAAATTTTTGTGAACTGCAGTATTACCCTAGTCTGCTCTCCCTTGAAAATCACAAAATGAGGAGAGCCTGGTATATTTTCGCATGTGATTTAACTTATGTGCACATGTAGGCCAGGCCAATCGAAAGACAGCTGCCTCTTGATTGCTTCAGCACTCAGTCTAACATTGTCGGTGGCATCTCCTCAGACAGAATCCCCCTAGCCTCATTTCAGCTGCACAGGAGCCGGGCTACACTTGGACCACTATAAATGTGTTCCTCTTCCCCTCCCAGCGTCTGGATGGCCGTGAAGTGTATGACTATCGGAGGCTTCAGATTACTCCTGGCAAAGAGCCAGGCCACGTGGAGGTCCAGTTAGGTGGTACCAGGTGGGGACCACTTCGTTCTTTAGCTTTTCTGAAATGAACAGCCATCTGCATGTGTAGTAGGCATAGAGAGGGTCTAGCTCCATAGACTACATGTGTAGTAGTTGGGAATATAGGAAGGCCTGGAGTAGCTTTGGGACCAGGCTTATAATACGTGGAGAGGAGAGGCTGGGTACACTGAACACTACCTGCTGTCATAAACGAAAACACTGTAGTTTTTGTTGAAACTTTAATTGTTTCACAGCTGCAGGTGGATTCAGATGTGCCCCAGGTCTAGCCCCACTCCCAGGCCCCTGTCCTTTTTGACTACACGAAGGAAAAGTACTTTACCTTTGTGTAACCAAATGAATTGGGGGAGGGGGAGGGAGGGGGCTGGGAACAAGATCCCCTCTCATTATCTAGGCTTGGCTCCCTGTGATTAATCTCATACCTAGATCTTGGCTCCTTCCCTCTTTCATGAGGGGGAGGAGCTAAGGTCTGGGCATGAGACTACGTATATACCCTGTACAAGTTGGGAGAGGGGAGAGCCTAATATTACTGGCTCCTGCATACCCCTGCAGGGTGCTTGGCTGTGTGTCGTGTGAGGTGATTCAGCCGCAGCCAAACAGGCCCACTGAGGGACAGCTCTTCTTCAATGTGGAACTCTCTCCCATGGCCTCCCCTGCTTTCGAGGTCGGCAGGTCAGTCCCCACTGGCAGTAGTAAGCAACCAGCTTCCTTCACATTCTATAGCAGTGATTCCAGACCTGATTTTGTTGATTGCTCTGTTGTTTGACTCCAAAGGAGCTTGGGAGGATATGTTTGTGAATAAATAGTGAACACTGTCATCTACCTTTAGCACACCCATATTAAAGATTGTCCCTCTCCCTAACGGTCAGGTCATCGAGTCAGGGTACTGAGATCACCAGGATTCTTGAGCGATGCTTCAAGGAGTCCAGAGCTGTGGACACCGAGTCACTGTGCATCATAGCAGGAGAAAAGGTAAGGGAAGTGTGTCACCGTGTCCTTTGAGAGTTATGTACTGTCTGTAGTACATGAGTATAGGAACTACCAGTACTAAAACTAGAGATCTCGCCACTGCAGCCGGTACAAGAAATTAATCTGCGAAGATATTCATTAATGGCTGATGATAATTGACTATTCCATTGTATATACTTTTCACATTCTGGCAGGTGTGGTCAGTACGAATCGACCTCCATGTACTGGATCACTGTGGCAACATCACTGACTGTGCAGCAGTTGCAGCCATCACTGCACTGAAACACTTCAGGTACTATTCTGCATGTGAATGCAGCACTGAAATTAATGTAGGGTGCCTCGAGACCCATCCTGATGGAATAGTTTCCATGTTGCAGCAGCATACTACAATGCTGGTTTATATTTGATCCACCCGTGCAATGTAAAGTGAATTATCTGTAAGAACAGATTTATAGTCCTTTGTATGTTTTATATTCCTTGAATAATGAGGACATAGTTGACATGATTCTTGTTGCATCGTATCTCTCTATTATGTGTGTGTATCGGTCCCAACCCTCAGGCGTCCAGATGTCACAGTCATTGGTGAAGAAGCAACCATTGTAAGAGACATGACTCCTGGAATTAACTTACCGTTAGTTCTGAATTATGAGGAGTGTCGCCTGTTTTCATGCTAGCGTAATTTGACTCTTAAATTAGTTCTGTTGTCTGTGGAACTACCAGCAAGCAATAAAGGCTGGGAGAGTTGAAACTCTAATGAGTTTACTGAAGCAGGAGGAATTATGCTAGTACCCCGCTCATCATGTTCCTGTCCCAACTCACCTATCCTTCTTCCCAACTCCCCCCCCCCAGCACCCAGTGACAGAAAGGGACCCAGTACCTCTTAGTGTCCACCACATGCCTCTCTGTGTCACCTTTGCTTTCTTCTGGGAAGGGTGAGTATTTATGGAGCTACATGTTATGATGTGTGTGTGTGTGTGTGTGCTAGAGCTATAACTGTATATAGTCCAGTCAAGTAGCGATGCCTCTCATGGCACTCTCTCTTGGATCTGATGAACACTATCAGTATTATAATTTAGGGTTCTACCAATGTCTCCAGGCAGTACCTGCTGGTGGATCCCACCCACAGTGAGGAGGCAGTGATGGACGGAAGGCTAGTGGTTGGGATGAACATTCATCGAGAGATATGCGCCCTGCAGATGGCAGGAGGTGTGGCCATACTGCCTGAGCAAGTAAGGGGAGGGGGGGAATAATGATGGGAGATTTACATACGTATTTGTGTTAATAGGACTTTCTATGATGGGTGCAGCAGCTAGGGTAAGGCTGTATATGGAGCTTAGTAACACTCTAACACCACTGTGGTTACAAACCATTCCTCAAGCTTTAGTACATTCGATCTGTATGCAACGTTGAGTACATGAGATATGGGAGGAGCAAGCAGAAATTGTGTGCATTATAGAATGCATCCCCCTCCAAAATGTTCATTAATGATATGGCATCCTTTAAATTTCTAACCGTGCTACCGAATAAAGCCTGGCTAGGTTTGTACTTGTCTCATTCCCACCATCCTCAAATTCAAGGTAAAGCCTATGCACATATGCTTGCAAGAGGACACACAGTATGTAGGCCTGAATATGTGCATGTGAGCTGCCACTCCCATTTATTATCCACTGTACCAGGTGCTGAGGTGCTCACAGATTGCTGCCGTCAAGTGTGCGGAGATAACTGACATTATAAAGAGTGCTCTTGCGGTACCACAGCCTGATACAAAGTGAGATATAATTGCGATTAGTAATAACTAATATTACATGCATATTTGAGTGTCTGCTCACAGACGTCAATAACTGTGTCTCAATGCAGTTGTTGAATGGTCTCTCCTTTCCTGTTCCCAGAGAAGTAAGCAGTATCCTGAGCACCAGCAAGGCCAGAGAGGAACTGGTGGTCCCAGAGATACCCATGGAGGAGGGGCATGAGTTGAGGGAGGGGCAGGAGGAAATGGAGGAGGGGAGCCCTCGGGTAGTCCGTCTGGTAGGTGAACTAAGACTCTATATACATATGGTACGGACACTTGCCAGCCAGTGTTATAATACCACATTAATTGCCACTTTTGCTAAGTGTTTAAGTTCATTGATCTGAGCCTCTATTCTGACTATAGGGTAAAGGGACAGCTGAACTAGGCAGTGGTGGCCAGTGTACGTGGGAGGTGGAGGGAGCTGACCATGGAGGGTGGGGAAGTGCAGAGGAGGGAGAAGAGAAGAGAAAGGAAATTGAAGGTATGAAGTGTGTGTGTGTGTGTGTGTGTGTGCATACGTGTTATCATTGTTGTTATTCTACTGTTGTACCGTGAATTTTATCTTGAAGATTTGTTTGATAGGAAAGTACTCCAGTAATATAACAGTGCATCGAGAATTCAACTGCTATCAGGTACAATTTGTTCAGGTCCAGAAAATGCACAACTTAATACTATAGTGAGTCTAATTATTTGAACAAAATTTCATTTTTGCCGTTCAAATTCCACTGAATGTATAAATTAAAGATTTTTCAGGCATGATTGATAATTATTATTTGCTGGAAATTAGAATCATAAACAACATAATATCATAATTGTATTATTAGTTGTTTACAATATTATGTGTTGTATGCATTTGACTGCAGCCCTTTTGAGAGCTTAGTTATGATTGCCGTCTGATTGTCGTATGTATATGTGCAGTCTGCATGCCACTGTTTGTCATTAATATTGACAAAGAGGACTCATGGAGTAGTAGAAACAGCCAAAAAACAGTCAGAACATGGTGCAGATTATGCGCAGTGCTGAGAACTTGACAATGCAGAATTTGAGAGCTACCTTTAGCCTCATTCCCAGGCTCCCCCCCCCCCAGCTTTTTTTTTGTGCAAAAGAAAGCTGGGAAGTGGAGCCTGGGAATGAAGCTAAGCCAATTTATTAAGTGCAGTGTTTCTTTCATTTACTTGATTTTCTTAATGTAAGTGGACAGTACTTAGTATCTAGTAGTACTGAGGCTGTGTAGCTGTATTTGAATAATAGTTTCAGATTGGCTGTTTGAGGAATACGAAAATTTCTGGAAAACATGGGTGTTCAAATAAATGGAGGGTTCAATAGCATGTTATCCTCACATACCTATTAAATATACTTCAGGGAGGAAAAATTAAATCCTGACATTGTACTGACTAAATTTAAGCTGAATTGAGGTGGAAAATGTCATCATGCACCATTCTGATGTTTCAGGTAGCAGTGATAATACGAAGATGGACAATGGGAGTGCCAGTGAAGAAGAGACCACAGTTGTAGTGACAGAGAAGGACATTACTGGAGTCAGTAGGCTCCAAGAGGAACCACAGCCAATACCAGCGGGACAAGACCAAGGACAAGATGCAAGTGGCGATGTAGACCTCAAGCCAGCTGCCCTCAAGAAGGGGAAGAGGGGTAGAAGGCAGCCACAGGGGAAGAAGACAGCGGTAGAACCTCAGACTAGTACACGGCAAAGTGGCAGGCGGAAAAGAGAGAAACATTAACATCAATCATGAATACTGTATGACATTATACAAAATTTTATGATCTTTCTTTACAAAATTATATAGACATCCAATATAGCTATTGCCTGTAATCGGCACTGGCAGAAAACAGAGAGTTCTTCAGCCCTCTTTGTTGGATGACGGCAGGTCTGAGGCTTCGCTGGAAAATGCCTCATGACACCTTCCTCTAGGCATTGCTTTAGATGTTGTCTCATCCTAGGAACAATGAAGGAAATCTCCTCTGGACTTTGGCCATTGTGAATGCAATGGCAAACATGCCACAGTTGGAAGTGTTTGGCTGTCTCTAGATCTGTATAGGGAATAATAAAATATTTTTTCAATAATTATAGTCATTAGTTAATGTTAGGCACATACATACAAATTAGCTGTAACTCACTTGAACATTTGCATTTATACTCCAGTGTAATGCTCTTGTCCTTGCACTGTAGAAGTTCAATCTGGTCTTTTGCCTCAAAAGGTAGGTCTCCGTAGAGGCTATCATACACCCTCACACAACGATTGGCTGGGCTATTGTCATGCTCCTGTGGCTGAGCTGTGCTGATTGGTTACCCCCAGAATTTAGTATTTGGACTTATCATCTCCAGAAGCAGTCAACGGCAATACTAATCAAATGTTCTGATGATAAACCATTCCTGGCAAACTCCAGGAGTGCTAGCTACTTGTAGCTGGCAGACAAAAGTCTCTCGCTCAATGGCATCTACTATCTCCTGGCAAATTTATCACACTCTTCACATTCACATATTTAGACCATACTTCACTGATTTATGCAAATCTCATTGGTCAACTGGAGGGCACTAAATCACTTAGTGTCCGGTTTGTCAACTTAGTATATACCCTTATCCTCTGGGCATAATCTGTTTATAGTCCATGTCGGCTATCGACTACTCAGGTAAGTGAACTAACTTGTGTTGCTACGTAGAGCCTGTTGCTATGGTCTAAATCAGTTAGACACCTTGACCAATGGGATCTACGCGATTTAGAAACCCTCAGGCCCTTAGTAGCGTCCTCGCTTCGCTCGGGACACTACAGCCCCAGGTCTTCGGGTTTCTAAATCGCATAGATCCCTTGGTCTCGGCGTCTAACTATTATATAGCTGCACATGTATTCTATTCAGCATCTTCTGCAGTACATAATCATATCATGTGCTCCTACGTTTACTTTCATGTGAGATACAAAAACATTAAAATATCTGTTCTTGTCAGCTAGCTAAGTACACAATATTTTACCAGGGCAATTGAGTGTATTGAAGAGTAGCTAAAGAGTAAAAAAATTGCCAGCAGCAGTGTGTATCCAACCAAAAAAAAAAGGAAGCTGTTCCAGTCTTGGTATACCCACATGAAGTAATTTCAATCCCACCGGTTCTGTGTCAAATGTGAGCCAAGATTGAATCCTGTAGTCCTCCAATTTGGTAGAAGATCATCGTCATTCTTCATCAGTAGCTGAACAGTATGGATTACTTTATCATTCAGCCACTTTCCTTCGCTAAGTGTGCGCTCGTCATCCTTCCTCCAATGAGACATCTCACCACACTGTGGTCCACAGTTTGAGTCGCTTCGGAACAGTGTTGAAGTCCTCAGACTTGTTAATGCTAATTCTACCGATGAGTTGTACACTCCAATGCAAGGGGCTCAAGAATCCAACGGCCCATGGCTGTATATGTAGAGACATCTGGATGTCCATCGAAGTAGTCAACAAATACCTGACTCCAATGCACCTATTAGTATTACAAAAAAAAGGATATAACATACCTTTATTTCACCCAGTATCTCCTTGTATTCTGTTTCACCTGAGCAGTGGCATGTTCTCCAGGTGGATCAAAGAACTGCATTGTACTGCATATGTTTTCCATAAAAGGAACACAAAGATATGTTCTTCTGAGGCCTGCTTCAAGCTGTAAGAGTGAGATCTTTTCCACCAAGTTAACAGTCGTTATGTGAGGAGAATGGGCTGTGCTGTTATATCTTGATTACATTCCTTGATTAGGCAGACTGATGGGTCTGGGTACCAGAGACTATCCTTCGCCTACGGCCATACCACGCTGAATACACCAGTTCTCGTCCGATCACTGAAGTTAAGCAGCGTTGGGCCTGCTCAGTACTTGGATGGGTGACCGCCTGGGAACAGCAGGTGTTGTAGGCTTTTTCTTTTATTTTCCTTCACCGGTCAATTTTTTTAATGCACCCATGCGGGAGGAAAGGTTTTTCCCTGACGTTTTCTTCACGGCTGCGAGGTAAAAGCTACCAGACCTCGATGCGCCCTTGATGCTGCAACAAATCAGTGTCCATGCACTGAGGGGAGGGAAGGACTGGGAATGAGGCTACAGCGAAGGCTCGATTTTAATAATTAGCAATCAGTGAGACACACGAGTAACTGCGGAGAGCTGTTCGGTTTGCTACCCGGCCCGAACCTTGGTGCAGCTGTTCATGATTAGATAGAACCTTCACACACACACTAAACGCCCCTGCCACAAATTCCTTTCCTGTGGGTGTGGTTAGTACACGTGCGCACTCGTACGTATACCCCCGTACGTACATGTACGCGTCCGCGTGGAGCGTGCGCAGTACAAGCGTGCACGCTTAAGTACTGTCCTGATCAGTCATAGCTGGCTATAACAAACAGTGGCAACTTGATTTTACTTTACGTTGAAATCTATCTCTGAAGCATTATTCCAGTACAGCAATTATGCCGGGGCGCGATGTGTTAAATTGGACTTGGAGGCGATTCTTGCACACGTACACGGTCATCAGGAAGCGGTGCAGTGAGACAAACCCACGGCGAATGAAGGTGACGGGATAGCTAGATGTCTCTCTTGAATGAAGCTACATACATGACAGTGCATTTTCAATATGTCTTGCAATTGTACATGTAGGTGCTGGAGACTCAAAGATTTTCCTTCACTACAGACTTGGAAAGGTATGTAATCTAATTTTACCATAACATGAATGGTGGCATTCATCCCATTGTGTTTCCAATGACACTATAATTGACCACTGAAAAAGACTCACCTTTGGTGTTTGAATTGATTAGCAGCCCAGAAAAGGCCACTCTTGACTAACAACCATTTGCTGACACATCGACATGAAACCCAAAACAGAACTTAAATGTAAAATGGGGCGAGTGGAAAAGTAGTAAATGAGAATGGGAAACGGAAACAGAAGCACGCAATTTTATGTGTTAATCAACTCACATGCTAGTCTGATAGTCTCTCAGGCAGGCAGGCCAGGTGAGTTCGATAGGATCAGTAGAAATCTATTAACATGGCCCGTCACGACTGCATAACCACCACTAGCTACACTCTCCATTATTTTCTATTTATTCCTTACTTCGGAAGTTCCATATGGCAAAGGAGTGACGTGGTAGATTCTATATAGTGAACTCTGAGCTAAGAGGCCCTTGGAACTTACACTTGTAGCTAGTAGCTATGCTGTGGCACAGTTATCACACAGGATGAATCTGCTGAGTACAGTATCACGACATTCAGCTTCCATCGTTCTTTTCACCACACGATTAGTCACATGTTTTTGTAAACCTCTCTTCTTCTCGACACTGATTGCTTCAGGGCTGGAAGAGTTGCTGACAGCCTGGCAGCTGGAGCATAGGTATATAGTAGAAGACCAAGCTGAAGCAAAGCTTGAATTGATAGTCATACATAGTAGACCTGCATAAGATGTAGCACAAGCTGCTGGTGGGGCGGGGTTACTGTCGGGCTGTAGCCTCTGACTGAGTAGGAGCTCATAGTCTCACGAGACAAAACATTAAAAATCCATGGCAAGATTTCACTAAACTATCTTAGTTGAACTAATAAGGTAGCAGGGTGCAATTTTTTCAAAAATTGCATATTCTGCATCCGTTCCGCTTTCTGTTTCTGTTTCTGTTTCCTCATTATAATTGTTCACTTGCCCCAGTAAATGTGTGGCTGCTAAACGTTTACAAACAGCTACACAAACGCTTTTGGCTTGCTTCTCTGGTATAATAATATACTTAACACTGTAGGAGCTGTCTGGTTTAGCAAGCAACAGTTTGATATCAAGGCATGTACCCAAAATATCAGGGACACTGACCGGCTGCTGATACACTTTGATCAATGATGGTATCCCAGGCTCCTATCATATATGTTGTGGACACCAGCTTAGCCAGCAGCGGCTTGGTATTACTGTTTGCTACACTGTAGTCAGACAGAGGTACATGTACACTCTAATCACCTGCATGGAAATCAGATCATCCATACAGAAATGAGAATTTTATTAAGTTTTAGTGGCTTGCTCACTCTTAGCTCATGCTCATGAAATGGCAAAGCACCTGAATAGCAGGGTTATGGATGCAAACTACACGAATACCAATCCAGGTTAATGAGCGTAAAAACAATTTTAAATTTGGAATGGGAAGCAATGCCAACCGAGCTTGTCTGAGGCACTATGAAAAAGTATGTAAGTATATGCAAAGGGCAGCAAGGAAGTTGACTATCCATTCATATGATTATATGCGCAAATACATTAAATTTTGTATACTGTACGGCGGCACTATTTGAAGGCAGCATGCAACTACTGATCCCACTCTGTGCAGGGTTCTAATGAAGGAGCACCAAAAGTGGGAAGAAGAGGAACTTGGTGCAGAGGGTGTGTGTGAAGGGAGACTGCTCAATAATTCCTTCACCGTCTGTAACTGTGGCTGTGGATGCAGTGTGCATGTCAAAAGCAAGAAAGATTGGACAAAGCAGTGCCAACAGTGCAGTAGAAAGACCACTGTAAGTTGCATTGTCTACAGTGCAGGGGGAACTTTAAGCATCTGATCATTTTAAATTATCTATACTATAGTACACTGCAAAGTCCCAATGTCCATGGACCATGTTCATTAGAGGGGCAAACATGCGACTACATGTTGCCTGCATAAATTATAGCAATGTATAACATGTACATCACCAGGCATCCCAAGTACTTTCGTCCATACATGTATTAATAAGAATAGATCTATTTTGTGCTGCAAAGCACTATCTGTAGTGTTGTAACTAAACCCTATGGTAAAACCTTTCTATTATACATACATGAAACGTTCTTAAATCTGTAAAATAACATAATTACAGCTGACTGCTTCCGTGATTGTATCTTCCACCAGATGAAGCCATCCACTGTTACTTCTGTCCAGGCCACGAAGTCACAGAGCCCACGCCTCAAACTCAAAGCGACTTGGCCTTGGAAAAGGTTAGCACTATCATAGATGGGCATGCGTGCAAATAGCATAGGTTAGCCCGTGCACTAGTTGTTACAGTCGGTTTCCCATCAGGGACTTCCCCACAACAAGATGTGGGCGGGGAGGGGGAGGGTGGTGGGGAAGGTGGCTAGGGTTGGTTATTATACCATTACAGGCCATCAAAAAGACTGCTAGTCAGCTCCCGAGCTCAGACATCTAGCATTGAATCTCCAAGTTAAAGAACCAGTGATTGATGATATGTAAGCCAGATATAGCTTATCTATTGCATGGGAGTTTCAACTTCTCTAGTTATGGTTTATATTCCTTAAATGGCATATACCACACAGGTCCTACTGTCAGTTTCGCATCTGCCATTATGCCATTGTGTAGCTATATATATGTAAGAAAATTGCTTAACAAATTCATAGCCAAAATGACACCATAAAACAGAAATAAAACAAGACTAGCCCTTATTGTGTTACCAGTTCCCTCTCTCGAGTGATGTATGAGGAGTGATAAGGATTCAGTCAAAGTTCATTCATAGCTATGAATTCTAGCTCTCGAGTGATGTATGAGGAGTGATATACAGTCAAAGTTCATTCATAGCATTGCTGCAATGCTATGAATTCTAGTTTGTCATATATGATTCAGAGTCTCCTTACAGTCTCAGTACATGACTGTACTCAGCATGGCTGTGAGGCCTAGACAGTATGCTCTAAAAACCTGTAACTCGATGTTCTAGAGCACTAGAGTTTGAGATGTGGAGCTAATAAATTATGGTATTAACTAAGACTCTCAACTAACACATACCATTACAGTGATATACTGTACACATGTATGAGCTCTGTAGTGTTACTCCTCTTCCCTTTCATTCCAGGACCCAGCCTGTAGTCTATGAAGCGCTTTAAAGCATCCAGTGATCCCTCTGATCTATGGTGCAAAGTACTTCCCTCAAGTTTAACAGTATGGACATGTATCTCAATATGTATCCCCCTATGTATGTATCTCTTGTACCTCTATGCCACATGCCACACATGATGCACACACACACACACACACACACACTATACCATACTACATGATGTACACATGCACATGCTACAGAATGCATTCACCATACTATGTAATGCACACACATGCTATTATACACAATGCACACACTAGCTATAGTTATTCACACGGGTGCCACACTTGTCATGTCACATACCATAATATTATGTATACCATGGGCAGTCATTGCATACATTCATTACCTCATGACGAGTTCTGTACACCATTATAACATAGCCATACCCACCATACTTTTTCACCCACTGTATCATGCAAGGCATATGTATCTGAAATACTATTATATCTAATGTGAACAGAAAGGTAACAACGCTATAAAACTTCAGCAAAGAGACTTAGACGATTGCTCTCCATTGCTTTTGTCAAAGTGTTACGGTGTTGTTGGCTCCTCTTTACACTGACTGATAAGAGTTGCATGGTTTGTAGTAACATACGTTTATGCCAGCATGACCTAATTTTCCTCGACCTCTTCTATGCCCCTTGCTCATTATGTTGACTGATTGGCCACTTTGGTCTGATTTTGGTGATCAATTTTCAGCTCTCAAAACTCATGCATGAGTACAGTACAAAGTAAGTTGAAGCAAAATATGACAATACTGTAGACATAGACATACATATTGGCATGGGTTAACTATACTGGCGGCAAAGTTTCAAATTGTGAGGTCCGAACTAAGCACGAATACCATGTGGTCATTACTTACTTCTTGGTTGCAGTAATGAATGACATAGCATAATAGCTAGATGCTTCTAGTGGAATATTGACACCTGGGTCTTCTCGAAGTTGTCGTTTGAGCGAGATGTTGTAGAAGCCAGCTTTCTCCAGTGTGCTCCTTATGAAAGACTCTGTAACGTTGGTAGCAACAAATTTATGTGCTCCCACAACATAGTAGTGGGTTGGAGCATTGTCTTCTCCAGCTTCAATACAACGTAACGCAATCCTACCACCAGGCTTAAGCAACGTGGATAGTTTTATCAGAGCGTCCTCATACTCTTCCAGAGAACTAGCGCACTCCAGAGCCAATGAAGAAAAAATAACATCATAGGGACCTTCATATCCACTCTGGATTGGAGGATCCATGTGGATGTCACATTTCACCACTGCTTTTATGAGTGTGCGAACATCTTCCTGCCGCTTCACAACCTCCTCCTCACCCAGCCCCTCCAAACTCTGAACCACGTACTTGAAGAAAGGAGTCCAATCATGAGCCTCAGGAGCTTTCTTCAACCAATGCTGTATAGCTTCACGATTCTTCTCTGTATAATCTGCAAGTACTATTTCAGAGGCTTGAAGTGCAGCACTAATGGAATACAAGACAGTTGGTCCAGATCCATATTCGAGTACCTTCAGACCAGAGGATGTTGAACCATATGAGTTGTAGAACTCATGAAGGAGCTTCAATGGCTGTGCATGAAACTCTGTGACATAATCATAGAAGTGTAAATACGCTTTTGGGTCAAATTTCTCCTGGTAGCTCTCTCCTGAGGATACTCCTAGGTCGGTATTGGGACGTGAAGCCATCGTACAGATTCTGTATCAAGAAAGCAATGAAGGTTAGAATATCATCGTTCAAGATCACTGCTTCTTAGCATACTGCAAAAGTAAAAGAAAGTGGCTAGAGAGCCGGTAGCTAATCCAACAGTTAAGTTTAGGAGGGTTAGGGTTAGGGTTACGGTTAGGGTTAGGGTTAGAGTTAGTGTTATGGTTAGGGTTAGGATTACGGTTAGGCTAGAGTTGGTCTAAAGGTTTATTATTGGGTTTAGAAGCTAGCTGCGTTGCGTCAGTATCGAGATACACGCTGGTGCGTGAGTGTGCATGTGCGTACATCCCTGTTTGAACTTTGAACTTTTTATATATCCCTGGATAACACAGTCCAATATAGCCTCGTATCCAGGCCTTCCCTTGCAGCTTTTTTCGCCGTGGGAAACGTGCGTTTTTCCACGGCTGTGAAAAAAGCTGCGAGGGAAGGCCTGGGTGCGAGGCTAGTCAAAATGGACACGGGAGATGTGATGTCCCAAGATCGAGATTGACAAACTTGGTGTGCACGAGGTTGCTTGGGGGTTGTTGGACTGTTTTTTTTTTGGTAAGCAGTATCCACCCAAAGCACTCTGGGTCTACTGGCAAGTGGTAGCAAGAGTGCTAGAGCCATTGCTGTCGGTCGTTTGATTAAGCTGGCTGGAGATGACGGTTGATTGGAATCCCATGTCACTGAATAAAGTGCCAACAAAAGTGGCAGCTCCTTAAATTGAACGCATTGCGAGTTCAGTTCCATGGAGCATGATTCCTGTTCCTGTCCCTTCCAAGGCCACAGAGTCATGTGGGCGGGTGGAAATTATTATTTACAATGGACTTTGTTTCTCAGCTCAACAAACACTCGAACACTCGTAACAAGCCTGCTCTTTAATTAGCTTTAATCATTAGTGTGATACCATCATGAATCCACCGAAAGTATGCAAACTGCGAGCACTTTTGTTTAGTAACATGATGAGTCACTGACATGTTTGGATAGATATATTATACTGTAGCTACCCCAATTACAAGTACATTACCAATAATTGAAACGCTTTTAAGAGGACATTTAAGTTGCTTCAGAAGTATAATTTATGAGGTCACTTAATCATCTATTTAAAAGCTTCCAATTACCCAGGTTTCCTCTTCAAAAGTTTCAACAATTATGGTGTGCCATATGATACTGTAACCCAATACAACAAAAGCTTTCATGAGGACATTCAAGTTGCCTCTTGAAAGCATTGTAAATAATTATAGCTATGTGACCTATATAGCTAGCATAGCTACCACACTGTTTTTTAGCAAAGCTGCCACTGAGATAACCCTAGCTGGGTTAAAGCAACCCTTCCGTTTTGCAGTGTAAGCAACCAATTATCGCACAGGTTTGTACTGCCTTCATATTATCTCCATTGTGGAACAATTTGTGAATTCAGTTATTCCACTGAAAGAGAGAGCAATAATTATTAACATGGAATAATTATTCTATACACATTATTTAGATTGGGTTTATGGGAAATACATGAGGTCAGTATTGATAAACTTCCGAGGCAAAGCCAATGAAGGTTATCTATATTGGCCAAGTGAGTGTGCATGCCAACCCTAGCCGCTTGTTTAGAGCTTGTCAGACATACAGTGCTGGGTGCTGGAACTGAACTAACAC
This sequence comes from Phakellia ventilabrum, assembly GCA_963921505.1. Lineage (NCBI taxonomy): Eukaryota > Metazoa > Porifera > Demospongiae > Axinellida > Axinellidae > Phakellia > Phakellia ventilabrum. The sequence goes on from OY997390.1 coordinate 2,382,631, forward strand.
ACATGTATGCCTTGGGGTGTCTATAAACCCCAGGCAGGTGGTTTCTACCTTGTATAAGCCTAGTCTCGCGGGCCAGCCCCCTTCCGCATTCCCAGAATGCGGAAGGGGGCTGGCCCGCGAGACTAGTATAAGCCTGCATGTGGATCCACCCACACACTGGGATACAAGTGATAAACGCTTGTAACTCATGTAAATAATTATTGTGTACCAATACCACTTCACTTATACATATTCCCATATTAATTATCACGCAAGGAGTAGACTTTCCCAACTGTTACTTAAAGATTGCCATGCTTCCTGTTACCATAATGTGGCATAAATAAGTAGCATGGCTCAGTCACTGAAACAGTTTGGAGCCCACTTTTGACTTAATGGGGCTATAATGCTAGTTCATAGCCTCACGTAGCCAGCCCCTCATGGAAAAACAGCAGGGGGTATATAAATGCAGCCAGGAATATATAAATCCAGTAGGTACCACATTATGCTCGATTGTGCCGTCTGTCTTCAACATTGTAAGCTTGAAGACACACATTGTTGCACACCACACATTTTGTATTCCTTCTTACCCCACGGGGTTTCTGCCGTTACAATTTATCTTGTTAATAAATTACACTTACGCAATATGGTATGAGGTATATACAGTGATGCCTTTAATAATCCCGCAAGTAGTTTCTCTGAAAAAGTTCAATTCTTCGAGTCTAGTTAGTACGAAGACTTTGTTGTGCACGTGACTCACTGAGATTCCAGCGGACCATGAATCCAGTTAAAGTTGCAGCAGTATTGTGAAGTTATCAATTGGCAGGGAGGTTTATGGCTTGTCCCTGCAAAGCTCTTTGCCCGTCTTTGCCAAATTTCATGAAGGCCTGGACCCTGCATATCAGCCTCTTTTCTGTGATGTGGCAAGTTAGCTCAGGTGGCACTGGGGCTGCATGCATATTGTTGAGAAGGAAGGAATTGTTCCCTTCTTCAGAGAGACCGGATACACACCTACACTCTATCCTCACCTTCTGGTAGGTGGCTGGTAGCAACATGCAACAGGCTGTTGTCATGGTTCACATATGACCCACCACTGGGGTACATGAACCTACTACAGCTGTAGCAAGTAGCTAGCGGGCCAAGCAGGAGGGACTGCCTAAACTTGCTATGATTTGCTTGTAGGTGGCCCAACCTATTTTGGTCGTGAACACCATGCCTAGCAGCAGCCCTCAGCTGCTGGGCTAAAGCTCTACAATTGGTTCTATCCCTCTCTGCTTCCCTTCTTGTAGCTAGTGAGGGACTCGTTTGCTCTTCTCTCAGTAATCCTACCCCACAATGCTTGTCTTCTGGAGGCAGATTCCTCGAGAGATTCATTCGCTCTCCTCTCAGCAGTCTTATCCCGGAATGCTTGTCCTCTGGAGGAAGATTCCTCGAGGGACTCACTTGCTCTCCTGGCTGCCATTTTCTGTCCAAACACCCAAACAGTAGTTGTCGGCAGAATTTGAGACCTAGCTACCTTAATAAGTGCTGTGCTTATTTTGTTCGTGGTTTTCCAAAAGTTGGTGGGCAGTACTTGCCATGTAGTAGCACTGAGGTTGTAAGAGTGTCCGAGTAATAGAATACATGTACTAGTTCACATTGGCTGTTCAAATTTCTTGGAATATGGAAATTCTTGGTTGGTATAAATGGAGGGTTTGAATGATTACAGCAATAGTAACTTTGAGCAAACATGTCATCTTTGCATCAACCTTTGTGCATTGATAGTTATACCACCAATTGAAAACCTGCATAATATGGGGTATAACGTGCATTGGATAGAAATTTATTTCATGAGACATATATATGCATATCTTCCCTACTCTGATAGAGAGATTTTTCAAATTCTATTAGCACTGCTACTGAACTTACTGCTGCAAGCAAGGAATGAACAATATCTGATGTACCATTCCAGAAATATTTTGAAGGTGGGTAAAAAAAAACAGTGGGTGGGGTAACTTGAAAAATTTTGCTTATAGCAAATTCCAAACCATATCAGATTTTACAAGATTAGATATTTGCTTTGATCATGCTAAGTACATTAAAATTGTTTTGGCCTCTTTTTGTGTTTTTATGACCAGTCACAAGCTCTTGCCAGCAAAATTTGTTGATGGATTAAGCGAAACTGTCAATCAAACTTCTGTCTCTACAGCAAATGTTGGAATGAGTAGCTATAAGGTTCAGTGGGAGCTACAGCTTTGAGAAGACGGGATTTCTCAAGTTAGCTACTCCATTTTTCAATTAGTTACTGACTGCACTATTTAACATTAAAGATGTATAGGAATGCAGAGTATGAAGGCACTGCATGAGTATATTTTGGTGCAGATAAGCTGAATCAAGGTTGAAAATATCATCATGCATTCTGACGTTTCAGGTACTAGTGACAATATGAAGATGGACAATGGGAGTGCCAGTGAAGAAGAGACCACAGTTGTAGTGACAGAGAAGGACATTACTGGAGTCAGTAGGCTCCAAGAGGAACCACAGCCAATACTAGCCTCGCATGGCCTGGGTACGAGGCTAAGCCAATACCAGCGAGACAAGACCAAGGACAAGATGCAAGTGGAGAGATAGACCTCAAGCCGGCTGCCCTCAAGAAGGGGAAGAGGGGTAGAAGGCAGCCACAGGGGAAGAAGACAGCGGTAGAACTTCAGACTAGTACACGGCAAAATGAAAGTGGCAGGCAGAAAAGAGAGAAACATTAACATCAATCATGAATACTGTATGACATTATAATGGTCTTTCCTTACATAGACATCCAATGTAACTATTGCAATATCACTTATAGTGTCATAATACGGTAAGGGATACTATACAGTACTGGCTAGCCAATCTCCTTTATGGAAACAAAAGGATCAGTAGGTGTCTCCACAATTGAAGGGTTCAGAACCACAGTGGGCTAACCCAAAATCAAATGCATGAATTGCACAAGATAGAGTAAAAAATATGCATACCCTATGAGCATCATATTGATGGCCAATTGCAAGATATTCAAATTTCATCTCCTGAAACACATTTTAAGCAGGTTAATGGATTAATTTTATGGGTTAGACCACTCTGATTCTGAGCCAATGAAGCATTTGGTGCAGCAAAATTCACACTAGGTGGGTTGGGGCCTGGTTGAAGTAAAATGTGACAATACTGTAGACATAGACATACATATAAAAGGTCTGTAAATTATACTCAAGTCTTACTTTTATGTCATTGTCACTTGCCGGAAAACACATTACAATAATATTGGCATGGGTTAACTATACTGGCAGCAAAGTTTCAAATTTGTGAGGTCCGAACTAGGCACGAATATCATGTGGTCATTAATTACTTCTTGGTTGCAGTAATAAATGACATAGCATAATAGCTAGATGCTTCTAGTGGAATATTGACACCTGGGTCTTCTCGAAGCTGTCGCTTGAAAGAGATGTTGTAGAAGCCAGCTTTCTCCAGTGTGCTCCTCATAAAAGATTCTGTAATGTTGAGAGCAACAAATTTCTGTGCTCCTACCATGTAGAAGTGGGTTGGAGCATTGTCTTCTCCAGCTTCAATAGAACGTAACACAATCCTACCACCAGGCTTAAGCAATGTGGATAGTTTTGTCATAGCAACCTCATACTCTTCCAAAGAACTACAAGCGCACTCCAGACACAATGAAGAAAGAATGACATCATAGGGACCTTCATACCCACTCTGGATTGGAGGATCCATGTGGATGTCACATTTCACCACTGCTTTTATGAGTGTGCGAACATCTTCCTGCCGCTTGGTAACCTCCTCCTCACCCAGCCCCTCCAAACTCTGCACCACGTACTTAAAGAAAGGAGTCCAATCATAAGCCTCAGGAGCTTTCTTCAACCAATGCCGTATAGCTTCACGATTCTTCTCTGTATAATCTGCAAGTACTATTTCAGAGGCTTGAAGTGCAGAACTTATGGCATACAAGATGGTTGGTCCAGATCCATAATCGAGTACCTTCAGACTAGAGGAGGTTGAACCATATGAGTTGTAGAACTCATGAAGGAGCTTCAATGGCTGTGCATGAAACTCGGTGAGATCATCATAAAAGTGTAAATACGCTTGCGGGTCAAATTCGTCCTGGTAGCTCTCTCCTGAGGATACTCCTAGGTCGGTATTGGGGCTTGAAGTCATCGTGCAGATTCTGTATCAAGAAAGCAATGAAGGTCTATTCAAGTTCACTACTTCTCAGCATACTGCAAAAGTAAAACAAAGTGGCTAGAGAGCCGGTAGATAATCCAACAGTTAAGTTTAGGAGGATAGGTTAGGGTTAGGGTTACAGTTAGGGTTAGGGTTACGATTAGGGTTAGGGTTACGGTTACGGTTAGGGTTAGGGTTAGGGTTACGATTAGGGTTAGGGTTAGGGTTACGGTTAGGGTTAGGGTTAGAGTTAGGGTTACGGTTAGGCAAGGGTTGGGCCTAGAAGTTTACTGTTGGGTTTAGAAGCTAGCTGCGTTGTGTTAGTATCGAGATACACGCTGCATGGTGCGTGAGTGTGCATGCGCATGCATCCCTGTTTGAACTTTGAACTTTTGTATATATCCCTGGGTAACACATTCAAAATGGACAAGGGCGATGTGATGTCCCAAGATTGAAATTGACAAACTTACAAGTGCTCTTATACCATACAGCCATAGAAGGGGTGGTTTAACTGGCTTGTATGGCTTCACTATTCAAAAATTATTTTAGTGAAGGCTACACATTCATTGTTATAGTCCTTGAAGTTGTGTAGCTATCTAGTTTGAATGAACAGGAAGACGTTTGCTGGGATAATTGGTGTGGCGAAGCACAGTAAGTTACTGCTCTCTGCCTCTAGCCTAGTAAATTACTTCCATTCAGTCTTTACCTATAGACATGCCACCAGCCTGTTGAAAGTACACAGAAGTAGTTGAGCCAGGGCTAGGTCAGTGTGGGCTGGTACAGCTAGTTCACTAGGCCGCAGTTTTTACTTCCCATAAGCCTACAGATAGTAAAGCCTGTGTTGCTAATAGCTGGCTTACTAGTCTCTCAAAATGGTACCTTCTAGGAGTGTACCAAGTACTAGTCATCCTAGCCTGATGAGCAGTAGCCGGTTCCAGTTTATTTGTTGAATCAGTGTAGGCAAACCCTAGCTGCTAGCTTTTTTTTTTTACTTGCTGACGAGTTTAAAGGGCAAGCCCAGCTAGCTGTTGTAAACTGCTCCAAACTGCTGCATCGTCCGTTACATGTACAGCACATCACACACGGCACACACACATGCATGCACAATGATATTATACACTGTAGTCGCCAAGCGTATTGTCCATATTGAACATTCCTATAAAAGGTTTTTCTTAAAAATGTTTCTTCTTAAAAAATAATTTCCTTAAAAAATGTGTTTACATAACTACCACTGATTGAAAAATCACAGTGCACTATATTGCACTGGAGAGTGGTAAAATCAGGAAGTGGAAATGGAATGGAAATGGAAACAGAAACGGAAACAGAAATGGAAACATTGAATTGTGCTTAACTCCGCCCCCTTCATTCGGTAGTCATGGCACTTGCAAATTTCAGGTCTGATTCAGAAACTTCTGCAATTCCAGACATCGAGAATGGACGCTACTGCCTGTGTAGTGTCGTTCCTAGACGACCTTTTGCTCTCCGTAGGAAAAGTGCCGCCTGTGCGTATGGGGGGAAAGTTGTAAAAAACAGGAAAAGCGACACCCGGTCTGAGAACAATAAGTCTTCAATCTTGATGTCTGGAACTGCAGCCTAGAGAGCTAAGTGTCACCGTACTTTCATTAATGTCAGTTTCTTCCTGAGAATTTCGCATGGCAGGCGTGTTTTGGGCAGGTACTAGTCTTCTTTCATACTCCAATGAGAGTACCAACCGCAAGGGGGTGCAGCCAAGGTCTGTGGAGCCTCTACACATACGCACAAACCACCACCAGGTCCCCTGGCCTGGGCTGCACTGGTGCATAGTCTTGTGACAGACCCTGACCTCGGTAAGAGGGCCATATCTAGCCATAGCTACTACTCAAGAGTGGATACTCAATTTGTATTATCCACTCTTGATACTAGCACTAGACCCATTTCAAAATCTCTATTTCTGTTTCCATTTCCGTTTCCGTTTCCATCTTCCTGGTTTTACCACTGCCCATAGCCCATGCAGTAGCGGGTTACAAATGCTCAATACCAATAATCCCCTTGGAGAGAGTTATTCTATACACATATTATTTACACTACAACTTCTGGGGGGTTATGGGAAATACACAAGGTCAGTATTGATAGCCTTCTGAGGCAAAGCAAGGAAGGTTATCTAGAGGCAAAGCCAATGAAGGTTATCTAGATAAACCCCAGGCAGGCCACCTACAAGCCTGCATGTGGCACTTTTGATCCACCCACACACTGGGATACAAATGCTGATAAACACTTTTGTGCATGTGTGTAACTTATGCAAATAATTATTGTGTACCAATACCTATATAATCACTTTGCTATACATATTCCTATATCAGTTATCAAATGTTACTTAAAGATTGCCATGCTTCCTGTTGCCACAATGTAGCATAAATAAATATCATGGCTCAGTCACTGGCACAGTTTGGAGCCACTTTTGACTTAATAGGGCTATAATGCTAGTTCATAGCCTCACATAGCCAGCCCCTCATGGAAAAACAGCAGGGGATATATAAATGCAGCCAGGAATATATAAATCCCTACATTACGCTCGATTGTGCCGTCTGTCTTCAACATTTTTGCGCTGGCTACACAGACACCACAAACCCCTCCCTCGCTAAAAGTAAGTGCCCAGACTTCAGACTACTTCTGTACTATAGACTAAAGACAAATAGCTACATAGGCTCACTTGCAATCAAGTGCATTAAACAAGGTGGTAGTAGCAAACAACTGTCCACAAGCTGTACTACGTCGTCTGACAGTTTAATCGAATTCAGGTAAACGGTTCCTTGAAAACTAGTCGACTTTGACACTGGCTGCTCTGTGCGCTCTCTGCTGGTTTCTAGTTTTCTCTGGTTCCCTCACACAGCGAAAATAAACCACTTAAAGCACTGTATACATTCGTGCATCACAGAAATTATTTCACTCGTAGCGGAACTCAAGGCACATACAGCACTCAGCCTCACCTCATGCTGTATGTGCCTCTCGACCCACACCTCGTGCAATTATTTCCATGTTGCACTCACTACGGCGCTTTAACTAAATACAAAATGTACATGTTTGTCAGTTATGGACATTTCTAAGTTACCTCGGTCCCATGACACCCAGATTAGGGAGGTTTTACTGTAGTTTTTTTGTACGTTTGACACACATTGTTACACCACACATTTTGTTTGAGACCATAGAAAAAAGGCAGAGCAGGACACACAGCACCATTGAGAGCAGCAACTAATGCGATGTTAAAGGTAGGTAGCTACTACTGTCAGTGAACACTTACAAGCGATCCCCGACTTAGCCCACGGAGTTTCTGCCGTTATCTTGTTACGCAACTGATATGGTATTAATAATCCCGCAAGTGGTTTCTCGGAAAAAGTTCAATTCTTCGATTATAGCTAGGTCCTCTGTCTGCAGTATATTACTTTGTTGTGCACGTGACTCACTGACGTAGAAATGAGTTGCAGTACACCACGCTAAAGTATTGTTCCATGTCACATGTCTGAGAATAGATTGCCTGGACAAATTTTCCAGTGAAGTTGTCAATTGGCAGGGAGGTTTATGGCTTGTCCCTGCAAAGATCTTTGCTCGTCTTTGCCAAGCTTCATGAAGGCTTGGACCCTGTCTTTTTCTGTGATTTTTCATTTCCTGTGGGTGGGTGGGGCTTATGCACGTGCGCGTACTCGTAGTATAGATAGCGTTAGTCTCGTGCCCCGTCGGAAAATTCAAAGAATTTTCCGACGGGCACGAGACTAAGATAGCGTAGAGCGTAGATTAATATTACGGTTACGTAGTAGGTTATTAATCTTTGCGTAGAGCATGCGCAGTACAAGCGTACACGCGTAAGTACTGTTCTCATCAGGCATAGCTGGCGAAAGCAGTGGCGACTTAAATACTTTACGTTAAAATCTATCTCTGAAGCATTCGTTCAGTACAACAATCATGCCAGGGCGCGATGTGTTAATTTGGACTTGGAGGCGATTCTTGCACACGTACACGGTCATCAGGAAGCGGTGCAGTGAGACAAACCCATGGCGAATGAAGGTGAGGGGATAGCAGATGTCTCTCTTGAATGACGCTACATATTTGACAGTGCATTTTCAATATGTCTTGCAATTGTACATGTAGGTGCTGGAGACTCAAAGATTTCCCTTCACTACAGACTTGGAAAGGTATGTGGCGGGTTCCCATAACAAGCATGATTCCATATAATCCAATTTTACCAAACCATGTATGGTGGCATGCACCGCATGCGCAGAACATGTACCCTGACTTGGAGAGTTTTGTGTTTCCAATGACGCTAGCTGTAGTTGACCACTAAGAAAGACTCACCTTTCATGTTTGAAACTGATCAGCAGCCCAGAAAAGGCCACTTGTCACTCTTGCCTACCAAATATTTGCTGCCAATGACATGGAACCAAAAACAGAACTTACAGTAACAGTAAATGTATGGCTGCTAAACAATGTTTTTTGCTTGCTTTTCGGGTACATACTCACCACTGTAGAAGCTGTTTGGTTCAGCAAGCAATGATTTAATATTAAGGGACATGCATGCCCAAAAATTAATATCAAGGACCCTGACCAGCTGCTAGTACACTTGGATTAATGTATCCCAGGCTCCTATCAAGTTCTGGTGCCTGGTTGTTTCTGAGGATAATCTATATGTTGTGAAGACAAGCTTAGCCAGCAGTGGCTTAGTATAAATGTCGGCTATAATACAGTCAGATCAGACAGAAGTACATTCTAATCACCCACATGGAAATTAGATCATCTATACGGAAATGAGAAATTTAGTGGTCTGATAGTCAAAAATGCATACCTAGCTTGCTCACTTTTAGCTAATGTTCATGAACTGGCAAAGCATATGGAGAGCAGGGGTATATGTTGACTGCATGAACAACAAATCCACATTAACGAGTGCTGGAACAAGTTTAAATTTGGATGCTAAAAGAATGGGAAGCAACACCATCAGAGTTTGTCTAGCAAAGGGCAGTTGACTATCTACACATATACATGCACAATTACATTAGTATACTGTATTTCCCGTGATTAGACGCTGTGGCTACTAACTATTTCATCACGGTATTTTCTGCGGCTACTATTCAAGGGTGGTGACTATTTGAAGGCAGTGTTTATTACACTGGACAGTTTGCTAGCCACAAAGGAATGCACAAACGGCACTTTTAATCTGTTTCTTGGCTTTCTTTGAAAGCCCTTTATGCCTGAAAGTGATCGGAAAGCCATCACATGCTACAATACTAGCCGTTTTCCAGCACGATGTATAGATTCACAGGAATGCAGCCTCAGTCGGGCTCCGATCCTTTTGTAAGTATTTTACTCTACTCTTGGCTGCAGCTACAATATTTTGCAGACCTGAGCCTTGTTCACATTGTAACAGCCACGGCACTATTCAAAGGCGGTAACTATTTTGCTCAGCACTTCCAGAGGTGCAGCTAGAATTCAAGGGGGATGACTAATCGATGGCGGTGTCTGATTGTGGAAATACAGCACATGTACAAGTACATGTTAAATTTCACATTTGAGTCTGATCCCCAACTGATTCACTCTGTGCAGGGTTCTAATGAAGGAGGGCTTTGAGCACCAAAAGTGGGAAGAGGAACTTGGTACAGAGGGTGTGTGTGAAGGGAGACTGCTGGGAAGCCTCCATAATTCCTTCACTGTCTGTAACTGTGGCTGTAGATGCAGTGTGCATGTCAAAACCGGAACAGATTGGACAAAGCAGTGCATGCCAACAGTGCAGTGGAAAGACCACCGTAAGTTGTCTACTGTGCAGGGAAAAGCATCTGATCATTTTCAATCATCTACTGTGCAGTACACCAAAGTCCATGGACCATGTTCATAGAGGGGCAAATGTGTAAATGTTGCCTGCATAAATTATAGCAATGTGTAACATGTACGTCAGTCGCCCACCATAAATTATCTGATAGTGTACTATTCTTATACCAGGCATCCCAAATATTTTTATCTAGACAGGAATAAATCTCTTTGTGCTTATGTGAAACTTTCTTAGCTCTGTAAATACACTAATAACATAATTACAGCTGACTGACAATTGTGTTTCCGTGATTGTATCTTCCACCAGGTGAAGCCATCCACTGTTACCTCTGTCCAGGCCACGAAGTCACAGAGCCCACGCCTAAAACTCAAAGTGACTTGGCCTTGGAAAAGGTTAGCACCGTCATAGATGTGCATGCGTGCCCTGCATGGACTCATTCCCAGAATTTTATTGTAATGTGAAAACAGGGTGCAATATCTTATCTCTTTAATATAATTAAGAGTGATCGATTAAAATAAATTCTGACCAGTTCTCGTAGTGCATTACCACTTGGAAGACTATTGACACCACAACTGCACCAAGTTTTACCAGTTATACTAACTGGCCCATCCCTAAGGGTTAATAATACAGTTGACCATGCAAATGTTAGCCCATACATGGTTTACAATTTCTCATCAAGCACTTCTCCACAACAGGATGCCGGGCAGGGGGGGTTAGTTATTACCATTACCATTACAGGCCCACAAAATGACAGTTCCCGAGCTCAGACAGCTTGCTGCTGAACTCATCTTTTCATTTCTCAGTGATAAAATCAAAAGTTGGTGTTGTTTTTTTTGAGATGCGGGGATACCAAGTGTGACTATAGAAGTTTATGATACTAAGACTCTCAGCCAACAAGTGATATGGGGGAGGGGGATAAATCTTAAGGCCACTATTCATTAATTTTAGGTGTTGTAGAAGAATGGACAACAAAATACTGTTCTGTATCCACCTGAAAAATATTACTGTACACAAGTAAGAGCTCTGTAGTGTTACTCCTCTTCCCTTTCATTCCAGGACCCAGCCTGTAGTCTATGAAGCGCTTTAAAGTATCCAGTGATCCCTCTGACCTATGGCACAAAGTACTTTCCTCAAGTTTAACAGTATGGACATGTATATCAATATGTATCCCCCTATGTATGTATCTCTTGTACCTCTATATCCCACATGCCACACATGATGCACACACACACACACACACACACACACATGCTACACCATGCACACACCATACCACAAGATGCACACACATGCTACAGAATGCATTTACCATGCTATGTAATGCACTATGCACACACCATACTACATGATGTACACACATTATACTATACACACCACTTATTCATACTGTACTGGTGCCACACTTGTCATGTCATACACTGCATGCACACATTCATTATCTCATGGTGAGTTCTGTACACCGTTATAACATAGCCATACTCCCACCATACTTTATTTTACACTCTGTATCATGTAAGGCATATATATGTACTTGAAATACTAGTTATTATATCAGAAAGGTAACAATGTTATTAAACTTCTGTGAGGAGACTTACCCACATTATTGTTGCTTTTGTCAAAGGGTTGCAAGTGTTGTTGGTTTCTCTCTACACTGATTGATAAGAGTTGCATGATTTTATATTGATAGAAGTTTATGCCTGCATGGCCTTGCTCATTGGCCACTTTGGTATGACAAACATTTTGACAATCAATTTTTTAGTTCTCAAAACTCATGCATGCCAGTGCAGTACAAAGTATGTGAAAGCAAAATGCCACACAAATACAATACAAGACATACATTATACTCAAGTCTTAATTTTATGGCATACTACACACTTTGCCAGAAAACATTATTATAAAAAAATTGTCTTTGGCAGAGGTTGGGTATACTGGCAGCAAAGTTTCAAATCGTGAGGTCCAAACTAGACATGGTCATTAATTACTTCTTGGTTGCAGTAATAAACAACATAGCATAATAGTTATCAGATGCTTCTTGCGAAACGTTGACACCTGTGGTATCTCGAAGCTGTCGCTTTAGAGAGATGTTGTAGAAGCCAGCTTTCTCAAGTGTGCTCCTCATAAAAGATTCTGTAACGGTGAGATAAACAAATTTATGTGCTCCTACCATGTAAAACTGGGTTGGAGCGCTGTCTTCTCCTTCGACACAACTTAAAACAATCCTACCACCAGGCTTAAGCAATGTGGACAATTTTGTCATAGCATCCTCATACTCTTCCAAAGAACTACAAGCGCACTCCAGACACAATAAAGAAATAATGACATCATAGGGACCTTCATATCCACTCTGGATTGGAGGATCCATGTGGACGTCACATTTTACCACGGCTTTTATGAGTGTGCGAACATCTTCCTGTCGCTTTGTAACCTCCTCCTCACCCAGCCCCTCCAAACTCTGCACCACATACTTAAAGAAAGGAGTCCAGTCATGAGCCTCAGGGTCTCTCTTCAACCAACCCTGCAAAGCTTCACAATTCTTTTCTGAATAATCTGCGAGTACTATTTCAGAGGCTTGAAGTGCAGCACTTATGGCATACAAGACAGTTGGTCCAGCTCCATAATCGAGCACCTTCAGACCAGAAGACTTTGAACCATATGAGCGGTAGAACTCATGAAGAAGCTTCAGTAGCTCAGCATGAACCTCTGTGAGATTATCATAGTAGTAGTGTAAATACGCTTGTGGGTCAAATTCATTCCGATAACTCTCTCCTGAAGATACTCCTAGGTTACTTGAAGCCATCACACATACGTATCTGTGATATAGGGAAGCATTGAAGATTGGAAATAGATCATTCCAAATCCACTTGTTTCTTCTCTATTGCAAAAGTATAAAGGTTACTTTAGCTCAATTAGTAGCTGCGCTACCAAACACAGGCAGCTATGTTGTGGACACCAGCTTAGCCAGCAGCGGCTTGGTATTACTGTTTGCTACACTGTAGTCAGACAGAGGTACATGTACACTCTAATCACCTGCATGGAAATCAGATCATCCATACAGAAATGAGAATTTTGTTAAATTTTAGTGGCTTGCTCACTCTTTTTTTTTTCTTTTTTTTTCCCAAGGGTAACCGCAGTGCCAAGTGAGAAGAAAGCGGTCGATATTAAAAGTGGTAACATTTAAGGGCATGTGATAAGTGACCGGATTTGATTCACAAGTGAACAGTAGCTACATAGGTATATAGAGCTAGTGCATACATGTATCATGCAGGCGCCTTGTGGGAAGTAAGTGAAATACATAAGTCCAGAAATACTACACACAGTACTAATGCATCATGCAGTGGGCCAGTGCATAGTGCAAATAGAGGTAACCTAAACAATACCATGACTACTGAGGCGTGAGGAGAGGAATTAAGGGGCTAAATTTAATGGAACCTTCCACATATTCATACTAACTTGATTATTTACTACTGTATTATGTTTTCAAGCCACATACTATACTTATTATAAGTATTGACTACTCTGAGTGCCATGACATTTTTGCAGAATGAAGTGAGATGCATGTGGTGAGACTTGGAGGAACTGCTGTGGTGAAAAACGAGAGGGACAGTCTGTAATTGACTACTTATCAATATTACTTCTCATACTAATGGAAACAGAACAGTTGCCATGGATACAAGTATTATGCAAGTGCCTTTCTCACCCAGATTTTATCTCACAGCCAGATATATCTCCACAGCTGCGAGATATAATCTGGGCAAGGAAGGCGTGGGTTCAAAGGTCAGGCTACAATCGTCTAGGCCACAAAGTATGCACGTAAAGAGCCCTGTACTAGGCCTTCGCTGCAACATTGCTGCGCAGTAGTAAAAGAACACATTGCACTCTACTCACAGGCTGGGTGGCTCTATAGAAATAATAGCTACACTCACGCACTTCAGCCAAATCACCGCGAAGGCACGCTTCAAAACTAGCGTGAAAGAAAGCCAACCCAAACTACCAGGAGGCTCTGAGCTCACTGTCATGACTGAGTACATTTCAGTCTGCAATACATGTACGTATACATAACAGAGCACAAGCCTTGCTCCCACTCATCAGTGACAAGTTCAAAGGTCAGGCTACGATCGTCAAGGGCACAAAGGTATGCCGTGGCCACGACGTGAAGAGCCCTGTATAGGCCTTCGCTGTGATGCTACTTCATAGAGACACTCCACTCACAGTCTTGGTGGTTCTATAGAAATATTAAATAGCTACACTATAAACGCACCAGCCTTCCGTTTTGGTAGTCGGCACTCCATCCAAATCACCGCGAAGGCACTCTTCGAAACTAGCGCCCTTCTGAAACGCAACCGTCAGTCACTTCTGCAGCGGGTTCGTCACCCTGGGTAAATCATCGCGAAGGCAACGGTCAGTCAATTACTCTTGCACAAGTTGCAGCGGGCGGAAACCGCAACACAATAATAAATAGCTATACTGTATAACTATGAATCTCGTCCACTCGGGCACGCGGTAAAAATGGCGACACTGTATAACTATGAATCTCGTCCACTCGGGCACGCGGTAAAAATGGCGACTGTTGCGATCGAACAGAAAGAGAGATGGCCCCAGTTCAGCCAAAGAAAGCAGCCAGATGAAAAAGTGGCTCATTTAAAGTTCAAGAATATTGATTCTCTTCCTTGAGGCACAGTTTATTAGACCTGAGAAGGTATGAGAAAGCCAGAACATTAATTAATTAATTAATTAGTACTTGGCACTGTAATTTCTATAATTTTTTTTGCATTAATGCAAGGGATACACATATAGCTGATACGCTAATGCGGGTGTGTACCCAATTAAGATTACAAAAACAAAAACAAGGGTGCAGCAAATGAGTTAATGGAGGGAGCTGTAAGTGCTTCATGAGGTAAGTGATTCCATACAGAAATAGAGCTAGGTACAAAAGATGACTGAAAGGCATTGGTGCGTGCACGGGGCATATGTACTAAGGGTAATGAAGAACTATGCCTACTTACTTGTGGTAGAAATACATTGGGGGGAAAGTAAAAGTAACCGTGTATAATTTTATAGAGAGTACAAAGCTTTAAGTATAACCTAAGAGTAGGTAATTGAGAGAGGTCAAGAAGTTCCTGGTACCCTACGTCCCATTTCTTCAAGCACATTTTTAGAGCAAACTTCTGTACATTTTCAAGTTTAGTAGTGTCTTTGATGAGGTGAGGATCCCAGATAGGAGCAGCATACTCTAGATGGGGACGTATAAGTACGCTATACAATTCAAGTAGGCTATGATGGTCCATGTTACCATAAAATCTTCTGTACAGCAGGCCAGTGAGTTTTCTTGCTTTGGTACAGATGGAATCAATATGTGCCGACCATGAGAGATTTGAGGAGAGGAGGACTCCTAAGTACTTGAAGGTCTCTACCTGCTCAAGTGGTGCGCCATTCAAAACAAGCTGAGGGGGTTCGACAGCGTTCCTTTTCCGTGAGATTATCATGGCCTTGCACTTGGTAGGATTAAGTGTTAGCTTGTTGCAGCTAACCCAGTCACTGATACGATCAATATCCAATTGCAGGTGGCCAAAGTCCTCAATCGATTTCACGGGTTTGTATAGCAGCATGTCATCAGCATACAGGTTGAGCGTACTTCCATCTGACAGTAGGATATCGGAAACATCATCAATGTATAAAAGAAATAGCAATGGGCCTAGCACTGAGCCCTGGGGTACGCCAGATAAAACAGGTGTATCCTGGGATGACTCTCCACCCACAACCACATGCTGCTTTCGATTAGTCAGATAGCTGGTGATCCATGAAAGGGTATGAGCATCAAGTCCAAGGCTGGCTAGTTTATCCACCAGTGGCCGATGAAGAACGGAGTCAAAGGCTTTCCTGAGGTCAAAAAAGATGGAACACACTTCTTGTCCAGCTTCAAGTGCTTGGAACCAATCATGAGTGACAGAGAGGAGAGCTGTAATTGTGGACTTGCCAGACTGGAACTCTTAGCTCATGCTCATGAAATGGCAAAGCACCTGAATAGCAGGGTTATGGATGCAAACTACACAAATACCAATCCAGGTTAATGAGCGTAAAAACAATTTTAAATTTGGAATGGGAAGCAACGCCAACCGAGCTTGCCTGAGGCACTATGAAAAAGTATGTAAGTATATGCAAAGGGCAGCAAGGAAGTTGACTATCCATTCGTATATATGTACAAATACATTACATTTTGTATACTGTACTAGCGGCAGCACTATTCGAAGGCAACATGCAACTACTGATTCCTAACTGATTCACTCTGTGCAGGGTTCTAATGAAGGAGGGGTTTGAGCACCAAACGTGGGAAGAAGAGAAACTCGGTGCAGAGGGTGTGTGTGAAGGGAAACTGCTCAATAATTCCTCCACCGTCTGTAACTGTGGCTGTGGATGCAGAGTGCATGTCAAAAGCAAGAAAGATTGGACAAAGCAGTGCCAACAGTGCAGTGGAAAGACCACTGTAAGTTGCATTGTCTACTGTGCAGGGGGAACTTTAAGCATCTGATCATTTTAAATTATCTATACTGTATAGTACACTGCAAAGTCCCAATGTCCATGGACCATGTTCATTAGAGGGGCAAACATGCGAGTGCATGTTACCTGCATAAATTATAGCAATGTGTAACAT
Organism: Phakellia ventilabrum; assembly: GCA_963921505.1. NCBI lineage: Eukaryota > Metazoa > Porifera > Demospongiae > Axinellida > Axinellidae > Phakellia > Phakellia ventilabrum. Next base: position 2,399,232 of record OY997390.1, read on the forward strand.
GTACATCACCAGACATCCCAAAGTACTTTCGTCCTATACATGTGTTAATAAGAATAGATCTATTTTGTGCTGCAAAGCACTATCTGTAGTGTTGTAACTAAACCCTATGGTAAAACCTTTCTATTATACATACATGAAACGTTCTTAAATCTGTCAAATAACATAATTACAGCTGACTGACAATTGTGTTTCCGTGATTTTATCTTCCGCTAGATGAAGCCATCCACTGTTACTTCTATCCAGGCCACGAATTCACAGACCCTACGCCTAAAACTCAAAGTGACTTGGCCTTGGAAAAGGTTAGCACTATCATAGATGTGCATGCGTGCAAATAGCATAGGTTAGCCCGTGCACTAGTTGTTACATTCAGTTTCTCATCAGGGACTTCCCCACAACAGGATGCAGGGGGGGAGGGGGGGGGGTGGTGGGGAAGGTGGCTAGGGTTGGTTATTATACCATTACAGGCCATCAAAAAGACTGCTAGTCAGCTCCCGAACTCAGACATCTAGCGTTGAATCTCCAAGCTAAAGAACCATGATATGTAAGCCAGATATAGCTTATCTATTGCATGGGAGTTTCAACTTCTCTAGTCATGGTTTATATTCCTTAAATGGTATATACCACACAGATCCTACTGTCAGTTTCACATCTGCCATTATGCCATTGTGTAGCTATGTAAGAAAATTGCTTAACAAATTCATAGCCAAAATGACACCATAAAACAGAAATAAAAAAAGACTATCCCTTATTGTGTTACCAGTCCCCTCTCTCGAGTGATGTGCAGCGGATTCAGTCAAAGTTCATTCATAGCATTGCTGCAATGCTATGAATTCTAGTTTGTCATATAATCAGAGTCTCCTTACAGTCTCAGTACACGACTGTACTCAGCATGGCGGTGAGGCCTAGACAGTATGTATATGCTCTAAAAACCTGCAACTCGATGTTTTAAAGCACTAGAGTTTGAGATGTGGAGCTAACAAATTATGGTATTAACTCAACTAACACATACCATTACACGGTGATATGCTGTACACATGTATGAGCTCTGTAGTGTTACTCCTCTTCCCTTTCATTCCAGGACCCAGCCTGTAGTCTATGAAGCACTTTAAAGCATCCAGTGATCCCTCTGACCTATGGCACAAAGTACTTCCCTCAAGTTTAACAATATGGACATGTATCTCAATATGTATCCCCCTGTGTATGTATCTCTTGTACCTCTATGCCACATGCCACACATGATGCACACACACACACATGCACACACACGTACACTACATCATGTACACACCATACTACATCATGTACACACCATACTACATGATGTACACACATGCTACAGAATGCATTTACCATACTATGTAATGCACACACACATGCTATTATATATACACAATGCACACACTATACTACATGATGTACACACATGCTACAGAATGCATTTACCATACTATTTAATGCACACACACATGCTATTATATATACACAATGCACACACTATACTACATGATGTACACACATATGCTACACACACCAGTTATTCACGTGATGCCACACTTGTCATGCCACATACCATAATATTATGTATACCATGTCATTGCATACATTCATTATCTCATGACGAGTTCTGTACACCATAACAACATAGCCGTACCCACCATACTTATGTTTTTCACCCACTGTATCGTGCAAGGCATATGTACTTGAAATACTATTATGTGAACAGAAAGGTAATAACGCTATAAAACTTCAGCGAAGAGACTTAGACAACTGCTCTCCATTGCTTTTGTCCAGGTGTTACAGTGCTGTTGGCTCCTCTTTACACTGACTGATAAGAGTTGTATGGTTTTGTAGTGGCAGAAGTTTGCACGTGCCAACATGGCCTAATTTTCCTCGACTTCTATGCCCCTTGCTCATTATGTTAACTGATTGGCCACTTTGGTCTGATAGAAACTTTTTTTGATAATCAAATTTCAGCTCTCAAAACTCATGTATGAGTACAGTACAAAGTATGTTGAAGCAAAATGTGATACTGTAGACATAGACATACATAATAACATCCCCATACAGATCTGCAAATTATACTCAAGTCTTACTTTTATGTCATACTACACACTTGCCGGAAAACACATTACAATAATATTGGCATGGGTTAGCTATACTGGCAGCAAAGTTTCAAATTGTGAGGTCCAAACTAGGCATGAATACCATGTGGTCATTACTTCTTGGTTGCAGTAACAAATGACATAGCATAATAGTCAGATGCTTCTTGTGGAACATTGACACCTGGGTCTTCTCGAAGCTGTCGCTTGAAAGAGATGTTGTAGAAGCCAGCTTTCTCCAGTGTGCTCCTCACAAAAGATTCTGTAACATTGAGAGCAACAAATTTCTGTGCTCCTACCATGTAGTAGTGGGTTGGAGCATTGTCTTCTCCAGCTTCAATACAACGTAACACAATCCTACCACCAGGCTTAAGCAATGTGGATAGTTTTGTCATAGCAACCTCATACTCTTCCAAAGAACTACAAGCGCACTCCAGACACGTTGAAGAAAGAATGACATCATAGGGACCTTCATATCCACTCTGGATTGGAGGATCCATGTGGATGTCACATTTCACCACGGCTTTGATGAGTTTGCGAACATCTTCCTGCCGCTTCGCAACCTCCTCCTCACCCAGCCCCTCCAAACTCTGCACCACGTACTTGAAGAAAGGAGTCCAATCATGAGCCTCAGGAGCTTTCTTCAACCAATGCTGTATAGCTTCACGATTTTTGTCTGTATAATCTGCAAGTACTATTTCAGAGGCTTGAAGTGCAGAACTTATGGCATACAAGATGGTTGGTCCAGATCCATAATCGAGTACCTTCAGACCAGAGGAGGTTGAACCATATGAGTTGTAGAACTCATGAAGGAGCTTCAATGGCTGTGCATGAAACTCGGTGAGATTATCAAAAAACTGTAAATGCACTTGTGGGTCAAATTTGTCCTGGTAGCTCTCTCCTGAGGATACTCCTAGGTCGGTATTGGAGCTTGAAGTCATCATGCAGATTCTGTATCAAGAAAGCAATGAAGGTCTATTCAAGTTCACTACTTCTCAGCATACTGCAAAAGTAAAACAAAGTGGCTAGAGAGCCGGTAGATAATCCAACAGTTAAGTTTAGGAGGATAGGTTAGGGTTAGGGTTACAGTTAGGGTTAGGGTTATACGATTAGGGTTAGGGTTACGGTTACGGTTAGGGTTAGGGTTAGAGTTAGAGTTAGGGTTACGGTTAGGCAAGGGTTGGGTCTAGAAGTTTACTGTTGGATTTAAAAGCTAGCTGCGTTGTGTTAGTATCGAGATACATGCTGCATGCACTGTAAAAATAAATAGATTGATTTAACTACTGAGTGGTTACTGCAGTTGCAGGGTGCTAGATGGGTCACCTCATTCGTATATGTATTTTGCAGGAATAACAAGGTACTTAGAGTTTCCCTGTGTTGCTAGCTACAAAGGAAACTCAACCACTTTGTTATTCCTGGAACTACATACTTTGGCATCAGATCAGTTGATTACCAGATGTGCACTCACAAAACTACTTCCTTTCAGACAATTTGACTGATGCCAGAAAGCTCAGTATAGCTACATAATTCCGGTTAGGGAAGCCAGTCACAGGAAAATGTAATCAGATAGTACTAACTGTGTAGTTTCCCTTGTAGCTAACAAGGGAAAGCTGACCACTTGTTATTTTTAACTACATGCATATGAGGTGACCCTTGAATTGCAACTGAGGTGACCAAACTGGGTTAAAACAATCCTCATGTTTTTGCAGTGTGGTGCGTGAGTGTGCATGTGCATACATCCCTGTTTGAACTTTTGTATATATCCCCCCCCCCCCCCCGATAACACATTCAAAATGGACAAGGGCGATGTAATGTCCCAAGATTGAAATTGACAAACTTACAAGTGCTCTTATACCATACAGCCATAGAAGGGGTGGTTTAACTGGCTTGTATGGCTTCACTATTCAAAAATTATTTTAGTGAAGGCATTGTTATAGTCCTTGAAGTTGTGTAGCTATCTAGTTTGAATGAACAGGAAGACGTTTGCTGGGATAATTGGTGTGGCGAAGCACAGTAAGTTACTGCTCTCTGCCTCTAGCCTAGTAAATTACTTCCATTCAGTCTTTACCTATAGACATGCCACCAGCCTGTTGAAAGTACACAGAAGTAGTTGAGCCACGGCTAGGTCAGTGTGGGCTGGTAGGCCCACTTGCAATCAAGTGCATTAAACAAGGTGGTAGTAGCAAACAACTGTCCACAAGCTGTACTACGTCGTCTGACAGTTTAATCGAATTCAGGTAAACGGTTCCTTGAAAACGAGTCGACTTTGACACTGGCTGCTCTGTGCGCTCTCTGCTGGTTTCTAGTTTTCTCTGGTTCCCCTGATCCACCCTCACACAGAGAAAATAAACCACTTAAAGCACTGTACATTCGTGCATCACAGAAATTATTTCACTCGTAGCGGAACTCAAGGCACATACAGCACTCAGCTTCACCTCATGCTGTATGTGCCTCTCGACCCACACCTCGTGCAATTATTTCCATGTTGCACTCACTACGACGCTTTAACTAAACACAATGTACATGTTTGTCAGTTATGGACATTTCTAAGTTACGAACATTCCTCGGTCCCATGACACCAAGGGCGCCCAGATTAGGGAGGTTTAACTGTAGTTTTTTTGTACATTTGACACACATTGTTACACCACACATTTTGTTTGAGACCATACAAAAAAGGCAGAGCAGGACACACAGCACCATTGAGAGCAGCAACTATAATGCGATGTTAAACGTAGGTACTACGTAGCACTTACAAGTGATCCCGGACTTAGCCCACGGAGTTTCTGCCGTTATCTTGTTACGCAACTGATATGGTATGAGGTAAGGTAAGGTCTGGGATTTCTGGACAAACGTCTGCACAGCCGTCGAGATCTTGTGCTCTAGCGCCACTTCTACACTAGCTGGAGTAGAGCTACTAGTACCGATAAATAGCCAAAAGATTGCACTACCTACGCAGCAATTTTCGTGTAAATCCACTTTCGCAGATTTGTAAATTTCCTGAAATTTCCGGTAGAGGGTATTTCCGGACCAGTATACGGAAATTTTTTTAAATGGTCAGATAATACCGTAAGTCAATAATTTGCTATTTTAGAACTTGTTTCGATCGTTTTGAGTGTTCTGGTGATCGAAAGCACGGGTAAGAGCGAATGTCCGAAATCCCCCCCCCTGTCCGGAAATCCCCGCCCTTACCTTACAGTGATGCCTTTAATAATCCCGCAAGTGGTTTCTCGGAAAAAGTTCAATTCTTCGATTATAGCTAGTTTGTTGTGCACGTGACTCACTGCCGTATATGATTCCAGCGGCCGCGTAGTCTCGTGCCCAGACGCCCACCTACTGGAAAAGCGTCTGGCGATTTTGCGCAGGATGCAGGATGCTCGGTCTTCATTAAAAAGTACCAGCTAATTGCGTTTTCGTCAGGAATTTCAATGAAATTGCAATTTTCTGTTATAACACGTGTTAGTCATCAAGCTTAATATTCGAGAAAGGTGAAGAGTGAAATGGCTACTTGTACTGTCCAGAGACCTAGACGTATCTAGTGCCGCGGATCGGCATATCGATTTCGAGTACTGAGCTAGGAGCTATTCTTCTGAGTGTCGTCCAGAAAGTGGGTTACCGCCTAGTCTCGCGGGCCTCGAGTGAGGCTGGCCCGCGAGACTAGGTTACCACCGTGCTAGGGATGACCAGAAGGCAGTGCAAGCGTTTGTACTTGGGAAGGATGTCTTTTTACAAACAAAGAGCGACTGTCCATCACGAGGCCTGGGTCTTCGCGAATCGAACAAAGAACTCGAATTCCATGGCTAGCTACCCGACTACGGTGGGTGAATAGTTCGTCAAGACAATGGCGCTAGTTCTTTCCCACAGACAAGACAACGATCCTTTCTCCCCAGTGCATGCCAGTAGCGCACTCTATTGCCATGCATCTGCTGAGCTAGCATAACTTCTCACTATGCGTAAATAAGATTAGCGGTCCAATTACGTATCCGCTAAACTATGAATATTTAATGAAGCCCGAGGATTGTGACGCTAGACTGTTCGACGGAGGCGCGGCGGGCGTGGTCTGGGCACGAGACTAGCGGCCGCGCGGACCAGTGATTCCAGTTCGAGTTGCAGTACACCACGCTAAAGTATTGTTCCATGTCTCATGTCTGAGAATAGATTGCCTGGACAAATTTTCCAGTGAAGGTGTCAATTGGCAGGGAGGTTTATGGCTTGTCCCTGCAAAGATCTTTGCTCGTCTTTGCCAAGCTTCATGAAGGCTTGGACCCTGTCTTTTTCTGTGATTTTTTCATTTCCTGTGGGTGGGTGGGGTTTATGCACGTGCGCGCGCATACTCGGTTTGCGTAGAGCATGCGCAGTACAAGCGTACACGCGTAAGTACTGTTCTTAGCTGGCGAAAGCAGTGGCGACTTACTTTACGTTAAAATCTATCTCTGAAGCATTCGTTCAGTATAACTATCATGCCAGGGCGCGATGTGTTAAATTGGACTTGGAGGCGATTCTTGCACACGTACACGGTCATCAGGAAGCGGTGCAGTGAGACAAACCAATGGCGAATGAAGGTGAGGGGGTAGCAGATGTCTCTCTTGAATGAAGCTACATACTTGACAGTGCATTTTCAATATGTCTTGCAATTGTACATGTAGGTGCTGGAGACTCAAAGATTTCCCTTCACTACAGGCTTGGAAAGGTATGTGGCAGGTTCCCATAACAAGCATGATTCCATATAATACCAAACCATGTATGGTGGCATGCACCGCAGAACATGTACCCTGACTTGGAGAGTTTTGTGTTGACCACTAAGAAAGACTCACCTTTCATGTTTGAAACTGATCAGCAGCCCAGAAAAGGCCACTTGTCACTCTTGCCTACCAAACATTTGCTGCCAATGACATGGAACCAAAGACAGAACTTACAGTAACAGTAAATGTATGGCTGCTAAACAATGTTTTTTGCTTGCTTTTCGGGTACATACTCACCACTGTAGGAGCTGTTTGATCCAGCAAGCAATGATTTAATATTAAGGCACATGCATGCATGCCCAAAAATTAATATCAAGGACCCTGACCAGCTGCTACTATACTTGGATTAATGTATCCCAGGCTCCTATCAAGTTCTGGTGCCTGGTTGTTTCTGAGGATAATCTATATGTTGTGAAGACCAGCTTAGCCAGCAGTGGCTTAGTATAAATGTCGGCTATAATACAGTCAGATCACATTCTAATCACCCGCATGGAAATTAGATCATCTATACAGAAATGAGAAATTTAGTGGTCTGATAGTCAAAAATGCATACCTAGCTTGCTCGCTTTCAGCTAATGCTCATGAACTGGCAAAGCATATGGAGAGCAGGGGTATATGTTGACAGCATGAACAAAAAATCCACATTAACGAGTGCTGGAACAAGTTTAAATTTGGATGCTAAAAGAATGGGAAGCAACACCATCAGAGTTTGTCTAGCAAAGGGCAGCAAAGAAGTTGACTATCTACACATATACATGCACAATTACATTAGTATACTGTATTTCCCGTGATTAGACGCTGTGGCTACTAACTATTTCATCACGGTATTTTCTGCGGCTACTATTCAAGGGTGGTGACTATTTGAAGGCAGTGTTTATTACACTGGACAGTTTGCTAGCCACAAAGGAATGCACAAACGGCACTTTTAATCTGTTTCTTGGCTTTCTTTGAAAGCCCTTTATGCCTGAAAGTGATCGGAAAGCCATCACATGCTACAATACTAGCCGTTTTCCAGCACGATGTATAGATTCACAGGAATGCAGCCTCAGTCGGGCTCCGATCCTTTTGTAAGTATTTTACTCTACTCTTGGCTGCAGCTACAATATTTTGCAGACCTGAGCCTTGTTCACATTGTAACAGCCACGGCACTATTCAAAGGCGGTAACTATTTTGCTCAGCACTTCCAGAGGTGCGGCTAGAATTCAAGGGGGATGACTAATCAAGGGCAGCGTCTGATTGTGGAAATACAGTAATTATAATGTACAAGTACATGTTAAATTTCTCATTTGAGTCTGATCCCCAACTGATTCACTGTGTGCAGGGTTCTAATGAAGGAGGGCTTTGAGCACCAAAAGTGGGAAGAAGAGGAACTTGGTGCAGAGGGTGTGTGTGAAGGGAAACTGCTGGGAAGCCGCCATAATTCCTTCACTGTCTGTAACTGTGGCTGTGGATGCAGTGTGCATGTCAAAACCGGAACAGATTGGGCAAAGTAGTGCCAACAGTGCAATGGAAAGACCACTGTCTACTGTACATGTGGATCTGATCATTTTCAATCATCTACTGTACAGTACACTAGTGTAAAGTCCCAATGTCCATGGACCACGTTCATAGAGGGGCAAATGTGCAAATGTTGCCTGCATAAATTATAGCAATGTGTAACATGTACGTCAGTCACCCACCATAAATATATTATCTGATAGTGTACTATCCTTATACCAGGCATCCCAAGTATTTTTATCTTGACAGGAATAAATCTCTTTGTGCTGCAAAGCACTATCTAGTGCTGGAACTAAATCCTATAATACCTTTCTCTTATAATACATATGTGAAACTTTCTTAACTCTGTAAATACACTAATAACATAATTACAGCTGACTGACAATAATTGTGTTTCCGTGATTGTATCTTCCGCCAGATGAAGCCATCCACTGTTACCTCTGTCCAGGCTATGAAGTCACAGAGCCCACATCTAAAACTCAAAATGACTTGGCCTGGGAAAAGGTTAGCACCATCATAGATGTGCATGCGTGCCCTGCATGGTCTCATTCCAAGAATTTTATTGTAATATGCAAACAGAGTGCAATATCTTATAATTATCTCTATACTTAATAAGAGTGATCAATTAACTCGTATTGTATTAACACTTGGAAGACTATTGACAGATATTTAACCTACAACTGCCCAAAGGTTTTACCAGTTATACTAACTGGCCCATCCCTAAGGGTTAATAATACAGTTGACCATGCAAATGTTAGCCCATACACATCTTTTCATTTTGGACATAGCATCTCTATTGCATGGGAATATCAACTCCTCTAGTCATGGTTTATATTCCTAAAATTGCATATACCACACAGGTCCTACTGTCAGTTTCTGCCATGGTTTGTCATACATCTAGTTTCTCCTTACAGTTTCAGTATATGACTGCACTCAGTACATGACTGTGTTCAGTATGGCTCTATGCTTGTAGCAGTTCTTTAAGGCCTAGACAGTATACTCTACGTATAACCTGTAACCCACTATTTTAGTGTTCCAGAGCACTTTTTGATGCGGTTTTTGATGATCAAGCTCCTCTCATTGTAATGGAGCTACTCGATACAAATCTTCGCAAAGCATATCAGATTGGACAGCTTTCTGATGCTAGCAAGCTGCCAATATTTCGAGATATAGCCTATGCTCTTCATTTTCTTCATGAACAACAAGATCCTATAATCCACCGTGATGTGAGTGCTCCGAATGTCCTTCTAGAAGGACTTCCGAATGGAATGTTCCGGGCCAAAGTTTCTGACTTTGGATCAGCCAATCTGGCTAGGCAAGCCAAAACCATGGGAGAGGGTGCCATCATGTACGCTGCACCAGAAACTCTCCCTCAAGCTCACAATCCAGACACTCCTCCACTACCACAGACCACAAAAATAGATGTCTACAGTTACGGCATTCTCCTTTGTGAGGTCATTGTACAAAAGGAACCTGCTCCATCCCAGTACAAACGCATGCTACAACAGGTCAAACGACAGTGGTTACCTGTGCATGAATTAATTATTTTGTGTACAAAACGTGAGGCAGTGGATCGATTAACAATGGCTGAAGTGCTCGGTAAACTTACTAAAATTTCCCGATCCAACCCCCAACCTCAAAATCAATTTATGCACACAATGTAGTATCATGCAAGATGTAATTATCATTTTTGTATAAAAGATGTAATTATTACCACAGCTGATTTTGTTCACACATAATATTGGAATAATAATAATTATTAGAGTGCATAGTTTCTTCATTGTACATAAAATTTTCCATTCATGATTCTACTGTTACACAGCTACATGGATCTCAGATGATAGATCGCTCATGCCAACTACATGTAAATAATTTGAGTAAACCCCATTGAATGTACACAGGTATATACATACAAGTTGCAACTGGCCCGTGTCTGATCCTGTGTTACAGTGTACTAGTAGCTAATTTTTGGGGCGCCAGAAACAACCTCAGATTATATATTGTAATCTTGTGAGCCCTATGAGGGACAACCATTTTATAACTACTAGGAGTGCATAATTATGTGAGAAGCTTCTCACATCATTATACACTCCTGTAGTTACATGCAGTGTGTCGGTATAATCGCATACACCTCACAACATTCCTGAGGGAGTATACCTCCAGTGGCCATGACTCCACATGCAACATCTTTCCCACCCCAAATGATAAATCCTGTATAAAACTCTGCTAGCATTATTTTACTAGTATGTACACTAGACATGCATATGCCTGACCTCATTCCCAGGCTCCCCTCCCACGCATGCAAAAAATGTAAACTATTGAAAGCTGTTGTACTCGGCATAGTTCTATTTTGAAAGGGTTGTTTTGTGGTCAATAATTGGAGTATAGCTAGCTACACATTTTTTGTCAGGATGATAATGAAATGGTCAGTTGGAATTTCAAACATACTGAAGCATTAATTGTATTGGGGGGTAAACGGCTAAAGAGTGAAGACTCATACTACATATTACAATTAAGACTCATAATTAGTTGTTTGCCGCAATCAATGCAATCTATAAGGAGAGGCAGATTACAAATACAAATATGACACAAAGGTAGAAGTATTTTTATAGGAAAATAAGACTGAGATACTGATACAGAGGTGTTTAACGGTTTTACACCTAGTGTATTGACAAATACCTCTGTATAAAGCGACTGGAGGTAGTTTAGTGACATAAAAACATGGACACGGTATCACGTGAATAGACACGATAGACAGCAGCTGCACTTTTGCTGGCAATGCTGGTAATGATTGTACCAAAGTAATTCTCAGATCTCAAGGATTCCTAATTTAATATATAATTTTTCCGACATCCCACTTGACTCTGGAGCTATGTGTCTTAAACTTTGGTTAATTTCACGAAATCTCAGAGCTGGTACCACACAATATACACTTACAAGCTCATTCACTCCTGTAGCTCAACTATGCTTGCAGTAAGGAAAAGCAGTCCTTATGGATATATTAAAACTTGGCTGGAAAAGAATTAATCTTATACCCAGATCACCTAGTTTATATTGTAATCTTTGGCTAATACATCTTGGGCAGTGAGAACAGTAAGAAAAGAGTATAAAAATTCTGTAACATGAAGTTCAATGCTGGCAAATTACAAAATTTATATGATGGTGCACAAAGGCATGAGTAGCTACCCTGCAGTCAAATCATGCAGGGGGAGCAGCATGATGCCAAGCTCCACTTGAGCTGACACAACCACTGGCAGATAACAGCACGATTCTTGATAGCTATGTAGAGTATGCTGTTAGGTGATGGTAGCCAGGACAGTTTCTGTGTGGAAACAATAAACCAGAGTCAACATCACAGATACATGAATTAATTACTGGTCAGAATTACAGGATTCTACCCAGGCCTTCCGCCCATATTTTATCTCATAGCCGTATGTGGACTGGAGGCCTGAGTACGAGGTTAGTGTACAAGGTTATTGCATTCCAGAATGAGTCATATGCACTGATGTCATGAAAATGTGACTGCGTGGCAAAAATGGAATGGTGTGCTCAATAGCACTGGAAGGAAAGTAAGTATACCAGCTATCGCTGTGGAGTAGTTATGGTGGATAAATCCGTCACTTACAGCATGTACTAAAAGTTTAACTTCCAAGCACTTATTTCTGTGTTCACTGTAGAACCTGCCACTCAGCTTTTGCCACACGCAAGAGGAAAACTGTTGCAGCTGAAAAACCATTCTTTTACAATGTGCGACAAAACTGGAGCCTGGGAACGTGACTAAATGAATGTAACTGGATTATATATAATAGCTGTATAGGTACTTACTACAACCCATTTGTGAAGATGGTATGTCTAAAACAGTGGGTGAAGGAAGAGTAGCTAGCTACAGAGGTTTGCAAGTTGGACAGAGCAAATGCGCAGTGGCTGCTCAATTAAGTTAGGCTGTCTAGAACAAAGGTTAACAGATTACACAGTTAACAACTGTCAATACTCATTTGCCTATTGCAATGGACAACCAACATGCAATCCTCTGTATCCCCAATTTCTATCCAGCACGGATCACTTGTTGTGTCTGTACCAGCACACTTGCACACTTCCGGTGTGCATTACCGACAGGCAGTTGGAAGACCTTATGCTAAAGTTGTCTTCCATGGACGTTTGACGAGTTGAAAGAAGGACCTGACAGATCAATCGTTGCACTCGGACAATCGGCTAAAACTGCTTATTAGTTAATTACGAGCATGTGATACGTGATATGGCGTGTAATAGAGCACACCAGAAGTGTGCAAGAGTGTCTGGACCCACTTCTTCCGGTGCATATACTGCAAGTAATCCGTGCTGGGTAGAAGTGGGGGAGAGATAGCTACTAAGACTAACAGTAGGTTGCCACTCAGTAGCTAGTAGTCAGTTACCATTAGTGAGGCAGCTGTATGTTCCAATAATGATATCCATTGGGAACCCCTTGGGAAGATCACTCAGATTGGACTCTTTCCTGCAGAGTAGATAAAGCAACAGAAGGTGGCATGAGGAATCATCAAGGCAATTCTCAAATATTTTCATTTTCGATATGTAAACTCAAGTGATCAATTATTAGAGTATCTTATATATTTTTAATATCTGCTAAAGCACACTGAATTTATCGTCTTCTATAAAGAGATTTGACAGAAGTTTATGCCTGCATGGCCTTGCTCATTATAATTATATTAACTGATTGGCCACTTTGGTATGACAAACATTTTGACAATAGTTTTTTAGTTCTGAAAACTCATGCATGTCCATGCAGTACAAAGTATGTGAAAGTAAATGCCACACAAATACAATACGAGACATACAAGATATACATTATACTCAAGTCTTAATTTTATGGCATAGCTACTACACAATTTGCCAGAAAACATTATTATAAAATATAAATTTTGTCTTTGGCAGAAGTTAGGTATACTGGCAGCAAAGTTTCAAATCGTGAGGTCCAAACTAGACATGGTCATTAATTACTTCTTGGTTGCAGTAATAAACAACATAGCATAATAGTTATCAGATGCTTCTTGTGAAACGTTGACACCTGTGGTATCTCGAAGCTGTCGCTTTAGAGAGATGTTGTAGAAGCCAGCTTTCTCCAGTGTGCTCCTTATGAAAGATTCTGTAACGGTGAGAGAAACAAATTTATATGCTCCTACCATGTAAAACTGAGTTGGAGCATTGTCTTCTCCTTCGACACAGCTTAAAACAATCCTACCACCAGGCTTAAGCAATGTGGACAATTTTGTCATAGCAACCTCATACTCTTCCAAAGAACTACAAGCGCACTCCAGACACAATAAAGAAATAATGACATCATAGGGACCTTCATATCCACTCTGGATTGGAGGATCCATGTGGACGTCACATTTTACCACGGCTTTTATGAGTGTGCGAACATCTTCCTGCCGCTTCGCAACCTCCTCCTCACCCAGCCCCTCCAAACTCTGCACCACGTACTTGAAGAAAGGAGTCCAGTCATGAGCCTCGGGAGCTTTCTTCAACCAACCCTGCAAAGCTTCACAATTCTTTTCTGAATAATCTGCGAGTATTATCTCAGAGGCTTGAAGTGCAGCACTTATGGCATACAAGACAGTTGGTCCAGCTCCATAATCGAGCACCTTCAGACCAGAAGACTTTGAACCATATGAGCGGTAGAACTCATGAAGAAGCTTCAGTAGCTCAGCATGAACCTCTGTGAGATTATCATAGTAGTAGTGTAAATACGCTTGTGGGTCAAACTCATTCCGATAACTCTCTCCTGAAGATACTCCTAGGTTACTTGAAGCCATCACACATACGTATCTGTGATATAGGGAAGCATTGAAGATTGGAAATAGATCATTCCAAATCCACTTGTTTTTTCTCTATTGCAAAAGTATAAAGGTTACTTTAGCTCAGTTAGTAGCTGCGCTACCAAACACAGGCAGTTTCTCCTAGTTAAATGTAGCTATCCCAAAGATGTGACATATAGCTTAATGAGCTCAGTGGGTTCTCCTGTTCCCTGAAATTGGAGAGCTATAATAGTTTTTAAAATGGTGCCATACAAGTACAGCTCCAGTTGATAGAACATGAGACTACACAAGTAGGTAAGGTGAAACATGCACATGGGCTTGATGAATACGAGTATGTCGGGGCCTCTGAAGTTTAAAAAAGTAGCAGCACTGATGCTTTTTGTTCATGGCTACCTGATTTGCAGCTATACAATAAGGTAATTGTCACAGTTAGCTATCACTGAGTGATTTTTGAATGGTTGCAAGTAACAAAGCTATAATAGACCCAGAATTTACGGTGAGTTAGTGAGGTCTATGGCCATAGGCCTACTGCATGCACAACTTTACCAGGAGCACTTTGCAAAGACCCCACGAGAGCGATTCCTGACACCTTTAAAAAGTTTAGTGAGAAAAATTTCCGCGCTTTGCACAGGTGGGGGCACACTGGGCTGCTTCGCAGCCTGACTCCTTCAACCGGGAGTCTTTATTCGGTGGACTGGAATGGACCACTGGACTACTGGAATGGACTGGAATGGACTACTGGAACATGCCTGTCACAAGTTTGAAGTATGAATCACCATCGTACACATGCATGCGCGCGCGCGCACTGCTAAAAAGGAAAGGTTATTTTAACAGTTGCTGGAGTTGCATCATTATCATTTTATGCTACACAGTTTTTGTAAGGAAACAATGTTCTGCTGATTGTGCCTAACTTATATGGCTATTATAGTATGGATATAGCTCATGATCACATGCCAGATGACAATCTGTTCATCAGTTATAATCATGACTCTCTACTACACTGATGTAGCCAGCGCTAGCATAGTACACAGCTTTGACAGGAAACGATGCATTTCAGACATATGGCTCTGATAACGTGGCATATGGTCATGCACATGTCAAAGTGCTGCAATATCACATATCAATGACAATAATGTCCATTGTCTGTATTAGCTGCAACTCTAGTAACCAAAGGATAATGCATACACAGAAGTGTTGCAGCTATAAAGTGGCATAGAACTAGCCTCATTTCCAGGCCCCCACTTTATATGGTTGCACAAAGGTAAGTGTTAGTATATGTAATAGCATGGTTTGGAGTGAAATTTGGGATAAATCATACGAGTAATGTACCAAGGATGGGGTTAAATTACACGAGGTGAAGCCGAGTGCAATTTACCATCCTAGGTTCATTACGAGTATGATTTATCCCAAATTTCACTCCAAACCATGCTATCACATGCTAATCTTATAGCTCCCAACAACAGTGAAATTTCACATAGCAACAGTGAAATTTCACATAGCAACAGTGAAATATCAAGAAGAGTGAATAATTTCATTGCTTCAAATAGGAGTTTACCATTAGCTCTAAAATAGCTATGAGATTACCGAATAAAGCGGGGCCTGGGAACCACGCGGGACTAAGTCTCACGACAGACGCTGTATAACCTCGGTACAGGGCCCATATCTATATTATTAGAGAGTGGATATTAATCAGTTTGTATTATCCACGCTTGATACTTGCGCTAGACCATTTCCATTTCCATTTCCGTTTCCATTTCCATCGTTCCTAGTTTTACCACTGCCCATTAATATCTCATTTGAGTAATTGCAGAACCAGGTTACTGTCCGGTCCAAGCCCCACCTTCCCCCCTAACAAGCATTTTCTGAGATAAGTAGCCATTCCAGTAATCCATTCCAGTATTCCAGTAGTCCATTCCAGTGTTCCAGCAGTAGTCCAGTGGTCCATTCCAGTCCACCAAATAAAGATACCCCCTTCAACCCCGCCACACTTTTCCACCCCGGTGCTACTTGAACCCCCCTTTTCAAAATCCGCCACTGAGCACCTATTGACACTTAACCTAGCCTGGCTCAAGCTGTACAGATCTGCAAAGAGATGATTATAGTGAAAACAATAGAGCCAGCAAAGCACACGCTTTAGCAAGGTCACATTACACGTTACAGGGAATCCTTGGTACAAGGAGAGACCCGGCTGCAACGCTGATTACCGACATGCTATGTATCGATGACAGAAATTAAGGGAAAGCCGAGATGTATCCTCAGAGGCTCCAGGACACAATATCCCTACACCTCATAATTCACGCGAAGGCTCGCGGACACAATGATACATTTGCTAGTAGTTTTGCCCATGACACACACGAGCAAATGCGGAGAACTGCTCGGTTTGCTACCCGACCCGGGGTTCAATCGAACCTTTGTAGAGCCGTTATGTAGCGCTGACAACTTGCGAAAGAGTGTCTTGTCACCTGCCTTTACAGAGCCTCAGTACCGGTCACACTAAGGGGGCGTCTCCGAACCATTTTGCCGAAGATAACGTCATTGTGACGTTAAGGGGGGGAGGGGGTCAGGGCCGTGACGTTAACATTATGTACCATGCTTGCATGGCTAGAAATGTACAAATTACCCTACTTGGCATCCTTTTATGCAGCAAGGAAAGCTTTCTGTGCAATAATTGGTGCAGTAGGTACGAGTATGTCATTGTAAGGCACCCTTGGGTGTGACGTTATGAAGGGGGGAGGGGGGGGTCAAAACGTAACGTCACAATGACGTTATTTGGACCAATAATAGTTTGGAGACGCCCCCTAAAGTCTTACTGGTCACAGCTAAAGATGGCTGCAATGGGCATGTGGTTTGGGCCGCATGCCAAGATCATTAGATTCCACAAATTCATTTCCTGTGAGCGCTGGAGATGATTATTGGTACAACATCGATGTGTCTCGTACACAAGAAAAGCCACTTTTTTTTTGCAAACTCACAGTTGTTGTTTTTTTCGCATGAAAAAAACAAACATTTTTTTACAACATGCAAAATAAACTAGGACTAGTAGGAGTAGGAGACTGGGAACGAGGCTAGCCTTCTATCACATAACACAATCTTACCCCCAGGCTTAATTTTATCATGGTGACCTCATACTCTTCCAAAGAACTACAGACACAGTGAAGAAAGAATAACATTATAAGGAGAATCAATGGCAAAAGGAGACCCTAGCCTCGGGGGTGTGGCCTGGGTACGAGGCTAAAGAAGACCCCTGCAACGTTGATTAGCTGCATACACATGTATCGATGACGGAAAAGGGTGGCAGAATGCGACACAATGTCTCAACAATTCACACGAAGGCTTGCCTCCACAAAGATATATTTGCTAGTAGCTTTTATGTAATAAACTACCAATCAGTGCAGTTTTCCCATGAGACACACGAGTAACTGCGGAGAGCCTTGGTGGAGCTGTTCACGATAGAACTACTCTTGTGTTCAGCAAACACTGTCTTATTGGCACCACACTAAACGCCCCCGCCACACAAATTCATTTCCTGTGGGTGGGTGGGGCTGATGCTTCTTCTTCTTCTTTGTAACCTCCAGTAAAGGAGAGTACCCTGTGTATAGGGGTTGCAAAATCTGATCACAGTCAAGTGTCAGGACTAACTGCTAAAGCGTTCCTGCGGGATCTTAAGCAGTCCAGGAAGTCAATACAGAACAACTGGAAGTCGATGTCACTGATCCACTCCACACCAGACATAACATGGAAAAAACGGTGAGGGTCACGTGCTGGATCCGGGAGAAGAGCCTTCACCGAGGAGGGGGCTTCCCCAATAAGTTCGTTACGGTACTCACGCAGGGCGGGGCAGGAGGCAACAAAATGCAGGGAGTCTTCCCGAAGAGCACCACACAGTTTACAGGAGGGGTCATTTGGAGATCGCCCGTTTCGACGCAGCCTGAAACGACTCGCATCTGCTTCCAGACCATCACAACCGGTGAGCAGTCTTATCCGAAAGTTATTACGCCGGGTTCTGTGTATGTCTGCCAGAGTCGCGGCCCAATGCGGAGCAGGTTTCCCGAGGGGGAGATCACACAACCCAATGGGCAAATTGGAACACTCATTGGTGAGAGATAGATTCGATTGAATAGAGAGGAGGCGTCTAGTAGATATCTTCCAACTACTGTGCGTGCGCTGACTGTGAAGAAGCTCTATGATGGAGGGTAGGTTCAAAGAACTCAACAATTTGGACCACTCAGGGATGCACCCAGAAGTGGGATTACAGCTGATACGGTATTCCAATAGCCTACGGGGAAGGGCAGAAGGGTTCATGGTGGCGATGGAGTTAACAAAAGCTAACTGTCTCTGGGCTATATAAGATGAGATGCATTGAGATCCAAGCAGGTTACGAAGAGCAGGTAAAGGGCACCGGGTTGGCAAACCTTGGATGGTACGAAGAATTTTGGAGTGTGCCCTCTCAAGCATAAGTAGCTCAGTTTTGGTAAGAGACCAAAGCTCTGATCCGTAGAGGGTAATTGGCAAACAGAGCGCTTGATAGAGACGGTACGAGGTAATAGGATGGAGACAACCAAAACGTGAACCAACTCCATTTAGGGCAAAAAAGGCACTGCGACCAGCGGTACACCTCTCAGAGGTTCTCGGGAAAGAGGAGGGGTTAACTGTACGTAAGACACCCAGATGATGGTACTCATTGGACTCCTGGATTACTGCGCCATCCAGCGTCCACCTTCTAGAATTTCTAGCTGCCGCACGGCATCTTGGAGCCTCACCAAAGACCAAAACGGCCGACTTCTGTGCGTTAAAGGTGTATCGCCAAGCACGAGCGTAGCTCGACACTATGTCCAGCATGGCTTGAAGGTCTTCTGGAGAATCCGCGATTAAAGCGAGATCATCAGCATACATTGGGGCGCCACAGTAGTTGTCACCAATCATAACCCCATGACCAGATTCAGACAAGATATCAAGCAGCTCGTCCACAAAGACGGAGTATAATAGAGGCGATAGAATTGCCCCTTGACGGACACCTTGAAGAAGCGGGAAGGAATGAGAATGCGAGCCGGAGTAAAGGACAGAGGATGAGGCATCGGAATAAGAATTATTAATCAGATGCCACAAACGATGGGGGATACCTTTTCGATGGAGTTTGACCAGCAGACCCTCATGCCAAACGGTGTCAAAGGCCTTTGAGACATCCAGAAAAGCCACATAGGCTTTCTTCTTCTGATCCCTCAGGTGCTGGATTGATTCTTGAAAAATGAATGCAGTGTGCAGACAACTGCGCCCAGGACGAAAACCACCTTGTAGGGGATTGATTGATATGGTTGGAGAAATTAGGTCAAGAATAATTTTCTCGAAGACCTTACTAACATTGGAAAGAGTGGAAATGCCCCTATGATTAGAAGGAATAGACAAGTCCTTATCATGACCCTTAGGGATGGGGATGACGTAGCCAACAAGGAAGGACGAAGGGACGTGGCATGTGGCTAAAATGGCATTGAATAAAATGCAAAGATGATCCATTAGAAGGGGGCAAGCATACAGAAGGTGCTCTGGTGCAATTCCATCTGGGCCAGCGGCTTTGTGAGGTGACAGAGATTTAACGGCCTGTACGATCTGGTTAATTGTCAGCGAAATATGGCTACTTGGTGGTTGACTGGCTAGCTGCTGGAAGTCGTGGAGGATATTAGACTGGAACGTAGAATCAAAGTTGTCATTAGGAGAGGGGGTGGCAAGTTTGCTAAAGTAGGACCCCCAACCTGTTAGGATATCGTTACCAGTGTAAGTGGTACCGTTGAATGAAAGGTGAGGAATTGACTCAGCAACATGACCATTTGCCCTTCGGATGTCACGGAAGAGTTTTTTGGAGTTGGTGCTGTGGAGGCTAAGAGAAGTATAGAACTCCTCGCGCTGCTCTTTGCGATGCAATCGAAGGCAGGCTCGGAATTGACCTTTGGCTTTCTTATAACTGGCACGTACAGGATGGTCGTCATTCCTAGGTCTGCCTGCTGCCTTCCACTGCTTATAGGCGAAGTTAGCACCTCGCTGAGCCACTTTTAGACGATCGCTCCAGGCTGGAATTTCATGGGAGGCAAAGCGCTTGTGAGGGAGATTGTCGGAGGCCACCTTTGTCATAGCATCAGTGAGTGCTTTAAGATGTACATCAATCAGGGAGGGGGAGGCAACAAAGTCACCTAGGTCTCGAAGAGGGATGACTCTGATGGCATCTTCTAAAGGGATCGTGTATAAGTCGGAGATCTCTGAGGAGGTAAGCTTATCCCAATTCGGACGGGGACGCTCTTTATTATGACCTGCATGAGAGCAGAGGCCACCCCTGGAAGGCATGAAACAGATGTTGAAGCTGGATAGGATGGGGAGATGGTCAGACATATTCAGAGGGGCCTCATCTGCGACTGCGCAATCGCTGAAACAGGCTAACAGATGAGATGGACAAAGGATGTGGTCAATGGTAGATGACGAACCATGAGCTTCGCTGGTGTAGGTGGAAGTGGCCAGGGAGGGACTGATGTGGAGATGAGCAGACAGGAAATTCCACCTGTTAAGATAACGAGAGAGAATACGTCCTTGTTCATTACAGGGTGTACACGCCATTGGGCCACCATCCGGCCCCAAATCAGCATTCAGATCGCCAATAATGATAATATCATTATCTAAACCATACACCTCAAGAATGGAATCAATCTGGTCCAGGCACTCTCTGAAATCATCTGTACAACCTGAGCGGGTAGGAAGGTATGCAGATAGAATGCAAAGAGGGCGTGTAGCAGTCCGAATTTGGATGCCCACAACCCTATGGGAAGATATTTGAGTTAGCCGCTTAACGTGTTGATCCAAACATTTGCGCCAAGCAATGGCAGCTCCACCGTGCCCTCTGATGTTTTTGGGCACGCAGTAAAGGTTATCCTCAGCTTGGGGAGCGGCAATGGCATAGAAGTTGAAGTCAGGGTGGAAGTTTCTGATAACATTCAATTCATAGTTATGCAGCCAGTGCTCAGAAATACCAAGAACATCAAGACTGCCAAGAATGGAATACACATATGTAGAGTTACCCTTGATACCGCGGACATTTAAACAACCAATGCGCACAACAGAAGGATCTGTAGAAGAAGGGCCAAATCTATTGGAGTCGCAGCAGGGATCAGAAGGTGAGTCAAAAGTTGGTGTGACAATGGATGGAACTGAGGAGGTTACATCTGAGGGTGGGAAGTTGGAGTTGGAGTTACATGATGAGGGGACAGAAAGTGGGGGGCTGCAGAGCAGGGTTGGTTGAGAGGGACGACATTCCTGGGGAGGAACGGAGGAGGAGCCATGACCAGTAGCTGAGGGTGGCTGGGGAACCAAGGGGGAGGGGGACCGGTGGTCGCCCCCTGCCCAACCCCTAAAAAAGGAAGAGATGCAGGGTGGGCAGAAATAGGAACTTGAGTTTGACTGAAAGTCGACTGGTGTAAAGGCTGGGATGAAGGGGCATAGTGGGTGCTAATGGCCTGCCTCATAGAATCCAGTTGGGGAGGTAATTGGATGCTGATAGGGGGCTGGGACAGGAGCTGAGACGCAGAAGCAGAGTGCTGAGGCGGCACCTGGGTACTGCAGGAAGGAAGGGATATATTCTGAGCCACAACAGGAGGTGCCGTGAACTGAGACTGGCTGGAGGGGTGCTTCGGAGAGAGGGAATGGGGGGTAGGGCTAGTAGGCTGTTGAGAAGGGAGAGGAGGATTGGAGGGGTGAGCTTGAGAGGGGATCTGCTTGGCCAAGGATGACTGCCTCGGTCGATCCTTCAGTTGGGATAGGAGTATCCATCTGGGGTCTGGACGAAACTGTTCCCATTTACCGCCAATGCTGGTCAAGACATGATGATGGGCAATGAGAGTGAACCACCAGATGGTGCCACGGGGCGTAGACCTGGATGAGTGCTTGATTAGGACAGAGTTGGCACAATCAGGTACAATACGACTGATTGTCCGGCGAATCTCATCAACAGTTGTTCTCCGAGAAGTCCCCCAAATAATCTGAAATTTCTCACTTAGAGGGGGTATGTTGGAACAGCATTGAGCAGATGTTTCCTGGCCAGACAGAGGGGTGACTGGGAGATGAGGATTGCTGGAGGGCCCAAGATGACTGCCATGGTAGGCCTCGGTGGAAGGAGGCGCAGAAAATACCTGACCAGCCGAAGGAGTGGCAGAGCCATGCGGGACCTTGGGGGTCTCATGGGGGCGATCACGAAGGGCCTTGATGAGAGACCAGTTGCACTTCTCAAGTTGGCACCAGTTCTGATCAAGTGAGAGAAGGGCAGGCTCATTGGCACTGATGGTAAACCACCATGACAACCTTTTACCCAGACGACGGAGGGAGCGAGATATTGAGATGTTGGTGTTGGAGTTGGCGATGATAGGTGTAAGGGCCACCCGAACATCCTCCACTGAGCATTCCTTATGAGTCCCCCAAATAATCCGAAACGACGAATGAGAGGATTTGATGGGCTTAGAGACAGAGATGCGAGAGTGAAAGCTGGTACTGGTAGAAGCACGCTTGGATTTTGGCCTCTGGGGACGGCTACCACGAGCATCCTGCTGGAGACTAAGGACTTCGGCCTCAAGATCCAGAATCTGCCTCTGCAGCGGTTTTAGGTCATTCTTACTCTGAACCCTGGTGTCCTGCACCAGTTGTTCAAGAGAGAGTGTGCGTTGCTCAAGGGCTCTAAGAGATGCAAGTAGCTCATTGCAGCACAGGCAGGAAGTATTGGGAGATGAGGCAGGGCTAGAGCCTAGGTTAACACCTGGGCGGGGCTCGGCCGTGGACTCGTCCGAACATGGGCGGGGCTCAGCAGGTCCGACAACCGGGGGTTCCCCAGATGCCCTACAATCATCACAAATAAAGTCGAAGAGAGCAGCATCCTCTAGCGAGAGCCCATAGCAGCCTGAGTGGGCCCACGAGAGACATTTATCGCACTGCACCATGTGCTTCTTGTCATCAAACGTTACCCCGCATTTGCAGCTAACCGATTCAGGAAGCGGAATAAGAGTAGCATCTATAGAAGTAGGCGGAGTGACATCCGTAGAATTCACGGCAGCCAGTACCTGTGACAACTTATTGCCAGCGTTTTTCCTGTTCGAGCGACGAGCCATAATCGCGGCCAGGCAAGACTGGTAGCAAGACAAGAAGGCGGGAGGGAGTATGAACTAAACCTAGAGCTATAGAACCTTACAGAGGCCGGCCAGGCAAGAGCTACAAAAAGAAAACCAAGGTCACAAAGCTTAAAAAATGTATAAAAGGTAGAAAAATGATGACAAGTGTGTGTGTTTAAGTAAAGCTCAAAAGAACAAGCTACATGTACCCAGAAGAATTCTTTAAACTATTAAAAGCACACCTGCCAAAAAAGTAAAGAGATAAACGGGCCAGCCTTAAAGCTCCAGCGCAGTAGTCAGGATGTTCGAAGGTAGTTCCTCCCAATACTTCCGTTGTAGCGACTGCTGAACCGACGAATTCTCTTGAAACGATGAATCGATGCACGTGCTCGTACTCGTACGCGTCCGCGTACACGCGTAAGTACCGTTCTCATCAGGCATAGCTGGTGGCGACTTACTTTACTATCTCTGAAGCATTATTCCAATACAGCAATGCGCGATGTGTTAAATTGGACTTGGAGGCGATTCTTGCACACGTACACGGTCATCAGGAAGCGATGCAGTGAGACACTTGAACCCATGGCGAATGAAGGTGAGGGGATAGCTAGATGTCTCTCTTGAATGAAGCTACATACTCTGACAGTGCATTTTCAATATGTCTTGCAATTGTACATATAGGTGCTGGAGACTCAAACATTTTCCTTCACTACAGGCTTGGAAAGGTATGTGGCGGGTTCCCATAACAAGCATGATTCCTAACCATGAGTGGTGGCATGCACCCCAGAACATGTACCCTGACTTGGAGAGTTTTGTGTTCCAATGATGCCATAGTTGACCACTAAAAAAGACTGACTCACCTTTCGTGTTTGAAACTGATTAGCAGCCCAAAAAAGCCCACTAAACATTTAATTTACAGTAATAGTAAATATATTGGCTGCTAAGCAATGTTTTTGCTTGCTTTTCTGGTATATACTCACCACTGTAGGAGCTCTTTTGTTCAACAAGCATTGATTTAATATTAAAGCACATGCTTGCTCAAAAATTAATATCAAGGACACTGACCAGCTGCTACTACACTTGGATTAATGTGTCCCAGGCTTCTATCAAGTTCTAGCTAGTGCCTGGTTGTTTCTGAGGATAATCTATATGTTGCGAAGACTAGCTTAGCCAGCAGTGGCTTAGTATAATACAATACAGTCAGTGCAGACAGAAGTACACTCTAATCACCCGCATGGAAATTAGATCATCTATATGGAAATGAGAAATTTATTTTATTGGTCAAAACTGTATGCCTAGATTAAATTGCTCACTCTTAGCTAATGCTCATGAACTGGCAAAGCATATGGAGAGAAGGGGTATATGTTGACTGCATGAACAACAAATCCACGTTAACGAGTTAAATTTGGATGGGAAGCAGTGCCATCAGAGTTACTTTTTGAGTATGCAAAAGGCAGCAAAGAAGTTGACATCTACACATAATACATGCACAATTACATTTGTATACTGTACTTGTATAACAGCCACGGCACTATCGACGGCAGTAACTATTTTGTTCAACACTAGTGACTTGCAGAGGAACGGCTTGCACAGCCACAGTTACAGACGGTGAAGGAATTATGGAGGCTTCCCAGCAGTCTCCCTTCACACACACCCTCTGTACCAAGTTTCTCTTCTTCCAACTTTTGGTGCTCAAAGCCCTCCTTCATTAGAACCCTGCACAGAGTGAATCAGTTAGGGATCAGACTCTAATGAGAAATTTAAGTACATGTACTGTATTTCCGCAATCAGACACCGCCCTTGATTAGTCATTTCCCTTGAATTCTAATCGATGCAGTGTGGATGTCAAAACCGGAACAGATTGGGCAAAGCAGTGCCAACAGTGCAGTGGAAAGACCACTGTAAGTTGTCCACTGTGGATCTCAATCATCTACTGTGCAGTACACTGTAAAACCTCATGTCCATAGAGGGGTACATGCGCAATTGTTGCCTGCATAAATTATAGCAATTAATGTGTAACATGTATGTCACCCACCGCAAGTTATCTGGTATTGATCATCTATACGACATCTTGTATCAGGCATCCTAAGTAGTTTTATCTGGATAGGAATAAAATATGCAACTGTTGCCTGCATCAATGTGTAATGTGTAAACATACACCATTCACTGTAAGTAAGTGGTAGTGTATTATTTTTATACCAGATCTAGACAACCCAAGTACTTTCCATCTTGCACGTGTTAATAGCTAACGCTACTTTGTGCTGCAAAGCACTATCTAGTGCTGGAACTAAACCCTATATGCAAAATACATATGAGAAAGTTTCTTAACTCTGTAAATAATAACATAATTACTGTAACAGCTAACTGACAATTGTGTTTTCATGATTATATCTTCCACCAGGTGAAGCCATCCACTGTTATATACCTCTGTCCAGGCCACGAAGTCACAGAGCCCACGCCTAAAACTCAAAGTGACTTGGCCTTGGAAAAGTTAGCACTATTATGGATATGCTAGTGTGCCCTGCATGGTCCCATTTCTAGAATTGTGAAAATTGAGTATAATTTTTATCGCTATACTTAATATATACTACAGTTGACTGTGCATAAGTTAGCCCATGCATGCGGTCTCTCATCAGGGACTTCCCCACAACAGGATGGTTATTACCATTATAAGTAACCATTATAGGCCCACAAAATGACAGCTAGTCAGCTCCTGAACTCAGACATCTTGCTGCTGAACAACTCACCTTTTCATTTCTCAGTGATAAAATCATAGCATTGAATTTCCAATTAAGGAACCAATGATGCTATAAAACTTCAGTGAGGAGACTTACAACAATTGTTCTCCTTTTTTTTGTGAAAGGGTTGCAAGTGTTGTTGGTTCCTCTCTACGCTGATCATGACTAATGAGAGTTGCATGGTTTTATAGTGACAGTTTATGCCTACATGGCCTTGCTCATAATATTATATTAACTGATTGGCCACTTTGGTATGACAAACATTTTGGTGATCAATTTTCAGCTCTCAAAACTCTTGCATGAGTGCAGTGCGAAGTATGTGAAAGCAAAATGTCACGCAAATACAGTACAGACATACATTATACCAATTAAGTCTTACTTTTATGGCATACTACCGTCCCTTTAAATTTGCCAGGAAACATAATATAAAATTTGTCTTTGGCATAGGTTAGGTATACTGGCAGCAAAGTTTCAAATCACTGTGAGGTCCAAACTAGACATGATCATTAATTACTTCTTGGTTGCAGTAACAAATGACATAGCATAATAGTCAGATGCTTCTTGTGCAATATTGACACCTGGGTCTTCTCGAAGCTGTTGTTTGAGAGAGATGTTGTAGAAGCCAGCTTTCTCCAGTGTGCTCCTTATGAAAGATTCTGTAACGGTGAGAGCTACAAATTTATATGCTCCTACCATATAAAACTCGGTTGGAGTGCTGTCTTCTCCTTCGACACAACGTAACACAATCCTACCACCAGGCTTAAGCAACGTGGCTAATTTTGTCATAGCAACCTCATACTCTTCCAAAGAACTACAAGCGCACTCCAGACACAATGAAGAAAAAATAACATCATAAGGACCTTCATACCCACTCTGGATTGGAGGATCCATGCATAGGCATAGGAACACAATTTCCATTGGTGGGGCCAACTGACAAACCAACTAGGTGTTCTGGGGGCATGCCCCCAAATTTTGCAAATTATGATGTGCTAGAAAATTGACTTCATATTACCATCTCTGCCTATATACTATGCAGCTCATTCGTTCGCCGTTCGCTCTGATGTGCAGAATATTGTTGGGGAGGGGGGGGGGGGGGAGGGTGGACGGGGTCCGACACTAATAGGTTGGGGGGGCCATGCCCCCCCCCCGTTCTTTCGCCTGTGTATATATGTATACCAGATGAGACCACAATGCCTGCTGATATTGTATCTTTAGCATCTGACACCTCTCAGGCTCTTGGCCTACAATAAGGCAATTTCCGAATTGAACGTTGTTGGTAAACTGTTTTGTAAGATTTTAAATAATCGCTTGGTAATAAGATTAGAATCGGAAAAGGCTCTTCATGAGGGGCAGGCAGGTTTTAGAGCGAAAAGAAGTTGTGTTGATAATGTCTATACTTTGAACGAGATCATACAAGGCAGAATAAGAGAAGGAAAATACACTTATGCTTTTTTCTTAGACATCCAGAAGGCTTTTGATACGGTTTGGCACGATGGTTTATGGTTTAGGTTGTGGGAATTGGGTGTTAGGGGTAGGATGTGGAGAGTTATTAAGAAGATGTATGACATTACAGAGAGTGCTGTTTTACTGGAGGGGGAAAAATCCAAACCATTTGATATAAGCCAGGGGGTAGCACAGGGTTGTAGTCTATCGCCTATCCTATTTTCCATTTTTATTAATCAGTTACAAGATGAGGTTGAGAAAGCTGGGTTTGGTATAATCATTAAGAATGATGTTAAGGTTGGGGGACTAATGTTTGCAGATGATTTTGTTGGTTTAACTACTAATGCGGAGGATTTACAAAAGTTGATTAATGTAGTACAAGGGTTTTGTAACAAATGGAGGTTGAAATCTAACATCAAAAAGAGTGCTGTTGTGGTATTTTCTAAGGTGGCTATTACAGATATGTGTGTGTGGAAGTGGGGAGATAACGTAATTCCAAGGGTTGTAAGTTACTGTTACTTGGGGATTGAATTTGCTGAGAATGGGTCATGGGATAGTCATGTACAGAAGGTAATTGATAATGGGAAGAAAAAGCTTAATCGTTTGCACCGGTTTGTCAGTAATAGAAATATCAGTACCGTTGCAAGGAGAATATTGTTAGTTTCAGTACTTCGTCCTACTTTAGAATACGGTAGTGAAGTGTGGGCTTGTAATAAACGGCAGACAGCTTCCTTAGAATCCATTCAGCTAGGAGCAGCTAAGAAGATACTTGGCTGCTCTTCCAAAACGTGTAATGAAGCGGTAAGGGGAGATATGGGGTTAGAGTCCTTGAAAGGGAGGAGGGATAGAAGCAAACTTAAGTGGTGGTATAAAGTCAATAAGTTGGATATTGAGCGGTATCCTAGAGTACTATTAGATGCTGAGTGGGAAGTGAAACCATGTAGAGGTAGGCAAAGGAAAACTTGGATGAAAGTACTTAATGAATTGCTGTTGCAGTTAGATTTAGATAGCCAAGAGGTATTAGCTGCAGATAATATTAATTTGTTTTTAGATACGGTAGACGAAGCGTTGAGGGATAGAGAATACAAGGACTTTAATGACAGCTTGAATACTAAAGTTAAGTTGAATCTGTACAAGTCTTTCTGTAAGGAAATAGAATTCAAGAATTATTTGCAGGGGGTAGGTGATCCGGGTACAAGATTATTGTTTAAGTTTCGGTCAGGTACGAACGGTCTGAATGAAGAGTTAGGAAGACATAGGGGTAAAAATGATGATAGGCAGTGTAAATTATGCAGGGGTGAATGTGAGAGTGTGGTACATGTTCTCTGGGAGTGTCCAGCATATGACAGCATTAGATATAATTTCATGGTAGAATTAGAAAATCTATTGGGGGGGAGGTTTGGGGAGTTTAGTACACTTGATAATTTTAATAAGGCAAGTTTTATTTTAGGATTTGAGAATTGGAACAGGGATGATTTTAAAGCATTATTAAAGCTAGTTAAGAGCTTTGTATTATTGATATGGGAGACTAGGAAGAAGGAATTGTATGGTGATCAGGATTGTGTGGTCTCTGGTTGTTCTTGCTCTTGTCCTCTGACTGGAGGTCTTACAAGCTCCGCCTGCGTCTGTGGGTGCGTGGTCAATGGCGTAAGCGCTACGGCAGCAACATGAGTATATTATTATTATTATTCCATCACCAAAATTAATGCTCCAATGAGTGCTTATAGCGATCCTGATACTTTACAAACTGTGGCAGCAGCGTCTGTAGCCACAGCAATAAGCTCTGCTTCAAAACATGATGGCAAGATGCACAACCGTTTGGCTCTTTGCAGAGCCATGATATTATCGTTCAAGTAACAAAAGTCTGTGTACATCCACATAATAATGGTTCCAAACTCCTCTGCCATTGCTGGTATAGCTACCATCAGGAGGATGGGGTACGTGTTCTTGGAACACTTCTAACTAGTTATGATACATGTAATCTTTGTGAACATATTTTGGCCTTTACAGATCCTTCTTTCCTGTAAGGTAGCTAAAGTGGGGCTATTCTGATGGTGGCTAATATGTTGCTCTAGCATACTGTGGAGTCAGCCGATGATTTTTTTCAAGTAGGCCTGCTATATGCATAGCGATTTTTAGCTTCATGCCTGTTGTGAAACTTGGTCTATCCTCCAGTGTCGAAATTTCTAGTCTCATGACCAGACCTTGGCTCCTCCCCCTTGCTGAGGTGTCAAGGGGCGAGGGGAAGGAGCCAAGGTCAGGTCATGAGGCCGATCGAGGCTACGCAATTTCACCTGGGGTTACAATACTGTCAGAATGAACCCTTTACCTTTATGATATACTGGGGGGGGGGGGGGGGGTAAAAGTGAGCACTAAATGGAGAAAATACATGAAAACATACATCAAAGCATGTTATCGTGTATTTTCTCCAATTAGTGCTCACTGTTACCCCCATTACATCATAATGGTAAAGGGTCTATTAATACGCCGTACATAGTCTTGCGTAGCCAGATTCTCGAGACCGACCCGTACAGTGGTGCCTTTAAACCTACCAGCGCAGCTGTATACTCCGCAGTCAGACAGTCCTTTTTCCCTTGCATTAGCATAGACAAATTTTCGCTACCTTCGCGATTGAATCCCGACTGCGAAAATTAGCACTCGCGAATTATGGCGCCATGTAGTACGCGATATGCGTGCCTCGGATGGGAAAAGTACGCCTACGCTACTGTCAATTACTGCTCCAAGTTAATACTCAATCCAGTAAAGCTACATGTAGCATCAAAGTACATGTATAATACACTGCAGTGGTAATGCAAATACAATTGGAACACATGATCAAGGGAGGAACCCGAACAGATCCTAGGCCATATCGTCTGAGACCACGGTGGAAGTTTTCCTTCCACTCTTACCAACCTCAACCGGGCTTCCCGAAAGAAGCGACCAGCACTCGACCAAGACGCCCCGAGGGGGCACCGGTCTGGCCACTTGCTGACAGTCAAGCGAACTTGGTCTCGCGTGACCAGACCCTCAGGGTCTGGTCAATGAGTAACGTGGTGTGACTGCAATATGTTGGTGCACCTTCTAGGTTTCTAACATGATCATGCTAAACTCTTCAGTGTGTCATGCATAACATTAATCCTTCCCTTCCTGATAGGAGACCAAGCTACGGTGGCCCTGGAGGTCGCGATCTCAGTCCTCAGGACTTGTCTCTCAGGAATGGGATTGCAATCCCTCAGGAACCAATCTCAATCACTCGGGAATGGATCTCGACCCCACAGGACCGGATCACGACCCCTCGGGAACAGGAATATTTTCTTGGGACCAGTTTCTCGAACAGTCTTTCAGGAACAATTCCTCAGGAACAGTCTCTCAGGAACAGTCCCTCAGGAACAGCCTCTCAGGAACAGTCTCTCAGGAACGGGTTCTCGTTCACAGAGGAGATTCTTAATTAGAGCTAGCTACTTAAAGTATTTGCACGTGCAACAGTAGGTCTAGAGATGGAAACACCTTTTGTTGTGATTTGTATTGTGCTAATTTTACTTCTACCTGCCTGCTATGCACTTCACAGGGACGATCCAGAAGTTGATCGGGAGTATCTGCTAGACATTAGTATACTTTTTTTTAAGTAGGGGTAAATGAACATAGAGGCTATACTCTACCTAGGACTCATCAGGAAATACTGGTGGCAGTATAAGAAGTATGCTGTAATTCTTGCATACCTCCGCATCGTCCACAAAGTGTCCATTGGGTATGGCAACCATTCTATGTGATAGCATGTGTCAAAATTGGTGCAGCAGTTGCATTGTAGCTAGTGCCTATTATTTATACAGGATGACTTCGCTAAAACAGAAAATAAAGAGACTGAGATTGCAAAGGCGAGGCCCTGGGATTTTGTACACACCACTTCCTGTTCTACGGCAGGCAATTAAGGTAGCTATAATGTTTTCCCAGATTCTGTGAACGAGAACCCGTTCCTGAGAGACTGTTCCTGAGGGACTCCTCCTGACTGAGGAATTGTTCCTGAAAGACTGTTCGAGGGGCTGGTCCCAAGAAAATATTCCTGTTCCCGAGGGGTCGTGATCCGGTCCTGCGGGGTCGAGATCCATTCCCGAGTGACTGAGATTGGTTCCTGAGGGATTGCAATCCCATTCCTGAGAGACAAGTCCTGAGGACTGAGATCGCGACCTCCAGGGCCACCATACCAAGCAAGGGCATGTAGCCTCTGTCCCCATAGGCCTTCGGGGGAAATGCTTGTCAGTTGGCTGGCAGAGTGATGATCTGCCCAACCCTCTGGCAGTATGGCC
The DNA here is from genome assembly GCA_963921505.1 of Phakellia ventilabrum. Lineage (NCBI taxonomy): Eukaryota > Metazoa > Porifera > Demospongiae > Axinellida > Axinellidae > Phakellia > Phakellia ventilabrum. Next base: position 2,430,993 of record OY997390.1, read on the forward strand.
TTTGTACCTTTTTACTGTCGGGGGGGGGGGGGATGCCTTAGGCTAGGTGGGAAGCACAGGGGTGTGGCCCCCTTTTTTTCTCTTCATTGAACACTTTATTAAGCACATATCTTAGCAGCAGGTGCTGGACTGCATTGAGGTTCAGCACCTCATAGCCGCTAGACTAGTGTGCATGCATTGAGGTTCAGCACCTCATAGCCGCTACTAGTGTGCATGCATTGAGGTTCAGCACCACACAGCACGCAGTTCCGTACGTGCTGAACCTCAATCGGCTAAAGTGTGCACGCATTGAAGTTCACTTTCCAGGGTCTGGATACTAACCTAGGTGTTGGCAGTGTGATGACCTAAGCTGTCTACAACATGTAGACCTTTCTATTGACTAGCTTGATCATTATACGCGTATGCAAGTATTCTATTGAGGTTCAGCACATTTGCTGAACCTCAACAGGTTACATATCGTGTACTGTGTTTGTCTGGAGACCCAATCATGGACTAAAAGCAGCCTCATTCCCAGTCTGCAATTACCGTCTCACCGTGCTCCTCATTTAATTAGACAAACAGCAAGTACGAGCTATTGGGGCCTCAAGTAGTAAACCTTTGTTCGTCTAAAAAGGGCCCATGCATAAGGAGTGCTTTGAGATGGTTTGCTTGTCCCATTATATAATTATATTACTACAGAAACCAAGTCCTCATCTGAAAGTAAGGTGTATAGGGTGTTGACAAGTAGAATGGTTTCTTTGCAGTACTGTTCCCATGCAATTAAGACAGTTAATAGTACCAGCAGGTTGTGTGCTTCTGCTATTTACTCTTTTGAACAATGTTTATTATAGTATACACAAGACGATCTGTACAGTGTTTGACTGTTATTAGCTATGTAGATATTTCTTGGTAACAACTTGTGCTTTCTTTCAAAAGTTACTGGACGTTATCGGTGTCACGGTTGGGCGTGTAGAAAGGATTAAACAGTGCCTGTAAGAGAGAGGAGGTCATGCTGAGAGGGGATATGACACAAGGAAAAAATCTAGCTATTCTTGACTACATGTAACGCTACTCAATGCAGTCCATACATGTAACTGTGAGAACACAAATACAAGTATAATAGTAAATGGTAGGGACCACCCCAAAAGATATTGGCAGAATCTCGTTGGCTTTATAATGAAATGAGTAGCTACATGCTTATTATGGAGGAAATTTCGGCTTGATCACGGTGGTGCTGATTTCTAACAGTGAGGTGAAGTTTTAAAACTCTGCCTTAATAGCTGGTCACATGGTGTTAGTGCTCGCCAGCGAGGTGAAGTTTTCCACCTCGCTAATAAGGTGTACTATTACACAGCTATTATGAAGCCAATAAGATTATGCCAACGTCTTTTGGGGTGGTCCCTACCAATTACACGAGAAGATCCACAGTAGTAGCTAAGGTGCACATGAAATGTAACTTCTGACATGAGCAGAAGAATGACTCACCCTTACAAACAGTTCATATTATCTCTTGGAAGAAGCTCTTCAGGTTCTCTGCGGTACGAATGCTGTCATGGACCAGTAAAAATCTCATCTCTAATAAACTGAGATTAAGGATATAGATCTACAAAGCAATTAGTTATTCTACTAGTGACACAGATAATACATTGGGACAGACAAGCCTACCTGCTGTGGATTACAGCGTATAGCTGCAGCTAAAATCTGACTCAGTAGTCCCTGAACCCCGGGCTTCTGCTTGATGTTCAGCCCTGGCACAAGGCTAGGACAGAGGATATGGTGCTATTAAAGGATACGACTTGCTGTGACGAATCCAGTGACTGTGAGGTCATTGACGGTCTTCAGATACCTGTCCATGGTGTGACAGACAGTATAGTAATATACTCTGCAGTAGCGCTTACACCATTGACCACATACCCACAGACACAGGCGGAACTTGTAAGATCTCTAATGTACTGGGTACACATATGCATAAACCTGAACTACTCCTCAATGAAACAATCATCAAACAGCCCCCTTAATGGTTATGCCAGTCCCAGCTAGTAAGACCATCTTTTCAGCTTGTAAGACTGCATCTTTTCTTGGCTGTATCCTTCTAGCCTCATTCCCTTGTTCCCAGCCTCCACTCAGCTTTTTTCACTTGTACCAGTAGTATAAAAGCGGCATTTTACTACACGTGAAAGAAAGCTGGAAGTGGAGATTGGCTGTATCCTTCTACCCTACACTTCATGTATATGAGAAAACATGCATGTGTAGATACCACCTATAGTCTCGTTCCCAGGCTCTAGTGGAGGGGAGAGTACTCTACTCTGCCCACGCAAGAGCCTGGGAAACTACCTGCCATAATTATAGTTCAGGACCTGATGAGCTGCTAAAATGGTTCATGATCCTAACATATAGAAGACCATCTCTTGCTCCTGGCCATAATATACGTGTGGCATGAAGCATGTAGCTTACAGGTTCCCAGCCTGCCATTTGCTTCACCCACAAGGTCCAGAGCAGCATGGGTCACAAACTGATTCAGGTGGCGCTTATCATCGGTCTGTATGTGTGTATATATTAGAGTTTGCTCTATAATGGTTGAAGTTGACAAAGGCAGTGACTAAAAGATTTAGGCTATAAAGTACAGCATGCATCCCTCAAGTTTAACAGTATGGACATGTATCAATATGCATCCCCCTATGTATGTATCTCTTGTACCTCTATGCCACACATGATGCACACACACACACACACATACACTGTACTTCACTAAGTCTGGGGATTGCGAAACGCTTGTAACTATACAAACACAGACATGCATGAGTGCCACCACAAATAAGCCCTTACAGAGTTGACCCCAAATTTAATGTAAACAATGACATAAGTGCAGATAATGCATAATACCTTGTGGCCCCAAAGAAGAAGATAGAGGATAAGGTGAGGTTAAAAGAATCCGAGTACATCTGTAAACTGACATAGTAATAAAATAAGCTAGTTGTAAAATAATGGTATACATACCTGCAGTTACCCACTTAGTCTTAAAGAATAACAGAAACAAGACTACAGGACAAGATGGGGCAGACCCCAGCGGATGTTCTTGATATCCTCACAAATACTTACGTACGTAATATGTAAATGCTAAAAGTAGACTGTATTAACAAAGGTACCATAGTCTATTAACCAAAACGCATAAACCAAAAATCTCACGTGCTGGACTCTCTACTCTACAAGGAGAGTGGCCCCGCCCTTTCTGTAGGTAGCCACGGGTCGAGAGATTAATTAAAGGTGTGGTTGCTGACGATCAGATTGTGGTGCTCTCCTGATGACAAGCTGGAAAACATTTTTAGTATCAAATACCTGTATATGTCTTTATAGAAGGGGTTGTTTCATTCTTAGAATATTGACAATCTAGGCTGTACTCCCCACAAACCTCACAAAAACACACAACACCACACCATGCACACACCATACCACAAGATGCACACACATGCTATGGAAAGCATTCACCGCATTATGTGATGCATACACATGCTATTATACACAATGCACACACCGTACTACATGATATACACACACTTATTTCACACTGGTGCCACACTGTCATGTCATATGATGTATACCACGGCCAGTCATCGCATACATTCATTATCTCATGATGAGTTCTGTACACCATTATAACATAGCAATACTCCCACCATACTTTATTTTACACCCTGTACAATCACTGTAGCATATAATATGTACTTGAATTACTAGCTATTATATCAGAAAGGTAACAATGCTATAAAACTTCAGTGAGGAGACTTACAACAATTGTTCTCCATTTTTTTTGTCAAAGGGTTGCAAGTGTTGTTGGTTCCTCTCTACGCTGATCATGACTGATGAGAGTTGCATGGTTTTATAGTGACAGAAGTTTATGCCTACATGGCCTTGCTCATAATATTATATTAACTGATTGGCCACTTTGGTATGACAAACATTTTGGTGATCAATTTTTAGTTCTCCAAACTCTTGCATGAGTGCAGTGCGAAGTATGTGAAAGCAAAATGTCACGCAAAGACAGTACAGACATACATTATACCAAGTCTTACTTTTATGGGACACTACACACTTTGCCAGGAAACATAAATAAAATTTGTCTTTGGCATAGGTTAGGTATACTGGCAGCAAAGTTTCAAATCATGAGGTCCAAACTAGACATGATCATTAACTACTTCTTGGTTGCAGTAACAAATGACATAGCACAATAGTCAGATGCTTCTTGTGGAAAATTAACACCTGTGGTATCTTGAAGCTGTCGTTTGAGAGAGATGTTGTAGAAGCCAGTTTTCTCCAGTGTGCTCCTTATGAAAGATTCTGTAACATTGAGAGCAACAAATTTATGTGCTCCTACAATGTAGAAATGGGTTGGAGCGTTGTCTTCTCCTTCGACACAACGTAACACAATCCTACCACCAGGCTTAAGCAATGTGGATAGTTTTGTCATAGCAACCTCATACTCTTCCAAAGAACTACAAACGCACTCCAGACACAATGAAGAAACAATAACATCATAGGGACCTTCATACCCACTCTGGATTGGAGGATCCATGTGGATGTCACATTTCACCACGGCTTTGATAAGTTTGTGAACATCTTCCTGTCGTTTTGCAACCTCCTCCTCACCCAGTCCCTCCAAACTCTGCACCACAGAGGAAGTTGAACCATATGAGCAGTACATTTCATGAAGGAGCCTCAATGGCTCTGAATGATATTCTGTGACATTACTATACTCAAAGTGTAAATACGCTTGTGGGTCAAATTCATCCCGGTAGCTCTCTCCTGAAGATACTTCTAGGTCAGTATTGGGACTTGAAGCCATCATACAGATTCCTTATAAAGAAAGCGGAATTCCACTAAGTAGATCATTATAAGTTCATAGCTACTGCAAAAGTAGAAGGGGCCTAGGTTATCTGTTGTGTTCTATCTCTTAGAGATAGAGCACAACAGACGTATTCATAGCTTCGTAACGGAGCTATGAGTATGACACAACAATACTGGCATACCCAGAAAAGACAGGGTTTATAAGGCGCTTAGGGAAACGAACTGCACTCCCTGTAATACAATGTCCAGCATAATTGCCCCGTGCCGTGTATGCAGAGGCGGGGTAAAACAATTGGTTTTGTCTGTGTCCATCCATCCGTCGGTCCTAAAATATACCTCCAACAAGCACTTTTTGAGGATTTAGCGACTTCAAAACACAGTATTAACATTGAAATTTTCTGTACCTTAGTATATTATGTACCTGATGCGTAAAAATGGTTCTGGTCCTGGCATTTCCAGCCTTTTCTTACTGTCACCTCACCATCGTGTTTTGAAGCAGAGCTTGTAGCCAAAAAGGTAGCCACAGACACTGCCACCAGTAGCTATGGGCCTTGGTGAAATGTTAGCCTAAGTTTAACAGCTAGCTAGCACTTACATGCAAGTGAGTATAAAGCCAGTACATGTACGTACACCAGATGAGAGCACAATGCCCGCTAAACATGTATCCTTAAGCATCTGACACCCCTCAGGCTCATGGCCTAAAATAAGGTAATATCCATCACCAAAATTAATGCTTCAAATGAGTGTTTATAACCATCCTGATACTTTACAAACTGTGGCAGCAGCGTCTGTAGGCAAACATGATGGCGAGATGCACAACCGATGGCTCTTTGCAGAGCCATGACATCATCTCGTACGCTGATGAAAGTCTGTGTACATTCACATAATAATGGTTCTAACCTCCTCTGCCAGTGTTGGTATACCATCAGGAGCACGGGGTATGTGTTCTTGAAACACCTCTAGTTATGATAATCTTTGTGAACATATTTTGGCCTTTATAGATCCTTCTTTCCCATAAGGTAAAGTGAGGCTATTCCAACGGTGGTGTAATTTCTACAGTCGAGCTAATAATTATGTTGCTCTAGCACACTGTGGAGTCAGCTGATGATTTGTTTCAATGAAGGTGAGTAGGCCTGCTATATGCACAATGGTTTTTAGCTTCGTTGCTTTTATGAAACTTGCTCTGTCTTCCAGTCTCATGACCAGACCTTGGCTCCTCCACCTTGCCAAGGCGCTGAGGGGTGAGGGAGAGGAGCCAAGGTTGGGTCACGAGGCCAATCGTTGCTACGGAATTTCCCCCAGGGTTAAAATACTGTCGGAATAGACCCTTTACCATTATGATGTAATGCGGGTAAAAGGAGCATGCACTAAATGGAGAAAATACATGAAAACGTGTAAACAAGCATGTTCTTATGTTTTCATACAACAGTTTCACCAAAATATCCAAATGTCAGGTACGCATAGCAACGAGAAATTTTAGAAAAATGCAATTATTAATAGTTTCTTAACTTCATCAGTTTCGCTGTATGCAGCCTGCCGTCAAAATGATGATGATGCCTAAGGATGCTACACGGATAAGTGTCATTTAATCAGCTAGGGGCGGAGTCGGTATGTAATTATTAATTAGTAGTTGCTAATGTAGTCATGTGAGGATCACGTCCCGGCCCCCCCCCCATGGCATTTTGGTGAAACCATAGATAGAATAACACGTAACTATGGTGAAACTGACAAGAAACTACATCAAAGCACATGTTCTCATGTATTTTCTCCAATTAGTGCTGTTCATGTTTACCCGTAATATGGCCATACCTATTTGATCTTTTGTTTCACGGGCCCGACCGACCCAAAATTTCCCGAAACCCCCCAAAAAAATACAGATGATGTAATATTCTAATTAATTACGTAAGGCCTAATTTATAAACCGCAGAGCCACGTGGCTCATAGCGAATGCATGGTCGGACGATGCTTTCTTTGAGCCCAGCACCGGCAGTTGTCTTAATCGTTGCTATCATGAGTTTGTGGCTCAGCGTGGTCGTGAAAGAGCGAGGCCATGTCCTGAAGGGACCTTGTATTGTGAGGGGCAACTACCACGAGTCGATAGGGAGCGTGATTGAAGGCCTGGAGAAGGGGTATTCTCAGCGTGACGTGAATCGCCTTGTAATTTCAAAGACAGAGAACTTTTCCGCCTGTCATGAGGTGTCCCTTGATACGCCACTATCAGTGTGTCAGGACTTCGGCTGCAAATATGTGTGCTGTTTCTTCGAGCAGTCTCGTGAGTCGTGCGCCAACGATTCGGGGCAGCCAGTTCGTAATGCCTTCTCCGTGGCCTGGAGAACCTGGCCAAGAGAAGGAAGACTTAAGCTGTAGTAATATTGTATTGCATCCTGTCTGTAGTATATAATTGCATCCTGTGTTGAAGGAAATGAGCGAGTATAATTACGGAAGTGACATCATTTAATTGTCATTTTTACGCCGTCCTACTCCGTGCCGTGAAACAAATAGGTATGGCCTATATACACCGTACATAGTCTTGTGTAACCAGACTCTCGTCGAGAGTCTGGCTACGCGAGACTGGTGCTTTTAAACTTACCAGCGCAGCTGTATACTCTGCAATCAGACAGTCCTCTTTCCGAGAGATCACCGGAGGGATACTAATAACGCCGGGGCTAGAGGATCGACACCGCCCAGGCGCGCCGCCCGCAGTTGTGCACGCGAATGACGTAGTTACGGTGGCCCTCGAGGACACTCCGCGGCGGTAGCGGAGGCGCCGCCAGGCGGACGGAGCCTTCGCCCGCCTGGCGGAACGAGCGCCGCCGATGGGGCGGAGGCAATTCCGCCAGTGTGGCGGAACCTGTTCCCACAGCTTCGGCTGCATTAAAACTATCTGCTAGCCCACACTGCACATGCAGCTGATCGCTTTGGGTGTGATAGGGGAGCCAACTGGCATGACACGATCTGTTAGTCTCGTGCCCAGCAGACCTTTCGCCCGTCGGAGGGCGAAAAGTCGGCTGGGAACGATCTGTGGATCAAACTCACGTGATGCAACTACTTCCCTCAGCGTACAGCGCGCGAAGCCGAGCTAATTGCAATAAGCCAGCAGGCAGTGTACTCTGAGAAGTTTGCATGCACTACATACTTAATTTATAACGCCGATGTGGTTGCTGCCAAGACAGCTGGACAGTGCACGTGAGTAATGGTGTAGCTAGGGTAACTAGGCTCAGTATGTACATCACAAGCCAGGGCTACTAATTTAGTATTTCTACTCATGGAGGAAGTATAATTTAGTTTGAAGTGAACATGAATCCAACTGAGGTATAAGCTTACGTGTTTAAATTATTACCTAATTTAGTTACTGTCCCCTGCGGCATCAGTTGGCTAAATAGCACTTCAGACACCTAGGGTTGAGGCGGTGAACAATGGAACCCCCTGGGCCCAGAGTTACCTGCGCGCATGTTGAAAAGGTAAGTGGTAATTTTTGTTGGTGTGTTTGCCAATGTATACGCAGCTATGCACTTATAATTATATGACAATGTTATTGCTTTCCGTGTCTTGAGAATTAACTTCAAGGGGCTATAGCTAGAGCTCTATGGAAGTTGTTGTGTGATAAATTCAAGGTCATTGTTTGCAGGTATAATGCATTAATGCTCATTAATGATTCAAGGTACATGTATACTAATACAGCCATGTGCACATTATGAAACCATGATATCGAGTTTGCACTTGTAGAAAATGATCTGCAAAGCAGCTGTAAATATTCAGCTTATCATGTGACACAAGTACAAATGGGATATCGTGGTTTCGTAATTATGTATGTGGCTTTAATAGTATACTAGCCTCGTTCCCAGGCTCTAGCCACGCAAGAGCCTGGGAATGAGGCTAATAGTATACATGTACCTGGAATCATTAATTGGTATAACAACAGCATCGTACTGCAAACAGTAACCTTCTTAAGAAATGTGAAGTTCTCAAGACATTTCATTAGCTAGCTATATGAAAAGCAATGAGATCGTTATATAAAGTGCATACAATGGCAAACACACTACATTGCCAAAATTACTAGTTATACATTTTTCAACATGCACACAAATTGACACAATGACATGTAACTGGGGATCTGTTGTTCACTGCCTCAACCCTAGCAGTGCCTATAGTGCTATTTTAGCCAGCCGATGTTGCAGGGGACAGTAACTAAATTAGGTAATAAATATGCACCTCAGATGGTTTATGTTCCCTATTTACCTCCTTTTAATGCCATGTACCAACTCCAATCACTTTAAGATTAGGGGGCATCTCCAAACTGTATTGGTCCAAATAACATTAAGTTTTGCCCCCCCCCTCCCCCCCGTAACGTTACAATGACATACTCATACCTATTGCAGCAATTATTGTACAGAAAGCTTTCCTTGCTGCCTACAAGGCTGCCAGGTAGGGTAATTTGTACACCCTTTCAGCCATGCTAGCATGGTACATACTAATGATATCGTCACAGCCCTGATCCCCTCTCCCCCTAACGTCCAATGACAACATCTTCAGCAAATAGTTTGGAGACACCCCCTTAAACTGTACTTCTTCCATGAGTAGAAATACTAACTTAGTTGCCCTGTAATGTACATACTGAGCCTAGCTAGTTACCCTAGCTAATCCATTACTCACGTGCACTGTCCAGCTGTCTTGGCAGCAACCACATCGGCGTTATAAATTAAGTATGTAGTGCATGCAAACTTCTCAGAGTACACTGCCTGCTGGCTTATTGCAATTAGCTCGGCTTCGGACTGCCACCGCGCTGTACAAAGGGGGAAGTAGTTGCATCACGTGAGTTCGATCGGTTTCGCGCATCAGATCATACAGATCGTATCATGTCAGTTCACTCCCCTATAGCACTGGTTCGAGCTTGCTATCACACCCAAGACGATTAGCTGCATGTGCAGTGTAGTTTTAATGCAGCCAAAGCTGTGGGAACAGGTTCCGCCACACCGGCGGAATTGCTTCCGCCCCATCGGCGGAACCCATCCCACCAGGCAGGCGGAGGCTCCGCCCGCCTGGCGGCGCCTTCGCTACCGCCGCGGAGTGTCCTCCAGGGCCGGCCACCGTACGTAGTAGCTGTTCCCAGCGCGCGCGAGCGCTAGCGGCACTGCACTGGATCCAGTAGGCATGCAGGACAATAGTTAGGGCAGTCTATAGCAGTAAGGGTGGAGGAATAAACTAGGGGTATCATGGGATACAAGGGGCGAGCGTGAGCTTGGATGAGTGAAAGTGAAGTGATTTGCTGTCCGTAGCTTCAGCCATTTGATCAGATACCGTTAGCCTCGTACGAGGCTACAGATACCCTAAGTTGTCGCAGTTCTCGGCGACGCTCCAGCCGCCCCTCCCTAGCTTCTGCCAACTCACCAGATACCCTAAGCCGTTGCAGTTCTCGGTGACGCTCCAGCCTTCTCAATATTACTTTCGGCCTCGTGCATTCAGGTGAAATAGGAAAGTCAGCATATTTGCGGTATGGGGCAGCCCCGGTCCACCCGTCGTCCGTCGTCCACGACAAAAATTGGCAACTGACTATACACTAAAGGGCTCGCTCACGCTCGCCAATTACAGCTACTAGGCAAATGCAGGACATTGTGGGGCGAGCCTTCGCGAGTGCACAGTATACATGCATGGAGTTATTGCAACATGATTTTAAATAATTTTGGTACATGTATATGCTTGTCCTGGCATGTGAACATACCAATCATGTGCAAAATGGGTTGGTGAATAATTCTTTGAAGCATTCACTCCTTGGGGCAAAAGCACTGGATTAGCCGGTTTAGTCCAGTTGGTCTGCTGGGAGTTTCATAGGGGCAGTTAGAGGTAAACTGACCAATGAGATTGTTTTTTTTTTTAACTAGGCAGTTTAAGAGAGAGAATTTGGTTGGTCAACAGGAAAATGTAAAAGCAGATGTTTCAGCCAGTTTTTCAGTCAGTTCCAGCTACAGTTTTTTTGCAGTCTTTTTCAGTTAGTTCCAGGTACAGTCACTTTTCCAGTTAGTTGCAACTTGCAGGTACAGTTTCTGCAGTCAGTTTTTAACGGTGCTTACGTAACGGTGTTACGTAATGCATAATACGCAAAAATAGAATTTTGTACACAGATTCGGTATACGTACGTACCACAGTCCACCACATATATATATATATATATACATATAGACACGGGGGCAGAATTCGACTCGCTAGTGTGGGGCTCGCTCAGGCTCGCCCCAACAAGCAGCGTTATTACTGTAGACAAGAATTACCGCTATGCTCTGTAGCATGTGATCCTAAACCGCGAATTTAAAATTCCGAAAAAATTCGTACCAGCTGCGTGGGGGGATTTCGCGAAACTTTATTTCCGCGAAAAAGTACGCCTACAGCTGCCTGTAAACCGCTCTCAGTTAATACTCAATCCAATAAAGCATCAAAGTACATGTATAATACACTGCAGTGGTAATGCAAATAGAATTGGAACACATAATTAATGTTATGCATGACACACTGAAGAGTTTAGCATGATCATGTTAGACACACCTAATGTTTGTACATGATGAAAAATCAAGGGGCTATAAAAATATTCTAAACTTCTGCATGTGTCTTAGTAAACCACCACAGAATTGGTTAATAGGTGTGATGCATACAAATCAATGAAATGATAGTAACGTGGTGTGACTGCAAATATGTTGGTGCACATTTTAGGTTTCTGTGTGTGTGTGTGTGTGTGTGTGTGTGCGTGTGCGTGTGCGTGTGTGTGCGTGTGTGTGTGCGTGTGTGTGGAGTAAGGGAAAAAGATTAATAAGGCAGTGATCATAATTTCACGATTTATAAGGGTCCATTCGTAGACAGATGGTTAATAATGCTTTTGAGCAGTAATTACATGTAGACCAGTCATGGAGTGTACTATCAGGAGACTGGTACTCATGCTAATACACGAAGGTCTGTATGGTCACATGCTAATTTATGAATGTCTGTGTGGTCCGTTGCATACCACACACATATCAATATACATGTACTCATCAGAGCGCATAATGAGGTCATTATGCGTTCCTGCCGTCATTTAACGTGTTCCTACCAACATGGACTAGGCTGCAGTGGGAGAGGGAGAGGAGGGCCGCTGAGTCTTCTGACGCCAGGAACATCAGGCTTTAGCGACACCGAAAAAGGAGAACTGCCATGTCTCCAGGTTGCCAATAAGCCACACTGCAGCAGCAGAGGGCGAGGGCTAGAGTATGTACAATGTTTAAGTGTACTGCTAATCATAAACAAAGCCATGAAAATAGTAGAGAATGAATTCACCGTCCAAGAAAGTAGCTGAAGGACGTTTTACCGACTCTTGCCAAGCACAACTTCGAGGTGCTGTGTGTTGAAGTATGACACACACACACACACACACATACACACGGAGAAAGGATGCAGAGGTGGGGTATGTATTAGTCAGTGTGTGCAGCCTTTGTTAATTGCCAAGCTGGAAGCAAGGCAATTAATCGTGCTGCATGGAGACTCTGCGCATGTATATATGTATGTATGTTCGCAGGCCTGTAGCTAGAATTCTGGGGTTACATAGTTAGCCCTGGGCGCTTTGTGCCCCTGTAGAGGCTGCAAAGCAGCTGATTCACTGCGCGAAGCATGGTGCTGCATGATTTTTTGGCTATCAGGAAGCACTGTCGTGAGAAACTAGCACTAATCATACTCCCCATGCATTTTCTTAGCGAAAAAAGCCCAGACTGCTGCCATTTCATCACCTTTAGTCTCGTATCCAGACCCTCCCCGTGTAATAAAGCACAATTTTGCATCCCCTGTTCCATCACATGGGTCTCTTTATGGCGATATGCAGTAACTGGGTGTCACTCACTGACACCAGCTGGCTCCTAAACCTGTCGCAGCCGGCTGTTTATAAACAGCTGCATAGTAAGTTCGTGCGACGCTAGGCCTCATAATAGTCTTTAGACCTTCCAGGGGGGGGGGGGGGTTGTGCGAACCCCCACCCCCTCCCTATGGGCCTGGTTTGCATGTATGTTTTGTATGTAAGTAACACTACAGGAATTAAATTATTCCAACATATTTCCTGCGGGCGTGGCATTGCATCCATGCATGCACATGCAGTGCACTGAGTGCACTGTGCAGTGCAGTGCAGTGCAGTAGAGCTGCACTACAGTGGAGTCGCCTGCAGAGAGGCGGCGGTAATAATGGAGCTACGGCACAGCAACACAGAAGTAGTGGTAGCAAGGAGAGGAGGAAACATAGGTGGGAGGTACGAGGCTAGGATCTACAGTGATCTCGGAAATAAGAGCTGCTTGGAATTTATGCACTTGCTGTATCAGTTAGTACACTGGAAAGATTCGTGAATCTACAATTTCTAACAATAGCCAGTCTTGCTCACGTTGCCCTCAAAGACGGTACCCTAGCAACAGTTGCTAGATGCAGTAACATTTGATGATGTCAGTGCAAGGACGCTATACCACAAAACCTAACTACAAACCTTCCTAGACCCATATACATGTACTAGCATAACTTTTGGCATAAGGGAATTATGCCCAACACAACAGGCACAGTTAATGTTTCACCACATGATGTGACCACATGATGTGGCATGCAAGCATCCTCTGTAGCTTTTGTACCCGGCGTACAAAGCTTATCTTATGCCTTATCTGCAGCTGCAACTCTTCTCTCAGAAATTTAGAAAGAGGCCTCAAACATCGAACAGCATTATATATCATACAAAGAGACCGCACCGCTGCCACCAAAAACTGTTTGAATCAATGTTGCATTTGTGTATGGTGTCGGCAATCAACCAAAACGTGACCAATAATGGGCACTGGTTGAGAGCATAATAGGGCAAAAGCTTGGGAATTAGGAAGTAGCATAACTGGGGAATTTTGGCCGAACCCTTCCTAGTGTATGCAAACAAAATCCATGCACACATACATTGCCACACCCAACACATGAATGTATTTACCTCTGGCAGTGGAGCGTTGTTTTTTCAGCTGAAACTCCTTCATGAAGGCCGGCTCCTCCTTCTTCTTGTCCGCTCTGCCACTCCTTGCACTGCCGATACCACGGGACTGTAGCGAGGGACGAGTGGTGGACACCGTGCTGCTGCGGACTTCACGTACATGTACAGAGGACTGTTGGGATTCAAAAGGAGTATGCAGCATAACAGCATGTCTTTTATCGAGCTCCCCCTCCCCCTCTGCACCTCTACTGGAAGCTCCTAAAATTGTCCTCTAGCTGTGCTCAATAAGGTCACAGAATCATGGAACCATGCTGTAGATACGTATACATATAATCAAGACTTGTCATTATCAAAGGCTCCACAGCTTAGCAAGCTTTAGTGGTAAAATTGGTTAATTAGACCATTTAGTGGAGGGCAGCTGCATGTCATGCTGGACTAACTATCAACCATAGCCATCAGAGTAATACAATGTATAACAGCAGCACCAGCGATAATCATACCGTAAATTCAGGAGACTTGGACCTCTTCTTTGCCATCAGCTCTTTCTTCCATGGAGGTACTTCTTTCTCACCCCGCCTGGCCACAACTGGCTCCGACTTTTTAACAACTTCTCCCGACTTTTTCCTCTCCATCAGCTTCTTCTTCCATTCCGGTACAGATCTAGATGAGTCTGGTTTCATGGGTCCAGGTGGTGGCTGTCCTAGAGTTGGGGTGGGGGAACGGGAATGGGATAGATTCCTGGAACGGTATGGAGTTTGCTCAGTGGTTTCCGAGGAGACGCTACTTCGACGGGAGGAGTTACCACTGTCCATGGATGCTGTCTTAGTAAGTACCTTGGGAGAGGGAGAACGTTTGTCTTCTCTCTTGCTTTCGCCCACAGAAGAGCTCTCGACTTTTTCGCTGGAGAACACATCATCTGTGTCTTCCTCTGGTTCACTCTGAGACTTCTTATCTGTTTTAGTTTCTTCATTGCTCGTTTTAGAGCTTTCCTTCGTCTCCTCCTTGTCGGACTTTGCCTCCTCTGACTTCCTCACGGGTTCTCTCTTTGGAGACTGGACATCGTCTGTGAAACTTGGCTTTTTCTGTTCTTCCTTTTCCTCCTTTTCTGAGCTCCTTGCAACTTTCCTCGTGGTTATCTCGATCTTGGAGCTCTTCTTCTCCATACTGGGCTTCCTCGTAACTTTGGAAGACTTGGAATCCACTGCGATATCCGCTGGCTTCTTCGGCAAGGTGGGCTTGTCAACTGTTGCAGCCTTCTCCTTCTTGGCTTTCTCTCTCTCCAGCTCTTCCTTGTACTTGGATCTGAAGCGTGCGGGGCTTTTTCTACCTGCAGAATCACTGCTTTCCTCTTTGTCTCTAGGTGATCGTCTGCCGGTTCTCAGTGATGTAGGACTTGTGTCGGCGTCCCGTCTACCAGTTTTTAGGGGCGATGTGTCAGTGGTATCTCTTGGTGACCTCCTACCAGTCCTGGGTGATGCAGTAGCGGTTCTGTCAGTTACTCTAGGCGATCTTCTACCGGATTTAGGTGATGCTGCAGTTGCTGCTTCAGATGATACTCTTCTTCCGGTTCTAGGGGATGTTTCTAGCTTTGACGAGGCACTAGTCTTTTCAGGTCTCTCTCTACCGAGCCTCGAGGAAGCGGGCGAAGACTTGGAAGCCTCTGCCGCCTTCTTTCTTCTTTCGATTGCCCTCTTTTGCCATTCAGGAACGGCAACCTCTTTCGAATCCTTGTCTTTGGAAGCTGAAGTGGCTGGCGCTCTGACTTTCTTTTCTTCTCCTTCGCTCTTTTTACGATCCTTACGTTTCTGCAGCTCGACCATCCAGGATGGCTTGCCTCCGTCCTCGTCTTTCTTTTCTTCCTTAGCCGGAGTCTTGGCCTTCTTCTCTGCAGCGGTTTTCACCATCTCAGCAGTAGAGTCTCTGTTTCTACCAATTCTAGAAGAGGGAGATTTGGTGTCTTTGGCATCAACCTTGCTAACTCTGGACTCGGTTTTGGGTTTCTCACTCTTTTCTGTGTCTTTAGCAGTCTCTTCTTTGTCCTTTTCTTCAGGTGCTGTTTCCACTTGTGTTTTTTCTCTCGTGGAGGTCGCAACATCTGGAGGTGGGGTGGACTCTTGTATGGTTATTTCCGGTGAAACACCTGCTTTTGTCTGACTCTGCTCACTGCTGCTGGATACTTTACTGCCGACGTCAGAGGGGGCATCGACCTCCACAATCTCCTCCCCAAACAGGTCGGCCGTCTTTGCTTTCCCTTCCTTAGTGGAAAGCTTCTGCTGTCTCTCTTCGCTCTCCTTTTGCACGGCTGTCTTTTCCGTAAGAGCCCCCAGGGGATCTGACATTGGCACGGACATCTCCGTCTTTACCACAGGATCAGTAGAAAGTTTCTTTGCTCTTCTTCCGGCCCTAGCTTTGTGTCTCGGGTCATCACCAAAGAGAGAGTCAGCAATTTCATCGAGCTTCTTCTCCTTCTCCTTTTGTTTTTCTTCAGTAGCCTTTGTCTCCCCGAAGATTGAGTCTGCTATTGTGTCAAGCTGTTTCTCCTTATCTTCTGACACTTTCTCACTTTCTGATACTTTCTTTGCAGCAGGCCGTGGAGACTCATCATACTCTAGCAGCCCTGACAGTCCAAAACGATGCTTCTTTGTACCGTCTCCATCTGCCTTGGATTTGTCTTCTTCCTCTGTAGATGGTTTTTCTAAAGGCTCACCAAACGAAGATTTCGTTGTAGCCATTAAAACTTCATCTGCAAAGCTAATGCTTGGGCCAAGATCACTTGTTTCCTTGTTCTCCTCCTCTAGAGAAGATTTCTGCTGCCGCTTTGGGCTCTCAGAAGCTTCCCTGGACTTCCTTACAGGGCTGCTAAAGAGATCACTTGTTTCTTTCTTCTCTTCCGAAGAAGATTTCTGCTGTCGTTTTGGGCTCTCAAAAGCTTCCCTGGACTTCCTTACAGGGCTGCTAAAGAGATCACTTGTTTCTTTCTTCTCTTCCGAAGATTTCTGCTGTCGCTTTGGGCTCTCCCTGGACTTCCTCACAGGACTGCTAAAGAGTTCTCTTTTGGTAGCTGTCTTCTTTGGGGGCTCCGATTTTAGATCATCTTGGAACAACTCGTCGTCGAACAGCCTAGCCTTCTTTTTTTCCACATCCGTCTTCTGTTCTTCCTTTTCCTTTGACTGTGAGGCAAACACCTCGCTCCCTTCATCTTCGAAAAGAAGAGTCGTCTTCTTAGCCGCAGTTGTCTCATGCTTTGGAGTGCTGGTTGAGGCTGGCTCCTCCCTGGCATCAGTAGACGACTTGTAACTTGACTCGTACATGTGCAGTCTTGATCTAATGTCAGCCTTCGGGCTGCTCTTCAGACTCTTCTCAGCTGGCTTTGCAGAAGCTGCTAACGTCTCAGCTGTCAATTTTTCAGCTGGCTTCCTGGATGGTTTCTCTGTCGATTGGGTAACTTTGTCAACGCCATTTTCCAGCCTGGTCTTCTCTTTCTTAGGCTGCTCAGCTTTCTTTTCTTCTTTCTTTTCTTCTTTCTTCTCCGCGGCTGGCTGTTCTAGGATCTTCTCTGGCGTCCGCTCACGAGACTTGCGGGCAGCGTTCTTGCCACTTTTTCCAAACATACTCTCCAGTTCTCCACTATCGAAGAGAGTGGACGTATTCCCAAAGAGCGGTTCTACGTCTACCTCATGGAAACAGGCACTGTCGTGTTTACTACTACGAACAGAGGCAATGGACGTGTTTGCCATCACTACCGGCTCAGGAGACTTTTCCTTTTGTGGCTCAGAACTGGTATCCATTTCCCCATTCTCTTTCACCGGAGTCTCTCCGGGTGATATCGACTTTGAGCGCTCTGTTTCCATGGGAACATCCCTGCCTGCAGTCTGGAAGCTGCTGATACTCGACGTCTCTGACCTGATGTCGTCGACGGAGCCATCTAAGCTCCCAAGATCGGCGCCCAGTTTTCCCTTCTTCCTTCCGGATCCCTTGGAGCCCCATCGTCGCAGGAAACCTTTCGGACTCTTGGGTGGGGTCGACGGAGTTGATGAAGTCAGCTCAGGCAAAAGCCTAGGCATGTTCGGAGAGTCCTTTGCCGGCTTTTCCTTCTTTGGCTTCGGTTTGAGGATGGGGGAGTCTTGGGAGGTCTTCTTGGACCTTCCCGAACCCCGTCTCTTAAGAATGTTACCCAGGGCGGCCAATGGACTCGCCTGGGAAATTCCGGACCTTTCGAGAATCTGTGGTGGAAAGCAAGTGTACAAGTATGAGCATGATAACATGCAATGCTAGACATCAGGAGCGCATAATGTCGTGAGAAGCGGAAGAGAGAGTAGGAGCGTGCAACGACCACGCAAAAGATTAAATTTCGAAAATGTTCCCACGCTAGTTTCTGTTACTATTTTGGGCATGCACGTGCAACAGTCAACAAAGCATGAAAATGGCTTTCAACAGAAGGTTACGGCTTTCTAGCAAAGCAACACTATGCCCTACAGCGATCAACAACCCCAAAAAGGCCGCTTGTGTCTCATGACTGCCAACCGTACGCTGCCAGAGGCGTGAAGCCCGAGACAACTTTTAGTAACGGCGACTAACGCCATTTAGACTAAGCGGCTGCTAGCTAGATTTATTGCTACAACGTACCTGATCTTCAGAAACCCAGGTAGGCACCTGAAGTACACTGATCCAAGTATATCAGTAGGTTTGTGTTGTTTGCTAGCCTTTACTTCCGTCTGTAGCAAAAATTTGCCGGCTAAACGATCACGAACGGCTACACAAACGTTTTCGCTCGCTTCTCTGGTAATACTCACTGCTGTAGAAACTGCTTGGTTGAGCAAACAACAAGTATCAAACTTTCTTCTCTGATGGACTTGAAGCACGTACGTGACAAAAATAGTAATGGAACTAGTGTGGGAACATTTTGAAAATTTAATCTTTTGCGTGGTCGTTGCATGCTCCTACTCTCTCCTCCTACTCTCTCTTCCGCTTCTCACGTCATTATGCGCTCCTGTAGATATCATTAGGCATACATGTAACTACAAATGAGAACTCAATTGTGACATCCCACAATATTATCAGTAATCAGCATATGCATTCAGATTGCCATTAGCTTCTTGTCCTACCTAAAACCTCAATTGGTGTCCAATTTGCCAGTGTGCTACCACCACCACTAATTACAACCAGCAAGCAAGCGAAAAGCACAAAAACATCACTGGAGCAGGTGTACTAAAGTAGGCAAGATAGCAGAGGTGTAGCGGCAGTTGCCAATCGGGTTTCAGTGCCAAAAAAGGCAGCACACTGCCATACTGAGCGTCACCTCTCAATTAAACAGCTATCAACAATACTCCATAATTGCGAGCCGCGACAACTTGAATGTGTAGCCTTACTGGTGCACACTACTGCTTCACAATGGAATTATGCTAGAAAACTGGGCTTCTGTGCACTACAATGCAAGCAATCACCAAGCATACAAGCTCCTTTAAAGCACTGCACTTAGCATCTTCTCAGCTTTATACAAGAGTACACAAACAGTACTGTTATGCTCTTACCAGCCAGGCCATGCACACTTCACACATGCCCTATTCAGATTGCTCTACATTCTCATATAATTTGCCTGTTTCTATGTCAATGTGTCCACACTCAAAATATTAGTTGTGTCACATGCTTCATTGCCAAGACAACCAGCTACGTGCATGCACATATAGAGATTGAGCCAGGAGCACTCATAAACTCTAACAGTGTGCATTACTATGCGCTTTTTGGGGCTCCTGGTTAAGTAGAAGCACTCACTTTCCCACAAGCAGGCTGCACTCATATCTAAGCCACAAGCAGGCTGCACTCACATACCTAAGCCATAGATTCACCTCAGAAGGGAAGGAAGTGGTTTTCTGCACCCCTAAACTACAGGGGATGCTCATTCACGGCAGTGTGATGTGGCAGCATTCAGAAGGACAGGCTAACTTGGTTACCTCAGCCTCAGCAGCTGACATCATCCCCACAGAACAGCCACAAAACCATACCAACCTTTTTCTTCCTTTCTTCTGCCGACATTTCTTGGGGTTCCTCCTTCAGGCCACTGTCAGTGGCATCATAGGGCCTAGCTAGTTTCTCCTTTCTCTTCAGGTCTCCAGTGCTATAACTTTTGGATCTCCTGCGGGCCTGGTAGTCATCAGGAACCTTGGTAGCTAGGTTAGCAGGGAGTCTTCGGTCTTTCAGCCCTTTGGACTGACTGAGAGCAGCCCTGTCTTTCTGCGGAGTGTTATCGAGCATCTGTTGTCGAACCTAGCGAGGGGAGTATTTTATGTGAAGACTTAGTCATGAAGGAAGGAAGACTTGCAGTTACATAATTACATACACCAGTAGCCAGGTAGGTCAGTGATATGTTTGAACAATTAGGCCTGCAAGAGTATGTACTAAGCCATAGTACTCTCGGGTTTCACTTTAAATTACTACTTAGAGGCCTTATCTGGTAGTGCAATAAGTAAATTAATGAGAGTGTAACCAGAGGTCCTTTAAGTGAAGGCAAATTTGAAGATATCCTAGACTACACAGACGCCTGTAAAGAAGGGCAACAAATCCAATTTAAAATAATTGGCCAGTACTTTGATCTGTAGTACTCCAATACAAAACTACTCCAGGAGAAGGTAAGTCGGGTTCAAATTTCAGGATTTAACCATAACATACACGTCTGGGCCCACAAGTCTCCTAGTTTTAATTGGTAAGGCCATAAATCCATTATGCTTAATCAATAAACACAGAAATGTAACCTGATGCAGCAAAGTGCTAAAAGTCAGTTTACACAAGCACACCTGCCCTACAAAAAAGCCCGAGATGCTGATACGGCCAACTGCAGCATACAAACATGCATGTACATCCATGACCACTAGGGTGGATTAAGAATTCCCTTTCCAGAGCTTTGCACTGCCAGGTGTCTGGAAAGCTCTTCCCTTTGTGCTATTATTGTACTTGCATGGCATGTACATTTGTAGGAGCGTGGCTGGGCATCAATTAGGGAATGCATCACCTGCTGCCAGCTCACTACAATCAACAGGTGGTCATTAATGTGCTAATATTTCTTTATGCACACAGGATGTCTGCCAGCTCACTGCAATCACCAGGTGGCTGCAAAGAAGCTGAGGTAGCCTTACGGAACCAGAGCTTTATGCAGATAGGACGTCTGGAAACCACTGGCTACATCTTGGCAGAGTCCTAGTAGCTAGCTAAGGCATCTCATCGTAAGCTACTGACAAAAATGCTCCCACTGTGAGCATCAGACCTGGTTGAGCCTTTCCGCTAGTCACTGTTTAATGGCATTTGCTGCCTCTTCCATGCCACATTAGGAATCCTGTGACCCGTGTGACTAACTAGATGACAAACAAGGAAGACTAGAGGGTGGAATTATTCCCCCTTGACCTTCCCTACAGCTCTCTCTTTTCCTCGACATTCTACAGGGAAAGGGAGACTGGAGCAACGGCCATTGATCATGCGTTAGCCTCCCTGCTCTCATTTGTCTCAAGACAAAAGCATACAGTTACATGCAGCAGAGTTGTACCATACATGTCCGCCTATGGCACTGCCTATACCCCAGGGCAGTGGTAGTCCTCATGCATACGCTCAACTTGGCTTGTTCAGATTTACTAATAAAAGCTCATTCTTCACGCACAGTAGAGAGAGCTAGCATACCGTGCATTAATTTCCACCCTACAGTGACTCCTTCCGTGTACGTCCACTCATAACTACAAGCTGTACACATGTAGAAGTATGGATGCGTATAGTCTACCGTACCATCTCTAATGGCCCACCTAACTGCCCCATCAAATCAAAGAGACAGTCAATACACAAGGAGATGATGGCTAATTAACAGTCCTGGCTGTTATGAATAGCAACTCACCACAGCGTTGAAATCAAAGTCAGCAATTTGGCTGAATTGCGCTAGACTCTCTGGATTCAGCAGCACTGGGCCGGGGTCCTGTGGTGGAGAGCAATACAGTGCAATAATAGAGTGCAATTAGCGTCATTTGTAGCTCTCTTGTAGGCACAAAGAGTTGAGTATGTTGTAGCAATGCAGCAGCCATTAGCTACGTGTATGACTGTTGTTGAAAGGAGCAAAGGTTGTTAGTCCACAAGTCACTAAGGCCATCATTGCGTGAGGCCACATGAAACAAACCTATTGGCACACACACACACAGATTACATAATTATGATGCAATAGAGCAGAGGACAAAACAAAGCAATCCACTTCTCATTATTAAGTGCACATGTTGCTACCTGTACACAGGTACATGTTGCTATCTGTACACAGGTATCTGTACATACTGACCATTATAATAGTGTTATATTAATAACACATGGTAACTATCTTCTATCATATTAATTATGCTGCTATTATGCATACAACATACCAGCAACTCTTGACAGTTTTTCAACAAAGTGCTCTACAACTGCATTCAACTGGTTTGTAAGCCAGCAACCCTGGCTATTTATATACCCATTCTGCAAACACAGGATGTCCTTAATTAATGCCCACTTCTAAAGGTGACATGAACCACATGAAAGGGAAGGGACAAACAAACAGTGAACTCAGGAACTTACTAGTCAGAGCAAGGAAGCCAGTCACTCCCTTGTTGATTTGGGAGGAAAACTTCAAAGCAATTACAACTTTTGGCTTACTCAGTTGTACTACAGCTGACTGCAAAGTAACTCTAGTTAGAGCACACCCTACATCCTTTTTAAAGCCCTTGCCCAATTTAAGGAGAGTAATTAGTACTAAAAATTCTGATCTAGCCGTTGCTAGGTAGGTGTACTGTTCACTAAAATGCGTAGCTATGTAAAAATTAGAATGACTTTCCATTTGTGCACAAATAGCAGTACGTGAAAATAAACGCGGGGACCTTTTAAAGAAACTGCTAATGCGAAACATTAATAATTCATTTCTGTAAACATCTGCCTGTAGACTGGAGGGATTCAGTGTTCTCTCCGAACCACATTAGGTACTCCTTTTGGCTCCTCAGGTCACAGCAGTTTGGCTTTTCTCAAACACTGCTTAAAGCTTTCAGCCATAATGGGAGCATTAGTGAATAGCTATTGGGCCAACAGACTTGATTAACCTAATGCAATCCCCGGAGGGTGCATAATGCACTAAAAGTACATGGGAGCCCGAGGCACTTCAAGGGGAGATTCATGATCAAAGCAGTGTTTCCGCTGTACCATCAGTATTCAGCTACAGTCCAGCAACATTAGTCCATGAAAGGTCCAACCTATTGTACTATACATATGCAGGAGGACGTCTGCTACTATAGACCAGCGTGAATTGCGCACGGCAGCTTTTTACCTTACAGAAAAATCTCTTATGCACATTGTGCTTGTATGCTAGTACATATTTTACCACACACAGTATTTTTTGACATAACGATGACCCTTTAGATATTGTGCTCTACGTGAGCATTGTAGAGCCAGCTACATGTACATGTACATGTACATGAAGGTGTGCACACGGCACAATTTTGATATACATGTGCACACACTAGTACTGCACACACACACAGGCCATGCAGTGCTGACCTCGGAGTCAGGAGAGGTCAGGGGTGAGCCATCGTCCATCTTCTCCTCCATGACGGTGACGGAAGGTGGCTTGGGCTTTGGCTTAGGCTTTGGCCTAATGATGGGAGGTGCCTTGCGACTCGAGAGGAACTCTTTCATCCGAGCAATGCGGGCTTCTGAGGTCTCTTCACTCTCATCCAGCTGTGTGTGCGTGTGCGCGTGTGTGTGTGCGAGTGTGTGTGTGGCAGAAGGGGCGGATATGAATGCAATGAGTATGTCAGTTTAAGAATGGGATAGCGAGCAATAATATTATATGGCACCAACCATTATACACTGTTGCTACAGTTACTGAAGTGCCATTCAAGATCTATGTGTTCAGCCTGCTGCCATGTGTACGTATATGTACACAAACCATGTTGCTAAATGGGATCACATGTATGTCTAAAGAGCTAACCAAGTAGCAATACTCGGAAAGGGATAGTGCAATTATAACGGACAGTACTGAGTTGGCCAATACAGTAATACAATGCCAAAAACAACATGCAACAATTAGTACCACACGCGTAGGGAGTGTCTGCCACTTCCCTCCTCCACTCTCAACAAAGCGGGGACATGTGTTTGTTCCATAGCATACCCCACCCTGCCATTCCTATTACTACTCTGAGTTAGTCTCATGCTGAGAATCTAACACACTTCAACCTGTAGATTACTGTCAATTGATAAGCTGATGTACACATCAGTACAATCGATGCCTGCACATAGAAGTAATGGTGAATGCTTCGGCTAATACAGACAATATTATTGCTACTGTGCGAGACTGTCTGCGCATATATACTCCTTAGTCTCGTCCCCAGGCTTCGTGCGTGTTGCTGGAGAGCCTGGTACATTTTATCACGTGATTTGACTTACTGAATTGAACGGGGGCAGGGACCACTTGAAAGACGGTTGCACTTCTCTACCTTCTGCTGGTGACATTGTTTTAGCGCTTGGTCTGTGGCACAAATGGGCTCCGAAGAGTAGCTACGAGAAGTATAGATTCGCTGCAATCTGTTATTGTCTGAGAACTGCAGCTGTCCTCGCCCACGCAAAAATTCACCCTTCTACCCTACATGCCTCCATTGCATGCTTGAATCAGGATACCAGGGCAGTATTACTGGATCAGCAATCCATTCCAGCTGGCATCAGAATGTGCTCCAAACAGAATGTTGGCCCAAATGCATTACCCCCTTCGGACTGCCCCAGTATTCTGCTACATGGACAGTAAACATGCTGTTTCAGGTTGTACTACAGAGTGTAGGAATTGGGTGTGATAGCAACAGTTTTCCTTGAGCTATACACAACACCCAAGGGGCCTCTAACGTACAGTGGAACCTCCCTTAGTGTGTAGTGCAGTATCCTCAAAGCGGTCGGCTACAAGCGGTGTGTATATTTTTATGTCAAGTAACATGACCACCTGTTTTCAATTGGTCCAAGAAACTCAGTAATAACAGTGGCAACCACAAAAAAAAAATGATAGGACAACTGAACATGTATACAGCTGCTTTGTTTTGTACTGGCTATTAATTTTGTAGGCCTCAAGTTACTTGCTATAACAGTATTAATTACCAGGCTGTTTTACCATTCTAGGCAATACAGAAGTATGTAACTTAATTGGCCAGTAAACTGCCAGTAGCTTGGTGACTTTACTCCCACGATAAACACAATGATGCAATCATTGTGCACGTGGCACAAACTGATCGGTCTTTTGACCTACATGTACAAACAGTCTAGATACTCAGTACAGCAGCCAACTGTAGAATGTAGCCACACTGACAGGTTTCAAAGGTGACTGTATAGATGTTCCACTGTACCTTGGAATTGGGTACTATCTACCCATGCCCAAATTTGGATAGAAAAACAGAGATACATGTACATGTAAGTACAAGAATTGTTCCACAATTACAAGTCAGCATATCTTACATGTACTTAACAGGTATCCAGCTGTAGCTGCAAATGGTAAACTATCCATTGGGTTATCTTTTCCCGAAAATCCTGAATATTATTACATGTTAATTAGTGTGCAGTTTGTAACAATAAAACCGCGAGTAATAAGATGCCAACGGACATTGGCTCTCAACTAGTGCATACTGACGAATCTTGGCATATCAGAGTGGAGGTGACGAAACGGGTAGAGGTGAAGGGGGGGGGGGGAGGAGGTGGGTAGTCTCGTTCCCAGGCTCTCCCAATTCAAACAACGGGAGAGCCTGATATATTTTGTGACGTAATTACATGAAAACATGGACGTGATATCACGTGAATGGACACGATGGCCTGCAGTGACGGAAATATAAACAACTCGCCCACGCATCTCACACCCGATCGATCCAACTGAGTAGCTGCCCTGGTGGCTGCCCAGTGGCTGTCAGAAGCTAGAATTGAGGCAAGTAGCCTTGTAATTACGTCACAAAATACACCAGGCTCTGCTGTTCTGCTTGAGTCGGGAGAGCCTGGGAACGAGGCTGGGAGGTGGGTGGTGGGACTTGATTAGTGAGGACAAATTGAATACATGCATGTTTTGTATCCTGTAATCATTTTGTAGGCCTCAAGTTACTTGTAACAACAGCACTCAGGTACTGCTTTTTTGCCTTCTAGACAACACAGAACTATTGGCCTGTAAATCCCCAGTAGCTGGTTGACTACACCCCCATCACTGGGGGTGCAAGGTATGTGTCCAAGAGAAAATGAGCCTTGCTACGAGTTAGAACTCATCCAAAATAGCTCTTCTCGTTCGGGCAACATGGAGAAAAACAGACACTACAACAATAACTTGGGGAGGGGTGAAAAGGAGGACCCTGTCTAGTGATATAATTTTTTACATGTAGTTTAAAGTGTCACCCCTCTATGAGCCATGCTTAGAACACAATCTTGCCATCCATCTGTGCAGTAGTACTCAGTCACATGGCATACTTATGTCAGTATATGGCTACAGGGGGACAACTGAAAACTAAACCCCATAGTAAGCATGACACACAGCGTGTAAACATGTATTAGCTGCCCTTCAATCCCGAGTTAGCCATCAAAAGACCAGTACCTAAACAAAGAGTCTGTGATATCAAAGAGCCAGGCCTGCACTCAGTCCTTTCCCATATATGGTGAAGCAATATTGGGCTCATTCAGGCTAATAATCTGATCAGCCAAGCAGTCTGAAAGAGGAAGATTATACAGGTAGGAGGGGATGCATACATGCATGGCATGCGTGTAAACTGGAGACGATTAAACTGGGTTCAATTACTTCCACATATAGGAGAGGTACTGTGTTGACGGTAGTGCGGACACAAAACAACACAGATTGAGTCAATCACATTCTACCAGCTGTAGGTTATGACGCACGGTTATGATACCGTGTGTGTGTGTGATGTTGCATGTTTGCTTACATGTGTGTGAATGTGTGCATGAGGGTGTGTGTGTGTGTGTGTGTGTGTGCGAGCTAAGTTGGTAGGCACACAAAAAACTAATTTGTGGTCTGCTATACACACAGCATTAGGCACACTAATCCCATAGCAGTACATGTATAACCTTGCACACAGGTCTACACACACACACATGTAATACGCATGGCATGTATAGGAAATGAGTTTGGCTTTCCCCATGGCAGTGCATCCCGGGCTATGGCTACATGGGCTACGGCTACATGCAGTCAGCTGAACAACCACAGTAAATGTGTTGAATGTGAACTCATTGTTCACATAAAGTACACTTATTTGTCATGATTTAATCAAGTGCGTGTATATTGAACACAGTTAATTGTTAGTGTAGTGGTTACATCTGACAGGCACACAGGGAGGTATGAACACGAAGGAGTGGTTGAAACAAAACTTAACCCCTGCTGTAGCTGATACTGCAGTAGTAGCCTCACACGTGTAGGCCCCCCACTCCCAGACTCCACTGTAGTCAGTGCTTTTCGAGATGCAGCTGAACTAATTGGCTATTGAAAATGTCTTAGATCACATAACAGCCAGTTTAGCATAAAGATCCCTATACTTGTTAGTTATAGCATCTGTACAATTCCTAGTACATGTAGAGCTTTCAGAAAGGAATTACACTGCATGTAGCATTAATACAATCCTGCTGTTACGCTACAACCAACAAGGCCTAGGCTACAACGTGGGCTTTGCCCGTCACTTCCCGTGCCCATAACTCCAACTGCTGCTTATGCCTCCAAACTACTCAGCCTCATCTCCAGACCCTTCCTAGCTGTGCGTGTTACGTGACACAATTTGCTCACCCATCTGTTTCATTAGGTAAGATACATAGGCTTAGAAAATCTGGAAATGCAGCCATCAAACAGGCCTACACTCCCTGCTACATGTGGGTGTAAAAGAGGCCTAGATATTGCTGCTAGTTTACCTTTGGCATCTTGGCAGGAGAGAGTCCACCGTTTGCTTCACCATCTTGTGAAGAGTGTTGTACCTGAGAAATATGGGAACAAAAACAGTGCATCCTAAACCATTTTGGTCGGGGCTAGGACTATGGGCATACAAAACACAGGGTTTCTAGCTGACAAACAACTGTACTTCAGGCCACCTGCTTTGTTTACAGCATAAACTTGTGTAGACTTCAGCCCACAGCTGCAGGCTAACCAAAGCTACTCATCTGGTAGCTAACTATGTAACTGCCTGTACGTACACAGTACAGAAGACTAAGCAGGGCTTTCATGCACTTACCTAACGTAGGGCAACCTACATGAATAAGCTATCGTGGACCAGTACGTGTTTATTCAAAGCCTAGTTAGGCAACGGTACCTTCGCAGACATCTTGCACGCAGAGCTGCAGCAGTTGAAACAGCAGTCTCCTATTTCACAAAGGAAATCTCTTCACAGTATTAACTTGATGCCTTAATCTCCTTCCTAGACTACTAGAAATATGATTTTTGCTCCATACATCCTGTCCCGAACAAGTCAAAAGGGTGTGGGAGCGAGGACGGTAATTATCCGGGTTCGCCATCGTAGGTCACGCGGAAAATCGTGATGTCATCCTCTCGCGCTTGCGATAATCGTTGAAAATGGCGAACAAACGTGTGGTGTACGTTGGAGGCCTTGCTGAAGAGGTGAACGAGAAAGTCTTACAAGCTGCCTTCATCCCTTTTGGAGATATTGTGGATATTTCAATACCACTAGACTATTCTACGCAGAAACACCGCGGATTTGCCTTTGTTGAGTTTGAACTTGCAGAAGATGCTGCTGCAGCCATAGACAACATGAATGAGTCTGAGCTGTTTGGGAGGACAGTACGGGTAAATATAGCTAGACCAAAGATGCTCAAGGAGGGTAGTTCGAGGCCCGTTTGGTCCGAAGATGCGTGGTTGCGCAAACACGCAGGAAAAACCTTGGAGGAGGAGGGACAGGAGGGCGGAGCGACGGGTGCAAAGGACCAAGGAGCAGAAGGAGAGCCGACTGCGAAGAGGAAAGCCAATCCCAGAGTGTATCTGAACATCAGGATAGGATCTGAAGCAGTAGGTAAAATTGTGATAGAGCTGTTTTATGATGTTGTCCCCAGGACCGCAGAGAACTTTCGCTGCCTGTGTACAGGGGAGAAAGGATTTGGTTACAAAGGGAGTCCCTTCCACCGTATTATACCTCAGTTTATGTGCCAGGGAGGAGACTTTACGAAGCAGAATGGAACTGGAGGAAAGTCAATTTATGGGGTCAAATTTGATGACGAGAACTTCCAACTGAAACACACTGGGCCTGGAGTGCTATCCATGGCTAATTCAGGTCCAAACACAAATGGTTCCCAGTTCTTCATTTGCACTGAAAAGACAGAGTGGCTGGATGGCAAGCACGTGGTTTTTGGACATGTAGTAGAGGGCATAGATGTTATGAGGAAGATGGAGGGAGTTGGAACCCAGTCAGGGAAAACTAGCAGACCAGTTGTCATTAGTGATTGTGGAGAACTATGACTGTGCATAGCAGTCTAGTAAACTATCACTGAATCTTTTCCTATCACCTGCATAATAAGCTATTAGTCTTTTTATTTTATTTTAGTGGGGGTGAGAAAGATATTGTGTGCAGAGTTGTACCCCTAGCTATATGGGGTGGGGGGGGGGGGGGGGGATCTGGGGGCCTTCTCTCCCAATAAATGGGGGCCCAAATGGCTGGAAATTTGTTTCTGAGTATAAAATTTAAAATTGATCCCCCTCCCCATAGAATTCCAGTTGAGTATAACGTATACAGCTGCATGGCATACAGTATAGATTGTGCATGGCCATTACCCAGCATATTGCATTTCACACTGTATCATTTCCAGTCCACTGCAAGCTTCAGATAGAGCTGTAGCTATATACAAGCCAGTATACACTGTAATAAATTGATAATGCCCCCCTTACTAGAGGAAGATAATGCAGTTCCATAGATGATTGTGGCATGCAAATTCATGTATAATACACCAAGGTATACCTTACTAAGAGTAGATGGTATCAACTTGTTCGTGCAAAATTTTGCAATCATCGTTTGACCATGGATAATATGTGTACTATATTATCCGTACCCCCTGAAAATGTCGCAGGCTTGAATCAATTACGTAAGGTTCATGATCAGCTAACACCAAGCTTTAAGGATTGTCGCAGTAGTAGCTACCAGGCTCAAACCAAATTTAACCTAAGGCTCAAGCTTTGATTGTCGCAGTACCTAGTACCAGGCTTGACCTAATTAGCTAAGGCAGTAAGTTTAATTCTGAGACCAAAGCAAAGCCACCTTGTTACAATACCTAGAAGAGAGATCAAACAAATACATTTTCAACAACTCACCATTAGCTATAGATTGAGGTGTCCTGGCAGGAGCAGTCTCTGAGGCTCTTAATCGAGGCTTGTACATGCACACAATCACGTGCACAGACAATCAGTACAACTAAAAACATACACCATATTATATAGCATAATCACTCACCAAGATACATGTACACTGTATATTACTACTGCAATTTTAATACCATTAATACCACCCAATTTGATGAGTACTCATCTTACCGCACACTGGCACTGGTCAGCCACGTCCCGCGCGTCACCTTCTAATGTGCGGATCGCTCATGCACAATGTCAAACATTTATTATAAAAACGCAATAATCATGCCCGCCTTGTGGGACGTCCCTGCATAACTAACTGTCCGTTTTTTTGATTTTCTTTGTTTTGTTTTGTTTTATAAGCAGTATAGTTTTCAGCAATACTAGTAGTCTCGCGCGCCAGACCAGGGGTGCGAGGGTCTGGCGCGCGAGACTATAATACTAGCTGTTAGTAATAATAGTATAGTATACCCATTTTAGCCATACGTCGCGTATTAAATTTTGTGCATCGCTCATGCACAATGTCAAACAAGTGTACATCATGCACAATGGTCGTATAGTATACCCAGCACGTGCATTTTTTTTTACCACCGGCACCGCTTCGTTCGTTTTTCGTTTGCTCACGTGCCACGCATGGTTATACACACATGCATGCACATTCTCTCACATTTTCCTGTTGTGTTGACCTGTGCTTGGTAGGACGGTGGCTGTGGTTGTGGCTAGGATGTGGGATGAGCTGTGCTTGTGGCTGGGATGTGGGATGAGCTGTGCTTTGTGGCTGGGATAAGCTGTGCTCCGGCGGTAGGGTGGCGACCGTGGGAATTCTTGTAGTCTTGCAATGACTGGACGGGGGTGAGAAAAGCAGGCACATAAATATTTTAAAAAAACTGGTAACACGAGACACAGCATTATTAGCTACAGCTCTAGTGTCTGCACAGCCTCCTCGTTTCCAGTTCTGCAGATCAAGAGGAATACATGCTCCAGCCTATGCTGGCTTGGTTGCCACGCCAATGCAAAGTTACAATTCGAAACTGCATCAGCAAAATACTCACATTCCGCACAGCCAAGAAACTCAGTACTGAAGTAAAATGCAGGTTTTGTACGCGCGAAATTCGCGCGTAAAACGCTGTTCAAATCTGCAGTTCTGACCAATGAAAAGTGACTGTAAGCCCGCCAGAAAATTGCCAGCCAGTCTGGGCACCAGAAACCGTAGCCTTCATTATTTACATTCAGATGTCTCGGGAACCCAATCCAACCCTAGCCCTGTGCGTTTATATAAACACGGTTATATTATAGTAACTATAGAATGAGGGCGTGTCCTTGACTGCTTGACCAATGCCCTTGACCTGTTGACCACTTTTTGACCCTGGTCTTAGCTGTGACTACAGTGCCTATGGGAGTGAGCAGGAGGTGAAGAGTTTTTTTCACACCATGATGGAGGAATACACCAGGTTAGCTATAGGTGAGCCAGAATGAAGAGTTAGCTGGCCACCCATGTTTGTTGTGGATGTGCTTTACCCTACATGGACAGTAGCTTTTAAAGTAATGAGAGTTGTAGCTAGTATATTTGGTCTGCTGAAGGAACTGCATATCTGACCGCATGAATGAAGAAAATTAGGTTGTCAAGGACTCAGTTGGGTCGAAAACGTTTGTGTAAGTTCAAGACTTCCTCGACAACCCACCGATTTTCTTCATTTACTGACTTCCCGCCTGACGTGAGACTGAAGTTGGGACCCTTTCTTCTAACTGCAAAAACATGAGGGTTGTTTTAAAGCTCAATGCTCATGAATAATTAATGAGTAGCCTAAAACTGCCTTTTTCCTAGCTTTGGCAGGGTCATGGCGGACCTTTGTGGTTTGATAGTCGTGAATATAAATAATTGGCTATGAATATCATTAATAACCCAGCAATGTCTGGCTTGCTGGCTCTACAGTGTTTAAAAATCAATTGACACTTTATTAGCAAACTTGCAGGTTATTCCTAGTCATTAATGATATTCATTGACAGCTGGATCAGATTGTATAGGATAGCAGCCGAGTATATGTGCTGTATGGGAAGTGGAAATTGTTCCTTGAATAGTTAGGCAATAGGAAAGATATGGTGAGGGCCAGTTTGGTTACCACAGTTGACATGATTGAGGGTTGTGCATGATTTTGGGAGTGGAGGCCTATGACAGAGATGATACTAGAGTATGAAGGAAGTGGAACAATTGATATGCCATGCAAGCTTATATGAAGGAGATGTGAGAAGAATAGTGAACATCCGGAGGTTGATCCCAAAGCATATTAAATGGTAAGTCAAGTGTACAGTTCTGCATCTTGGTGAACAAGGTAAGGTGGGATTCAGACAGTCAAAATCCCAGGTTATATGACCAAAAATTTGTTAACCCTAAGGTTTAGCTAACTGTACCACTTTTGATGTTTTTACCAGGCTGGTCCTAAGATTGCTTTCATTATTTTCCGTTTGTGCGTGTGTTCGTCCGCAAATATCACGTGCGCTAAGTTACGTCATCCGTTACTATACCGTGCCACTATAGCTACGAGCGCAGTGGAAGTTTGCAGGCTCAATAGGCCAAGATACGTCAAGCTAAGTTAGTTTTGTGTTACCCAGACGGCGAAAGAGTGGTAGGTAGCGATGATAATTCTAGTTCTGATTGCTAACTGGAAGCGCACTACGAAATTGCTGTGTCAGCACTTTCGCTGGCAGCGCTACATGATGAGACTGTCTGATCCATTCTACAGATGCATTTAGCTAAGACTAATCTGTTGCTGAACACAACCTCCAATTGAATGATTTGTGTAAAAAAAACACCCGGCTGGCTTTTAGATATGAAATATCAGTCTTGTTGCTTCAGAAATTAAAGTTAGGTTCATAGCATAGGTTGTAGTAAGCCAACTACTAATAATGGTAGCTAACTACATGAACACTACCTGTGGCCAATATTTTAGGGCGGTGACTATATCTTTCAGCACTTCCAGGGTTGCAAGGGCAGCATATCTTATCGGGCGGTGCTCTTTTAATGTATAATTTCCGGAAATTCAGCCACACCCACACAGGTTATGATTTATCTTCGCTTTTGGCGTGGGGGGTTTCAATACTCTGTTCTCATGGCGAATTTGTTCGTAAAGTGTATCGTCGTCGTCCTGCTTCTCAACATATGGCTGTGGAGCTGTGACGCCCAAATCACTATAGACGATGTACGGAGAGTGTTTCCACCGATCAACGCGAGTGACAGCAGGTACGTTGTTAAGCTTCGTTCCCATGTTTCTTTCTATAGTTTGCTGCAGAGTGGAGCCTGAGAAAGACTACCTTGCACAATAATCCTCGGCTTAAGGGTTCAAGGTTAACTCAGCAGAATTTCAGGCACAGGGTGTCATATAAGTCACCATTAGCTAGCTAGCTAATAATGGAGCAAAAGAACTTACAGAAAACTTCAGCAATTGTTGTCTCATAATCCCTCTGGAATAGGATGGAATAATAGATCCTAATTGGTAGTGGGATTCTTTCCATGGTAGCTAGCGTGATGCAGCAAATGACTTTGACTATAACAGCAAGTTAAGTGCATGAGTAAATTATGTTACTCTCGAGTTCATTTTGATCACAGCATAATTTCTCCACACAATAATTTTATGATGCGGCTATATCTCTAGCAGTAGTGCACTGGTGCAATATGATGGAGAGCAGCAGCAATGTGAGCCCGTCTAACATAAATAGTAGTCTCGCGGGCCAGCCCACTTACTTCCGCAGCACCGATCGCTTTCAGTATCGGTACGCGGAAGAGTTGTGATTTCAGTAGAGATTTACGTGAAGTAATCCTAAGTCTAATGGACCTTCTACTCTTCCTACCTTCGTGTACAAAGCTGAAACAGCTGGATCTTTGCGGTAAGACACGGCAACTAAATTCTAGCTGCAGAGCGTTACTAAATCTCACACTCCTGCTACCTTCAGTCGATTCAATAGGCTCTCTACAGCCGTTTCACTATGGCTGCCATACACGGACGCTAAAGGAATGTCACTAGCGCATGTGACTTTGAAACTCTAATTACCCGTTCTGCAATTTCATTGGCTCTGTTGTGATTTCAGTAGAGATTTACGTGAAGTAATCCTAAGTCCCCAGACCACTCTTCCGCGTGCCGATACTGAAAGCGATCGGTGCTGCGGAAGTAAGTGGGCTGGCCCGCGAGACTACATAAATAGTGCAAACAGCAAGGACTCCATGCATTGACGTCTGTTTTGGTACTGCATAGCTACTGCTCCCTGCACTATAATTATCAAAGTAACCTTAACTGATTGATCACTCTTCTGCTGACAGAATTTTCTTTAGAAACCTCTGAGCTGCATGCTGACTAGGGCAGAGTACACTGCAACCTACCACAGTTGCAATTTAAGGATCAAAAACAGCCCTCGTGTTTTGTGCATGCACTGCAAACACGTGAGGGTTGTTTTTGAAACTTAAATTGTGTGCACTGCAAAACCATGAGGGTTGTTTTTCACCCTTAAAATTGCAACTGTGGTAACCAAGCTGCTCTGTACTTTCCATGCTAACTCATGTGCCAAAAATTGTACTATTTTTAGACCAGTACAGCAGTATTTAGCGGTATCAGCTTGATGCTTTCTTATGCTGTCGCTGTACATCCATTTGCGTAATCATGCACTAGTGCCACTATAACTATATCATATGTGTATTTAACCATCAGTAAGAGATCGCATTCTAAATATAGTACAATTCTTGGCACATGCGTTCACGTAGATAGCACAGAGTTGTAGGCCCTTACTCTTTTATTCGCCTTTGATGCTGAGGCATGTGACTGATCTCCTTATGTGTAGGATCTTAGAACCTGATTTGTGCTTCATATTGATCCCTGGCTGATTCCCTATCAATCACATAGGTCTTCATAATAGTAATTGTAATACTTTTTTGGTCACACTCAAGCAGCAGGCCAATTTGACCTATGTGTTTCAACTTATAGTAAATGAAAACAGATGCACGTGGCCAGCAGAAACACACACAATACAAGCAGGAAAAAATAGATAAGGAGTCAGAAAAACCGAAGGAGGAGGAGAGGGATAGGATAGAGTTTGAGTAGCTATGAAATGATTTTTTTCTTTTTCCCCCTGGCCAGTAGCTATCCTAGAAGGAAGATTGAGATGATTAGCATAAGAGCGAGGAATACAACATACCATGTGCATACCTGGGTAACACATGTACACAGCTAAAAGCCTGAGTAGGAGTTTGATGTTGTCAATATTATGCTTTCTGGACATTTAGACTCAAACAAATGTATGCCTAATTAACCAAGGCACTCTCTGGCCATTTTGCTTCCTGCAGCTAGTACTTTCTGATGCATGCCAAAGAAATTAATTGCATAAATTCATAAATTCTGAATTCCGTTTTACAGAAAGTAGATTTGTATTCTGTTTACTGTTTTCTACTTCTAAATGTGCACACGCTCTTGACCAAGGTACTTTCCAGCCATTCTGTTTCCTGCAACTATATATACAATAACACAAGTGGGAAACTATACAAGTTATACCATCCATAACAACAGTGCTCTTTTCATTGCATGGGTACATGACAAGTACATATCACATGCACAGCAACAGCACTCTTTTTACATGCCTCATGATACTAATTGTCTGCAGCTTACCATTGGTTTCTTTCAAGCTATTTTTTTTGGTTTGTTTCATTGCATGGGGTTGTCCTGAAATAGATTAATCCATTATCATTGCTTCTCTAGGACTCCCCTCCATGTTGCTCTCATGCTAGCTTTTAGCGGAGGGTTTGTCAGTGCTCCCATAGCACCTGGAGTACAGATTGCCTTGAACTTAATCAATGAGGACGAGAGCCTGCTCCCTGGCTACACACTCCACTACACATTCAGTGATTCTGAGGTATGTGACAGAGGTTTGTTGGAATCTACACCCTCGGACTGGGAGTATGAGCTAGAGATTCGGAGGAGTCATGTACCTTTTACTCTTTCATTCCCTAGCTCATTCTCCCACAATGTAGTTTACCTTGTAACTAGAAACATGCATGCCAACAAATAATTGACCATGACTACCAACATGTCTGTCGTACATAGGTAGTACACATAATTAACTGATTACACTAAAGGGCTCGCTCACGCTTGCCAATAATTAGCTGTGTCCATGCATGTAATGGGTTATTACATAAATAACAGACAACTATAGTCAAGATGACAATTCTTTTTTTACAGTATACACTCCTTGTCTGCATTACCTTGCAGCTGTTTGTAGTCTCCTCTGAGCTATATCTAGCTATTCCTGCTAGCTAAGACTCCACAACTTCAGAAGAACTGTGAATCAGGGATACTATACTGTGGCAACTCATGAGTAGCTGACTACTAGCTGCAGCTGCACAGCCAGGGCTCGTATAGAGAGAGCCAGGCCCTTGCATGGAGAGAGGTAAAAATCTACCTGCTTTTCTATTCATTAATTCCTCTCTCTGCTCACCCATTTCAATCTCTGCTCACCTGGAAACTTTACACTTGGGAGTGTGGTTACCCTTGCTACAGAAAAACTTTACCTACAGCGAGTGTAGATACTATGACAGTGCATGCTAGGTATAATTCATTGGAGATGAGTGCTTAAAATAGCCTTTTTAAATCATGACTAAGTACTGGTTTAAGGAGAGGTATTCCAAGAACATATACCTCATGCTCCTGACTGTGTATCAGCAATGGCAGAGGAGGTTGGAACTGTATGCAGAATCTGATGTAAACAGACTTCCGTCTGCATATATTTGGTAGGTGGCTACAGATGCGGCTGCCACAGTTTGTGAAGAGTCCGGCACACTTGTAAATCAGCAGGTATAGTGCTTCATAGACGTAGGAACATGATTTCAAATGGGGGGTCACTGACAAAACCAACTAGGGGGAGTCTGGGATGCCCCCCAGAAAGGTTTTGCAAAGTTTGATTCGCTGAGGCTGCTTCTAGTGATTTTTGGGACACCAACCTGAAACACTATTAGTGACTGGGAGCCACGACCCAGTAAACAGATACTTTCTGTCAGAATATCATATTTAAACAGATCCATCATAGTCATTGCAGGCAGCAACTTTTATGAAAAGGAGTTTATGCTTCAGTCTAATGGCTGTGGGATTTTTAACAGCTAGAAACTATACAATTAGTTTCATGTTGAACTTACAGTCTTCCTACTTACTATCTCTGCCTGGAACAGCTGCTATGCTGTTTGATCGTTCACTCTGCACGGCACAAAATATTGGATGGTCAGGGCCCACCCTATTTCTATGCCTGTCTGCTTTCAGAGGCCCACAGTTCCAAATTTTGCGGGGGTGTCACTCCCACAAATAGGAATTGCTAGAATCAGTGACTTTTGTCTTTTAGATGGCGTTAGACCCATGGTTCTAGTTTACTCCATTATGAAACTACAGCCACTCAAGCGCACATCACTTCAGGACCGTAGGAGCAGGTCCGGCAAGTGCGGCGGCCGCCGGACCAAAGTTCAGCGCATCAACCAAATAAAATGGTTGCAGCAGATAGTCTTTCAACAAATTTAGCAAACCTTCCGTTGCTTCCTTGACTTGGTAAGTGAAAAAACGGCCAAACGCTACACTGATAACTTTTAGTGCATCACGCGCGTGATGTTATTATGGCTACATTTTCACAAAATCGCAATAATCATTACGCAGCCTGAGAACCACGCCTTTAAATTCTGCGAGCATTAAAGGCTTCAAGCATAATGGCTAGGTTTGGCAGCACATTGTCCGACTCTTGCTATTTTACCCCAAGATTGCACCAGAAACGATCTCAGATGATCTAAAATCCAAAATTTTCCTGGGGGGGGGGCATGCCCGCAGACCCCCCTAGCAGGCGCGCTTCGCGCGTGGCACCTACATCGATCCAGCCCTGCCCCGCTGGACCAATCGAAACTTGCTTCCTACGGGCCTGCACTTCCGGCCACAATTTCTACTGTCAATTTTGGCTTACCCTGGGTCCTAGCAGTGGAGGTCTCAGGTCTCCAGACACTCCAAATGAGTTTAGCTACAGCCATTCCAAATCTTCATAGATTGTGGCGCCAGCATCTGTAGCCACTTTCTTTGGCAATAAACTCTGCTTCAAAACTTGATGGCAAGATGCACTGCCATTGGTTTCTTGCTGTGGGTGTGACCCATTGCCATATTAAAATGGTGGACGATACCAACATTAAGAAAGAGCTGGATATGTGGAGAACAGAACTGCTTTTATACCTATCAGATACACATTTAGTAATATATGGCGAATTCCATTGTTAGAGCTGTGTTTTAAGTGGCAAAACTCACTAAATCGCCTATTGAAAAAGATACTTAATTTTTTTATGACAGACTTACATACAGACATACAGACGAAACCAATTGCTTTACCCCACCTCCACATACGCGGTGCAGGGTAATTAAATGTAGGTCACCTATCAATGGTAATTAGGTCGGTTTGAATGGGAAGCTAATAGATGACTGCTCGTACTGTAATAAGTAGCTAGGCCTCAATATTAAGGCTGAAAGTTGATGTCAATACATCTTTGCATGAGTTCGATGCCATGCATATCTCATAGCTCTACATCATGTTCTGCGCACAGGCAGAGTCACCTCAACGTACATTCCACTAGGGCTGCCTGATGTTCAGCTGCACAGACTAGAGCAGTGTACACAGTGAAAATAACAAAGGCTATGCACTAACTGGAAGTGAGAGTCCACGTTCACTCGGTTTTATTGCCTGTCATAGCATATATTGTATACCTTAACCAAGCTTAGCCTGGCATTGCTGGTGTTATGCATGAAAGATTGGGAAGTAAACTCTAAAGACTTGGATTTCAACAATTCTATAGCTGTGTACATGTTATGTATGCCTACTACACAATTTTTGATGCCCACCTGTCTCAGAAGTAGCTGCTATAGCCATGCGTACCTACAACACAAATATAACTTTTCTAGAAAATGATAATTTGACTTTAAAGCATTACAGTGCTAATCACATACTATATTAGTAACAATACATTTACCCCTATAGATGAGAGTGCGATTATTTCCATAATTGCACACTTTTTGTAATTGTACACTTTTTTAGTTCAACAAAGGCTACGGTAGTACTCCATATATAGGGATGGCACGGGGAAAAAATGGCCGCCCCATATCATGTGTACAAAATCATGTGCTCATAAGTCTGGTAAACCCATAGTATAAAGCCTTAATGAGCCATACCTGTCATTATCGAGTACTTTCACAACTAACAAGACTGTTACAGTAGGTAGAGAGTATCGATGAAGTACCACATCGGCAAGTCGCTAAACCAGCATCTGTTCATATTCTTCTTCTGATTCTTCTGATGGGCTAGAGCAACAATGACTAAAGCGACTACAATGATTCAAACGCGAAGAAGCGCTACTGGATTTGGGCTAGTGCACCCACACCATAGCGTTCTCAAACAACTCAAACTGTTCAGCACAGATTCTCAAGCGCTCGAAGCAAGTACTTGCCGCTATACGCCGTTCTGTTCCGTTCCGTTCTGCGCATTAAGTGATGGTTACGCCTACACCGGAAACGCAGCCTCGAGCATGCTGCATGGACGAGCTGTTCTGCTTAGACGCTTATAATACTTGGAGTACGCTTTATGACGGACCCAAAGTGAGTTACTGTAGTTACGTTATAATAGTAAGAACACTGATACAACTGCTAGACCATTACAGACCATACTAACCTCCATGATGTGCATTAAATGGAGTCTGCAAACTGCTGTAGACAGCCGTCTGCCATTGCAATGTTACATACAAGAATGTGTGGGTGTACAGTGGCATTCTCAAGTCGGTAGGCGCTTAGCTACAATTCACATTAGCTGTATTTTGCTGCTCTGCTGTATCTTTAAGCCCCACTGAAAGCTTTGCAGTGCAAAGTGCATTCTGTGTCTGTTACATTATAGGTGCTGTTAGTTTATCACAAATGGGAGCATATGTGGATACAGCTAATAACGCTCATCTACCCCACACAACCACACCATCTAAACACCATTCATACCTTTCTCCTCCCCACAAAAAACAACAGAAACAAGTAACAAAAAAACATTTTAAAAAATGAAAGAACATATAGGGATGGAATCCCCAAAAAGCAACCAAACAAGGTAGGAATGGTACCACAATACCCTTACGGATTGTCATCCCTATATCTTTTGCCATTTTTCCAACCTCAACACACACACACACACACACACACACACACGCACACAGACCAATCCCTGCCATGCCACACCAGCCATATCCACAGCCAATAGAATGTGCATGGCAATTGCAGCACTTCACAATGCAACACACATCACCCCCTCACACTACAACTTATCCTCCACATGCAGCAATACACACTCGTAGGCTAGACTACATACATGTACCACTTACCCCACATTCTACACCACAATCCACACCTACAATGACAACTACACTCTTCCACCTGCAACAACACCCTTTCACCTCACCAACAGTTAGTACGGAACACATTTCCAAAAACATTACTCTATTATACCAAAGTACGTTCAAAAAAACCTAATCATCTACACCACAATCTAACATCCTGTCGTCCCATGTAACTAGCACTTACGTAAACTAGTGATACACAATGTGCAGGGATGTCCTTGCTTCACGAGAATTGCTGGGTGTGGCACATGGCATGCAGGTGGCACGCCCATAGCACCCACCCACAAATGAAAAAGGTCAAACACACACCCACAAAACAAAATGGCTACTTGCTATTATGTGCTTAGAAGACCAGAGGCCGAATCAAGCTTACTGTGATAGTGATCGCTTCAAAGTCTCCCCGTTAGGAGTCACAGTTGATAGCGAAGGTAAGTGTTCGCTGTGTGTTTGATAGGAGAACTGGCTGGAACAGGTTACGACGAAAAAAGGTAAATCGAACTGGAGTATAGCTTCGCTTTGCTCGGAACTAGTTGCAAAAATGGCAAAAGATATAGGGATGACAATCCGTAAGGGTATTGTGGTACCTTGTTTGGTTGCTTTTTGGGGATTCCATCCCTATATGTTCTTTCATTTTTTAAAATGTTTTTTTGTTACTTAACTATAGGAACTGTAATGATATGTGATTACCCATACTAATAAGTCAGACATTGCTGAACGAAAGTCAATTAATCATATTGATGGGATTTTTAATGAGCTTCCTAGCCAATTAATTGTATTCATGACTATTAAATGCCTAAGGTTAGCCCTACCCCTATCAAGGGTAGAAAAAACAACAGTTTTAAGCAAGTCATTAAATATTCATCAGCTGTACAATTATAAGGTGGGACTTTCAAGGAAGAATCTCCGAACCAAGTTGATGGCTATATATACTAGTTGGCAACATCGACCTGTTACTGTGGGAAAGGTATTTCCCATGGAAGCCAAGGAAGTACTGAGGGTGAAGCCTGGCCTGAGGCTTAATTCTAAGGGAGATACCTTTTCCAAGGTAGAATGCGGGTACAGTCCTTAACCAATCACACCCTTTACTGCTTCTCTGATATATAGCTATCAACTAAAACAGAGACAAAAAACTCATCAGACTGCTACGCAGTCTATACTGTGGAACAAGATTTGCTATTCCAATAATGAACTCTGTTCCACTCCTCTGGATCTTGGCCATAAGCTTGCAATTTAGTCAACTAAATTGTAGTTTTAAAAAATTTTCAGTGTATTTGTCATCACTTTAGTGTCTTTAAATTAAATGTCACTGTATTCTTAGACCTCACAAAAATGAAATCATGTGAGATGCAATAATGTGCACATGCTACTGATCTTTGAACTTGCTATATGGATTTCATTTAAGAGGCCAATTCACCAACATACAAGTTGTTATATATTTGATTTCTCATCAGATTGACATCTATTTATTCTAAATGCACACAACAGTGTAACGGCTCTGTAGCATTGGATGCATTCTTCAATGAAGTTGTGAGGCAGGAACCTACCAAGTATGCTATGTTTGGATCAGGCTGTTCAGTTGCCACTGAAGCAACAGCCGTCATCAGCCATTTCTTCAACATCATACAGGTATGTTATGAATTATCACTGCTAGTGTATGAGTGTGCAGGCATGTGCTGGAGTTATATTTCATTACTAGTATCCTGATCTGACTTTCTGTTCATTGGACAC
Source organism: Phakellia ventilabrum (assembly GCA_963921505.1). Lineage (NCBI taxonomy): Eukaryota > Metazoa > Porifera > Demospongiae > Axinellida > Axinellidae > Phakellia > Phakellia ventilabrum. The sequence goes on from OY997390.1 coordinate 2,473,251, forward strand.
TTGACATGTACAGTTGGCCTGTGGCTCATCATCACCGGAGCTGGCAAATCGCGCTAGATTTCGGAAGTACTTTCAACTCATACCAACTGATTTGGAACTTGTTCCGGCATATTTTGGAATCATGCAATTCTTTGGATGGAATCGAGTTGTCATTATCCAGCAAGAGGAGAATCTTTTTGCACTGGTAACTTTAATATCAAGAAATGCTTGTAAGAGCTGTAATAACACAGGAAAAAAGTTGTGTGTTTATGAGTGTTGTGAATGCCACAGTAAGGTCGTCAAATGTTGGTAAATAGGAATGGAGAAGGGGCTTCTCAGTTGGCTCTTGCATACATCATAAAGAAAGGCTCTCTGAATGCCAATTTTAATTCGGAAAGAAACTTTGCCGACATTTTGACTAGATGCTCTAGTCTTCTTCAGGGCGAAAGTAATGAGAACACCTGCTATTTTATAGCCATGCACATCACAACACATCACAACGCTCATAAGCGAACGTCACGGGAGGTCAGAGGTCACAGAGCTAACTGAGGTTGACCCTGACCTTCCATGACATGTGTGACTATAAAATAGCAGGTGTTCTCACACTAACTTCACTTTCACCTGAAGAGGACCAGAGCATCTAGTCGAAACGTTAGCAAAATTTCTTTCCAAATTAAAATTGGTATTTAGAGAGCCTTTCTTTGTTGGTAATAGCTTTGAACGTTTAAACTTTTGGTTATTAAATGAAAATTAAAGGTCTAGTGGAAATGAATTTATGGAAGTGATTTCACATCTTTTCAGTTATGCAATATATAACAATTTCACAATCTTAATATGCTATTTGAATTGGTGTAAACACACATTTTTCCCTGTGTAACGTAAGTGCATACTATAATATTATTGCATGTTTAATTCTCCATAGCAGCATCATTTCAGAATTCATCAATATAGAGCAGAATATCACACCATAGGGTTTTTAATTCTTGATTAGAGCTCTGAAGTATACTCTTGTTTCTATACTTCATGTGGTCCACTGATGGCATGCATGTATTGCAGTTCTTGGTGTTTATACAGTATATATAGCCTCGTTCTGTGTCTCCACTCCCTGCCTTTTTTTGCACGTAGTAAAAAAAGCTGGGAGTGGAGACTGGAAATGATGCTACAGTATATATTAAGCGACCTATTCTATATCCTTTAGACGGTAGAATCACTCGAAGATCGTTTTAGGATTGTCAATGTACAAAGGAGAATGGATGGGAGGCCAGAAATTGAAACAATATTAAAAACTTTCAACAGCGTTGAAGGCATCAGTGACCTAGGAGAGAGCCTTTTTGTAAGTGATGATTAGAGCACGAATGTGATGATAATTAATTTGCGACTAAATTAATTACCTATATGCAGGCGGAAAATGCTAATATATACATCCTGGCAATGTATTCAGACAATGCCAGAAGGGTTTTATGTGAGGTAAGTTATATTTAGTGAAAGATGCATATGAACAGCTAATACTGATTCATTTAATCCTTATTAATTTTGGCAACCTGTGTAGGCCTACAGAAGGGGAATGACATCCCCTAGGTATGTGTTTATGACATACGCATGGTATTCCAACTTCTGGTGGGTTCCTCGAGGTGATGTTGACTGCACAGTTGAAAACATGGAACAAGTGTTGGAACGCTCTCCAACAATCCTTTCTGACCCAGGCATTCTGAATTCATCTGAGATTATTGATGCTGGAATTGTAAGTATTCTGATCTGGTCTAGTACTTTGTGTTTTAGTAAGCCAATTTGATATTGTGGTTACCTTTTGCATCTTCTTGCCTCAGAATCTCACTAGGTTTATAGATCAGTCAGTGGAAATTTTGGATCGAGAGTTTGGAGGTGTTCCTTACCTCTATTATGCCGAACACTGTTTTGATGGGGTGCGTGCTTTTGCTCTTGCTCTCAATAAGACACTTCAAGGTAACTGTAGCGGTTAAAATGGAGAATTTTCATGTGTTTTTGATAACTCATCTGACACAGATTCCACATACATTTCAATGGGAAAATCATAGTCATGTATACACTCTCCATGTGTGATCTGCGCACTTTAATAGGTGCCCATACATGTAATAATTATATCACACTAATACCAGATTTATTGTACTCTTATACTAATGGGATATAATGCCAAGATATTAACTCATGATATGTGAAGATATATCTTTTTGTCCAATCAACTGGACCACCTTACTAACATAATATAAAGGAAGACTTGTACGTAGCTGAACTAATATCACAGCATGGCTATTATGATCATTACAAAAATTAGTATGCATTGCCACTCATCCTTTGCATTTGTATCTGGCAATATTTATTTTATAACTTATGAACAGTATCCATAATTTACATAATTTTCAAACAATTTAAGTAACTAGTATTTAATATTACAGGTGGGTAGATTATCTGAAATCCTATTAATACTTAGAATTGGAAGTTAATGACGATTTTAATGAACAAGCAAAAAGAGAAGCTGGAATCACAGAGAACCGTCGCTTCAGATTAGAGGATTTTACTTATAATGTCAGTTCTGTCGCAAGCAGGATCTTCAATTACTTGCAGGCCACAAACTTTATGGGAATCACAGTAAGCTTGTAGATGTACATGTATGCATACTCTGGGATAAAATGACTTCAATATCAACATTTATTACAGGGCGAGGTTTCATTTAGGAATGATGGCATAAGAGCTGCTATTAGATTACGTGTACAGCAGTTCCAGAGAAGAAACCCTTGTAGTCCTGGTAAGATGAATACATTTTTAGGACGTTTGTATATATACACACTTACTCTATACACTTCCTGCAGATAATGGTGCGTGCCTAATCCGTTCAGAGATAGCATCAGTCTCTATTGAAGATGAAAACTTTGGAGCATTTATCTACATCACTGGGGAAAATAATGACACCGTATTTCCAGGTAAATATTCCAAATCTGATTTGTATTTAGATTTGAAGCAATTTAACTTCCTTTTCCCTTTAAGATGGCATCCCTCGTGATGGCACTAGTGGCGTCCCTCATGATGGCATTCCAGATAAGGAACTAATTACCATATCTATCCTGCTAACTGCACTGACGTATATATTATTAGATTAGACATTGCTGCAGTTTACCTGTGATGTAGTGATGGGGGCTATCCCTACACCTTGTTTTCCCTACATCTTTTTATGTTTTTGTTACTGCCCTTTTTCGATTATGAGTGATGCATAATAACAAATTATAACACAAGAAATTAGTATTATAGTAAACTGTAATGAATAATCTCTAGCTCTCCAGTTGAGGATGTCAATGAAAGCATGTGTATGTATGTGCCAGTGAGTATCTTGTTCCCAGACAATTTGGGGGGGGGGGGGGGGGGGCTGGGAACTACACTAGTCAGTGAGTATGTGCAGTGTGCAGTGTGTGGTAGCTATGATATTATAGAGTACTCTATAATCTTAGTCTGACATACCCCACCCCTTGATTGGACTACTCCATATGGGCATATGGGGGCATCTCCAAACCATTTTCTTTGGGGGGGGGGGGGGGTAGGGCCCGACCGGCATTATTGTCAGTTAATGCATCCGTACTACTACTACTGTACTTGGTAATGTCCAACTTGCTTAAGCTTGGCATCATTGTAGGCTGCAAAAAGGCTTTCTTTGCACTTATCTCGGAAGAAGGTAGGAGTAGTGCATTACAAAGTTTCACAAAGCATGACGTTATGGGTGGGCATTGGCGAATTATTCACAGTCACAGCGCTATCTTTGCTCTTGACATGTTACGAAACGTCAAAAATGTCACTCGGATTGGGAGGGCGGCGTGCGCACTCGCCCCGCCCCCCCGGGCCCCCGTACCCGGCCGGATTCATGCCATGACGCCAGGTACTAGGTAGTATGTAAAATGATGTCACGGACATGTTCAGCTGCAATATATTAAATAACCAGCAGTTTATTAGTGCAGTGAGGGGGAAGGTTAGGTTTCTCAAAGAAGTACTGCTCACCGCCACTGCTAATCAGAGATACTTGCTGTACAGACCGAAACGAGTACAACTTGTAGTTTGACTTTTGCAGGCGTTACACAATCGAAAACTTGGTGATTGAAGTAGAGTTTCGAGCTCGAACTATAAACACAATGGCGGATCTTGAATCCGTTTTGGCGGATGTCTCCTACCTAATGGCTATGGAGCGCTCTAAGGCACCCAACGCCAAAACAGTCAAGAAATTCACCCTTCCAGATCTAAGGTAGGTGTGTTGTAGTTGTCCCCACGCTTGTTTATGCACATTATGTTGACCTATGATTTCCATGCTAGGCTTTCCTGAGTATTCATTTTGTGTATGCTTTGTGATACTTTTGCTGAACCATACAAGTGCTTGTACTAAGGCACCTCTGAAATCAGGGTCTGTATTGTAGTCACTCAAATTCTAGCAGGAGTAAGTATATACCCTATATAAGGCCACTATTTATTGATTATCAGTTTCTCATCTGCCGCCCACATTGATTTTTTAGTCCCACATCAATGGCCATTACGCCATTGTGCACATGTGGAAAACTTGTTTAGCTGTTTCGTGGCTAAGGTGACGACACTGTAAAACAGCATGATTCATTGGAGAACTATGAACTCTCCACATAATGATTTTATTACCAAGAGGTGACCTAGCCTCGGTCTCAGCTCACGCTTCTAAAACATGAGGGAGGAGTGAGCTTGACAACACTCACTGAAAAGGCTATTGACTTCTGATTCCCCTAAGTTTCTGTTGCTGTGACCTTCCCTCATCTCATCTGACAACTAACTGCTGAGCTCATCCATACTCTGTTGGTGGGCTTGGTATTGCTTGGCTTTAGTTCGCACATGTGGTTATGCCTACAATATGGTCGCATTGTTCTCATTCTGCAGTCTGGCTGGTTGAGGCCTCACTGTGGTTTGAGTGCATCTCATTCATTCGTCACTCTTCCTTGGCCTTTCCTGCACGTTCTTTTTGTGTAGACGGAACCAGGATCGTACCAGCACGTACGTATTTTGAACACATGCACATTGGTAACTTGAAGATTGAGAATTGAGAAATTGAAATGAAATATCTTTTCTGGCCACCGTACATTCCATCTGACTGATTCCATCTGTAGCGGTTTCTATACGATACAATGTACATTTTTAGGCAAGACACAATCAGATACTAATACACTGTGGCAGAGAGTGAGAGTATAAGGCTAGCAATATGTATCACTGCTATTTTATATTACATGAAAGAGCGGGCTGCTTGTCTCATGAATTGACGTAGAGTGAGTCAACATTGGATTTTGCCAGGCTCACTCCTCCCAATTATTTTTTTTACATGAGTGAAGCTAGACCGAGGCTAGGGATTTCTCCCTTTCCAAAGAGTTAATACTCCGATACTTGTACTAACCAGCCTTTTGGGATCCCAGATGCTGGCAATCTCGATCATATAACCAGACAGCCAATAGGCCGCCTTTCGGCCCTTATTTTTAACGTGATGGGACTCGTCAGTTAATTATAGTATTCACATATCCGTGTGATACTGCTTAATGTAGCTACTGGATGGTAACTTGCATGTACGGGAGACGGATTCTGGGTAAACGAAACACCGGATTATTTTTTCTTAGTGCCTTGTTGTCATGTACCTTATGACTTCTGCCATGAATAGTCTTGGCCTATGCTTGCTCTGTGTGCACATTCTTGCAGAAACGTATATCCTCTAGTATAAATATTCATCTTCTAATGTAGTGTACTGGTATTATACCAGTTGCTAGTGGTATTCTAGTAAAGGCCCGCCCCTTTGATTATTAGGACTTACTACAGCCTACTATAGCAAAATTAAATGACCTTTGGGAAACAAATTATAGGAGTGGTTAAAGATACTCTAGTTTGAGCCCACTCTTCTGTAGCATCTCTGCGTTAAATGGCTATGATATACATCCCTTCACTCAGGTTGGCACGGTTAACCACATTGTTATTGTGTAGTATGTGCCTTTGATGTACATACGTATAAGCCTCTAACCTGAGATTCAGATGTATATGTGCACTCCCACGTGTATAAGCGAACTAACAGCTAATGGCTACAAATGGGGAAATGAATATTTTCATGAGCGTATATGCCAGTAACACCAGATGCAGCAAGCAGTTAGTTGACCCTAATGCAAACTTTCCGTAAACATGGCGGGAAAGGCAGAAAATCGCAAACATGTACGAGACAAGCAAGAAGAGGAGTGCTTTGAAGGAGGGGGTATTGTCTTATCTATCAGATCACTCAAACAAAAGACCTTTGCAGCTGTTATAGAGTGTGGGCGTTTGCACCATGAGCTACATGAGCCATATGGGTAACAGTGTACGATTTGGTGTGGGTGGGAAAAGACATGAGCTGTTTAAATGTATATGAAGCCACACTTCCTAGAAAGCTCTGGCTCTCCCAGAAAATGTTATATGATCGACATTGCCGGCATCTGGGATCCCAAAAGGCTGCGTGGTTAGTAGGTACAACTGCTGAGTCTTGGGAAGGGGGAAATCCCTAGCCTCGGTTCCAGGCTCACCTGCTGGGTTTCTCTTTCAGCCAGAACAATTGTTCCACTCTTTGAGAAGCCTGAACAAGTCTTTATTCACTCTTTTCTCTGACTCTTTTGCCCATCTGCTATCCTATATTTCAATAAAAGTGTGTGGGAATAAGACTTTGAAGTGGTCCACTTTGCACATTCCAAGCAAAACCAGCTACAGTCTCATATCAAATGTGTATACTCACATGATAAAATAGAGCAAGCAAAGGCCAAAACTACATGTATTCGTGGCAGAGGTCTCAAAGTGACCTACATAAGCACTAAACCTATTCTGATGAGGCGTTCACCCAGAGTTTGTATCCTGGCCATGCAAGCTACATATTAAGCAGTATTCACATGCATGTGTGAATGATATAACTAGTGCATACATGGTATTCCATGCAGAGAGCCTCGTGGGAATCAAGTTGCATTTAACGCGCTGCTCAGCCAGTCCGAGGCTTTGAGAATGGCGGTCATCACTTTCCTACTGCCGAATCAGCCTTACCCGCTGTCAATCAACCTCCCACCGATGTTCCCTCCTCTGCTTCTGTGTTACTGCGCACGTAGCCTCCCTATTCACTGCCGCCTCTCTACAGACGATTCCATCGTAGTACAGTACTCTTCATTTGTTTGGTACTACACGTGCAGCAATGCCGTGCCCACAGGAAATATGTTTGCAATAATTGCATTCCTATAGCGGTACATACATACATGCAACATGATTAGTTGCCTCGCTTCCCGTTTGGCAATTAACTGATGAGTCCCACCGCATTGGAAATAAGGGATGAAAGACCGTCCTTGGGGTGGAATTGGAAAACCTTCCTGTTATGCATGTGTGAATATTTCTCACCAACTAGCATAGCACTAACAACCCAATTGAAAGTAGTGTGGTCGTGTGTACTTTACCAGTGTAAGTTGTTAGTGCCAATACCAAGGTTTTGTCTTGTACAGTTTTTCCCCCGGTATGCACTTTTTCCATTCTGTAAGAGTAGAGTGACATCTATACCACATTATTAGACTTTAATATGTATACATGCATCTCCCAGGGGAAAGATATTTGTGTAGTGTATATTCTTGGCACACTCCCAGGAGAAATTTTTTTGGTGTGTACAGTGTAAAACGTTCAAGCAATGGAGCTGGAGAATTGTTTGTACCAATTTGTATGTCCAACCATTTTGATACTCACTTGTGCATGTTTTCACTGAACCACAAAATTATAATTATGCTGGAAGCCACACACATAAACGAACCATTTTTTAGCAGCTCATGAAGTGGCTCAGGTTAGCCTCGTACCCAGGCCACACATTGCCTAGCATTTGTTTCGAGTGTCCTCTGAACCAGTTCCAGCATGGATATTACCATTCAGAATGCGCAGACATGACACTAAAGTACAATTATATTCTCATTCATACTCAGTAGTTTGCCCAACTCCTTTCCCCTGTGAATGCCAATTTGCTTAATCTTGAACCATTTCGTGATTACATAACATCTCATAAGAAGTGCAGTTGTGTAAATGATGTGTGTACAATTTTTTGTGATGTGTACATGTATTATGTATATGCCTCTATTGCCTCACTAGCGTGCATAATGTTGTGCACAAGTACCTCATTCAAGAAGGAGATTACACCTTCAGGAAACTCCACAAGCAGAGAATGGGTACGCGAGTTTGAAATTTGTGAATCTTCTGGTCATACAGTGATAATGCGCTAGCCTCTTTCTCAGGCTCTCCCAACTTAGTGGTGCAGAACGGAACGGGAGAGCCTGGTATATTTTGTGGCGTAATTACATGAAAACGGGATGCGTTATTATGTGAACGGATGTGATAGATAGCAGCTACACTTTGTCTGAGTTTGATGGCAGTGCTGGGTATCAGAGACAATAGTGTAGCTGCTATTTATCATGTCCATTCAGGTGATATTTGCATCCTGTTTTGAAATTGCGTAACGGATTTACCAGGCTCCAGGCTTTCCCGTCCTGTTCTGTTTCACAGAATTGGGAGAGCCTGGGAACGAGGCTAATAATGTCATCTTGTTGTGTGCATGCATTTGTGTGTGTGTGTGTGTGTGTGTGTATATGTGTTTGTGCATGTGCGCCTCAGCTAGAGTAGCACTTAGCACACTTTAGTATTCTCTTACTAATTGGTTGTTTATGCTTGTAAACCAATCACGATGCTATTGGACAAGCATGCTATTGGACAAGTATGCTAGTCAGATCAAATTGGAACTATGAAATATGCAAGTGTATATTCATATTCCCAGCAGGTATGCATAACAATGTTAGATCCCATTCTAGTGTACACTCCTTGCACTCCTTCTTACCACAGGTGTGCACTATTTGGAAAAGTTCATCCCAGCAACCTGCCCAATATATGCATTCCTGAAAGCGGTAAGGTGACACCAAGCCACATTCATGGCCTGGGATAATGTGATTAAGGCTTCATTGGGATGTTTGAGTACCACTAGAGCTGCTTGGAAACTATTCGTTTGTTCCTGGTATTTCCTGCCGTTACGTACATGTTTACAACCTCTTTTGGGGTTGCTGTTGACCCCACCAATGATGTAGTAGCTCACGCATAAAGTGTGAGTAGTATGGGCTCTGCTGTTGGGTGTACGTCCGCCGCATATACATGTAGAGTATATCCCTCACATTTGGAGGAAGTGTAGAAGACTACTGGGTGGAATCATGCATGAAAGTTGTACTTTTATTATTCACTTTTGGTAACTATATTACCCTCGTCCAGATCGTAGGATACGAAGGGATTGCCTCCATTGAACTCCGACGGAAGAAGGCAAAACAGATTTATGACAAGTTCATCTTCGCCGATATGCTGGCTATGAGCACCGTAAGTCTTCATCACTAGTGAAGGGCTGCAGCATAGCCCAGTGTAGTCTAATGGCCCATTTTTTGTGCTGCTCCTCCATACCTCTGAATACTAATTATACTGTGGAAGAACCTCAGGTGGTGGGACCCCGAGTGTGACATCTGTAGTATAAATGCTCACTTACCCTAAACCATCCGTTTATTATAAGCCACCCTGTGATGAGGGCTACTGTAGCAACTGTGGTTGATCTTGAGACGTCAATCACCAAAAAGACCGGTTGATTTTTAATTGCTTCTCCAACTCCAATGCATGCATGATTCTTGTTTATTCTTGTGACTGGCTAGCTCATAAAATAATAAGCTTACCCCACGTAGCCCCCAGTCCCTGTGGTATCCACCAAAGAGAGGCTCCGTTAACCCCCCCCCCCCCCCCCCTCTTCTGTGGGGTTGCTTGAAAAGTTTTAAAAAATGCTGTGATCCTAAAACATTTCCTTACTGGTTCCCATGTTTCATTAACCACCTTGAGAAGCAGGGTGTCTCAGTAATACAGTCAGATTAATAACCCGTCCAATTGTCTACTGCATAAGAAGACAGTGTTCTCGAACTAGAGGCGTTCTCTTGTTTATTCAATTAAGTGGATCTACACTGTTTGTCCAAGTGGCATGTTTATTAGTTCTTACCCAATGGAGTGCACTGGGCAGGAAGTAGAGCATTCATTAAGGTCAGGCATATCTGATATTTTATTGCATATCTGAGGGCATAACAGCATGTTGCTTTGTCTGCTGACACGGTAGTGTACATTTGCAGTGTGTGGGCATTGTGTTTATGGTCTCTCCTGTTTTGTTTGTTGCCTTGTTGGTATGATTGAACTGTAGTTACTCCAGTACACTGGACATACATTATTGAAGGAAGACAAGCTTGTGTCTGTACGTACAATTGATATACAGTAAACACGACCTGAAATCTCTCTTAGGTGGACACCCAGTAGCATTAATCTTACCTTATAATAAAGTCTACAGCCAAACAAAGCCCGTTTTTATCATCATATTTACAAGTTAAATCTGCCTCAATTCACTAGTACTGTCATGACAGTGTCGCAAGTAGACTCTCTGGGTAACTTTTGTCAGGCTGTAGACTTTTCTCAACATTCTAGTAACTTTTTGTCCCATTTCTCGGTTGCACCAGGAGCCCCATGAAGTTCATGGGCTCCTGGTTGTACCTGGCTCGAAAACTGTGTGTGAATATTATTTGTTGATTATTCTTCTATGGCCTAAGATAATGTTCTAATAGCCCCTGGCGATGTACATTTTTGTTCAAGTTTTGCAGTTTCTTCCATGCATTATAGCTGAGTTACAGCAAAAAAGTATTTTTCCCTTCACTAACTAGTGTGCCACCTGTTAAATAAATGGACCTATTATTGGGTGAGCGTGAGCGAGACCCACACTAGTGATGTCAACGCGACATTTTCTCTGTATCATCATCATCATCATGGTACGTACGTCGTTCCGTATATTCTAAAATCACCTATTTTAGCGTATTATGCTACCAAAATTTCCTCACCTACGATGGATGCTACAGAAACTCAGAGTACTTCCTCCAGAGAAGCGTCATTAAGAGAATACAGAGGGATGCTACAGAAGCTTTGTCGACTCAGAGTACACCAAAACGCACATGCCGCCAGTTCCCTTGCTTACGCTCGCCCCATAATGTTCTGTATTCCCCTAGTTATTAAGATTTGGTGAATGTTCATAATTCTGTAAATGTTTGCATCTGCGTAGCATTGCATGTGCCTTTCCACTGCTGTTGTATCCTTCATGCAGGACCTCCCCAAGGAGGCAACGGATGCACTTGGGGCTGTTTTGAAGTCTGATGACTGTCCTCCCACCATCTTCAACACAATCAAGGACCACCTGTACCCCCAACTCTCTGGACTGTACATGCAAGACTATGCAAAGAGGTACATATACATGTGCATGCATAAGTTGTATTTGGGCCCTCATTGAAGGTCTAAACTTTCAGCAAAAGTGCCTCTAGTGTTATTTGGTAGTTAGGGTATTAGGTTAGCTCCTTCGTTATTTCATGGGGTCCTAGCTGGCTGTGTGTACAGCATTACAGAAGCTTCTTGTCATATGTAACTGCCTGCGCTTGTGTCTGCATGCTGATGTACATGTAAATATGATTAGAGAAGACCTTGTATAGGTTGCTGCACTTGTCTGGCAGTCATGTGAACTCTTTCCTCCACAGTGAGCCATACGTAAGGTTCTGCCAGTGGAAGTACATGGAACTGACTGTGCCACAGCAGGTAAATAGTTACTGCTGGATGCCTGACCTTAACATACACACTTAGGCGTTTGCTAGCCACACTAAACCTTTGAGTAAGTACCACTCCTGGCCAGTTGCACTAACAGGCATGTGTGTATGACACTACTTTACCATCGCAGCGTACCCGTCCTTCGCTCTCTTTCACATGCAAGTACTTCTCAAATAGGCCGTCTCCCAGTGATATACTTGTGCACATGGTGCACATCCTGGTGTGGTGTTAGAAAGTACATCCATTATAGGAATAACTGTGTAGATCTCAGTAGGTGTATTCCTCCATACAAGTAGTACGTGCTTTTGTGCTTTTGTAAGTTGTAACCCGGTCTTCCTATTACACCTGTAGCTCTTGGGTGTCAGTGAAAAGCAAGAAGGGGGGAGGGGAACCTGATGTGAATAACTGCAATAAGTTTACACGCTTATGATAGCACATATCAGCTCTATACCAAATTCTGGTGGAGTTTGTAGATACTGCAGTAGCTGATACAACTTAAAGTACAGTACTAGCCCCGTTCCCAGTCTCCACTATCAGCTTTTTTATCGCATGTAGTAAAAAATTCAAAAAAAGCTGGGAGTGGAGACTGGGAACAAGGCTGCAGTACTTCTATCTGGGATGACTCATTCCTTTGTCACCAACATCACACTTTCCTTGTTTCAGTTTGTAATGAAGGTGCTCCTGTTGTTACTGCCAGGGCTAGCAAGGCCAATAAAACTGTTTTGTGGGTTCCAGGAGTGTTTGTACTGTGTATGGCAATGTCTTGTCACGGTTCCGGTTTCTTGGGGGATTCAAAATTGTGTCTCTGGCAGTTATGTAGATGCTGTCTTCGAACTAGTAAAGGGAAGAGATACACCTGTATGAGTGCTGGAGATGGTTGGAGTAGGTTTCTGACATTGATGGATCGAAACGTAATTGTCAATCTTCATGTCGTCTTGGAAGTGGCGTTTGATTCTCTTCTGATCTTACTGTAAGAGGACTGCTACACATGTAGTTTGAAGGCTGTTAACTTTTGCAAACAGTGATGGACGCATGATTTATTACATCCGTATCTCTGCTCACCTACCATACTTTACACTCTGCCGTATGATCACCCTCATTAACAAATAATGTAGCTTAAATTACCTCGGAATACTCATATTGTGTGTGTGTGTGTGTGTGTGTGTGTGTGTGTGTGTGTGTGTGTGTGTGTGTGTGTGTGTGTGTGTGTGTGTGTGTGTGTGTGTGTGTGTGTGTGTGTGTGTGTGTGTGTGTGTGTGTGTGTGTGTGTGTGTGTGTCATTAACAAATAATGTAGCTTAAATTACCTAGGGATACATTGATTGTATGTGTGTGTGTGTGTGTGTGTGTGTGTGTGTGTGTGTGTTCTGCATCTAGATGCTCTCTGAAGACAGTCAAAGTTAACTGGCCATTCTATTAGTGTACGTATATAGGTTTTGTGCCTAAGTCCAGAAAATGGAAACATGGCTACATGTAGGATGTTCAGAGTATCCATCTCCTTCTCCACATTCAGATCTCTCTGAACGACTTCAGCATCCACAGAATCATCGGCCGTGGTGGCTTTGGTGAGGTCTATGGCTGCAGGAAAGATGACTCCGGGAGAATGTGAGTTATGCATGGCATCATAATTATATTGTCCCTATGTCTATTTAGCAGAAGCTTCTGTTTTGTATCCAACCACCAAGTAAACAAGTAGTTATGTAATGCCTTTCAAGCTTCTATTATGTTTGTCTGGACTCCTTCCAAGGTTTGCGATGAAGCTATTGGACAAGAAGCGAATAAAGACTAAGAAGGGAGAGCACCTGGCACTCAACGAGAGGAACATGCTAGCAAAGGTGGGTACTGTGGGAAGAGGGAGAGGAGAAAACACCATTACATAATTATTGGAGAGCCACAAGCCTCGCTCCCAGTCTCTCCGCTCCAGTTTTTACGTCGCTTGCAGTACGAAAAACGGATGCGGAGAGGCTGGGAACGAGGCTAGAGATTCACAGCATCTCAAGGTTGCCATAAAGTAGTGGCTGTTGTCTGTGGTTAGGGTGCTGGGCTCTCTGCTTGGTTTATGTTGACTGAGTGACCATTTTGTTGCCACGGATACTGCCCCCCTCATATCAAGAATTAAGTATACATGTATCTACATGTACATGTAACAACCTAAATACCGTATAGGCCCTGTAGTAATTAGCGACTAACAGGCCCTTGATAGCTCTCTTCCTGTCCAGGTGTGAGTGTACATAGCATCCTGGAGCCAGGAGTCAATGGTGTGGAATCAGTCTTGAACCTGAGTTTTCCTTAGCTATGCCAACCCTACAGGTGGTAGCTTCGGAGACTAACCTCATACCTTCTATTGTGCACTGTGCACTTCTCAGGCATTCGAGACTCAAGCTGCTTGTTTAGTAGTCTCTCTCCATGAAGTGTGCATGTCTAGGCTTAACCATAAGTCCCCGCCCACCATGGGAGGTACTCTCCGTCCTGGACCGATACAAGTGCATGTAAGTAGTAGTGATCCGTGTCACTGACGTGGACCCCTTTGGAGAAACAACTAATATGTGCATGTACATGTATGTACTTCAACAGATACTGAGTATACGTACATGAATAAACCAGATGGGGAGTTGGATTGTTGTTTGGGTGTTTTCTCAGAGTTTACCATAACACTATTGCTGCAAGCTTGAAAATGCATACTTTTAGCAATATACATGAATGTTAGTCATAACTGGACGGCTGCTTGCAAGTAAATGCACTACAGTACAGACTTGCCAGAGTATGCAAGAGATGCTGTGTGTTAGAAGCTCAGTAGTGTTACAATAGTACTTTTTATCTTGACACTTTTATTCTTTATTTCATGGACCCCCCCCCCCCCCCCCCCTCTACCTCCAGGTGGACAGCCCATTTGTGGTGAACCTCTACTATGCCTTTCAGACACCTGGCAAGCTCTGCTTCATACTTGACCTCATGAACGGTGGGCACCACAGTGCTTTATAAAGCATAGCTTTATCTCATAGGTCCTCAGTTGAATACAGAATAGCCTCATTCCCAGGCTCCCTTCCCACACATGAAAAGGTTGAAGTGGGGGGGGGGGGGGGGGGTAGGGGTTCTGGGAACAAGGCTACATGTAGACCCGGTTGGAAAGTATGAGGAGTACAGCCCATGATTTCAACCATGGCCATAAGGCCAGTGGTTAATGATAGAACCAGGCAATGAATCTTACTTTGAGGAACAAGCTTCAGGGTTCCATGTAGGATTTTTTGGTGGGAGTGGGAAAAGTGATGTGTGTGGAGCCATGCCTCCTTGGGGGGTGTGGGGGTATGCTCCCCCATGAATTTTTTAAATTTGCACGCTCAGATTGCTTCTGGGGCCCCCCAAAATGCTAAAAATTAGCTACTAATACAGTACTGAGTATCAATAATCAACTTCAAAATTCTGGGGGGTGGGGGATCCCCCCTTCCTTATGAAACTCTGAGATTGATATTTAAAAACCAACTAATGGCTGTGTTCAGCAACAAGGATGTGGGAAACATTGAGTAATTTTTTATACCAGCCAAGTATGTGCTTTGTGTACACCCAGCTGGCAATTAACTTTGTACATACCCAGCTGGCAATTAAGATATTAACAGGCCATTTCACATAAAGCTAAGGTATGCACGGGTCTTGTAATAATAGGCCTCATTTTCTAGTGACGGCAATAGTGATGTGTGCCAAGATGCCGTGAGAATATACCCTGAATGTGACATCATGTTCATTATATGCAATTCCCTATCTTAGTACGTACGTTAAATGAAAAGGCACATTGCGTTTGTGGGAAATGATGAATTCAGGTGCGTATTTATTTATGGTGATCTCGCCCATGCCACAGGTGGTGATCTGCACTACCATTTGACTCAGCATGGAGTGTTCACTGAGGATGAGGTATGTCCAGTTGGGTGTGGTGTTTGTGTCATCTCGGGACACAAAACTGTGGCTTCCTTTTTCTAAACAGAAATAGGTTTATTTTTCAGGGAGCTACCCAACCTCTCTTCTTTCTGAATGCTGCTAATTACATGCAGGGTTTTCACTCAAAGTGTGCTATGTCTTTGATTGCTTGGTTCATTCTCGGCTACCACCACCATACCATGTGTTTGTGTGTGTGTGTGTGTGTGTGTGTGGGTGCACCTGTTTGCAAGCACTGTTAATCCGGTTAATTAATCCTACATCCCTGGAATTTACTGCTTTTTTACCAGCCAGGCATGCGTGACGCATATGCCCAGCTGGTACTAAAATTGCTGTATGTATTTCACGTTTGTATTTGCATCCGCGAGTAGCAATGATTGTGTAATAATCGTTACCATGCGGCAAAAGCCTACCAGTCCTCCAATGGATGTACTGAGAGTTTACAGAGTACGTTGCATTAAAGTACTGTAGTTTTGCACTACCTTGACAGGGAAAAAGCTACAGACACCGCTCTGTGGTTTGATGTTGTGACTGTTAACTAGAGGCATTACGAAATTGCTGTGTCAGCACTGGGAGGTTGGACCACTCGGTTCTAGACTTCTCCCTAGCATCGCTTGCAGTACATGTACATGCGCAGGGGGGCCTAAACTTATTGGGGCGAGCCTGAGCGAGCCCCACACTAGTCATGTCAGCGGTGCATTTTCTCTGAATGAAATATCGTACGTACGTACGTCGTGCCGCATATTCGATGTTCACATAATTTAACGCTTTGCAATCTAATTTTGCAATTCCAATTTCTCGCGCTCTCACTTAGCAGTTGAATTTCTCGCGTTTCCACTACACGTACGTACAAAACACGTGGCAAAACCACTGGTTCTTCCTCGGCTATGGATGCTACAACAGCGCAAACTACTTCCTCAAAGGGAACTACTGAATCATGCAGTGCAGAGAGAGAATAGGCTACGCCATAGAAGAGAACGAGAGAGGGCCTGCCGTGCTTCCGAAAATCCGGAACAGAGAGAAGAAAGGTTACCGAAGCGGAGAATAAGAGATAGGACTAGGCACGCTGCTCAGACTGCTGAAAGAAGAGGGGCAGACCTGCAACAAAGAAGGCGCAGACTGGCAGTCGAGACTGACGAGGTGAGATAGGCTAGGCTGCAGCGAATGACTGACAGACTTGCCAATGAGACTGCTGAGGAGAGAGAAGCCAGGCTGCAGCAAATGACTGTTTCCAACAATGCGAGATTGGCTGCTGAGACTGCTGAGGAGAGCGAGGCCAGGCTACAGTCTGACAGAGTACTAGTGAGGCAGACAACAACAGGTCATGCAGGCACAGCTCCCATTGTTTTAACAATCTTCTGTCCGAACTAAGATGCTTAAATTTCATGCACACCACATGGCTACGCTGCACGCGCTGAGATGTACATGAGATTCCCTGGTCTCAAGATTCACTCACATTCTACTGAGTGTCTGCAATGTAGCCGGGACGAGCATACACCTAAGTTATACATGTACTCCTCTACCAACATGGATCCTGCCCCTATCCCATCTAAACGTCAGGCTAGCACATGTATTGCATTGTAGATGAAGTTACAGTGGCATTGAAGTATCAATTTTGTATTGATTAGTATGACATTATCCTACATGTTGATGATTCCATTGGAGGGTGTGAATTGACGTATCAAGATTGTGTCTATTAGTATGACATCATCCTACATGTTCAACATTTCCATTGCAGGGTTTAATACAGGTGGAGGAAATGTTAATTTCAAGGGGTTTGCCAATCATGTCTATACCGTTTGCCTCACGACAGTATGGATACCGTGGACACGTCACCAATCTGTTGCAAGATATGGCCTCACTCACCAACAGCTCCTTCACATTCACAATTCTCACAAAGGCTCGCCCCACAATGCCCTGCATTTGCCTAGTAGATGTAGATACAACCTTAGTGGTAAACTCTGCTGGTTTTTAGAATTTGAATGTTAGACTTGAATGTTGGTAGTACTAGAAGATTGTGTACCAGCAGCTCCAAGTGGACATTTACGCTATTAGAACATCTGCCCCTTAGTCTGAGAATGAGTCTTGAAATATTATCACAACAGAGACGTGTTTTGTGGGTGGAGGTGTACCCACTGTAGGGTATCTGGAATACATGCTGTGAATACTGTTATTTTAGAGTTTGTTGTTCCAACAAAAGACTGTCGAAGTTTACTCCCTCACAAATGTGTTTGTCTATTCACTAACTACAGGCAGTACAATGGAGTCGCACTGTCTGAGTAGAAATGCCTCTCAACCTTTGTCCTATTATGCCCAGTTTAGTTGGTAAAATTCTCCAGAACATAAATGTTTAATGATCATATGCAGTGGAATGCCATACCATGTACACCTAGTTATGATTTGGCAAAGTTAAAATATGCACGTTTGTACAAGCTACGTGTATGATGTTTCATTGGCCTACTTTGCCATTGTGTAATACGTTCGTTATGTTACTTTGGTCCCAGGTCCAAGTGCACATTTCACATTAACTACAATGTAGCTGTAAGCCATGGTACTGTGTAACATTCGCATTGTAGATGGAAAGCTTTTGTGAGACAGTAAAGGAATGCTGAAAAATCAGGACCCAGCTGGGGGATTGAACCCAGGACCTTCTGAGTACTGACCACATGCTCTTCTTAGCCACTGAGCTACTGGAGCCCCTGAGCAGAGGAGCAGTAGGGAAGATTTATGTAGCTACTAAACCCCACTTGCCAGCCAATCCCAACTGTAGTTTCTCTCTCAAGAGGCTATTCACCCATCCCCTTTAACACGATAAGTGCTACACCCAAACTGAGTATTAATCAGTCTGCCATGATAGTTACCCCGCGCTGCATATGTGGAGGCGGGGTTAAGCAATCAGTTTTGTCCATCTGCCCGTCCGTCCTAAAATTTCTCCACTAGCCGATTTCGCGCATTTAGCGCCTTCAAAACACAGTTTTAACAATGAAATTCACCGTATCTTAGTGTACCTGTACCTCAAAAGTAGTTCTGTTCTCCACATTTCCAATTCTGTCAGAGTTGTCCACCATGTTAATACGGCAATCGGTTGCGCCCACAACATAGGACCACTTGCCATAAAATTTTAAAGCAGAGCTTATCACCAAAGGAGGTGGCTGCAGACGCTATCGCCACAGTCTGTGAAGAGTCGAGATAGCTATAAACACATCTGGAGCGCTTGGAGACCTGAGGCCTTCGCTGCTAGGAGCCAGGGTATGCCAGAAATGACAGTCATAATTGCGAGCAGAAGTGATGTATGCTTGAGCAGCTGTAGCTCCATATCGGAGTACACAGAATCATGGAATTTCCGCCTTCTGAAAGGCAAAATTATATTATCCCTATTTGTGAGGATGACACTCCCACACGTTTTGGAGTTATGGGCCTCTGAAGTTTGGCATTATTGGGAAATATACCTGAGCTTGACCAAGTATAGCACGTACATGCAAGGGAGTATAAAGCCAGTATCCAAGGTATGTATACCACATGAAACCACTATGCCTGCTGCTTCAAAAGATGCTATCCTGACTCTTTACAAACTCTGGTAGCAGCATCTGCTTTAAAACCTGCTGGCTAGATGCACTGCTATTGGCTCTGTGCAGAGCCGGGACACCATAACTTAAGTGTATACATAGATAGAAGTCTGTGTACATCTGCATACAGCTCCAACCTCCCTCTGCCATTGCTGGTATACCGTCTGGAGCGCGGGGTATGTGTTCTTGGAACTCTAGTTAATTGATCAATTAACCTATAAATATTTCTGCAGAAATGGCCATTTTCACCTATGGAAGACATTACTGTCTTCCTGTTTGCTTGCCACGGCTGTCAGCTGTGATTCTCACCAGGCGACTCTGCCACCTTTGCGATACTAAGGACTCAATTTATCAGTGCTTGATGAATTAAATTTGTAGCCACTTGGGTTGTCAAGTGATAGCCTCTGGTAGGGCTGGTCCTGCTGGTGATACCATTTGCTCGAAAGGTGAACCACGTGGGCAGGTTGCACGGTTACTGATGGGGCCCTCCCGGCGTGTGTCCGGGTTTGTTCCACATCATGTGTGTAAAATTTACCAGGCACCCGCGGTTTTTTCGCAGGGGGAGAAGCCTGGGATCGAGGCTACTTTTACCAGCAGTGTTTAAATTGAGATTTTACTGGTTTTCAGATATGGATCTAAAGTGAAATATCGATCTTATTTTTTCCCTTTTTCATTCTCGGGCATGGGGGAGATTCTGGAAATGAGACTATTTGTAAGAACCCTGCTGCTTCCTTCTCCAGGTGAGGTTTTATGCTGCTGAGCTGATACTGGCACTGGAGCACACTCACGGGCAAAACGTGGTCTACAGAGATCTTAAGGTACGTGAGCAATCTCGAGTGTACATGCACACATTATCAAATATTTGTTGGGGAGAATGTTGTATCGTGGCAGACTCCTTGTGATAGATAAGCTAAAGTATCATTCTCAAGGTCAGGCGTCCAGCAGTAGCTAACGTTTGAGCAGTAAGGGGGGTAGTAGAGGCAGTTTTGGAGAGTTGCAGAGTAAAAAGACTTGGAGTGTGCTTCATCATAGCTAGAGTCAGTGTTCGCCTCAATTTCAGTGCTGTGCACGCCTACGACCTACAATCCTTGCCCCGTATTGCCTTGCAGTTGTTTGTGGTCTCTTTTGAACTTTAGCTATCCCTGCTAACACTCCATAATTAAGGTGTGCTGTGGTATAAAGCTACAAGCTACAGCTACGCCATGTAAGCAACCAGGACCTGCCTGAAGCAAGAAATGCCATTCAGAATGTGCTTTATAAAGACAGTACATAACTCTGCTGTATGTCTGTTGGTTCCGAAAAAAATAACCTCTCATGACTACTGCTAATATCCCCTGTTAATATCAACACATCTCTGTGGAAACTTTCTTCACCTGAAAAAAAAACCAAACAAGTCAAATGAAGAAGCATGTAGGGATCGAATCCCAAAAAAGCTAACCAAACAGGGTAGGAAAAACACCACAATACTTTTATGGATTGCGTTTCTACAGACAATTTCAGTTCCCTTTGAACCAGCAGTATGTTGACCAAAATTGTAGGGATGCATTGAAAGTTCAAAGGGGATACTTAAAAGGAACCTAATTGAGTTACGTTACTGCAGCAATCTGATGACTACTGAACACTGTTCAAAGTGATGTGAAATTCACTGTACATCTTTTGCTTTGGCAATAATGTTATAAGAGTGTATATAAAAACTGATTGTGCATAGTTGTATACAGCATTTCTACTTGTTCGATTTTCTGTCATACCCTTGGTTACTGGTATTCTCTGTTGCTGCAGCCTTCTAATATCCTCCTTGACGAGCAGGGGCACATTCGGCTCTCTGACCTCGGGCTGGCCTGTGACTTCAAGGATCACCAACCCTCCTCCAGCGTGTAAGTATCCGTCCTGTGATTTTTATTACCAAAAGGAATTGTTCCTGCACCCATTTTAAACTGTCAGCGTACACTCTTCCTCAATAGCCTCACACCCAGGCCTTCCCTCACAGCTGTTTGCAGCCATGGAAAAAAAACTAATCTTTTTCCACTGCTGCGAAACGAGATTTTGTATCTAAAAGCCAGCCGGAGATATTTTTACATAATCATCCAACTGAAGGTTGTACTCAGCAACAGGTCAGTCCAAGGTGAATGTAGCCGTGGAACGAATCAGCTTGTCTCATCTTGCACAGCTTCCTGCAAGAGTGTCGAGTCAGTAATTATGTAGTGTCCGCTGCCAGAACTTACCAAACCAGAAGTATTATTGCAACCTACCACCATCTTGCTGTCTAGGCAACACAAAACTAACCTTGCTTGACGTACCTTGGCCTATTGGGCTTGCAAACTCCCAGCAGCTTCCACTGCGCTCATGGCTATAGTGGCATAGTAACGTAATGACGTAACTTGGCATACAAGAATTGCAGACGGACGAACAAATAGACAAACAAACAGACGCAGGAACATAAAGCAATGGTACTACCAGCCATGTGTGTGTGCCCAGCTGGTGAATAAAGCTGCAAGGGGAGGCCTTACGAGGCTAGGACATCAATAAAAGCCTGCAGTATGAGTGGCTTAGATACAAATTAGCCACCAGATCTAGAGTTAGGGTTAGGGGTGAATGTAGTATTCATGTGCGCATATCATCACTGATCTTTTGTCGTCTGCTGTGCTCTGTCCCTTCAGAGGTACCCATGGGTACATGGCACCAGAGGTGATCAAGAAGGGAGTGCACTACACCTTCACTGCCGACTGGTTCTCATTGGGCTGTGTTTTGTACAAGCTGCTCAGAGGGTACGCAATAAGCCCTTTAGAAGTAGTGTCCTACCCAGACTACCTCAAACTGCAAGGAGTGGCCTGTGTAGCTTAATGCATTCTGCTAGCTGTGTGTGTGTGTGTGTGTGTGTGTGTGTGTGTGTGTGTGTGTGTGTGTGTGTGTGTGTGTGTGTGTGTGTGTGTGTGTGTGTGTGTGTGTGTGTGTGTGTGTGTGTGTGTGTGTGTGTGTGTGTGTGTGTGTGTGTGTGTGTGTGTGTGTCGTGCACAGCTGCATGTACTCTGTGTGTTACCTTTGCTCTTGTCCTTTCTGCAGACACAGTCCCTTCCGCTCTCACAACCCAAAGAACAAAGAGGAGATTGATCAACTCGCTCTCACCAAGGTGGGCTTCAATGCGTGTGTGTATGTATGTATGTGTGTATGTATGTATCGCATGTGCAATAATTGCATTATCACACGATAATAGTCTACTAGTCTGACAGAGCTACTGAATGTTTGCAAGCCAGGTTTCATCAAGCTGCTTTAGTATTGCAGATAGTGAAAGAGCTACTGTTGTTTAATGTTGTGACTGCTAGCTGGAGGTGCTACGAATGGCCGTGTGTTGGAGTACTCGATCCCAACTCTTTGTCACTTGCAGTATGTATATATACATGCAGGGGGAGCCTGGGAACAAGGCTAAGAGTGTTTATAGATACAGTATATTAAATATCAGCTATTCCAAGGTAAGGCTGTGTTTATACATGTAGATATAGCTGTGGAGCAGGCTACCAAAGTTTAATGCACCCTGGCTGGTTTTTAGATATAGAATATTAATAGTGTATGTGTACCGAGAGTCTATTGCTGCCCTTTTTTCTATGCTGACCCCCAGGAGGTGCAGCTGCCCTCCACGTTCACCCCTGAGATCCAGGAGCTGCTGATGGGACTGCTTCAGAAGGACCACGGCTTGAGACTGGGCTGCAAGGGAAGGGGGTAGGTGAAATTGGGAGAGAGATGCTTGTGGGTGGGGCCTTTTGAGTGCTGCAAAGTACAGTGGCTGTTATGACATAACTTCCAGCGCGTGACAGTATTAGCGAGGCAGATTTTTGGAGGATTAGCGGGTAAATATAGGTTATACCACAACCACGAAGAGGTTTAGCGCATATACACTACTCGGGCTTCGCCCTCGTAGTGTATCCGCTAAACCTCTGAGTGGGAGTGGTATAACCACAGCAACGTAGCGTATGGCTGACCACAAGGAGTGTATGGCTGACTCAGCGTGGTGTATGAGTTTTTGCCACCTAGTGTATGGCTGAGCTTGCAATTTTGGTCAGCAGGCCAGCTGTCTTCTGGGATATACACTGCTGGCGGTGCCTTTGAACTATATGGCTGCTGTGGTTTAAACGAGAGAAACACATACAGTGGAGGGCTCCTTTAATCATTTGCTAGATTAAGGCACAGTATGTATATTTCCGATTCCCTCAGTTCTGAGGAGCTGAAGGAGTTGGCATTCTTCAAGAACATTAACTGGGACGATGTGCTGCACAGAAAGGTGAGTGCTGAGCAGAAGTCATGTGTGCTGCATGTAAATGCTGGATGATAGGGAGAGTTGGCATGCTATCACAGAGCTTTTTAACCCACCATTCAAGGTCAAGTGCGCATCCAGCAGTACCTAAGGTTTGATGTTTGCAACATGTACAGTGTATACAGTAAGGGATACCCTTGCCTTCTGATAGTTTCTCAAGTTTCTCGGCATAAGTTTCTCAAGCATGCCTACATCTCATCTATATTTGTTCTTTCTCTCTCCCTCTCCCTCTCAACAGCTGTCCCCTCCCCTTCTTCCTCCTCGTGGAGAGGTGAATGCAGCAGACGCCTTTGACATTGGGAATTTTGATGATGATGACACCAGGGGGATTAAGGTGGGCAGTGGCGTGGGTGTAATTGTGCTGGAAGTTAGATCTTGTGCATTTCCAGACTTCCATGTATATACACTGCCAAGTGCCAAGTGTAGAGATTTAAGGAACGTGGGTAGTTTTTGGTATGAAGGAGGGGTCACAGAGGAGCGAACCATATACCATTGAGATCCTTGGGTAAAATCTAAGAAACTGGACCTAGGATTTCTCCACTGTCAGTTTCTGTGAGTAGAGTTTGTGTAGCCTCTGTATAAGTTTGAGTGAGTTTTAAGCAGTGCAGCCCACTCCCCATAGCAGCCATGGCTGGTCCTTGAAAGTATGCTGTAGCTAGAGACATCAACCTCCCAAAGTCTAGTCGCTTTTCTGCAACTTCTCCAGCAGCATTGTTATGCAGGGTTAACCGGTTCCGGGTTAGTTATTATTCTCGCAACTGGCTGGCTTGCGCAATATCCCCATCTCACCACACCCAGGTCGTGATTCATTACATCCGCATTTCTACTTGCCCTGCCATTCGTTTAAATTACATTACACTTGTCTGTGCAATTGCCCTCAATATACTGCCAATGCTGATGCAGATTGATGCATATGGGTGTAGTTCTCACTACATTTCTCTCCCTCCTTTCTCTTCTTCCTCCCCTATCCCATTCCTCACCCCTCCCCCCTCCTCCCTCCCTCCCTCCCTCCCCCCTTCCTCCCTCTCTCCCTCCCTCTTTGCTACAGTTGTCTGAAGATGATCAGAAGCTGTACAAGAGATTCAACCTTCTTGTTGTGGATAGATGGCAGGCAGAAATGATGGGTGAGTAGCTTCCCTCTCTTACCCTTACGCTATTTGACAGTGTAAAAGCGCTCGTGGAGCAAATTAATAGTGGCTCCTTTCATAAATGGACGCACGTATATTTTGATCACATCATTGTGTTCATGGTGTTGTATCTCTGAGCTTCTGTTAAGGGCGGGGCTCGTATGCAGCCCCGCCCTTAACAGAAGTTCAGAGATACATCTTTGAATGCAGTGACACGATCAAAATACATGACAGAATAATGTTTGTTTTCTACCCGGGACTGTCACGCGTGTATTATTATATGTGGCTACATACGAAAAGGGCATTTGAGGCACCGATGGTATGAGGCGTTTGAGGCACCTAAAGTTTCTGTGAATAACGTTCACTGTCTCATTTCAAATATTTAGCTGTCTAACACTGCTACCACTAATACGGTAGGCAAAAATGGGAGGATCGTCAGTGAGCAAGGCTGCAAATGGAGGTACACATACAAAAAGACAACTGTAAATCACAATGCATGTATAATCAGCAGATTTCAATTCCGTTTGAAATTGCTCCTCCCGCAAAGCCCCTACAGATACACATATGCACTAATTTTGTTAACTTTAGGTCTGACCAAGCACAGTGGAAACCAAGCGGCAATTTAGTACATGCACTTGAGTAGCATACAAACACTGACTCTTCACTCTCTCACTGTCTTGTCTCTTCAAGGACTAGCAGTAATCAGAAACATCATAAGCACTGTACCTTCGGAATACTGTTTACGCATGCATGGCATGGTCGAATATTAATATTATTCTTATATGGGCCCCACAAATAGTGATATTGATAGTTTCAGTAGTGATATTGAAATATGCTATGAACTAATAAACAGCAGCAATATCAGACAAACTATCTTTAGTACCTTTGTGCAGATATCAACCGCACACCGATGCAGTATCTTCATGTTTACACTTCTGACCACTGGCAGCTTTTTACGCACAGTTTCAGGTTTCTAATCCCAGCTAGTCATCCCAAAACTGCTCTCTACCCGTCTGAGGCTGCTTCCCCTGGAAAGTACTTGGTTTACTTTTGAAGTTTATTACCATATCGATCAGGTTCTCTTTTTATTACCACGCCAACCCCATACACATACCTTTTTGCCGCGTTTCTGATGTGTGTGTCCCCATCATCTGAACCTCAGAAGCCATCAGTAATAGAGTCCTCTCATGCCTGAAGGGTTTGCTGTCAACCACCAAGTGTGATTGTAGAGATTTGAATTTGTCTACTATCTACTCACTGTGCACTCTTGCTGGTATACTCTTCTTGTGGTGATTGGATCTGTACTGTTCAATGTATGGCATTCCAAAAGGGAGGGTGTAGTGTGAATGCCTTGCTTGCTTCACTTTGTGGATATCGTTGCAGCTTCTTTAAGGGTTGTGTGGGTTCCTCCTTTTTCCCTGGTAGTGCTCTTCATTCATAGCTGCTGTCGTCACAAGTGTGCTAAGGGAAGCCAAACTATTACCTACAAAATATAAATTCGGACAACAGTGTAAGATTGAAGTCTCCACTGCCACTTGAGTAAGAATAATTAGTGCAACTACAGCAATCGTAAGCTGTAGTGCTGCTAACACTGCTCTCCTCTCAAGCCAACTCGGGGCACCGACAGAGTAATTGCGTTACCATGCTATCGCAGCAAAAAGACGTGCTTGAAATTTTCCTTTCGCCAGGTAGTACAAGGACAGTGGGCATATAAGGTTGTGATAATGTTGAAGAGTGGCAATATCTTTTCCATCAATGGCCACTTTTGCTGCTCCTTGCAGCATGGATAATATAGCTCCGTAATAGTTTGTTTGCGCACCCTTTGGACTTTTGAACAGACTTCTTGTGTTCTGCCTTAAATTTCTCTACCCATACACTGGCAAAGGAAAGGGAAAAAAATTGTTATCCAAAGATCTACGGTCAGAGCTTGGAGGCCTCTTCCTCTTCCCAGTCAACTGCCACCATAGACCAACAGAATTGCACATCCTCATTCTTCTTGATGATCTCAGCCACATCCCTGAAATTTGGTGGTTGCTCTCTGGTCAGGTGTTTACGCAGCTCAGGCTCCATTGACAAAAAGGCATTATACATCACCATAATATAGTAGAGTAGAAGACACTCTACTGTCTATGACGTCACATTATTGACATGTATCAAGCCTCCCCTGTCAATCATCTGATATCCAGTTGCATGAGCCATCATGTTCCTCATCACCGTCGTCTAACAGATCAAGAAGGCTGAGCGTACGTTTGTCCTTGAGTAGGTGTGTGCTGATTTGCGTACCTTTTCCCGTAAAGCCCTGGGCACATACCGTGCTGCATACCTCAGGGCATTCATCTCATCGGTAGTAAGGGAAACCTCGCTTTTGGTACTTTGTGCTCTCTCAATGGGGTACTGCTGCTTTATCATTTCCTTGCAAACAGAATCCGTCACGTACTGATAGAAGATCGGCAGGAAGGAGTAGATGTAGCCTTCTCCAAAAGCTTCTGCCATTCCCTCCTAAATATATCCAATGTTCGAAGTAACGTAGTCAGTTGAGTAGCAAAGGTACTGACTGTCAGCTGATTCTCAGACTGTAGGAGCTATGGATATAGCTCTTATGCAGCTTTGAGTTCTCTTGATGCTGAAGCAGATTTTGTCTTATCATTCAAGACGGTATTCACCCCACTCTGTATAGTATAGACAAGATCCATGTTTAGCTCATTTCTACACCATAAGATGATCTATGCTTACATTACTTATGCTATTTCCCCGGTGTATACACTTACTCATTTGCATAGAGGCCGTTCCAGAGTTAGTTAGAGTAGAGAGTAGGCGCAGCACTGGCAGCTGACAGCATCTTCAACGTGATGATTTCTAAATAATGCACACTTTAATTTGAATTAGTAAGTTTATAAATGCATATTTCCGTTGCAACACGGACTGGACGTGTGAAACCTATTGTTTCCAATCCTGTTATGGAGCTATATTATCTATGCTTGCTGTAGTCATGAACATGAATAACTGAAACCACTTCTCCGTCACTGCATGTACCCTCCTGCACTCCTGCGATTGCCTCTGGCCCCTGTGTGCTATTGATGACGTTAGACACAGAGTACCTGATCTTCCTCTAGCTGTCACTTGCTGCCCTTTCTGGATTGTAGCCACTGCCCAACTTCATCCAGAGGGAAACCTGCTCTGACAGAACGTCTTATCTTCCAAATGTCTGCTTCCTCTTCAGTGGGTGGATACCTGCCTTCCACAATTTGAGGACTCTTGTGGTTCTGTGTATTTTCATTCTCCATTGGACTAATTATATAACTACCTTCATAAACTTCAGGGCTTGGGCAATCCTGTCCATCTTGGTGAGGAGCCCATCTACCCCACATGCTCAAGGATCGACCACCCTTTCCTAAAACTATTTACACTTGTTCTGCTGTAGAAGCTGATCTCCAATTCATTTTTGTAAATACTCGAAGCTCAAGGTAATGAGGCCCACTGGTAGTGTTTGACAACACTGTGTTGCAAGCTGTACTGTGGGATGTATTTGCATGCTATGTGTAAGCAGCAACACGAGCAATGTCTTTTCACTTTTGTGTGCCTCTATTGGGACTTTTCCGGCTCACACCGAATCAGCCTTGCTCACTGACAATCCTCTGATCCGATCTTTGGTTACTGGTATGTATGTTGTACGTATGTGTGTATGTCTAGCTGTCTGTTTCTATCCTTCTGCAGAGGGAATATTTGAGGCAGTGAATGCTGAGAAGGACAAACAGGAGCAGAAGGACCGACAGAAATTCAATAAATCTAACACCCGTAAGTTTGAGTGTTAACAGCTCATTCGTTAAGTGCCCTATCTCTTGATATTGTTCTTCTCACTCTGCAGTCTGTAATTATTGTGTTGCTGCTCTCCTCTCTTCCTATCTCCCTTCCCCTCCCGTCCCCCTCCCCCTTCTCCCTCCCCTCCCCCTCTCCCTCCACTCCCTTCTCCCTCCCCCTCCCCTTTCCCTCCCCCTCCCCCTCCCCCTCCCCCTCCCCCTTCTCCCTTCCCATATCCAATAGCCTACTACAACCCAGACCTGACCCACCGTGACAGTATACTGCAGGGCTATGGGCTCAAGGTCGGTTCCTCAGGTGTCTTCTCTCACTGGCAGAAGAAGTTTTTTATACTCTACCCCAACAGACTCCAGTGGTCAGACACTATGCAGGTATGTATGTTCGGATAGCTGTATGATAGAAAAGTGTATCCATATGTTATGTATACACCAAAAGGGCCAGTGAGCCTATGACCCATTGAGCAATTGGATATTGAGCGATTGGGTCTATGACCCAGTGAGCTAGTGAGTTCATGACCTACGCAAAATTCGCAATAATATGCGAAAAATATGCCAGGCCACTGTAGTGGCCTACCGTGTTAAACGCACGTAATTATTGGGCCGCTGAGTGGCCTGCCGCAAACAATGTGTTAATTGTGGAGTATTAGCAGGGATAGTTATTCTTCAAATAAGACCACAAACATCTGCGAGGCTATACAGCCAAGGATTGTACATATAGGTTATAGGAGAGCACAACACTGAGAGCAATGCGGGTATTGACTCTATTTAATGCACACCAGTGATGTTGGCCTAGCCTAGCAGTTGTATTCATTACACTAACGTATGTCTTTTATCAACTCACTGCTATGATGAAGCGCACTCCAAGGCCTAACAGAAGCTGGTCCACACCTTAGACGTCGCAAGCGATATAGACTTTATACTACCAACACGTACTCAGTTGAGCTTTCGGTTACGTTACTAATTGTTATGAGTGAAAATGGCGTGGAACAGCAAGCGTTCACTTAAGAGTGCTAGTAAGTCACTGCTGAAAACTTTGAGTTTTTGAAACCGCTCTGGTATGAGTGCAATGCCCGAATGCAAATGCCGCTTCTTCGTGTTTGAATCATTGTAATTGCTTCAGTGAATATCGTGGTAGCCCATCTGAAAGAAGAAACAATAATCAGAAAGTCAACGATTTGCCCCTTCAGCGACTTTCTGATGTGGTGCTTCAGTAGTGCTCTCCAGCAACGCTAAGAGTCTTGTTACTGATGAAAACATTTGAGAATGACAAGAATGGCTCATAAAGACTTATGACTACATGTAAAGCGGACTTTTGAACGTACCATTTTGTACGCATTTAATGCGGCGGCCATTTTTTTGGGTGCCAACTCTACATATGGAGTGCTACTGTACACCATGATGAGTCTGTGGTCTTATTAGTACGAGTGCCTGAAGTGTGGATACCAAAGCAGCTATAAGGATGAGTGACAACACTCAAATTCCTCCAGTGCTTTTCATTGGATGTCCCAGCCCAATAATATATCAATTGTGACCAAAAGTAGGGCATAATAATTTTTTGTGCATGATTTGAAATTTATATGAAGTGGGAATAATTGCACTAACAAGAGTTAACTGACACTGTAATTTCTAGCCCTGATCTTTGAAACCCATTGCTTGCCAATGGGTTACTTCTTATTTCACTGGGTGTCTTTAGCTGTCATGTAGGGGTTTTGCCGGGAGCCAGTCTGAGTGGCTCCTCCGGGGCACAGCATAGTACTGTTTTCAGTCCCTTCTTCAGCCATTGAGGAGGGAGGATCGACACCTGATACACATGTTATGCAGAAAATGCTTTTGCTTGTTTACTGAAGTAGCATAATAGCCTCAGATGATTGTTTTTAAGCTGGCCAACGGAAATTCCTACTTAGCAGTTGATTACCTGCTATTATCTCCATAAGGTTTCCCTGCTAGTGTTAATTAAAGTCAGAAACGAGGCTATTGCATTTTTGTTGAACAGTATACATGTATGGTTAATGAGAATGAAGCTGTTCAAACTTACAAGTATTTTGGTATTCCTGGTAGTGGAAAGGTTCGCTTGGTGTACATGTATGTTTCTGTTAACCTTATTTGGGTTGTGCCAATAAATCCTGTGTCCTGGTAACAATGGCTGATCGTCAGAGATCGACCCAGTAAAAGGTCTGTAGTTTACACTGGCATAGAACATCATGCACTATTCCTGCACCAGCTCCTATACCACCCTCTCTGGCCCCACTCCACAGCAAGTATCCAAGTCCCAAGTTCTCACATTTGACATATCAGTGCTGGTGGAGGAGAAGGACTACAGGGGAGTCAGGGCCCTCCGCCTGCAGCAGATTGGAAACAAGAAGGAGCACTTTATACGCTTTGAGGTGAGTATCATCTTTTACCTAGCATGCTAACTGAGTGCCTTACGTATGGTACACACATGCTTTCAAACCTGGGAGCTATATATATATTGTCTCTTGATAAAATCAGGAGCACATGATGAGTAGGAGTGGGAAACAACGGCTTTCGAGTTTGAAAGCGATCCCAAGGTAGAATTTGTACTAAAAAAACAAGGTTGATATTTCATATCTAAAAACCAGCCGGGTGTTTTTTTTTACATAAATCATTCAACTGAAGGTTGTGCTCAGCAACAGGTCAGTCTAAGCTAAATGCAGCTGTAGAATGGATCAGCTTGGCTAGCCAGTCTCATCATGTACTGCTTCCAGCGAAAGTGCTGACACAGCAATTTCGTAGTGCGCTTCCAGTTAGCGATCAGAACTCACCAAAACGGAATTATTATTGTTACCTACCACTCTTTCACCGTCTAGGCAACACAAAACTAATCTAGCTTATGTACCATGGCCTATTAAGCCTGCAAACTTCCAGTAGCTTCCACTGCGCTCGTGGCTATAATGGCATAGTAACAGAATGACGTAACTTAGCACACATGATAATTGCGGACGAACATGCACACACACACACACACACACACACACACACACACACACACACACACACACACAGACGCGGGAATGTTAAGCAATCTTAGTACCAGCCGGGCGCATGCGAAGTGCACGCCCGGCTGGTTAAAATACAACAGGTGCTTCAGGATCACTTCCACAATAGACCGTATTCGGTTAAGATGACTTTGGGCATTTTTGCTGCCATGGTAATAATAGTTCCTTGCATGTAATGTTTATCACACAGAAGTGTCATCTTTCAGTAAATTGGACATTAAATGGAGTACATAGGACCTCACAAACTTATACACATTTTATATGGGCCCATATGAGGATTTGCACTGGAGGCTCCTCCAGACCAAATCCCTCATATGAGCCTATATAAAATGTGTATAAGTTTGTGAGGTCATATCTACTCCATTTAATGTCCAATTTACTTCAAATTTAAAGCATGATAATATTATTACTTCTGTGTGATAAACATTACATGCAAGGAACTATTGTTGCCATGGCAGCAAAAATGCCCGAAGTCATCTTAACCGAATATGGTCTATTATATACTTAGATCATACCCTTAGGCTGTGTTGCAACATTTAAGATGGTAGCTCGTGATCTGACTAGAGTCTAGTCGACCCTCTTTGTACTACAGGAGTCTTCATTCCACTGGTTGATGACTCAACTAGCATTTGTAATACCGTATAGTGGGAAATTTTCGCATGGTGCAAATTTTCGCGCTTTTCGCACCCAGGCTGATTTCGCAAAAATAAGAACTGCGAAATTTTGAACCAGTGAACTGCCAACACGTGAAGCTGTCTGTTTTGCGACACCAAGAAAATGGCCCTCTATTGCTATTTCAAGACAGTAGGCGTCCTT
Source organism: Phakellia ventilabrum (assembly GCA_963921505.1). Taxonomy (NCBI): domain Eukaryota; kingdom Metazoa; phylum Porifera; class Demospongiae; order Axinellida; family Axinellidae; genus Phakellia; species Phakellia ventilabrum. Next base: position 2,505,497 of record OY997390.1, read on the forward strand.
CCAGCTTCCAGTGGATCTCTGTCTGCTTCTGTTAGCCCCGCGGCTATAAAGGATGCTGATTACGGCCACAGCGAAAGTATCGACCCGGTTACGAACTTCCCTCTGGCACGACAACTCTTCACCAACAACAGCGGCCCCAGATATCTTTGTAAGTATGGTAGCCTCTCACCATCGCCTCAACATAAGAAGACACTCGGTCTGCCTTTGACGCGTGAAGAGCGAGTTAGTTGCAACGTTGAGCAGCGCTAGGTGTGACAGGACGAAGGGGCATGGTCAATTATTATTCGGGCTGACGCGAAAATAAAAACTACGAATTTAAAAACTGAAGCCGTTTTGGCATTTTCGCGAAAATTTGCCGCTATACGGTATAGCCTTGTTCCCAGGCTCCCCCCATGCGGAGAAAGGAAATGGGCTAATGGGGGGCGGTTCCCAGTGGTGCCCTATATAAGCTCATTGCTTATATAGGGCACCACCCACCGTGTGTCCACCTTTTATCACGTGAATGTGTATTATGTGATGAGTCTTACCAGGCCTACCTGCTTTCTGTACTGTAAGCGACAAAAGTTAGGATGAAGGCCTGGTATTTGCAACGTAGTCCCCAGCAATATCTTGATAGCTGTTCAAGAAATATGTAGTTTTTATAAATGCGATGTAGTATCCGCCCACTTGGACGCATTCATGATTGTGACGGCACCATATGCAAAGCGAGGCTACAAGGTAGGTATATATAGCCCTATTTTAGCCAAGCAAAGTTTAGCCATTATAGAAGCATGCAGATAACTATCAGCTGAAAAGCTAAAGGGCTAGCTGACTTACTGTTGATATTCCAATTAAAGCACACCAAAGATCGAATTTTGCATTCTGTTTAGGTTTTAGTTACAGGTTTAGCTCACATGAATGGTATTAAGGGTGGGTGGATATTATGTGTATAAATATCCTCCCACAGAACCTTTTAGGGGATGGATGAATAATACATCGTGGTTAGACAATAGTAGAAACTATAATTATAGTGCCATTAAAAAGTTGATCTTATGCAGGAAATAATTTATGTATTAGTTTTCCCTCCCTTCTTCGTCCATTCTTCCATCAGTCTCCATTTGAACAAGAGATCTGGATGGATGAGATCAGACATTCAGCTCTAAAGTCTGAGGCCCTTCTCTTTACTGGTCCTAAGCACATGCGAGATTCATCTTCATTGGCTGCCGTCAACCCTCGGGACAAGGATCGAGATCGGGGGCTTGCCCGTAGACCTGCATTGTATACAAGTACTAGTGTACCTCTATTAAATCCACCTGCAGTTGTTAGTCAGAAGAAAAAAGAGTGAGAACTTTTGTTGTACCCATATGTATAGTACACTTGATGTCTTTTTGGTTTTGAGTACATATTATATATCCGCTATTGTACACAATGTTTGTTGAAAGTTAGTGTTTTTTAGTAATAATTATGTATGTATTGTGTTGTTGGTGTATGCATTTGTAGTATTTTAACCGTTCAGTTTCACTTCAGTTTTTATGTCAGAAACGCCCGATTTTGTCTTTCTGCGCATGCGTGATTGTAGATAAGGGCGTGGCTATGTTTGTCTAGAGGGGTGGGTCGACCTGTGATAGCCTAAAGCTGGATCTACCGACTATTATTCAAAGACACAAGAAAAGGAAAACCTGTGAAGACTATATAAGAAGCAAATTTTCGAACTGAACAGTGATCGAATAAACTACAAACTCCAGAAGGTTTGGAGCCCCACCCCCTTTTCAGTGCGTTACCGACAGCTTGAGACAGAAGCATGGCTGGCTCTCTACGAGGCAGCGAAAGCCAGCAACACCTGGTCGGGCATCCCAGCAATACGAAACTCCTACCCACTCCTGTGACAGTGACGGGTATCTCCATCGTATCCACGACGTGGCTGGTATTTACCTTCCTGTTCATCTCTGCCCTAGTCATCGCCGCGGGATTCCCTCAGTGGTTACAAAACCGCAACCTGGAGCAGCCCAGCTCCGTGAGCCGGGCTGATATCGGCCTTTACTACATCTGCTACAACCTAACCGGTGATCCCCCCTTCCGCGATTGCACACCCTACCTGCAGTTCTCTCCGCCTGTCAATCGCAGCACGAACCTCATAGAGGCCGGTCTTCAGGATATCGCCTTCCTGTTCTCAGCCAGCATAGTGTACGCGTTCGGAGTGGGCATGCTCATTGTGTCGCTTGTAGTTGGTGTGGTGGCGTACTGTAAGCCGAGGATCAAGACCTACTCTGTGTTTGCCCTGGCGTTCATTTTCCAAGTGATTGCAGGTAAGGTGGTGTGTGCAACAGTAACCTCTGATGAACACCATTAGAGATGCTAAATAGCCACTCTTTTTAGTCTCATCTCCAGATCTAGACCCTGGGGGCGAGACTACTGGTATAATTTACTTTTGTTGTGTGGGTAGAAAGGTTGAATCTGGATTTAGTGTGCTTGTAGCCAGGGTACGAGGGTTTTTTGAAGGTGCTATTAAAAAGATGCCTTTTTTACTTGTACGAACAGTCTTTTGTCATCGAGTCTACATCTCGCGTGCATATAACTGTACACTAGTGAATGATGATAAGGATGATTATTGTAATATTCATGACATAGAGCAACAGACACCATATGCTGTAGACACTGCAGTCCTTTGGGTCACAGCAGTGGACTAGCCGCGTACAAGGATAAGCTAAGGATAGCTTCGTTCCCAGTCTTTCCCACCAGCTTTTGGTTACTAGGAGCGACGAAAGCTAAAGGAGATACTCCAGCTTGTCGTCACTAGCTTGCAGTAATGAAAGTGACAATAGCTGGAGGTCTAGGTTCCAAATGCAATGAAAAGAAGACATTTCGTGACGTGTGAGGCTATTAAATAGCAGGTGTTCTCACATTAACTTCACTTTTGCCCTGAAGAGCATCTGGTTGAAACGTCAGCAAATTCGAATTAAAGTTGGTATCTGCCTATCCAGAGAGCCTTTCTTTCTTACGCAAGAGCCAACTGAGAAGTCCCTCTTCATTCGAAAAGACTTGTTAATGGTGTATGCAGTCTGAAAGGACCAGAGTTCAGGATATGCCATCCTCCATAATGCGTGCAGCACCATAACTTGGATGACATACAATACTGTGTGAATCTATATGCTTATGCTTGTCGTGAGGTGGGGCTGTGGTTGGTGTATGATTAATGAGTGCTGCCATGGTGGCAACATAAGTATACTACAGCATCTGTTACTCAAAGTTGCATGTCCTGCCAACTTATTGAATCAGTCGTCACATCTGTACCTATGTGTATAAACCATATTCCTTGAATAATAAGGACATTGCAGGTGCCCCACACTCAACACACTAACCCTTTACCTGTAGTTTCTGACAACAAGGACTAAAGTGCTATGAGTTAAACACATACAAACATGATATGCAAGCTGCCTACTTACCACGCGCAGATGACCGGGGCAAATTTCTTTAGCTTACAGAAAAGTGAAAGTGGGAAATCCTTTCTAAGAGCTTTTCTAGTCATCTCCCTTCTCTGGATCTCAGCAGAGCCAGACATTCAATAGACCTTCATCCGTTATGATGTAATAGGGGGTAAAACTGCTTGAAGCACAAGAAAATACAAGGAAACAAGCATGTTCTTATGTTTTCATGCAAGCAAATACATCAAAACACATGTTCTCTTGTATTTTCTCCATTTAGTGCCTACTTTTACCCCCCAATGGATAAAGGTCTATTGAATGTTTATATGTGGCATGCAGGTCATAATTGTATCTCGAGGCTTATACATCAGTCATATGGTACACTGCATAGTTGTTATATGCAGTTGGCCTTATTATTAGGAATAGCTCCATAAACATAATATATAGTGACATCATTGAGTGGCCCCGCCCCCCATGGTTGCATTGGATCGGCATGCAGCCCCACCCATTAGCTATGAAACTAATTTTACCTAACTTTTCCTCTTGGCCCTTATTATTACATACCGCAGGGGGTGCCAAACACTATATAATTATATGCATACAGTTCTGCTTGGATGCATTAATCACTCAACCAATTAATATCGTGCACGTGCAACTATTGTTTTGTCTGCATAGTAATTTAAGATTACACGCTGATTGCTTAGGTATAATGACTATATTATATGTTACCAAATTACTCTACAACAGCAATGCATTTACAGTATAATTATAATTGTGTCAAACTTTGTTTACAGGTTTGTCTTTGATTGTGGCCTTGGCTCTTTTTCCTGTGAGCTTTGGGTCGGACTTCCTGCAGCAGTTCTGTGGAACGAGAGCTGACTACTACTACCGAGGACTGTGCTCCCTGGACTGGTCCCTTTTTGTGGCCATGGGATTTACTGCTCTCTCTCTCTATTTACCTGCACTTGCCATTTTCTCCATGAACGTCTCAGATGGACTTAGAGCTAACTTCTGCTGTTAAGTATATTACTAAATAGAGTATAGTTTATGCACCTTAATTCCTGTGTTTGTTGTATTAGGTTACAGTTTGTATATCCTTGACTTTCTTTACAGGTTCATGCAGCAAACAGATAGTTAACCATGTAAATTGCATCTTCATGGCTGCATTCTAATTGTCCACATGCCAGGTATCCAATAGCATGTAGATGGTATTCATTCCTTGATGTCATAGTGCACATGTACTTTTATGTCATTTCTAGCATACTTTGATGTACGGTATAGCTACTGCACAGTCACTTTTGCATTCTTGCTATGAGAAAATAGCTATTTCAATTACAGCTAACTATGCTACTACGCTAATTTTGAGCGTAAGCAGCTGCAATTTAGTATAAGTAGCATGTGCAATCTTACGTCCTGCGTTGTACACCGATACGTACTCTTAAAAAAGTTGCCATAGATTTGTATTCAACCCTGGGCCAATTGGTACATACCTTAATAACAGTTCTTTTCAGTATGTCTAAACGTATTAGAACATGTTAACAAACCTACAGGGTTTGCTAGAATAAATATCTGCATGCATGGGCCCTGATTGATGTACACTAGGCACTACCCTTTAAAAATACATACATATACTTGTCATCTGAATGATAAACCAGTAAACATTGTATTATAGTGTTAAATCGTTTTCAGAGAAGTGCTAAACAGCTGAATTCATGTGAATACGTACAGCAACACTTCGTTGCAAAAGAATGAGTGCATTCAGCGCACATGCAGTGCAATTTGTCAACAGAATACATTAATAAGGGACAAAGTGGCAAACAAGATTGACAAATAATACTGTATATCAAATAAATGTTAGTGGTGAAGTTTAGGATGGCTCATTTGGATCTTTTGTCACCCAAATCAGTCTACCTGTTTAGGATTGCATGGAGCAGCAGGACAGATCAGCTACATGTCTATGAAAAAATCTATTCCTATCGACATGCACACTTTTCAGCCACCATATCTGGAAACTCAACAATAATAAAGTAGTCCTTCCTGTAAATCAAGAGTTCTAATGGTGAGAGCTCAGTAGGTACACAGGATACGGAGAGACCTCGAGGGTGCTCTCCACCTGACATCCAGTTCAGTCTATCTTTTACTTGTGCATGTGATGAAAAGCTCCTGTAGTCACTGAATGTACAGCCACCTTGGCAATTCCTAATGTCTGCAAGTAGCGGTGCAACAAGAAAAGCACCGTATACATCTTTCAAGCTCACAACCAAACTTGTAAGAGTGCAGTTTCTCTCCAGAGGTCTTCCACTAGTCATGTTAGAGACTTGTCGCTTGCCTACTGAGGGAGTTCCATCTGTTGTAAATCCTTCGTTTGCTGTCTCCAGCCTGTAGTATTTCATAATCATAAAAGGATCATTGTTTGTTCTTGTTTGCAGTTTATCGCAGACAGGCAGGAGATCATCGTAGCCACCTTCTCCAGGACTAGCTGAACGTGTCGTGGCTTTCACAACTTCAAGTTTTACTGTGACATTAGTTTCATTGAGTCCCTTATTGCGGAGACTATTTGAAATTTTCATTGCTAATAATGTTATATCTAAAGGAACGCAGCCTTCTTCAGTTCGCCATGAATATTTTAAATTTAAGTGTCGGTCCTTTTTCGCATGGGAGAGACTGGCAAGTATTAGGATTTCCAAATCAATTATATTTCCAGGTTCTATATTCTGTACATTAGGGAAGATCCATAGCTCTGCCTTGTGAATAGTACCAGTTTTTTGTTTTGGGACAGTGAAGAAAAATGTTAGAATGTTGCCTTGTCCAAAGTCAAAACCATTCTCTGATACTCCACTACCTGCAGCATTGAGAGAGTGGCCAATAATATAGGGTACCGTAGCAAGAGTACAGTATAGCGGCTAATCACTCCGCATGCAGATATACACAGTTAGACGAATCTACACACCTGAAACTCCCTCCGATTGAATGCTTGTTGCAAGCAGTGTCCCTCCCGTGTGACTTTCGGTAGCATCGCCAAGAGGAACTCTCGTTCGTTCTTCTTTCTCTTGCAGTTTGCTGTGCAGATTCTGCATGTAGATGTACTGCGGTGATCCCCTCTCCAGATCAACATCGTCGGCTGAACCTTGCAAGACCGCGTGTCTAACGCGAATAAGTATTAAGAATGCGATACAAGCAATCCACGCAGGCATTTTGCTTTTTTCTTAAGAGTAGCTGTTTGCCTCAGTGGCTCGAGTCTCGCAGATTATAAAGCCTGCTCCGCCCCCTCTTTTTGGAAAAGTATGACGTCATTCGATAACTTCAAAAAATGGCGGTATCCAGACAGGAGAGTAGCAGCACTAGTGGTGGGCAAGGTGGTTCTAGGACGAAGAGTGTAGTCCAGAGACTTCAGGTAGGTGATGTAGCTATATATTATTGTTGTAGCGGCGAGCATAGTCTATTTTATGTAGGGGCATGCTATGTGCAGGCAGTCAATGAGGCTCAAGGCATATGTCAAGGCGAAGTTGAGCCCAGTCATGTAGGTGCACTATATCATGACATGTCATATGTATTGTTGGGTGGATGACACACACACTTATATTTGTAGTTGTTCCTAGTCTCATTCCCAGGCCTTACTCCTCCTCTAAGGCCACTTGAGATATAAATTTTGCTTGTGCAAAAATTTTACGTGCCACGAGAAAAATAATTCAGTAACTCTTGGTGCTATATTAGAGAGAAAAATATGATGTTACTACATTTGGCGCTATTAGAGTGGCATGTTTATAAGAGTGGATACGGTGCCACTTCACACCAAATTTGCTGCTTCTTATCTCCCTCTGTGGAAATCTGATGCAGGCGAATCGCTTGTAAATGGTGAATGTGCAACAGTTGGAATAATCCACTGGTACCAGCATCCTTGACTGAAAAGATAGGCACAAAGTAGTCAACGTGGTTCGGTACTGCACATGCATAGTAATTGAGATGCAAAATGCAAGCGGGTGGGGGAATGAGAAACTGCAAATTAAATTGCAATACAGTGGCCAAAGTAATGGATGTAAGCCTGATCATTTGGTCCATTACACACACACACGCACACACATGTACACACAGACAATGGGCTGCCCATACCTATCAGAAATGGAGGAGGCAGTTGTTCGAGAGATAATATTTACCCCTGGGGAAGCCCGCACCAGAGTCCTCCAGTGGCTCGTGGCCAGGTACGTGGGTCCTTCATTGAGGTGGGAGGGGCCAGTATTGGGGTCCTCCAGTGAGGTGGGAGGGGCCAGTATTGGGGTCCTCCAGTGAGGTGGGAGGGGCCAGTACTGGGGTCCTTCATTGAGGTGGGAGGGGGTCCTCCAGTGAGATGGGAGGGGCCAGTACTGGGGTCCTCCAGTGAGGTGGGAGGGGCCAGGACTGGGGTCCTTCATTGAGGTGGGTGGGCCCAGTACTGGGGTCCTCCAGTGAGTTGGGAGGAGCCAGTACTGGGGTCCTTCGTTGAGGTGGGAGGGGGTCCTCCAGTGAGATGGGAGGGGCCAGTACTCGGGTCCTCCAGTGAGGTGGGAGGGGCCAGTATTGGGGTCCTCCAGTGAGTTGGGAGGGGCCAGTACTGGGGTCCTTCATTGAGGTGGGAGGGGCCAGTACTGGGGTCCTTCATTGAGGTGGGAGGGGTCAGTACTGGGTTCCTTCATTGAGGTTGGTGGGGCTAGTACTGGGATCCTCCAGTGAGGTGGGAGGGGCTAGTACTGGGATCCTTCATTGAGGTGGGAGGGGCCAATACTGGGGTCCTTCATTGACGTGGGAGGGGCCAGTACTGGGATCCTCCAGGGAGGGGCCAGTACTGGGGGTCCTCCAGTGAGGTGGGAGGGGCCAGTACTGGGGTCCTTCATTGAAGTGGGAGGGGCCAGTACTGGGATCCTCCAGTGAGGTGGGAGGGGCCAGTACTACCATAGACATTGCTGAGAGTAGAGAAGGGGGAGGGGATTTGCAGACTTGGTTCCAGGCTAGTTTCAGACCTGATCTCTACTTTATTCTCACACAATTCGACTAGATTCTCTAATCTTCTTCAGGGGGCGAAAGTGAAACTAGTATGTACTAGCGAGTTGTTGCTCTATTGGCCAAATAACTGAAGATCAGGTCCACGTATTTACAGTGTTGTGTATCGTATATTCAGTAACTTGTTGATACAGAGTATGAACAAAGCAATCAACTTGCTACATCACATTATGTACACACTCAGGTTTCATCCAAAACTTCATGAGCTTCTCTTTGTGACTGATGTTTCCATGTCCACGATCCCACGTAAGTATTCGGCAACACCACTTAAGACTATAATTACAGCTGTGTGCCTTTATGATTATTGCCATCCCAAACAAGGCTGACTATAGTCCATGGTGGAGGGTGCATTCTTTACCTTATGATGACAAGCTTGCCTCTTGGAGGATTCAAAGAATCTACCAATTAATTATCTGAGATATGATCATATGTTATCCCACTCTCTGACAAGAGACACCTGGGCTTTCCATTTACGTCTTTACTGAGTAGGATTCAATATTAGTAACATTCAAAGAGTCTCACTTCATGTTCGCGCTTTCTTAATTTGTGCATTTTCCTTCTGTTGGTGTAGGTTTGACGATATTGCTTGCAGACATGGGTCTCTGTTCGAGGGAAGATTACGAGACCATTCAAGTGAGACACTTCCTATTTTCAGATAAGAACATGGTAATTGATCTAAAACTGGTGGAATTCAATTCGCTTCCCGAGCTTCCCCTTTTATGAGCACACTGTACCTCAGTCACTCTAAAGCAGCTCTAGATATCATATTGCATAAACACAGTAAGCGATACCTATTCCTTAGGAAGTTCTTATGAGTTTTTGCACAACAGTCAAAGACTATATACTGACCTGCCATGCATTGCTTTTCAAATCATTAATAAGAGGCACAAGATATATAAGCACCATGTTTGTTAAACATGAATTAAGCAATAATGTTTAGATTTCATTTTCTCTGTAAGTCCATTTAGGGCCATCAGTTGTACACGCATAATGCGTGAATAGTCCAACATAGAATAATGGAGTAAAGGGGTACTGGGATCTAGGTACTTGAGGGTTCTTAGTCCCAACCCAACAACTCATTCCTCTTCCTCCACCACCCTACCATCTTAGTCCCAACTCAACAACTCATTCCTCTTCCTCCACCACCCTATCATCTTAGTCCCAACTCAACAACTCCTTCCTCTTCCTCCACTACCCTACCATCTCCCTCATTACATGCCCATCAATTTTATCCATTACCACCTCATCCACGTCTTCCCCTCTCCTTTATAGCAGTAATGCCACTCTTGCTTCCTCATCACCACAAACTCTTCTAGCCATCTGTCTTCCAAACTTTTTATTCCCTCCAACGGTTGTTTCCTTTCCCACTCAAACTATTACCCATAATTTTTCAATAATTGGGCTCCAGATATCACTGTGTAGCACAGAATACATGTACATAGATCACCTGAAGTGGGTAGGGTCCTTCCATGGATCCATTACACTCTGAGTTCCAAGTTTGGTGTTTTGGTTCTGAAATCAGAGGCTGCCAAAGCTGAAATTCTGATGGCATCTGGCTAGAGTGTGAAGCACTCGCAAGAGCCCACATCTAGTAAGAGCCCAGAGCCCATATCTAGTAAGAGCCCACATCTAGTAACAGCCCACATCTAGCAAGAGCCCATATCTAGTAAGAGCCCACATCTAGTAACAGCCCACATCTAGCAAGAGCCCATATCTAGTAAGAGCCCACATCTAGTAACAGCCCACATCTAGTAAGAGCCCACATCTAGTAACAGCCCACATCTAGCAAGAGCCCATATCTAGTAAGAGCCCACATCTAGCAAGAGCCCACATCTAGCAAGAGCCCACATCTAGCAAGAGCCCAAATCTAGTAAGAGCCCACATCTAGTAACAGCCCACATCTAGCAAGAGCCCATATCTAGTAAGAGCCCACATCTAGTAACAGCCCACATCTAGCAAGAGCCCATATCTAATAAGAGCCCACATCTAGCAAGAGCCCATATCTAGCAAGAGCCCATATCTAATAAGAGCCCACATCTAGTAACAGCCCACATCTAGCAAGAGCCCACATCTAGCAAGAGCCCACATCTAGTAACAGCCCACATCTAGCAAGAGCCCACATCTAGCAAGAGCCCACATCTAGCAAGAGCCCATATCTAATAAGAGCCCACATCTAGTAACAGCCCACATCTAGCAAGAGCCTGTATATAGTAAGAGCCCGCATCTAGCAAGAGCCCATATCTAACAAGAGCCCACATCTAGCAAGAGCCCATATCTAATAAGAAATAATTATTCTCTGTAGCTTCTCTCCTTCTGAAGGCAGTTGTGTACTCCACTAACAATTTTCTGCTCCATCTGATTGCTCGTTAAATACTCCTGCGTCTGTTTCCGCTCTAGCAAGAGCCCACATCTAGCAAGAGCCCATATCTAATAAGAGCCCACATCTAGCAAGAGCCCACATCTAGCAAGAGCCCATATCTAATAAGAGCCCACATCTAGTAACAGCCCACATCTAGCAAGAGCCCGTATCTAACAAGAATCCACATCTGCAAAAGCCTAATTACTAGTGCGTGCATTGTGATCCTGTTTCCAGGCTGAGGGGTTTCATGTGTACCCTGCTCCAACATGAGATCAATTTATTGGGACACGCTGTGTTTCTAATTTTACCAACTGATGCATGAAACTATTAGTAGATTCCCTCATCCTGGCAGGGGTATATGAGTCACAGGCACGTGGGAGGTATGTCAAACCTGAGGAAAACCTCTCAGATACATTTGTGTGGGACACCCTCCTGAAGGCCTGACATTACGTGAGCTTCTAAATTGGGGCACAATGTATGTATAGGAATACTCCATAACAATGTTTCTGCTCCATCTGATTGCTCGTTAAATACTCCTGCGTCTGTTTCCGCTTACTGAGCACTGGGCAGTTTGGTCGGGCTTGTAATAATCATGACTAATTGTGTATGATCCTGTTTCCCTAATATGGCTTCTACAGCATCATAACTTCTCAAGTGGAACAATGCTGCATTGTGATCCTTCTTGGATGCCCTGTGCCGAAGAGAGGACTTGAGCTCCGTGTTTTCTCATTCAGTGTCCCTGCTTCCGCCCGAGGGTTCTACCCCTCTCTGGAAACAGCTGCTATTTCTGGAGGCCTTGTTGGACCTGGCAGAGGAAGCTGGATGGGGTGGTCTGGATGACTCCGTCGGTCTTGAAAGGTCAGCTGACATTGACGTGAGCTCTAAATTGGGGCACAATGTATGTATAGGAATACTATAATGTGTTATATATATGTCATATCACATGCTCGCCAGCTTCCATGTACCAGTGCTTCGCCACTTCCTGCCACTAATTGTGTATGATCCTGTTTCCCTAATATTTCTACAGCATCACTTCTCAAGTGGAACAATGCTGCTACTTCTTGGATGCCCTGTGCCGAAGAGAGGACTTGAGCTCCGTGTTTTCTCATTCAGTGTCCCTGCTTCCGCCCGACGTCGCCCGCTCCAGTGATTCCGAGAAGTCTGGCGGGAGGAGAAAAGATAAAAGGTGTGCGTCATGTAGGATTGTTAAGTTATAGCTGTCTCTGGTTTTGGTCTCATTAAAGGCACTTGTCATGAAAATGCACAAGACTTTCTTATCGTGAAGAAATGCACAGGGGCCCCAGAAGCAACTTTAGAGCAACAAGATTCGTTGGGTGTATGCCCTTGCCCAGACTGTTGTGCAAGTTTTGAGTCAAGAGTATATGTAAAACTTCAAAGAGGATCTCGGTTGGTTCTCTGTATTTGTGTTGATCGAGTTCTCTTTCTACCAAACACAAATAGGCTCACAAAACACATCATCGTTCATTGAAACATCAGCATTGGATGATGTGTTTTGTGAGCCAATTTGTGGTTGGTACAAAAGAGAACCCGATCAACATGTAGAGTATATGTAGGAGGGAGAAATATGAGTGTGATTGGGGAAAGGGGGTTCTCAGGCAACAAAAGGATACAGCAGACCCGAGCTACTCTTGAAGGCCATCTGTGTCAGAGGCTGCAGTATTGTTGTGCTCCCTATCTATGCATGGCGACTTGCAAGTAAACATACCAGGCTGTCCACATTAACAAGAGTCTTGGAATGTATCACAGAGTCTAGTGATTAGACAATGAAGTGAGCCCACCTAATGTGGAGCTGTAGGAAGCTGTCTGGCCAGTGCAGTATTGCGTACAAAACATGCACAACTAGGGGGGGGCTGGGGGGCATGCCCACCTTTCCCCTCCCCCCCCCCCCCCCATTAGAGATTAATTTTTGCGCCCCATGAGGCCATTTCTGTCCGCCCATAGCAGATTGATTGATCTCGAGTCAACTACATGTATAAGACAAGCGCGTTATTTGCACATGCACAGTACATAAAACCAGTATGGCTATGGCTGTAACTTGTTATACGACCCTATAATGTATATTCATGCTTTAAAAGGAAGTGGCTGGTGCCATAGCACTGCCTCACAACCAACCCTTCTACCTTCCTGGAATGCTTCCAAAGTTGGATTGCTTCTTTACAAGATTAGAACTTCGATCTTCCGGGTGCATTGCTGCCTTTATATCCCGGAGGAAATTTATGACGTTCCATGGGTCTTGTGACTCATTGCAGACTGTCTGTGAGTCTCTTCAAGATGTCTTACTCTCACAGTTTACCTTGACATCTAAATGAGGAATGTGTGTTTGTGTCTGCCAAATTTTCATCAACTTTGAACCCTAGAAATACCTTCCTATCTGGTTTTCCAAAGAAACATCCTCCCTCCAACCACAGAGTGCACAAAATCCCAGACAGTGTGTGGACTTTACAGGGGTATAATAGGTGTACTCGTAAGTTTTAGCCTCTATTTATACGGAGGAATTCTTGTTGGTGATATCAGAGTCTCTTCCCTGTCTCCCTGCCATAGTAAAAAGCCATATGGCCAAACTTCCATCAATAATGAGTAGATTTCTAGCAAGCAAGGACTGCCTCACTAAGCCCCCCCCCCGGCCCCTCCACTCCCAACCCATAAGGAAAAGCTAGCTAGCTAGCTAGCTCGTAGGTAGTGCTGCTGAACAGAAGTGCAGGGTTCTTTAATAAGAGCCCACCCCCTTTCCCCTGACAACATGGCTGTTTACTAGAGGAGATGAGAAAGGATGTCATGTGTACTCCAACCTTGATGTCTGGGTGATGAGGAGGTACTAAATACCGCTGAAACGTGTATGGCATACCAGACAGGGCCCTTTGCACAATTCAATCTGTGATGCTCCAATGTTTCCAAGCAACCACCAATAGTCTAGACAAATGAAAATACTTCAGACAATTGAATTGGCACAATCATTGAATTTACATTGTGTGCTCTGTAACTTCATAACGTTATGGGAAGCTGATTGGAAGGAATTTCTTCAAATGCCTTGACATAAAACAGCAAACAATTATGTAAGCATTGAACGATGCTGCAACATGATCATCTAATATCCGCTCTCTTCCATTTGTAACATTAGCAGCCTTTTGGGATAGTTGCTGCCGCATGAAGCACACCCAAATTGGATCTATCTTGTCTCATCAGCAATGTGATTGGAATTAATCCCTGTTTTCACATTGGATGCCTCTGTAACATTAGCTAAATTAGTCATCACTTGATTATGACAGAGATGTGGGTTTGTGGCAAGCCGTGTGCTGGATTCTTTTGAACAGCAAACATGCCACGACTCAAAGCCTTGCAAGAGCTTTCAGAAAAGAGCGTCGAAATTCCTAAGCTACAAGGTGGCAGTTGTTTCAAGAGCACGACCAGGGCGACCCACTTCTGCTGCTCTGGGGTGCACATATATATCTTTGAGACAAGAGAGCCAGACATCTAGTTTAGCTTAAAGACCTAGTTACAATGATAGGCTTCTTGTAAAGCATACTGAAGGCTCGAGATTGTCAGTATTTCAGTAAAGCTGGTAGTGTAATGGAATAGAGATAGGGCAAGACCACTGATGCTATTATTACAACATTAGTCTCATTCCCAGTTGCATGGAATGGAGACTAGAACAAGACTCCATTGTCTCTATACGTATGTATGCACTACTCAACTTGCTACACTACTGGCTTTAGTTCATGGTGAGCTCTTGAAGCCTTGCTGTATGAGATTGTGTGTATGTGCCCATCACCCATGTGAATATTACATTACCACAGGTAGTTGACTTGATCGAGGGGCCTATTTATATAACACACACACACACACACACATTCCCAGGGTGGTGTCAGTCCCAGAGCTTGGAGAACTGAGAAGGGAGGTAGAGAGTGTACAGGCACATCTGGAGGAGAAGGCGGCAGAGCTGCAGCAGCTCATGCAGACAGTGAGTTCCTTTATCTTAATTGTCGTGTGTATCTGTTACTCTTGGGAGTGACAGTGTTCGATGGAGACCATTTTACGGGATTTCGTAAAGGATTTTACTTGGGAGGGGGGGGGGGGGGGGACAGTGACCCAAATCACCAGGGGGGTCTGGGGGCCCCTCCAGAATATTTTTGCGTTTTCTGAGGTTGATTCTAAAGCCACTTTTGAGTCAAATTTACGGCTAGAAGCCGAAGCACCTGGTCCTTGTATACCCACTTAGCTAGATGTAGTTGTACAACTAATTAGTTGACACAACTCAGGAGCCTATGAGCGCGGTTTGTGGGCTCCTGGTTATGCTATACTTATACTTTGTCAGTAGAATTTTTTAGTTTCGCCTTCTAGGACTGACCAGCCATTTTTGGTGAAACTTCACTAGCTAGTTAAAGTCATTTGGCATTTGAAAAACAGAAATTCAATATAATACATGCTTGTTGCCAAGATTTTTTTTTTTTGTGGGGGGGAACTGGTCTTTGGGGAGGGGGGGTTTCCTGTGATATATTATATTATGCAGTGTGTAGGTGTACCATTTAAGTTACTTATATCATGAGCCAAAACTGTCTACCTGAATGAAGCACAACAAAACTAGGGGACTACCATGGGTCCACCTTGAGCCAATGGCCTTACATATGTGTACCTGAATGAAGCACAACAAAACTTGGGGACTACCATGGGTCCACCTTGAGCCAATGGCCTTGCATATTTGTACCACAACAAAACTCTTATGTGTGTGTACCACAACAAAACTTGGGGTCCACCATGAGCCAATGGTCTTGCGTATGTGTATCACAACAAAACTAGGGGACTACCATAGCCAATTGTCTTACATATGTATACCTGAATGAAGCACAACAAAACTTGGGGACTACCATGGGTCCACCTTGAGCCAATGGTCTTGCGTATTTGTACTACAACAAAACTTTGGGACTACCATGGGTCCACCATGAGCCAATGGTCTTGCGTATTTGTACTACAACAAAACTTTGGGACTACCATGGGTCCACCTTGAGCCAATGGTCTTGCGTATTTGTACTACAACAAAACTTGGGGGCTACCATGGGTCCACCTTGAGCCAATGGTCTTGCGTATTTGTACTACAACAAAACTTTGGGACTACCATGGGTCCACCTTGAGCCAATGGTCTTGCGTATTTGTACTACAACAAAACTTGGGGACTACCATGGGTCCACCTTGAGCCAATGGTCTTGCGTATTTGTACTACAACAAAACTTGGGGACTACCATGGGTCCACCTTGAGCCAATGGTCTTGCGTATTTGTACTACAACAAAACTTGGGGACTACCATGGGTCCACCATGAGCCAATGGTCTTACATATGTGTACCTGAATGAAGCACAACAAAACTTGGGGACTACCATGGGTCCACCATGAGCCAATGGTCTTACATATGTGTACCTGAATGAAGCACAACAAAACTTGGGGACTACCATGGGTCCACCTTGAGCCAATGGCCTTGTGTATTTGCACCACAACAAAACTTTGGGACTACTATGGGTCCACCATGAGCCAATGGTTTTACGTATGTGGGTTCTCTAGGGCAGGATGCATTCTTGGAAGGTACATAGTTAAAAGATTGGCTTTGAGGTACTTCATGAGTTTTGCCATCGTGCCACTACATACCATTGCGTACAATGTAGCTATGGGCTAGTTAGTTAACACTCTATAAGGATGTTAGCCCAGCAGTTAAAAGATTGGCTTTGAGGTACTTCATGAGTTTTGCCATCGTGCCACTACATACCATTGCGTACAATGTAGCTATGGGCTAGTTAGTTAACACTCTATAAGGATGTTAGCCCAGCAGTGTGTCCAATAAGGAATGTATGTAACTTTATAGTCACACATGTTGCCTTGACAACCACAAATTTAATGTACCTTGTTCAATAGTCCTAATAAAGTAATATTGAGCATCTCTAATTAGGCTCATATAGCTGTAATCAAATGTAGAGCTGGGGTAATACTGACCATCTATATATGGAGGCATAAAGGAGAGGCATAGGCTGAGATTCCTAAGGGAGCATGCTTCTCACACATCATGTTTCACACCCCCACTAAAAAATCCTGTATGAAACCCTGATTCCACCGCCTGTCTTCAAAACAGAGGATGAAAAGGGCCACTGCACCCCACGAATGGGATGGCTGGTCTGGAAATTTGTACTAGCTTTATAAATGGACTCAGTATCCAGATTCAGAGTGGGTGGGATATTGAATGACTCCACCTCATTTCATTTAGAAAAAAAAACACTCCCAGATCTACATTGCCTCTGCCCCCAGCCCAGCTTCTATGAAACTGTAGCTTGGGCTGGCTTTGATAGTCTCCCTGAATGAAACACAAGATTATCAATCACTCTTTCACGCTCTAGCTTGTCCAGTGTATATAATACTATATACAAGAGATTGGGCAGAGCGCAGAGGTGTGATGAGAGTGTATGGGTTGCTTTTGTGTGGTAGGCAAGAAGATGAAAGTGTGTGTGTGTGTGTGTGTGTGTGTGTGTGTGTGTGTGTGTGTGTGTGTGTGTGTGTGTGTGTGTGTGCGTGTGTGTGTGTGTGTGTGTGTGTGTGCATGTGTGTGTGTGTGTGTGTGTGTGTGTGTGTGTGTGTGTGTCTATTACATGCATATATAATTCTGGACTGCTAATATTCTTGATGCTGTTTCCCAAGCTATGTTTTGAATCACTTGTGGCAAAATCATCTTCAGTGGTATCCATGAGGACAAACTCTCTCTCAGTTTGCAAAACTTTCGCTTCTTATATTATCATAGAGTAGTTGTGCTTAACGAGCCATGGTATTGATCCAAAAGTGCCCATATGGTATTCTTTCACTCCTGTGAGCTGTGCAGTAGTTCATCACACGGAATGAATATTTAATAGTGCAGGCAAGATTAGTGTATTGTGTCTCTATTGCTTGTGGTCAGGTGGCTTTGAAGTGGGTCAACACATGACCCTGATTACACATTATTGAACAATGGAAAGCTAAGTGTCTGTGGAATTCAAGCACTAATGATTGCTGATGTATGTGTTGAGTGTGAAGAGGGTCTTATTAGGATGAAATCAGGATGCAATACACTGGGGGCTGTGGTTCAAAAAAATAAATGCAGCCAAGGAATTGTTTGGCAATTGGGTTTGTGGCTCACAGACACAACATATCTGTTCTCACCTTCAGCTTTCTCTCTCTCTCTTTCACACACACACACACACACACACACGCACACACACACACGCACACACACACAAGCACACCTACACAGACCGTAACCCCTCGGCCCTGGAGAGCTCCCTAAAAACTCTTTCCGTTGACCTGGTCACCCTAAATCAACTGGCAGCCAACTTCAGCCACTGCTATGAAGCCGAGCTACAGCCCTGGACCAACAGACAGGCCCCGGCACTGGGGGGGCTAGGACACAGGTGCAAGAGGATCAGTGGGCACCTGCAGCACATTAACCAGGTGGGCAGTTTGTGGTTTCTGTGGGATATCTCTGGTTAGCCAATGGTCTTACGTATGTGGGTTCTCTAGGGCAGGATGCATTCTTGGAAGGTACATAGTTTTTCACCATCAACGTGCCACTGCTGTGAGGTCTCTGTGCATGTTTGTAACTTGTAAGGGCAGATCATCCATTGCCATTGCAGCTTCGTCCTCAGGCCTTCCACACCCCGGCTTTCTCCAAGGGCTGTGAGATGAAAGCTGGGGAAGGAAGGCCTGGGTATGAGGCTAGTCTGTCGTGATGCTCATTTCAACCCTAGGTACAGTTTTAGCTGGCAGAGAGATCACTAAGCTGTAGTGGAGGATATTCTCTGAGACGTCCCTCTTCGCACGTGCATACTGAACAAGTTCAAACTCGCCTAGCACAATTGACCGTTTTACACCACGAATGCTGAAGTGGAGTATGCAATATAGATGTGACTGTAATATACGTATAGCGGTCCATTATATATAGCAGGTGGCCTAGGTGGATGTTACAGAGAGGCAGTTTGGCTAGGAATTAAATGGTTCTGCAGACTGCACAACTACAGGTGGCCATATCGGTGCAAACTAATTAATTGGCTGTTGAGGTATTTACATTTGTACACCTGTTGTTTATGACAGTGCTTGACACCACCTGTACTTGCTAGCCATTACTGAATCAATGAATATTGGCTTTTGTTTTACTAGTGGTGCTTCAATAGAGCATACCTTTGAGGAGAGCATTGTAACTGCCACTGCAAAAAAAATGCAAAGTCACACCAAGCTGTGGGATTCATCAGCGCATGCAGATCCACATCTCCTATAGGGATCTTTGGTATCCCCCTCCATTATAATTTAGGCACTCTGAGGTTGCTTCTAGTGGCTTCTGGGGCTCCAAAGAGCTGACTAATAAATATTGAATATCAAAAAAATAAATGCTGGGGGAGAGGGGAACTCTTGCCAGAGGTAGAAATGCCTGGGTGCCCCCCATCCTCTGTATGAAACCCTGTAACTTGTAGTAGACTACACCGACATGGCAGGTCAATAAGTAGGACTTATATAATAAAAATGGTGCATGCAGACCTGACCCATAATCAGTATTAGCATTCCAGTGCACCATTTGAACAAATGACCACTATTCTTGTTTTAGCAGGCTGGACAGCATGAACCTGTTCCCTGCATCACTAGCATGGCCTCAAGCCTTCTTTATAATTAGATCAGTGCACTGTGTTTGTTTAGCTAAGTGTATAATCACTATAAGTATGCCTCAAAGGGATATACTATACAAAAAATATGTGCCTAAGGGCACATGCTTTAATTAGCTTGAAGTTGTAGCTGGATTGCTGACTTGTGTGCACATAACAGCTAAGCAGTGCACAGGTGGTCTCCTTTGTTCCTAGCTCTCATTTCTGAGCTGGAGGTGTGCCACAATTGAATCAATTGTACAAAGTAGCAAAACATTTATATTATCAGGATGCTTAATGAGCAGTTACTGCATATGATACACGAATTCAGTTACAGTGTGTTACTCTGATGTATCTATACCATATTGCCATGTTACTTTGCAAGCATAGTGAATGCCTGTACTCTCAACGAATTGGCTTAAGTATAAGACATGCAAGTGTGCAGTATGAATGTATTCGCAAATTCAGTGATGTGACTAGTTTCTGATTGACTAAAAGTAGTGTGACCATGTATAGTAGCTTGACCTGTTCAGGAAATATCAGTAAACAATGCAGTGGTTTTCAAGTGTTCTGGGACTTTTTTTAATTATTACATGTCTTGGTTTTCAATATAAGTGTCACAGTCAAATCTCCTAAATGGAATGGTTTCACTTCAGAAATTGGCCACTTAAGATAATTATCCATTGTAACAAACCATCCTTACGTCCAACACATACTCCACGGGCATTATCCCTTTGACTGTGGTTCCCAGTTTCAGATCTTTATTCTCCAGACCACATGCCCTCCAGGCTTTCACAAAAATGTATCCAGTTACAACCAAAACACATTCACCAAAGCCACCCCTACACACATGCACATAGATGGCAAATCACTTTGTTTCCTTCCAGCTCCTACGCAGCCTTGGGCAACTGGAAAGAAGCCTGGTTAATTTGGAGCAACTGCCCTGTGAACGTACTTCTACCGTCTTTGGTAAGCAATCACTCTTTACCGCAGCCCCTAAAGTGCACCCACTCAGTCACACACACACATGCACAGTCTGCACATTTTTTGCCCATTTATTAGCCCGCGGCTGTAACCAAATCTGCTGTAATTTCATTGAGCTATTCACTGTGTACCAATTGATGTTTACTAATGCTAATCACCCCTAAGTGGCCCCATACAGCTTCCCATAAGCACTCATCCACCTGCTAATAACCTGATTAGGGTTTGCAGAATAAGGTGTTAACTCAAATGGTTCTTCCTTTGTAGATGACATCTGTCATAGTGCGCAAGAAGTATTCCAAGAATGTACAGAAGTTATCAGCCATTCCTCAGAGTGGACTACATCACACGTGGAAAATTGACTGGAATTCTCACCGTTTCAATGGTTCACATTTTGTACATATTTAGTACAGTCATAATAGAAATCAAACACTTTTTAACATGAACCCGTATTTTAGAGCCTCATGCTAGGTACAGCATAGTTATGCGATGAATCCCATGTGTACAAACGTCAAAACACCCACATCAAACCATATTAATACACTCAGGTAATGCATAGGCGCTACAGTCACATACCAGATATTACTTCATCACATACAGAAATCTACGTACAAACCAAAAGAAAAATACGGATGTGGAAGTTGAATGCTGATATATTTATGGGGTAGTGGAGTGAATGGCTTCAGCAAGATTGACTGACAGCTAGACTGAAAGTTGGAACCAGACGTGAAAAAACCAGACACATCGACCATATACACTTGTATTGGTCACAACTGTAGCATGATATACTACATTGTACATGTCACAGAACCTATAGTATGTGTTATGAGAAGTATAGAGACAAAAGGTAGGTATATCTTGTGATTCAGTAAAACAAAAACAGACACGAGGGCTCCTACATGTTCTTGACACAAGAGTAGCCAACTTTACTACCAATAATAATACACTATGCCTCGACCGTCAGAAGCCAGGTCAAATTCTCATTCCTAAAAAAAAATAATAGCCACGGGCTGCACTGTGCGCGTCACAGTTCCGTTTCCTCCAGGAACTCGTCCTCGTCACAACTCATTCCCATGTCCTGGTATTCGGGTACATTCTCCTCCTCTTGAGAAGTTCCTCTCGGCAGGAAGGAGCCGCTTCGCCGGGGGAGCAAGGGGGCTTGGGGTACATGCAGGCTGAAGTCTTTCATTGAGGAGAGGGAGTGAGAGGAACGACTGAGGCTTTTCTCCAGGCTCTCCGTGCTTGGTGAGAGCTCTTGTACCAACGCTTCAAGGTACTTGTGGAAGACTGCACCTTGCTTGGTCGGGTAAATTAGTCCATGCTTCATGTTTGTGTGTGTGTGTGTGTGCATGCATGTATTTGGGAGTTACTTCATAGTGATAACACATTTTATGAGCTAATATCCTCATTTCCAGATTCCACACTTAAAGTTGAGATTTACATAATACGTAATATTACATGCAGCATGGAAAAGTGGGTTGGGCCAGGAATGGATTACAAAGTGTATGCTCCACACAGCAGCACGGTGAGTGTTATAATTCATTGTTTCATAGAGGTAGCTACCGTACAATATTATCCTTTATGATATACCTAAGTCATTCTAACCAATCAGATTTCAGCATTACAGGTATATAACGGGTCATACCTACCGCGCGAAAAAAATATACCCCGATTGCTTACGTAAAGCGGGTATCCGATTCCGTTCCAGTCGTTCAAATGTTCAGAAAGCTGTGGTAGGGCTGGTGGCTAGGGGAGCCTACGCAGGATGTATGGCGTTTTTTTGCCCATAAATTGATGTGGGATAGCATGGTAAGTTACTGGTCTCTGTCTGTATCACCCGCAGAAGCCAAGGAAGTACCGAGGGCGAAGCCTGAGGTACTTCTGAGGCTTCTGCGGGAGATAATTTTCCCCGCGGTAGATAACGGGTCATACACCCCGCTACGCCGTGATCTATCCTATACGTATTGCATAGGCAAATATGCATGTGCAGTTGAACAGAAGAGGTAGCTACATGTACAGTTGGAGGCAGAATGGCTGAAGCTAAGGAGCTCCGAGGAGTGTCGCTGCACGACTGGTTGGACAAACCCGGACATGACCAACTATTAACATGTTTTGCAACTATTGTGTTGCTGTATTATAATTAAATCAACCCAGCTATGGTCAACCCAGCTATGGTCAATACAGTAGAAAGTAAATCTCTTGTTACACACATTCCCGTTCAATATGGCATAATAATAGCACTCTTGCAGGAATATAATTTTTCACTTGTCCTTTTGGACTCATGAAAATACATCTCTGCACTCATGCAATATTATGCTGTATTGCATGGAAATGCGTGCAATAATATTTACATACGTAGATACCTTTGGAAAAGGTCTGAAGAATATTCTGAGGCCAATAAATCCAGCATCTGTTGGTACACAGAGAAATAAGGCGCATTATCATACTTAGAGAATACATGGGTAATATCCCCCACCCCTGTTATTACTTATTGTGTCAGCACATGCCTACACATTAGCCTGTACACATTCGCTTTCTTCCTTTATTGTCTGAGAAATGCAGCTGTCCTCGCCCACGCAAAATTTTACCCTTCTATCACTAGCCTTCTATCCTCGATCCGTGTCATGCATGTGAGAAAAAGTACCAGGCCCACAGCTACGATAAAGTAAAACGTACACGTAGGCCTGGGAACGAGGCTAAGCTACCATTGTGTTCACTGAAGGGAAATCACAGCAGTTGGAGCACCAGGGCCAAGCTATGAAAATACTGGCAAAGAGAGAACCTCTTCGTATGCAAGAACAGCAGGGCTAGGCCTCATAGTGCCAGTGACCACTCCTGCTTCTAAGCCAACACAGTTTTTGTTATCAGACAGCTCTCCAAGGTAAGTAAACCTACATTAGTCTTCACATTGCTCTTGCGTTTTTGTTAGACAAGTAGTTTTGTGCTTGGCGGTCTAGCTGACCCATGTGATGGTAGGTGTGGCTTAGAACATGAACGTGTAATGCGAAGTAAACATACTTAGAGTCGGTATATCCATGGTTGCACTCGTGAGAGGCTAGCCATTACACTCTTGTGTAGTAGTCCCTTTGGCTCAGGAAAGTACCTACACGTACTATTCTACCCTATACCATTATACAGCTACAGCACAGAACCGAACCTGGGAATGAGGCTAGCAGCAAAAGTACCTCAAAACAGAGCTTCTGCATAAGTGAAATGTTATGATATGGGATTGGGATCCATATATAGGCACACTTATTTAAACACATAAGTTAACTAGCCTCGTTCCCAGGCTTCCGTCAGATTTTTGTTGCTTGCAGCACGAAATGCCAAGTTAGCAGGGGGGCGTTAACTAGTATTGTTGTTAATTAACAGACAATAGCTATATTTCTTTATAGCACATACAGTGGCTAGCGATATCCCCTTAATATGTTATAGGGCAATAAGCCTGTTCCTAGTTTTTATTCACACCGAAAAAAATGCATGTAACTGAGACAAGAAAAGAGGCAAGACAAGCCAACAGGTCATGAACTATAATCAGTGAATGTGCCGTAATTAGTGGGAGTACAAGGCAAATTAAACCATCAGTCACATCTCACTGCTGAACCGCTTGCCATGCATTCCAGAAGGCAACCCAAGGGCATTCCAATATAAAGCAGATAATTAGCTAATGATATTAAACTACTGCTCAAATTTCCTGCCAGATGCCCATTAGTGCCACAGACCATATGACAACCATAAACGTGATACCTTTGTTAGGAATTTGCAGCTGCTTTTTGTGCTAATGCATTAATCAAATTATCATAGTTATGATGTCACAATAGGAAGGTAAACAACAACGAGCATGCACAAGACAAACACAGAGGAAGAGTCACTTGTACGTTATGAGGATTTGACAAGTGGCTCTTGGAGCTGGCCAAGGGTCCACACGTCACTATCATTCATTCCAGGCTCCACTCCTCCGGCTGTCGTTGTTGTTTCCCGCAGTGTAACGTGTGTCTACACCGTGCAAAGGGTGCAGGGGAGTGGACCAGTTCTGACCTCTCCAGGCTTGTCACATGCAGTTATAGACTTCTTACAATAATTTATGCATCATAGATAGCTAGGTGATAGGTCAAAGCCAGGTGATGACCCAAAAGCTAGTGTGTGAGCACTGACCAGATACGTAGCTTGGCTTGAGCAGCACCGAGGAGGTACCTCTCTCCACTGCCACGGTGATTAGCCTTTGTACGGCAGCGACTGTCTCAGAGGAGTGGCTCTGTTTCAGTGTCTCTATCATGTGTTCCATCAGTACATAGTGGCTGTGTGTGTGTGTGTGTGTGTGTGTATTTTGTGGTGACAAATGAATTATTTTAATGCAGAATATCTCAAGAGAGTAATTACAGTTGGAATTGGCTGGGTCCCACTGGCAAGTGCTACTAGCGGGTTTAGTAGGTATATAAAGCTTGCCTACTGCTCCTCTACTCAGGAGCTCCAGTAGCTAGTAATCAGAAGGTCCTGGGTTCAATCCCCCAGCTGAACTCCAATTTTTTATCAGAGTTTCCTTACCAGCTCTAGTTCACACATATGAACCCCCTTCTCCATATACAGGGTGACATGGAATACTTCGATCGGTGATCACACTCCCTAGGGGGGATCTGGGATATATATACTCCCCCAGGAGAGTTTGAGGTTGTTTCCAGGGTCCCCAAAAGACTTGGGTATTATAGCTAGTAATAAATTACTGTATCCGAAAAAATAAGAAGTTTAGGGGGGGCTCAGGGTACCGTGTCTTGTTAAGGTGGCGGGCAAGTAATCTTGAAACTTGTCATCTAAAACACATAAGTTGTAATTCCTGCTGTGAATGGTAACCAAACTTGGCATTCAAATACTGCATGCTAAGTGCTATATATGTAATGAACCTGGATATTCTGGAGCAACAAACAAGCAAGACAGTAGTGGTGGAATTTGAAAAAAAACTAGGATGTCTCAATTTTATTGCATGCAAGCTATACTTTCTCTAGGTAAAGTTAATACCAATTTGAAGGGGGCTACGTGAAGTTTATGCAATACACTTCAGAACTCTGCCGACGAAGGCTAATTGTTAAGTCAAATTTCACCATTTGCATGTGTTTGTGTAGGAGGAACTCTGATGTATCGTTCATTTGTCACCATCTGACAACCCTGGAGGAGCTGTCTGCAACATGTATAGTCTATTAAAATGTTTGAGATGAGGTTCACAGCACACTACCTACCACAGTGAGCGCTCGAGCCTGAGGCTAACCAGGTCACACATCTAAGTTATGCAACAGAAAATAA
The DNA here is from genome assembly GCA_963921505.1 of Phakellia ventilabrum. NCBI lineage: Eukaryota > Metazoa > Porifera > Demospongiae > Axinellida > Axinellidae > Phakellia > Phakellia ventilabrum. Next base: position 2,531,223 of record OY997390.1, read on the forward strand.
GCTACTGACCTCAAAGGACTAGGAAGCCTAGGAATACACCTGCATCCTGGTTGTAAAACTGCCACATAGTCGTGAGTCAGCTGCTGTCAAGTAGTCCTTTATGGTAGCATGGTCTCATGGCTTTTGTAATACGTACATGCATTTGGGGTTATAACACCAAACTACTGCATGAATATAACCCGTTATTTGTTAATACATGGGGTATGTGGGTTTATATGGGCACTGAGCAAAGTGAAGCATGCATGTGGGGCTGGGGAACTAGGTCTGGTGTCATGCACTCACATCAGCGGAAACACCTCATGATAGACCTGACTGGCATCAGCAAGAAATTCATAAAGCAGCTGTATCTTCTGTTCATTCTGAGTCTCATTCAATGCACAGGCCTATGTGTGTGTGTGTGTGTGTGTGTGTGCCAAGAAACAAAAAGTACAGGTGAAGAACTAATGCCTTCAGGCTGTAACTCTCAGTTATGATATTAATGATCATTGAAAATATAGAGAAAGTTGTCTATTCATGTACACGTATGTTCTTCCTGATGTTGAATAAGGTGTGTATGCAGCCCCTCACTTTATTGTATTTCCACATTCCCATTTACCAACCATACTTCTTTGATGTACCTTATAAGGAGCCTGTGAGCATGCAAGCGCTTGCTTGTTCGTAAGCTCCCAGCGCTTGGGGTTTTACTCCTAATCTGCTTCGCTTTTATGTTTCATGGGAATGGAATGTATGCTGTGTGTGGTGTACCAATGGCCTCTGGCCCTCTGGTCAGAAGAGCAGATTGATACAATGCACCTGCTAATTGTTTTCCAGCGTTCCGATCATAGCAGTGACTATCCTGGAATTCTACCAGACCACCTGTGCCCAGCACCTTTTAAGAGAACAATTATCCTTTCTTGGTGTTGCATTGGGTGGACAAGGAATTCCATAGTGCCCATGCATGCTACAGAAGAACGTGACAACACCAAGCTCAAGTAGGCCACCTGGTTGGTTTTCCAAATAAATATTTTTTTACAGTCTTAGTGACAGCCCTTCCCTGCAGGCATCCACTTTTACTTCAGAGCGTCTCTAGCAAAAGAGGGAAGGTCTCTGGCACAGGCTGTCCACAAGGTGGCTTTGAAATCAGCTTTGCTTTCAAAACTGATTACCCAATTGAATCAAAAACGATGACCTTCACAGCCTGTATGGTTGTCCTGGCAACAGGGAATAGCTGGCAGTATAAGACCTATACTGTACGTGACTTGATGGGAGCAAAGAAGCTTACCTAGAGCTCAGGAATCTAGTGAAATATTCCAGAGGGCGAGAGAATCAATTACCTTGAGAATTTCTTTAGTGACTAGACATGCATTATGGAACACTGGTTGCGGTTATGACTGGTATAATAATTTTAAATTTACCAAAGAGAGAGGTCTGGAAAAGTCACAATATGCCGCTAAATAATGGCAACATCTAGTGTAATATGAGATGTGAATACCATAATGCACTTTGGTTTTTGCTTCAACCCTCCATACAAAAAATTAAATGTCTACACAAAGATCATAAGTCACAAAAAAGCATTTTAATCTACACAAAGATCATATACACACTGAGTTCTGATGTAACTGAACATGGCAAGGACCAAGAGTTTTCACGGGAGGTCACGGGGAGATGATGACCTCTAGCAAATACGTAGGTGTCATATCACATGACATTCATGTGTTCCCACTAACTGATATTTGAAATCATTACTGCAACCACTTCTACCATCCCTTACTGTACAATAAGCCTCAAAACGTAGTTATTGCTGGATGCCTGACCTTGAGAATCATGAATGGTGGGTTAAAAAGCTTTTCGATGGCATCCCCCACCCATTCAGCATTTATATCAGGCACACTTAGAGCTTTCAAAAGAAAACAAGGAGGCAGTGACCAGAGGGAGGAAGACTATGGTCCACCACAAAGGTGGTCCCCAAGCTTTCAAAACCCAGTAACCAAGTTCACAGCGTGCATGGTTGTCTTGGCAACAGTACTGAACTGTCTACATTTTTTTTCCACTTACAACAAATGACAGCTGGTTAATAGTTCACCCAATGTATCCCAAAGAAACGGTATTACTCTCTCTGGGCACAGGTGGTGGCTATCATTCCTGGTTGGCTCCTGCTATGATTGGAACGGTGCATCCAATCGAGAAGCAATTACTACACTTTAGCGGACCAATTAGTATCAGTATGATAAAGCTGTTCTTGTGACCAGAGGCCATACCACACGCTGCATGCATTCCACTGCCATACACACACAACAAAAGCGAGGTATGGCCTTGGTTAACCCCAAACATCAGGAATCGATAAGCATGCAAGCACTTGGTTGCTCACAGTTTCCTGATCAAGCACTATATATGCATACTACGTATATACAATAAAAGTATAGCAAGATTAATATTTCACATCTTAAACACAGCCAGCTACTTTCCACATAAGTAACAGGTCAGGCCATGGTAAATGCAACTGTAGAACAGATTTAAGCTTGGCTAGCTACTTGTCTCTTATCATCACTGCCTACATATCTTCTTCATCTAGGCATCACTAGCTTGGCTTCCTGTGGCTGCTACAGAATACATATCTACCTGGCTGATCTCAACGTAGGGGATATTTATGAGTGTTTGCTAGAGCACAAATGATGACGTGGTCATCGGACATGTGCCGGATGGTTTAGAAAAGCCTGCTACAACCACTAATGTTGTCGGGTGAAGTCCACAGGGTACAAGCAAAAGTTACGGATCCTCCGCGTCCAGCACAAGGAACCGTCTTTGAAGAAGAGGCGCGTGGAGCAAGACTATTAACTAGTTGTTGAGTATTATGTACTGCAAATTTGCCACGCTATTAACTGTTGTGTTGCAAAAATAACCGATCTGTGATTATAACCGCCCATGTAAAAGTAACCGCCCATTGAGGCTACTAATTCTAATTATAACCGCCCCCGGTTATTTATCAGAGTTTACGGTAGTCTGATAGGGACGAGCACATTATGCTGACATATATAATTGCAAGCATATTAGAGTGAGCCAAGCACTGAGGATAACGTGGGCATAATAGCTAAAAAAAATTACGTAAAATGATTAGGTGGCGATACTCGACTACCTGCATACATCAGCAGCAGCTGAACTCTTTGAAGGACTGTATGGAACCTCTTATCACCGATATTACATTGTACTAATTGTCACCTGGAGTAAATTAGTGAGTTTTGGCTCTAAACTGAAGGCCTTATAATGAACTAAAATCGAGCATAATCGGTCATGTGAGCTAGCATAATAGGTCACATGATCAGGAATAGGAGCATAGCATAATAGGTGAATTTATAAGCATAATCTCATAGCTATTGTAGAGCTAATGGTAAACTCCTATTTGAAGCAATGAAATTATTTTGATATTTCACTCTTCTTGATATTTCACTGTTGCTATGTGAAATTTCACTGTTGCTATGTGAAATTTCACTGTTGTTGGGAGCTATAAGATTAACATGTGATAGCATGGTTTGGAGTGAAATTTGGGATAAATCATACTCGTAATGTACCTAGGATGGTAAATTGCACTCGGCTTCGCCTCGTGTAATTTAACCCCATCCTTGGTACATTACTCGTATGATTTATCCCAAATTTCACTCCAAACCATGCTATTACATATACTAATGTGCTGTTCCCTCAAGACTGAGCTAGCACACGTGATAGGTGTGGCTGCACAAACAGATAGAGAGACAAGCAAACTAGGAATATAGTATGCACTCTTGGTGCCAGCTCTACGCACACTTTGTCTACATTAGGTGGGCGTACCAGCATGAGCAGGAAGAGTATTTGAAGCTTGTGGGAGATGATAGTCTGGGTGCAGAGGAGGGAGGAAAAGGAAGGAGGGGCCTCCTCTCTCTCCCCCTCCACAATGCTGAGGGTGGCTATGAGGGTCTTGAGCCGTGGTCTCCTCTCTCGCAGCTGCTCCCGCACAATTTCACTCTCGGGGAACAGGGCCGTCACGTAGGCCAGGTTCACCTGGTTCACCTCAAACACATCTCTGAACACAGGAGGAAAGACATGAGAAGTCACTTTGTGTGCAATTTTCAAGATGGTCTTATGTGAGGCTCCCAATACCCTTTAATTTCTAATTTGCTTTTTGTGAACATTGTTCCATGCTTACAAAAGCGCGAACAAAGAAGGAAAAAATGGAGTCCTGACTAGGATCTACAATTGACACCCTCTTGCACCATAGCCCTAGTATTTAACCTACACATAGGTCCTTGAATTCAGTGTCGAGGACAAATGCTTATTTGCTAGCATGGAATAATGGCAATTTTAAATTAGGAACTAAAATGCTTCTCCAATGCTTCATGCACTGACCTACACATTACAGATTTTATCCTGCAGCTATGTTCTGGAGACCTCAACAGTGGGCAAGGCATAACCTTTGATGGGGGGATTACTTAACTAATACACTACAACAGCCCAAATTAAAGGTCTTGATAATTCTGTTATAAAGTTTGAAGATGTCCCAGCTCCTAGCTATCTTTGTATATAGTGGAACCTATAATGTGGTCACTCTATAGCAGCCAACCTCCCTAGTAAGGCCACCTTGCTGGGTCCCAATGTACATATTACTAATGTATTATGGACCTCTATAATACAGCCACCCTCTATATTGCAGCCACAAAATGTTGGCCCGAGGGTGACCACAATACAGAGGTTCCACTGTACACACTGCTTGTTTTTCTCATATAGAAGACAAGATGATGTGTGTGTATGCATGCTACCCCAGCCAAAATGTCTTACATGGTACATGGTGAGACCAATACATTACTGCATGAGAGCTAACCTGTCCCCTGGGCTGTGAATGAAGAACAGAGTCGTGAGGAGCTCTTGTGTCTTTGTCCTGATTGTGGACAGTGGGTGAGCAAATCCTGCAGAGGGAGGTCACCAGACAGTCATGTGATTGTCACATGAAGTGTCAGTGTAGTGAATCCCAGGTCTATAGGTTGCTTTAGCCACACAATGAATAGTTTGAAGCTAGTGCTTCTGAAAGGAAGGCACAATGTTTGCCAGCTGTAGGTGGTCTCTCCGGGGTGACATCCCATCAACGAGGGAACAAATTGAGGAAGAAACGGAAACCTCAAACAAACTGGACAGGTGTCCTGCGTGCAATAGTGAGCATTTTTGCACATTTTTGTAAGATATCTTATCAGCCCAGGAATCCAAACCAGCAGGGACTTGTTTGTTTTCCCCACCTGACACCCTCTTCTCAACACTCCTGCCATACATGAACATCATCGTATTGCGTATCACATACGACAGTACAAAGGGCATTTATCACAATACCTTTCGCACAACCCAATTAATTATTAATGCTATATTGCATGCTATAATCCTATCTAGTAGCTAGGCTATATACTATAGAAAGAGCCGCTATAAGAGTGTCCAACTTCCAACGTAAACAACTGTTGGCCTTTGGTACATGATTTTGTGCCCACAGCAGACAAACAACTCTACCATTCTCATTTACTTTGATGCGAAATATAGTTTGAGCTCAATTTCCAATGTATAGCACTGGAACATGTGTAAATCCAGATTCGACCCTCAGGCAGAGTTACTTGTACACGGTTACTTGTACACCTTTGTAATGCTAAATTAACTGTAGCTGTCGATGAATAAATTCTGTGCCCCAGAAAAGAATGCTATTACCCAATGACATAATACTGATGTAACGCGATACCATTACATCAGGTAATTCCCCTCCACTCAACACTAGTCCATAGGGAGTTTCTGTCCATAATTTCTTGGCTCTGTGCCTGTTGTTCTGGGCTGGATATCCTAAGGCTATTACTACCCACTATTCTAGAAAGGCACATGATTTGTACTGGAAATACCCACCTATGCCCTACATGGTTTAATACTATTATTAGGTGGCAGCGGTGCGAGGCAATAGGCATGCAACAGCAAAAGGAATAACAAATGACAATACCGATGGTAATGGTAGCTTACCCACTTAGGCCCTGCATGGCGGGGTGTAAATGTATCACATATCTTTAGGCGTAAGTAGTGTGTGATAGAAGTTTTTGCCAATGTACATGTGGGTATTAAAAATTACACGATGCAGCAGTTTTCCAATATGCCTGGTCAATTTTGATAGTTCTACAATCCCAAAATTGACTATGGTAGTTTTTGATGGACAATCACACATCAACAGCCATGCCCCCCATGCCCCCACCCCCCCCCCCCCCCCCACACCCCCACACCCTCACCTTTGTATAGAAGTCCGGCCAGTGCAAAGTTGAAGTTACTGCTGAAGGATATGCCAACCTCCCTGTCCATCTGGCTGAGCGGCCACTCCATTGCATCCCTCGTCGGCTGCATCACCAGCGCCAGGCTCTGAAATCATGCGGTGTGACACCAACTACTGTGATCTCAAAAGTACCAGCCATATTACATTCTGTTCCTATAGTGTAACAACCCCCACATTAGCCTGGTTCCCGGCGCAGAGAGAGGCGCTGGAAATCAGGCTACCCCAGCATGCAACCCGGGCTTCATTTAGGGGGGGTCGGCATTCACCCTCCCCCAAAATTGAATACTGCTCACTATATGCACGCCCCCCCCCCCCCCGGGGATTTTTCCAAATGAACCCCTGGCAACAGCTCAATAACGTAACCACTTGCTCATAGTCATGTATCCGACCTTATTACAGTAGATGATTTTTTGTCACACGACTGTCAGCTGACCTGCTTCTCAAAGGCATTCCTGGTGGACAGGGCCTTGATGCAAGCCTCCATGAGGGCCAGGCCAGCAGCAAACAGCGTGACCTCACCCAGCTGGGAGGAGAGGAAGCAGGAATGCATGAGTGACAATGCTCTCTGACCTACATGTAGCCTTGTCCACTCTTGCTCACTGTGGAGAGGCTGGTATTATTATTACAATTGTAGTCTAATTACGCATGTGCAGGAAGTAGCTAGGAAATGTGTATGTGTAGAACCGAAGACTTGATATGGGGTGGGTGGTTAGCCTCGGTTATATGGGTAAGCAGCACTAACCTGTAGCATTCCAACTGCTACCCAGAAGAGGTGCTGATTCAGCTTAGTGTTCTGTGGAGGAAAACTCTCTTTTAAAATCTGTAATCAATGACACTTCATATGACCATATTATTCTATGCAGTGAATCAACCAGCCATAAGAGTACAACCCTCAACCACATATATTTTTTTACCAGTTAAAACTTTACCAGCTATAAAATTTGGTGCAGAGCAGCTAATCAAATGTCTATTTTACTTGAGTGTGCACACACACCTCATCCAGCAGAGGTACCATTTGGGTGAGGCAGATAGCAATGGCTTCCAACAGAGACACATCATCTTCATGCCTGGAGAGAAACAAAAAACAACACAACTCACTATAGCATGCACACAGTAACAACATGGAGAGCTGAGTCTTGAGCAAACCGATCGGCTCTCCCTCTCTATAGCCAGTTACATATAAATTATTTATTACTAGGGTTACGCAAGCGCAGATGCCTCGCGGTGCTTATGGGCAACTTTTTACACCTTAAAACAATACGACAGACATATTGTCCCATCACTAAATATCTAAGGGGGGGGGGGGGGGGGGCATCAGTGCCTGCTGACGCGATGACAAGGTCCCGGGGTTGCAAACGGGACGCGTGGACATGGTCCCGCGGGTTGCGAACGGGGCTGGAATGTGGAGATGGAGCTCGCGACACCTGCACACGGGGGATATTTTCGCGAGCCAACTAGTCGCGTGAATAAACAGCTGAACCAAGGTGATGGCTAAACTACGACTAAACGACTGGCCTTGTGGAGACTGACGTCTCTGTCTGCAACACATTTCAAAGACTCAACCACGGCTGCCACGGGATAGCTGAGAGAGTGGCTATGCCACTTGAAACTACGTTGGATTAGTGCCGTCGGTCACCAGCCCTCATGTCTCTGCTTACAGAGCGGCTACACAAACTCTACTAACCTGGGAGCTGCAGTAAGCCTTCCTTAATAAAACTATGTACTCGACTTGTGTAGATCTCTGACTCTTCGTGTGCCAAGAGTTTGAAGACGGCACACATGTATCTGCACGGACGCCATCTTGATTCCCGGGGGGCCCTCTGGGGCCCAAAACGTGACAGACATCTACATATATATATATATATATATAAACGCTAGCTGAGATTTGGAGCCCATTGAACGCGATTATTGGCCTCGCTGCGCTCGGCAATAAGACTAACTGAAGACTGAATGGATTACATACCCCTGAATATCACAATCTCATTGGATACATTTCCTGTGACTGAACCATTTCACCATTATATCCGTTCACCTTTCAAAAACCAAATATTATTGCACTCTTTAGGTTGGGCAGTTTAGGATAATATTCAGTTCTCAGCTTCTACATCAGCCCTTTCTTTGGTCGGGCCAATACTACCAGCCTTGGACCGAACATTCTCCCGTATTGCCCTCCACTTGTGTACTAAAATATAATGGCCATCATCCTGGGATAGCTCACCTGACCTTCAAACGCACTTCCCAGCCTTTGTACGATCTCATCACTACGCTACGAGATGCTGCAATTCGAAGCACGACTTACATGCAAAGCATTGGGGAGTTTTAGAACTTCGTAGTAATAAACAAGGCATAAAAATGCACAAACTTTGTTAAAGTTTGCCTTCTCTAGCTGCTAATATGGCTCGGTGCTAACTGAATATGTGTACCATGCCTCGATACGTACTAGCCTGGCAAAGCCTGCTACACTCAATGGTTGCAAGTGTCTGATGAAGCTTGCTAGTTTTCTTTTCTGTTCATGACTATAGGTATTCTATACCTTCTTTTCCAAGACCACATTTGCAGGTTTTGGATGGATATATTGCATACTCTTTCGAGGTGGAAATATTACGTATGTTTTCTTCTGTGTTAATCACAGTTCCTGTAGCTGCAGCTACATGCTCTGCTCAGCAGCTCAGTAGTAAGAGCATCCAACAAAAGGTCCCGGGTTCAATCCCCAGCTAGGCCCTGTTTTTCTTTCAGGGTTTCTTTACACTCTTCTATCTACATATCGCCTCATTCCCAGGCTCCACCTGCAACTACACATTCCTAGATGATGGAGTAGTCATGACCAAGAAACTGGCACAGGCCAGACTTTAGAAAGCAAGAAACGAGGGGCCCACCCACCTCTCCATGGTCTCCTCGAGGACCTTGATTATGCGTGTGACCGTGGTGGGTGTGGCCCTCTGGCTGATGACACCCAGCATCAGGAAGGAGCGGGTCTGCAGGGCTGGGTTGTAGTGGAAGGAAGTCCTGGGTGGAGGAGGGGGAAGAGACAGGGTTTAATGTAATTATCTGAAGGAAATTTGTCAGTAATCCTCAATGATACTATATTGGGATGGAGTCCCAAAAAAGCAACCAATGAAACACTTGTAGGAACAATTACACGGATTGCCATCCCTACATCTTTTGGCATTTTTCCCACCATGCCTGGTGGTGCTTGTTATGTGGATGGCTGGTGTGGCATGTACGGGACTGTCTGTGCTGTGGTCATAAATGTCAATAGATGTAGGGATGCCAATCCATAAAAGTATTGTGGTGATGTTCCTACTTTAATTGTTTGGCTTTCCAACCCGACTTGTTACTACTGTTGTGGGGGGAGAAAAGTATGGAATGATTGTGGTTGTGCAGCTGCAGCTTGTAGCGACATATAGAGTTACTTACTTTCATGTATATACTCAGCTCATAGATAGCTACACAGTTCATGATGTACAACAATTTGTTCAGAGCTTAATTGTCGAGTGCTAACAGGGACACAGTTATAGTTCAAAGGACACCACAAACAACTGCAAGGTAATGTGGGATTGTAGGTCGCAGGAGTGCACAGCAGTAAGAGTGGAAGGGGATACTGACTCCATCATTGAGGTTTCTAGTTACTTCATGTGGTCTAGCAGTTGTATCTCTATTCTATTCATGCATGACCTATATAGCAACTCACTTTTGCGATAATCAAAGCACACTCCAAGTACTTATATATAATCGTTCTAGCAGAAGGCATACTGCAGCAGTACAAGAATAGCAATTAACAAATACTTTGCAGCTTAATTACCTTGCTTGCTTGCTCAATGAGATAACAGCTCTAAGAACAGCTACAGGATATTACATCGTTTCGCTTGCTTGTGATTCAACATGACCATAGCTCTCGATACACGTGCTCAATGCTGAGTTTCTGGTGCAGGCATAACTTCTGCTACATTGTCGTAATCTCTGAATATTTAACAAAAATGGCGTGTAGCGGCAAGTACTCACCTGGGAGTGCTTAAGAATCACTGCCAAACAGTTCGATTACTTTGATGGCATTATCCCAAAGAAAATGCCACTTCTTCGTGTTTGAATCATTATAATCGTTTCAGTCATTATAGTTGAAAGAAGGAAGAATGAGAAAGAAAATCGACAATTTGCCCATTTAGCAACTTGCCTGTGGCAATTCAGTAGTACTCTCCAATAGTCTTAATTGGTACTGACAAAAACATTCGAGAATGACAGGTATGGCTCATAAAGGCTACACGTAGAGCAGACTTTTGAACATATGAAACACATTTTCCTTCTTAAAAAGTGAACCTCTTCCGATCAAAACTCCCCTCCCCTCCCATCCCCTCCCTTCCTTCACCTCTTTGCCAGCTTCTGCCATCTCGCCATCCAGCCACACTCGGAAAAGAGTCCCTGGCACGACTCAACTACCGTAAGCAGGCACTCGATGATTGCAATGGCATTGGAGGAGCTGAGGGAGTCCTTCCTGATTTCCAGTCCAGAGTGATGTGAGGCACTTGTCTGGCCAGACCGCTGGTAGGCTGCCTGGGAGGCTGTATGCTGAATGCCTATAGGAGATACAGAGAGACGCTGTTTGGCATTACTGCTACTTTGCAGCTGTTGCCACTACTACATGTAGGTTAGTCACTACCAATGAGTTGGGGGGCATTTGATAATAAACGTTTTCAATAAAATGTGCATAAATAAATGAAAATTTACTTCTCAAATAAAAGCATGTGCACTAAATCAAGGTCCGACTATAACGCTCCTTCTGATGCACAGTCATTGCCAGTGAATCTTACATATACTGCCCAGTGAATGAGGGGCTGCGCAACACTTACCAAACTGCCTATAGAACTTGGAGTCTGAGAACTCAGCCAGCTTCAGGGAGACACACTTTAGAGCTTCCTCTGCAAAGGCAACAGGAAAGAAATACTTTGTCACCAGATGATTGATGATTTCACATGACCAGAGATAACCATCTGTTTATGCTAATGCCTCTGTAAAACAGTAGCAACTGGAAGTTTCCAGGCCGAGCTACATCAAGCCAGAAAAAAATGTCATTAGGGAGTCAGTTGCTATGGCAACAATGCTCCTTGCATTTGATACCCAATAGGCATTGACGGTTCCATTCACGTTTGAAGTAAATTGGAAGTTTGATGGAGAAGCTATCACCTCACAAACATATATGTGGCAGTCCCGGGTAGAAAACAAACATTATTTGGTCGTGTATTTCGATCATATCACTGCATTCAAAGCGCTGTATCTCTGAACTTCCGTTAAGGGTGGGGCTGATACACGCTGTGTATAGGAGCCTCACATACTGATGCGTCTATGCAGCATGTATGAGCCCCGCCCTTAACAGAAGTTCTGAGATACAGCGCTTTGAATGCAGTGACACGATCAAATACACCAATCATTTTCTACCCGGGACTGCCACATATTCATTGTATATGGGCTCATATAGAAGATTAGGTCTGGAGGCGTCTCCAGTGCAAATATCTCATATGGGATCCTATATATAACGTGTATGGGTTTTTGAGGTCATATCAATGTCCAATTTGAATGAAAACCCTCCATGCCTACTGGACATAAAAATTTAAGGAGTAGCGTTGTCATAAGAAATCCCTCATAGACTTTCTGGCCACTGGAATAGGTTAAGTATAATGGGTTCATGGCTTTGCCAATTAAAATAGGAGACTTGTGGACCCAGACATGTACACTGTGGTTATGAAATTTTGGCCAGCTGAAATTTGAACCCGACTTACCTGCTCCAATCCTTACCAGTTCTTGTATTGGAGCACTGTAGATCCAAACACTGGCCAAAACTATTGCCCTTCTCTACAGGCATCCATATAGTCTAGAGTGTTTAGTTTAAGTGCTACTAGCCATTGCCGCTCCCCCCCCCCCCCCCAAAAAAAATCACCGCTCCTCACTTCCCTCACCATTGCTCATGACCTCCGAGAGAGAGGCCAGGGATTGAACCATGTTCAAAATGATGCCGTGGATCGTGGCCCTCACAAATACTGGGCCGTAGGCCAACATCAGGACACACAGGTAAAACACGTCTGTCAAGTTCTTCACAACTGTATGAAAGTATACATGAGGACATCATACAAACATGTGATTAGTCATATATTGGGTCTCAGGCAATGGGGTTCACGGAACACCCAGGCAATGGGGCCCACCAAGCACCCAGGCAATGTGGCCCACCAAGCACCCAGGCAATGGGGCCCACCGAGCACCCAGGTAATGGGGTTCACCGAGAGCACCCAGGCAATGGGGCCCACCGAGCACCCAGGCAATGTGGCCCACCAAGCACCCAGGCAATGTGGCTCACCAAGCACTCAGGCAATGGGGCCCACCGAGCACCCAGGCAATGGGACCCACCGAGCACCCAGGCAATGGGGCCCACCGAGCACCCAGGCAATGGGACCCACCGAGCACCCAGGCAATGTGGCCCACCAAGCACCCAGGCAATGGGACCCACCGAGCACCCAGGCAATGTGGCCCACCGAGCACCCAGGCAATGGGGCCCACCAAGCACCCAGGCAATGTGGCCCACCAAGCACCCAGGCAATGGGACCCACCGAGCACCCAGGCAATGGGCCCACCAAGCACCCAGGCAATGGGCCCACCAAGCACCCAGGCAATGGGACCCACCGAGCACCCAGGCAATGGGACCCACCGAGCACCCAGGCAATGGGGCCCACCGAGCACCCAGGCAATGGGGCCCACCGAGCACCCAGGCAATGGGGCCCACCAAGCACCCAGGCAATGAAGAATAGCATTTTATGCCCAAGGGGCAGGATATGAAGGCTAACAGATTGCCTACCATTGACTTTGTTGTTGAAGGAGAGAGCCAGGAGGAATCTGGACAGTGTTGTCAGCTCTGACCAGAGGAAGTGCTGCTCCAGACTTGCAGTGACTCGGTCACTGGTGAGAGCCACCGTCTAGGAGTGTATGTGTGTGTGTGTGTGTGTGTGTGTGTGTGTGTGTGTGTGTGTGTGTGTGTGTGTCCATGAGTGTTAATGTGGGTACATGTGAGTACTCTAATGAAACAAGAAAACATACATTTTAACAACCTTGAAATGTCACATAAACTCATATCTAAAAACCAGCCAGGTGTTTTTACATAATCATCCAACTGAAGGATAACTCAACAACAGGTCAAAACGCCACTTTAAAACACATCATCTTGTCTCCTCTAGCACAGCTTCAAGCGAAAGTGCTAACTCATTAGTGCGCTTCCAGTTAGCTGCCAGAGCTTACCAAAACAGAAGTATCATCGCTACCTACCACATTTTCACTGTCTAGGCAACACAAAACTAAATTAGAACTTGGCCTATTGAGCCTGCAATCTTCCAGTAGCTTCCACTGTACTCATGGCTATAGAGGCATAGTAACAAATGATGTAACTTGGCACACATGCTAAGTGCAGACACAGACAGACAATTGTGGGAAATTAAAGTAGTCTTAGGAACCAGGTGACTACATGCTTTGTGTAGCCTGGCTAGTACAAATGCTAATTCTAGGAAATAAGTACATGTAAAGAACCAAAAACCACTCAGAGCTGAACCAAATTTTGAAGTTAAAATTAGTTTCCCTGGGTATAAGTATAACCATATATGTATGGGATATGGATGTCCATACATTATCAACTTGTGGTGTATGTTCTTGAATAAAGCACGGGTGCACTTGTTCAAGGCAAACCAAGACTGGGATGATTATGCAGCAGTAATCTAATTATGTTGACAAATAGTGTGGCATGCTAGTCAGTGGTTTGTACCACTTGAAATTTATAGAGCAATTAGGATAGCATGGCAGACTAGCTATTTGAACACAGTGCTTTTAAATAGTAGTGCTACATACACAATTGGGAGGCTGGATAATCTGGTCCGAATATTGTACCCAGGTTAGTACCTTTAGCATTCTCTTGATAATGCACGAGGCCACATCGCCATCCGCTCCCTGGGCCAAAGTGACAGCTGTATCTGCCAGGACTTCCAGCTTCCTGCTGCCCAGCCCATCTGAGATGCCCATCTAGGTGTGTGTGTGTGTGTGTGTGTGTATCAATAATGTCAGATAGTATAGGCCTCACTATAATGCTGCACTTGTTCAAACTCTAGCCTCGTTCCCAGACCACGTAGCTGACTGCGTGACCTGGGAACGAAGCTATGTTTTGATATTATCATTTTTCAGTAGATAAAAAATAATCATGATAAAGGTCCTATATTACTTGACCAACTACTGGAGCAAGCACATGGCATATAACATGGAGATACATGTACACATGGATTGACTTTAGCAAAGTCAAAATGACAAATACTCTGCAACTCACCCTGAGGAAACTGTCTAGCACTCTTTTAAGGAGCTTGGGCTCTCTTCCAATCTTGGTCCACACACAGGTCTGAATTAGGGGGTACATCTGTAATGGGGGAGGGGAGGGGAGGGGAGGGGAGGGGAGGGGAGGGGAGGGGAGGGGAGGGGAGGGGAGGGGAGGGGAGGGGAGGGGAGGGGAGGGGAGGGGAGGGGAGGGGACATCATTATCTTACAATGACTTCCACTGACTTTCAGTCAGGAAGAAGCATGTGCACACACACACACACACACACACACACACACCTCTTGTTCTGATATGGTAAGAGCCACAAGAAGGTCGATGAGTTTTGTGACCTTTTCCTGCTCTGACACATTCTCAGCTCTGTCTGCAAATCTATGAAAGATCAAAATGGCACAATTGCAAGTGCAACACATCATGTCCTCTTAATTCTTTATTTCACCAAACAAAAGCTAACCTTCCTGCTATTGACTTGCAGGTATTTGTTTAAGAGTTGCTGATTAACTCAGGTGCTACACTGCACAGACGAGGACTAAGTAGGTTGAAACAGCTGCCTGCAGTTTGTATTAGCAGGTTACACTTTACGTTTTTCATATCTCTCACTTTCTTCTGTACTATGCATAGCCAATCATAGCCTCATTCCCAGGCTCCACTCCCCAGTTTATATCTGATAATAGCTAGAGAGTGAACCCTGAGAACGAGGCTAACCAATCAGGCACCTGTGCCAGTGTTGTCATTTAAGCAGTCTTAGCTGACTATCTTGTTTAAAAAATTAGGACTTTTAAATCTCCAAGGAGGTGGGGCAAACTCCTTCCCCCTCCTCCCTCCCCCCCAGCAGCTATAGCGTCTATAAAAATTGAAATCAAAGACTACAGCAACATTTACAGTAAAGCTCTGGCCATGTAAAATACCATAGTGTTACCTGGAGAGGTTGGACAACCATGGTGACATGTACGCCAGGCAGAGCTGCTTGAGGGCAGGGGTGTACTGCTGGAACCCCGCCACCACCTCCGAGAGGAACTCCAAAGTAAGGTGGGGCTCATTCTGGGCCAGCTGCTCACTGATGGAGACGACAAACTGAGCGCTGTTCATTGGAATACAGAGGTCTGGATGGGGAGTGTGTTCATAAGTCACAAGTACATGAACTCTCCATTTCTACCGCATGTTCTCAGGCTCCACTGCCCACAGTGTAACAACACAAGCAGATTTTTACACTGCGCAAAACTACTAGTACTGTGGGCAGCAGTGCCTGGAACAAGGCTACCATAAGCCCATAGTACACGCTTTGTTGGTACTACAGTGACCCCGTGTCTGTTTGTCTATCTGCTAATTGGTCTGCTTGTCTGTTTGTCAGTTTGTTCACATTAAAAGCTGTTGTGATACTATGCCACTATAGCCACAAGCACAGTGAAAGCTACTGGAAGTTTATAGGCCCAAGGTACATGAAGCTAGGTTACTAGTTGTGTACTGCCTAGGGCTGGTAAAGAAGTGTGTTATGGTAGCTAGGGCTGGTAAAGAAGTGTGTTATGGTAGCTAGGGCTGGTAAAGAAGTGTGTTATGGTAGCTAACTGAAAGTGCACACTACAAAATTGCTGAATCAGCATTTTTCACTAAAGCTATATGCAGAATAAGACAGCCTAGCCATTCTACAGCGGACTGACTAAGTATAACCTTTAGTTGGATGATTATGTACAGCATGCCCCGCTGATTTTTGACATGCATCTATGGCACCGCAAGTCACTGCATGCTGGACACTAAGCTGTGAACACACCATGGCTAGACTCCAGGTGGCGGTTAATTCTTAGGTGGAAGGCATCCTTCACAGCCGACAACAGCTTGTAAGCTGCCACTCTCAGCCCGGCATCTGTGCTGCCAAGGTTCAGCAGGGCCTGCGGAGCAGAAGATATGCAGTCAATTTCTGCCTGCTACTATACCTTCTCAGTGTAGCATAACAGTGTGCAGGATACACGCTGCGCCCACAAGTACAGCAAATTGCATGGACAAGGGCCTTTGTGAGGAAAGTCTTACTATGCAGTGCCTATGTTTGAGTCACTGAAAACCAGGGGATGGGCACTTGTTGGAGAAGATACGATACTATACTGCATATTGTGATTCAAGGGCAGCTCACCAGGTTTAGGAAAGTTCCAGGAACATCTTTGGGTTCCAGCTTTCTTTCTGACATGTACCGACTCTGCAAGAGCAGTTGCATAAATAATCAAACAGATACCGGGATACTACAATTCCTCCTCCAATAACCTAGCTGGCAACCCCCAAGCTTCACAGGCGTATCACAAGTCGATTTCAAAAATAATTCTTCATGTCATACACATCCCCTTACCTCAAAATAACAGATAGCAAAGCTGCGAAGGAGCGTACAACTTCAGCATACTTTTTTGAGTGCCATCCAACCCAAATTGATTACGTCTTCGAGTTTTCATGAACTTACTTCTGTAGCTGCAGCTTCTTCTTGCACTCCTAAAATCTACGTGGAATTCCTTCACCAAATAAAATTCATTTCATTCGAAGCAGTTCGCTCTCACTATTGTCACAGTTTTCTGACATCTAAATTAACATTTGGTTTCCAAATAAGTAGCATTTGAATTTGGATTGATGGTACTACAGTTATACACTCCTTCGCTCCTTCGCAGTCATAAGCTCCTGATACACAGTATAGCTAGTATCCAGTGCAAGAGTGAGGGACAAGTGTCACTGATAACACAGCGGGCTTACTGGCTGCTGGTTCTGCCACTTCCTGATGACCTCTGCGATAGCCTGGGTAATGGCATCGGCTTCTCCACTGGTGAACTTCAGGAGTTGTCCCCCCTCTGCCAGACGTACTGCCAGACTACCCTTGGCTTCTATTAAAACCTATAGGATGGTATCATATAAGCAATTAACTTACCAAGACATAACTACATCAATGACTAGAGATACCACATGTACACGTTTGGCTTAGTGAGCACCACTGACCCTGCTTCAGGGCATGTCACCTCATGTGGTAATTACGGTCTGGAAAACTACATGTCATCAAACAGTAGCTAGAGTGGGCTCTAATTGGGATACTGAGCCAGCGACAATGTTCCATGACGTAGCAATCCCATTACCATTTATAACTATGGGCTTTGAATCTTATATCAGATGTCATAATTACTGCACTATATCCCTTAAAATACTTCCTGAGTATACCCTCACTTGCACCGCTATACCCACCTCCCTAATGTCTGAGATGTGGTAGACCTCCTTGAGGGTGATGGGCATGTCAAACATCTTCTCTCTGTCGGTCAGGATCACCACCAGCCCACACGAGCACACCTGTAACGTGGCCGGGATCTGCCATATCGCTGACTGCCTGAACATCAGGTACCGAACGTTGGTAAACTCAGCCTGGAGCAGAGAAACAGGGTTTGGGGACATACCCAAATGAGCGATAAGTCTAGACTCTTTCTTATATGTAGTGTTGCACAAATTAGCTATATAGCTATTAGTATTAGTTATTGGGGAAAAAGGGACACTTTAATAATTGCAACATACATGCACAAAATGAAAATTGGTAAAAAGGGGCACTTCAACTAATGTTATTTTATGCAATTCATTCATGAACAATAGTTTGTGAGAGAGGAGTATACATGTACATACGTATATCACGTCAAGCAATGAAGGCCTGGTACTTGGGCCTTGACATTGACAGACCACACTAAGCACCTCTCCATATATCCAGGTTCATTACAGCAGCATGGGAAGGTACATGTATCTAACGTTTCCTGACCCAAACACAGAACACAAAATAAAATCTGGGAGGTCTTAGATTCATTTCCAGACCACATCGAAAGAATTAGAGTGACCTGGGTGCATTCATCTCATATTTATACAGCCTTACAAAACTTCAAAAAGAGCCAATCAGATAGCAGCTACTCTATAGCCTTCACATGTTCTAAGTGTAATACCACGATTTCTGACAGAGCTAGCTGCTTTCTGTTTGATCTGGCACCCAGACCCCGACTTCCAAAATGGGGAGAAGGACCGAGCTCTGACGTTGCTAACAACATAGTACAAATATCTGTAATGTATGGTTTACGCACAAAATGTCTGTTGGGGTTGTGTGTCAATCAGTCACGCAGTCGATGACATATCCACCTTTTTATGTCGACTTGGTGCCGGGATCAATAGTGTGCATACTAATTATGATCTCATTGAGTGTATAGGCCACATAATCCTGCTGTTACATGTTTACTTACGTACGAAGCTTGCATAATGTCATGATTTGAGGTAATAATTACTCCCGTATCTTGTAGTATTGATATGAGTCAAGTGCAGTTTTTTTTATCAAGTGCCTATTACCAATTAAGGTAAGCAATATGGCAGAATGTAAGTAGGTGTGGAGTGAACAGAGTTGCCAATAATTATGCGTGCATAATTAGAGTGCTTATATTATTAGAGTGAATATGAAGGCTAGAGAGAGTGATTATTTAGTCACACAACCATACCCCGTTGCTTATACCACTCAAGCCAGCAAATCAGTCAAACAGGACTCAATTTCTTACCTTTCGCTCTTCCTCAAACACCATGGTGCTGGACGGTAACCTCAGCTCAGAGGCCTCAATGTGCTCTGAGAAACGACTAACAGAATCCACTAGCACCACTCGTTTTGCACCCTGGGGGGACAACCAAACATTGACGCTATCACCACTAGGACCAGTAGCAAAACAAATTTCCAATGCCATAGCCATGAGATAATTCCAGGAGCCCTGCAGTACCAAGGCAGTACAGGCACTGGTCAACAGCTACTTTGACTTAGCTGTATATGGGCCATGTTGTGCCAATGTGCAGTTTTCTCCTCCTGGATGGCATAAGGCTCCCCACCTTGCCTATGTTCTTATCGTATCCCTCCTAACTTTTGACTCTGGAATAAGGAGCTTCTAATAAGAACCCATCTTCTAAAGATTTCACTGTGGATCATAAGGGCTTGTAAAAGGACATACTGTAGCAAAGATACTGATACTGGAGCGCCCCTTAATAACATAAAAAGGTGCACCCTTTGGCCATCACATATACTGTACCATACCTTTATGTGTGAGAAGATGCGTATGGCAGTAGCCAATTTGTTGGCGTACAGTTTGAAGGCTGTGTTGACACTGTAGAAGTAGACAGACCCGATCTGAGACATCACTAGCTCAGGAACGTAGGCTGCAAACTTCACCAGCAGCTCCAGCTGCAGTAAACGGTGGACAGAGGGGAGAGGGCGTGGGAGGAAGGTGAGAGGTAGGGAAGGGAAGGATGAGCGTGTGCAGGCAGAGCTACAGTTACACCTAGCCATAACGTAATTGTAAAAGTATCCTAGTAGAACATACCCCTCTATTATGCACACCACCTCCATTTATAGAGGTCTCTTTACTTCTGAGGCTAAACTATAAACACGCCAGCTTTCATACACAGTTTTTACTGGGGGTGGGAAAGACGTTGCATGTGGCATCATGCCCACTAGGGATCTCTGGGGGCATGCCCCCCAAGGAAATTTAAATTCGATGAGGTTGCTTCTGGGGGCCCAAAAGGATGGAAATTAGCTACTCATATTAAACTACTGAGTATCAAAAAAAACATCACTTAAAAAATTTCAGGGAGGGGGGGGTATTTCTGGGGGGAATCCCAGGGTGTGACCCCCACCCCCCTTCTCTGTATGAAACCCTGACATTTATACGATATCATACATGTGGCAGTCCCAGGTAGAAAACGAACGTTACTCCGTCGCGTATTTCGATCGCACCCGCGCGTTCACTACGCCGTATCTCTGAACTTCCGTTAAGGGCGGGGCTCATATGCGCTACGTAGTAGCGTCAATATGTGAGGCTTCTACGCAGCACGTATGAGCCCCGCCCTTAACGGAAGTTCTGAGATATAGCGCAGTGAACGGGCGGGTGCGATCGAAATACGCGACAGAATAACGTTCGTTTTCTACCTGGGACTGCCACACATGTATAAGCACATCACAAAGTGTCCTTCGAATGATGCACACACGCATGTATGTGCTTACATCGGGCTCATTGCACTGTGCAGCCTGGGTGAGGTCGATGACAAGCTCAAAGGCTTTGTCTGTGCAGCTCTTGAGCAGTGACATGATGTGGTAGAGCAGTTGGTAGGAGACATGGAGCTGCTCACCCCTAGAGAGAAGGAGGGAGAGAAGGAGGGAGGGAGGGAGGGAATGGGGAAAGAATGAATTAAAGGGGAAGTTGCATACACACTCTCATCAGTGTCTTATCACCTGAATTTTCTAGCAATGAAGTAGAAAACTGGATTTCCAGCTCTTGAGACTCCACCCTGGAGAGTAATTTGAGACATGATCACATGACTGTATTGGCAAAAGTCACGTGATTCCAAGAACCAGATCACATGACCTCTCATGGTAACTGTTATTGTGCTTGCCCACCTGATAGAAGATCTCCTTGGCCTTAATGGAGCGAAGGGTCTTCTCATCACACTCATTAGCCATGCTGTCCAGGAACTCCTCCAGCTGGCTGCTCACCAGTGCACTCCTGGTCGACAGGGAGGGGATGTCAGAATGAAAGAGAAAGGCACTTCCATGCACTAATCCCAGAGGAGTTTACTGCTCTACAGATCCTGGATTGATTTAGTCTCAAAAGTGGAGTGTAGGTAGAACTCCTACACTAGTTGAGAAGCTGTATGTTTTCCCTATTATGTAGCTCCAGTTACCAATAGAAACGATTTGGACACCATACATCACCAGACAGAGTATCATCTATCAAGTTATGCTTGACCTCTGACTGTGTTCACTTGTTATATCAAGTGTTGTTAAGTTTTTGCAGTGATATTCCCTGGCACCCACACATGCTCCTGCCATGCTTGTGCATCAAACACAGCTTTGCCATGCTGTACCTCACAGTTCAATGTCTGTAATTAGCGATGCACTGATAATCGAATCGGCTATTGGAAATCGAATTTCTCACAATATTGGTATCCATTAAATTTGACTGATATAGCTTTGCTGATAGTTATCACACATGCATAGTGCGCAAATTAAAGTAGTGATACTTTGTGCTCTTTCAACCCAATTGTTTGAAGTACCTTCGCATGAAGACGCAAAAACAATTCCCTATTTAATCCTTTCATCCTGCTCTTTTCCCCATATTTCTCTTCTCCCCTGCTCAAGAATAATACTGGCTATTGGTATCGGCCAATATACAAGATTTGTGTAATATTGGTTATCAAAATACCGATATAATTCCTTCACTACCGCAACCTGATGGTCTAGATGGTATTGCTTACTCATCAAAATTGGCACAGTAGCACAGTAGTGCTCATACTTTAGTCACGATGATATAGCAGTGGCTACTCTTGACCAGTATACTGAAAATAATGGCAGTCTCGTGGTTACCAAAAAAATCTTTTCGCAGTGAACACTACATTACAGACCAAATTGGACCTTCATCACCTGCTTCACTATGAAAAGACATTACTGGTAATCACGACACTGCTATTACTTTCAGTATACTGCACAGTTAGCTAGTCTGGTATAGTGAGCCTGTCACTGCAGCTAGGTCCCACTTCATTTTCATATAATGTCCTGTTAATACAGAGTTAATCTTTGTGGGAACGCTGTCTATGTGATGGTGCCCATAAAAAGAGTATTTAATTATCTATATGACATTAAATCTAACTTGCAGTTTCATGAGGAAAACATTAGCAAGTTGTGAGAGCCTTAACCAATTGCACTGCAGAATCAGATGCTTTGTTTATACTTAAAGGATTCTTTTTTGTCTATATATGTGTACATTGTGGACTCAGTTAAATCATAGTTGATACCTGGCGGTCATGGAGGTCCTCTTTCTGCGGTAGTTGGGAGCCCCCAGCTGGGCCAGGAGGGTGTTGAGGTCGTGGAAGAGGTAGCGTGCTGACACACAGGTTCTGGGAGGGAGGGGAAGAGGAGGGGCTTCACCTACACTGCAGGTACACTTCAAGACAGATATTATCTCAGATGAAGTAAATATGTTGAAAGTGGCTAGAACACAAGATGAGTGTAATGTTAGACTGCTGCAGAACAGAGTCATAAACTAGGCAATGTTCACCTCTGTGCCTCACACACCATGCACCCCAACACCTCACACACCATGCACCCCAAAGCCTCACACACCATGCACCACAAAGCCTCACACGACTATACACCCCAAAGCCTCAAACAACCATACATCACAAAGTCTCACACAACCATGCACCCCAAAGCCTCACACAACCATGCACCCCAAAGCCTCAAACGACCATACACCCCAAAGTCTCACACAACCATACACCCCAAAGCCTCAAACAACCATACACCCCAAAGCCTCAAACAACCATACATCACAAAGTCTCACACAACCATACACCCCAAAGCCTAAAACGACCATATGCCCCAAAGCCTGACATGATCATCCATCCCAAAGCCTCACACGAGCATATAAAGCCTCACGTGACCACAGCCCACCTAGTGGATGCAGCATAAGCAACCATCCTCTCTTGGCTGTTCCAGAGCATAGAGTGCAGCCGGTGTTTGTAGGACTCCTTGAGGAAAGTGATGTACTCCCCAGCCTGTGACTCTCCATAGGGACCCATGCTCGCCATTGTCAGGGCTAGTTCCTGGGATTCCTCAAAGTGCTCCATGAGGAACTTGTTGAAAACTTCCATGTGAACCTCCTTCTGGAAGAGGACATGGTTCGCTAGGTTTTGTAGAATCTTTGCATGTATGTGTGTGGGTGCATATATGCATGTGTGTGGTGTGTGTGTATACATATGGTGTATGTGTGGTGTGTGTGTATGTGTGTGTGTGTGTGTGTGTGTGTGTGCATGTGTGTGTGTATCAAAGTGCCATAAAATGAAGTCAGGCTTCAGTGACAAGCTCATAATATCCACATAAGTTATCATGCAGTATTCCAGTTTAACGTATGTCTCTTACATGTCCTCACCTTGGATAAGAAAGTAAGTCCTCTTAGGACACTATGGGGGATTTCCCCCTGTACTAGGCTGTAGGTCTGTGGTGACACAATGGCGGGGTTAATAAAGCGCAGGAAGAGGGAACTGTTCACTGTGCCCAGGCTCGCCTCAGGTGAGTGTGCCGCCACAACCTGCGGCAGAGAATAGAGGAGGTAGAGACATCATTCACTGTGTGTTCTGAACTAGTGGCACAGTATAATTATCTACAAGTACATTCTGTATGGGTAATCACATGGAATCGAGTGCAATTTGAGAATAATGCATGGGCAATATAGGTGAGGTAATTGCATAAGCGAAGCAAGTGTATTTTTGCCTATTCCAAGTGCAATTATTCCCAAATAGCATGTTAATCACATATCATTACAGTTCCTATACCTGTAATTTTTTGTTGAACTAAAAAAGTGTGCGATTACAAAGTGTGCAATTATGGAAGTAATAGCACTCTTGGCTATAGGGGTAAATGTACTGTAATCTCAGCTAGCGTTTGTATATGTAATAGCATGGTTTGGAGTGAAATTTGGGATAAATCATACGAGTAATGTACCAAGGATGGGGTTAAATTACACGAGGCGAAGCCGAGTGCAATTTACCATCCTAGGTACATTACGAGTATGATTTATCCCAAATTTCACTCCAAACCATGCTATCACATGTTAATCTTATAGCTCCCAACAACAGTGAAATTTCACATAACAACAGTGAACTTTCACATAGCAACAGTGAAATATCAAGAAGAGTGAAATATCAAAATAATTTCATTGTTTCAAATAGGAGTTTACCATTAGCTCTACAATAGCTATGAGATTAATACATGTATATATATAGCGTCAGAGGAAGTTTGCAGTTTTGATAAACCCCTCAGGGTTTATCAAAGCTGCAAACTTCCAATGACTGAGACCAAGGGTTGTATATATATTCCTGGAATACACCGAAATGCCATGATTCATATAATATACAAATCACAAAAAAAAAACATTTTAAAACATGAAAAGACATAATTGTAGGGATGGAATCCCCAAAAAGCAACCAAACAAGGTAGGAATGAACGACACCACAGTACCTTTACGGACTCCCATCCCTATATCTCTTGACATTTTTCCAACCAGGTCTTATGCTTGTTACATGGAATGACAGGATGTTAGATCATGATGTGTATATCCTGTGGCAGTTTTTTGAAAGCACTCTTGTGTGATTATAATCTTAATCGCAAATGGATTACATTATGTTATTGGTCGAAGATAGTAGTGTGTTGTTACAGGTAGGATGTCATTGTACAAGTGGGTTGGTTGGTGTGTGTGGAAGGATGTGGAGCGGGCATTATCTATTGAGTCTAACTACAGTGTATGCAGCTGTGTATGATATGTTATAGTGTGAGGTCATGTGTGTTGTACATGTAAAGTACAATAATTTATTATGTACTAGAGTCAGTCGTCAAAATCCTGCAATAGTATTTTCCTATACCGCGAGCCGTCAATAACTTGCGATATTGACGTCTGCGTTAAGCGTTATTGACGGGTAACTCACGTGATGCAGAGTCAGGAAATATTGAAGAGAAATCACAGCAATGGGAGCTACCAAGCTACTAAAACGTTAGCGAAAGGAATACTTCTCTCACGAATCGCTCCTAAGTACGCATGAAAACTGGGGGCTAAGTCATAGCATTGGTCGGTGATCCCTTCCACTTCTCCTGATCAAGTCACATGCACACTCAAGAGTCAAGTTTGAAGTTTATTGCAGGCATGTGCAACTCTGCAAGGTAAGCAAGCCTACTTTAGGCTTCACTGTAAAGTGTTTAGCTCTTTTGTAGCTCATTACGATAGCTAGGCAGGTAGTTTTGTGCTGGGGCAGTGGACATAAACTTCGTGACGGTAGGCGTGGCTAACATTGCGAGAAGGCAGTACATAATAAATACCTCATTACCTGGTTTAGTGGGCAATATGGCGAGACATTACACTCGTGTGCAGCATTTTCCCTCGCCTACGGCTCGGAAAAATACTTGTACACACTCGTGCAATATCTCGCCATATTGCCCACTAAACCAGGTAATAAGATATATATTTTGGTTGTGGATATGGCTGGTGTGGCATGTAGGGGATTGCGGTGTGCATGTGGTTGGAAAAATGTCAAAAGATATAGGGATGGGAGTCCGTAAAGGTACTGTGGTGTCGTTCGTTCCTGGTTGTTTGGTTGCTTTTTGGGGATTCCATCCCTATATGTCTATTCAATATTTTTTGTGACTTGTTTCAGTTGTTTGTTTTTTGTTGGGGGGGGGGGGGGATACAGAGCTATTGACCCCCGATATGCATGTATGTATATATAGCTATAGCTACTCAGGTGATAGGCTCAGATGATAGCTAAACAGTAGATGATATATAATAATTATAGTGTTAGCAGGGACAGCTATGGTTCAAGGTCCACCACAAACATCTGAAAGGCAATGTGGGCGAGGATGCCTGGATGGTCGTGGGAGTGCACAGCAGGCGGTACCGACTCCATTTAAGGAGATTAGTATGGTCTAGCAGTTGTATCAGTGTTCTTACTATTATAACGTAACTACAGCAACTCTCTTTGGGTCCATCATAAAGCGTACTCCAAGTATGATAATCATCTAAGCAGAACAGGTCGTGCTCGAGGCTACGTTTCCAGTGTAGGCGTAACCACCATTTAATGCGCAGAACGGAACGAAACAGAACGGCGTATAGCGGCAAGTACTTGCCTCGAGCGCTTGAGAATCTCTGCTGAATGGTTTGATTTGTTTGAGAACGCTATGGTGTGGGTGCAATAGCCCGAATCCAGTAGCGCTTCTTCACGTTTGAATCATTGTAATCGCTTCAGTCATTGTTGTGATATCCTCTCGGAAGAAGAAGAAGGAAAGAAAGCCGAAGACAGTTTGCCGATTTAGCGACTTGCTGATTTAGCACTTCAGCGATGCTCTCTGACAGCGTTAACAGTCTTGTTACTGATGAAAACACTCGAGAATGACAGGTAGGGTCCACAAAAGCTTACGACTAAGTCTAAGGCAGAGTTTTGAACATATCGCTTTGTACACATACAATGGGGCAGCCATTTTTTATGAGCCATCCCTATATATGGAGTACTACCGTACTCCATAATATCATATTCATAACATCTTCTCCATATACTAAAGTTTCATTCTATGTATACTTGTATTTGAATTTCAATACTGCCGTTCTGATTCCGTTCTATTCATTCAAACATTGAGAAAGTCACGGTACGGCTGGTACCTGAGATAGCGTAGGCAGGGCATACAGCAGTTATCTGCTCGCAAATCATTGGAACTGTAGGAAAGTATAGACAAAGAAGACTAGAGCATCTAGTCGAAATGTCAGCAAAGTTTCTTTCCAAATTAAAGTTGGTATTTTCAGAGAGCCTTTGTTTGTTATGCAAGAGCCAACTGAGAAGCCCCCTCTTCATACATTTACATGTATACAGTATGTAAACACGTGTTGGGAAGAGGCTGAAAATGAGGCCAGTGGTGGCCCACTCACGTTATAGAGGATGTGACAGATCATCCTGATCTGCAGTGGAAGGCTGGACACAGAGTTGAGGATGCTAGTGTAGAATGTCTGCACAAGCTCTAACAGGTTGGACTGGTTCTGTTCCAGTTGGTCCGCGTCCGAGAGCCGTACAGGGTCCACCTCATACTCTTTGTCGTTGGATTTCATGAGTTGCAAGATGAGTGGCCGCAGCACCGACTGCAGGTAATAGAGCCCGAAGGTCTTTAAGGAGCAGGAGAGGACCTTGCAGGCAATAGAGTTGCCACGAAAGAGTGTATCCAACCGACCACTCTCCAGGGCTTCCATCTATGAGCGTGTGTGTGTGTGTGTGTGTGTGTGTGGGTGTGTATGGCAGTGCATAATAGCACAATAACCTCTGCTATCCTTACTATATGCCTACTGAAACGTATAGCTCTTCTACTCATGTACCTCAGTGTTGAGGATCCTGGTGAGGAAGGAACCCAGCTTGTTCTTGTAGTCAAAGAGCACCACCAGCACCTCTGCAAGGTCATCCTAAGTGAGAGGACAGGAGAAAGCCATCATTGCATACGTATGTGTGTGTGTGTGTGTGTGTGTGTGTGTGTGTGTGTAGGCGTGTGGTGTGTCCATGTACGTGTTATGCTGTGTGTGTGTGTGCGTGTGTGTGCATGTGTGTGATGCATGTGGTGTACCCTTCCTACCAGGTCTTTTGTAATCACAGAAAAGGTACCGTCACGTTAACATTTCAATGACTGCCAATGCTTAGCCTGATTCCCGTGCACACCCCCACTCCCCAGCTCACACAGTACGGGGAGTAGCAAGTCTACATAAGCTAAGTCACCAGGAGGAAGAGGGAGAAGCCTACCAGCTAGGCCACGGCAAACAGCTACCTTATGGTACCATAGAACTGCTCAGTAACGAAAGGCCCACAGGTATCACAACTGACCTAACAATTATGGTCAAGTCTAGCTCCTAATTAATCATAAAATACGTACAACACATTCCGAGGGAACAGAGTTGATGAGTGCCATCATAATGGGGAATTCCCCATCTGCAGTCTCCATGGTAACCAGGTCAAGCATCTGGTTGTGTCTGTCTGCCAGGACAGTGTCGGCCAGCGAGTTAAACTCTGCCCCCTGCTTGAGAATAGAGGTCAGGACCTCCATGAAACTGGAACGAGTCTTCAGGTCCTCGTGGTAGCCCAGCCCTGCAAGGTGAGAGAGGAGTCACTTTTTTTACAAGCTGCAGTAGCATACCAAGTCAAGCCCAGGGGCATGCATAGGGCCAGGAAGGAAAATAGGCTGTACTGGATACACTGTCGGTCCTGTTGGTTTCGCTGCCTCATCCCAGGGATCACATCATGCCCTCAGCAGCTAGCCTCATACCCAGGTGCTTGGGGACGAGGATAACTCAGCAGCCTACCAAAATATTGAACTCCGAGTACGTACATGACCCCTTTACCTAGCTTCATTCCCAGGCCTTCCCAAAAACGAGGGAGAGCCTGAGTATCGAGCGATGTTCAAGGTAGAAAGGAGTTATTGTATGTAGGTGGGCACAATAGACGCTTTACCATTATGATGTAATGGGGAGTAAAAGTGAGCACTAAATGGAGACAATACAGGAAAACATATGTAAACAAGCATGTTCTTATGTTTTCGTACAAGAAAACTACATCAAAGCACATGTTCTCGTGTATTTTCTCCATTTAGTGCTCACTTTTACCCCCCATTACATCATAATGGTAAAGGGTCTATTGTAGTGCTCAGTAGGCTTGAGGAAATTATGCTTTTTTCCTCCCTAGAATAATTCCTTATGCCATCTTGTACCTATTATGCTCAAATTATGTTGGCACAATTTCCTCAAGTCTAGTTCTCAGACACGGAGGAAAGGCAGTGAATCTGCAATTCTTGCAGCTAATCTTCAGGGCCCGTTGGTGCCACAGACCAAACACAAAAGCAGTGTCTCGGGCAAAAGGTAGAGATATGCAGCTGTCTTTCAATTGGTCCCAGCCCATGTAAAATTAAGTGAGTTAAATCACATGAGAAAAGATACTAGGCTCTCTCCCTTTGTTTAATCACCTGCCAAGCGCACGCTCATCTGGTGCTAAGATTACACTATTTCTGTGACTGACCAATAGCATGTGTGAGCCCAGTGTCAATATTGGCAGTGAGCATGTTGGACATGGCACAACAGGTGGCCTCGCGGAGGCAGCTGACGTGGCGCTGCAGGGGTGGGCGGTGGATGGGGCCCAGTTTGGACCACTCGATACCGTTGAGGGAGTGGATCAGGTTCATAAACGACGTGAAGTACCTGAGAGGGGAAGAGCGGGAGAGCGAGTGATTTGACAGGTGTATCCGTCAGAGTAGTCCGGCTGTTGGGGCCTTGTTCTGCTTTAATGATTAGGAAGCTATTGCTCTCTTCTTAGGAGACTTAATGAGGCCTTTCATAGGCGGATTATGCCATAATTAGGAAATTAGGGCAAAACCCATAAGTATTTTGAACACTTAGGTCCCTACATAAGCCTGAAGGCCTGCCTTCATGGTTAGCCTCATACCCAGGCCTCCCGTCACAGCTTTTTTCACAACCATTGAAAAAAACACGTTTCTTTCCACGGCTGCGAAAAAGCTGGCTTGGTTATATGGTGTAAGTCAAACAAAAGTTGTAGCTGCTGGTCAACTCCAGGTGCAGAGAGTGGTTAGCTGCTGGTCGACTAGCAGTTGCTGACAAAAGTAATTCTCATCACACTCCACTGCTACTGGTAGTGCCAGTTGTTACCGCAAGCCTACTTTGTCGGTTGGGACCCCCCCCCCCCCCCAATAGCCACACGGTACTCAAATACAGCACTCACTTGAGAAAAAGTTTCCCCTTCTCCTCTACGATATCGCCTGTCATGTCCTTTGGCTGCAACACCAGTCCAGAGAGAACCATTTCAATGGCTCGCATGGCACACAGGTCCAGCTCACTGCACATGATATTGATTAAGAAAACATTCTATATTCTACACAAATTTAGTTGGTGGAACACTACTATAGAATATATTTCCGGGCTCAAACAGGAGAAACTGATACCAAGCTACCTTTTATGAGTTAGATGAGCTGAAAGTTTGGAAGAGTTGGCACAAACCGTGTCAAAGACAGGCAGTAAAGGTTTTCACAAAGCCTCCTCCCCCCTGCACTGTAACCCTCACTCGCCTATGGTGTGGCCGGTGTGGCCGGTATGGCCATAACCATACCACTTTTCAGCTACATCTTAAAACATGTACATGCAGTCCTGCACTGGGATAACCAAGAACCATGCTGTCCTGGCAGTGGGATAACCAAGAACCATGCTGTCCTGGCACTGGGATAACCAAGAACCATGCTGTCCTAGCACTGGGATAACCAAGAACCATGCTGTCCTGGCAGTGAGCATGTGCCACTCTTCTCTCCGGAGCACTACTTGAGCAATCTCAGCTATGTCAACATGCAATTATACAGTACAAAGGTTAATAGACTTGTTGGGATGAGCCTGAGCAAGCCCTACATTACCGGAAAGTCAACAGCATTCCATGTGTGCATGAATGCATCAGTGGTCAATCAATATACTGCCAGAATTTTATACCAGTTTCAGCCATTTGTGCGCATCGTGAACCAACAAAAGTAGTATTTTTGACTGGCCAACTGCAAGAATGGACATCTTCCTGTTCACATATGCAAAGGCAAACGACGTTTGGAGGGGCCAAGGGCAGGTCAGTACGAACAGTGAAGGCATACATAGTTTCATGCTTATGCATGCATGAGCAAAGGGCATAAGCTAAGGAGGAGGGTGAACGGTAATGGCACAGACATCTTACGCAAGAGGGCAGCAGGGCAAGGTCATGGGAGCAGAGGGCAGTGGGGATTGACACGAATACGATGCTCCTTTCAGCGCCCAATTACTGTAATACATGTAGTTCCTGCAGCATGCAGAAACCCCAGAGCATAGAGACTCCAGGCTACTAGCCAGGAGTAAGTGAGAGTGACAGAAAGCAGCAGACAGTCATGGACATAAGAATTAGCATTGCACATTGAGATATGCCTCGGGCGCATACACTTGTTCAGGGTTGCCCCACAGGGTTCTGCATTCACCTAGTATATGTAAATGGGTCAACTGGTTTGCTTGCACACTCGCATTAAATGCAAGAACAATCGTATAGAGTGGGACTAGTATAAACGCTATTTGCATGAAGTTGAAGCATATTTTGGTATCACCCCCCCCCCCCCCCTTCCACAGCCTCTCTCATAATCAGCATACAGCTACATCAGTCTAATTTTGCTTGCTCTGGCTCCATGGCGTCATCCCTCATCAGTTTCTTGCAAACCACAGTGTTGGTTTAAATGCAGAGATGGACATTACCGTGATGGCGACCTACTTGCACAGGTTCTTTTCATGACTGGGGTTGTCCAAGATGCAGACTTCCCCAGTGACCCACTGGGTGAGGTATTCAGCCATCTGGTTCCGGAACTGGACCTCATATCTGAAGGACAGGTCTCGGCTACGCTGCATCACCTGAGGGGCAAGGCAGAATGCATGCGTGAATTGCGAATTGCAATTTCATTATCCTGGACACTAATAATGGAGACTATATCTTAACTAGGAGCATGTGATGTAATAAGCAGGTTAATACCACACACTACATTAGAATTCTCTGCTAGTTAGATAACTAAGTACCACTCACTGTCTCAATGAGGTGTGATAGCTTTATTCTGATCGTCAGTGACTGTGCTGTGCTGTCTAAGTTAGCCGCATATCTGAAGCAAGGAAACATATATAAAACACTATATTATAGTACTCAAAATGGCAGCATTATGGCAGGCATCGTAACGCTCTCTACATAAATCTTTTACCACTTGCTGTAGAAAATTTCAGGCTTACAGAAGGCAGAGCGTATAGTATAATTTTATACACAACATACACAACGAGGTTGAGAACGACATCGTCCATCTTGACGTGCACAAGGTGCTCGAGGGCTCCCTCCACCTTGGTCTCTACGATGTGCTGCACAATGGACACCAGTTGATCAAAGAGTGCCGTGTTGCTCTCACTGATTAAAAGCTTCCCATTGACACCAAAAGCCTTCATTGATTCTATGGTCATGCAGTGAAAAAGGTAGGGGTAGACGGGTGGACTCAGCTCGTAGCTCACTAACTCCTTCACCGTTTCTCGAACGTTTAGTCCCACAGTTTCATTGTGACAGCTCAGGAGGCACATCAGTTCCGAGACAAACGCCTCTGTTTGTGAAGTTCTTGAATGGTGGGTGGCGTCTTCCATCAGGCCTTCCCCGCTGAGTCGGTTTGGGACACTCTCTGAGACAACAGCACTAACTATGTTCACACGGTAGGGAGACTGCAAACTTTTAGGTCGACCGTGATAGCTGCTACTACGCTTCACCTTTGAATGGAAAGCCTGTTGGACTATTGGAGGGAGGTCACCATCAATCGTATTCATTGGAGGGGCTCCCCCCGAGAGAAGGATGGAATAGCCACTGGAGGGCTTGGTTGAGACACCAGCTAGCGAGCAGAGAAAGCCAGTCATGTTGGTCCAGTTCAGTAGAGTGGTTTGGAGGTTCTCATCAGTGAGCTGCTGGTCTTTGTTGCTGTTAGCCGGGGCAAGCTGCACGTGGGTTAGGGTATTCACCTTCTTCATAAAGTTGCGATGCAAGGACTCGGTTGTGAAGCGAAGTAGATCGGGCGGGGCAGCGTCATCCTTCTGGTAGCTAAGAAGCAACGATTTGGTCACACGCCAGGAGGAATAGGTATCCTCCCATGCCAGTGCACTTCCAGGTGAGTGGACAAGCTCTTTCAAGATGGCTCGGACTTTCTTCTGTTGTGCTTGCCTACCGATCTGTAACGATCTACTGGCCTCTTCAAGTTGCCTGTATGCCCTGATGTTGGGAGCGTAAGGAACAGCTGAGGGCTCACTAGGATTCATGACTAGCTCCGCCTCAATGCAGAGGTACTTGAAGCAAGACATGGCAATCCTGACGGTCTCAACGCTCGTATTTCTCAGCAAGAGCAGCAGCACCGTTTCCAGCATGGTGTACATCTGCTGAGAGATCTTACAGCTGCTCCCCTGCGAAGCCTCACTCTCGTGCCGACGAAGAAACTGTGTACGAAAGTGCAGGATTTTCCTCAGCCAACAGAGCAGCTCAAAGTTGGAAGTCTTACGGCTGAAGAGCTTCAGAACAATTGAGTAGGTCACCTGCGGAAGGAACAAAATTGAGATAGGTAGTCAACTTGCCCAGAAACACTACTACGTACTAGAGTCCTATATCCCATTGACTGTTCATGCCATCTTGCAACTGTTCCCATGGAAAGTAGATTGGGGAAAGTTTACTTAGGGGGAGGGGGGGGGAGGGGATTTTCAATTTCGAAGGGTTAGAGATTCAGGGGGGCGGGACATAACTTTTCTGAGGGGGGTGTAAATGTCCCCTTTCACCTCTATCCTCTGCTAGATGGATCTCAGGACCCACTAGAATAATCATTAATTAGTAAGCACCTGTCCACTGATGTCCCAAAAGGCGGTCATGGGGTCTTTAGGGTCCCAGAGTTCAATGTTCTCAGGATCGTGCAGTGTCAGCAGCAGGTCACTGGCTCTGAGTGGAACATGCGGAACAGCTTGGTGTTGAACCAGACCAACCAGACCGGTCATCAACTGCAAACACTCTCCAACACTATCGCTCTCGTTAAATGCCAGCATCGGGTCAAGATCAAACACCTTTATGAGCCCTTGCATGAGCTGGTAGTGGGTGATCATCTCAACTAGTTGCTTCCGATCGGCCTTGTTCTTAGCTGTTAGCATAGCTGAGGCAGCGGCTGGGCTCTGGAAGTAGGCTTTCACATCCGCCACCAGGCTGGGAGCCGTAGTGTCATGGCGTCGCAGCATTGGTAGGATATTCTATAGAAGGAAAAGACATGCAGTATGTGTGTGTGTGTGCATTAGAAGTAGAAGGGAGGGAGGGAGGGAGGGAGGGAGGGTGGAAGGGAGGGAGGGAGGGAGGGAGACAGAGAATGCAGATAAATTATGAACAGGTTATAGGGTATTATGGAGTACTACTGTACTCCATATATAGGGATGGCTCAAAAAAAAAAAGGCTGCTCTATTGTATGTGTACAAAGTGATATGTTCGAAACACTGCCCTAGATTTATTCATAAGCTTTTGTGGACCATACCTGTCACTCTCGAGTGTTTTCAACAGTAATAACACTCTTAGCGCTGCTGGAGAGCACCGCTGAAGTATCACATCGGTAAGTCGCCGAATGGACAAATCGTCCTTTTCTAATTATTATTGTTTCTTTCACAAGGCTACCGCATTATTGACTGGAGCAATTACAATGATTCAAACGCGAAGAAGTGGCATTTCTTCTGGGGTATTGCACCCATACCATAGCGTTCTCAAACAAATCAAACTCTTCGGCAGTGATTCTCCAGCGCTCGAAGCAACCGCTGCACGCCATTCTGTTCCGTTCTGTTCTGCGTAACGGTGGTTACGCCTACACCGGAAACGCAGCCTCGAGCACGAGCTGTTTTGCTTAGACGAGTATAATACTTGGAGTGCGCTTTATGACGGACCAAAAGTGAGTTGCTGTAGCTACTTTACCATAGTAAGAACACTGATACGACTGCTAGACCACTATAAACTGTACTAACCTCCATGATGTGCGTTAAATAGAGTCGGTACCCACTATTGCTGTGCACTCCTACGACCATCCTCCCCCACATTACCTTGCAGTTGTTTGTAGTGGACCTTGAACCATAGCTGTCCCTACTAACACTAGAATTATTATATATTGTGTACTGTTTAGCTATCATCGGAGCCTATCACCTGAGTAGCTCATACATGCGTATCAGGCATCAATATCCCTGCCCCCCCCCCCCCCCCTCCCCCAAAAAAACAACAGAAACAAGTCACAAAAAACATTTCAAGAAATGAAAAAAACATATAGGGATGGAATCCCAAAAAAGTAACCAAACAATTAAGGTAGGAACGAACGACACCACAGTGCCTTTACGGACTCCCATCCCTATATCTTTTGATATTTTTCCAACACCACGCACACCACAATCCCCTAGCTATATACATGTCACACAGCCATATCCACAGCCAATAAATGATTGCAATACTTTACATGCACAGCACAAATGAACCTCACTATAACTTATACACAGCGGCATGTGCTATAGGTAGACTCAATATATACTGCCCAATCCACATCCTTCCAACACCAATCCCACTTGTACAATGACATCTCGCCTATAATAGCACACTACTATCTTCAATCAACAGCATAATGTAATCCATTTGCGGTTAAGATTATAATCATACAAGTGCTCTTTCAAAAAAACTGCCACAGAATGTACACATCAAGATCTAACATCCTGTCATTCCATGTAACAGGCATAAATATGTGGTTGGAAAAATGTCAAAAGATATAGGGATGGGAGTCCATAAAGGTACTGTGGTGTCATTCGTTCCTACCTTGTTTGGTTACTTTTTGGGGATTCCATCCCTATATGTCTTTTCACGAAATGTTTTTTGTGGCTTATCTAAATGATCTACCATTTTACCAGGCCAAATATCAGCTTCAGTTTATATTTCAGCAGTTAACTGCGATAGTAGGTAGGGCTGAGTGTGATGCTACATGTACCATCACTGCTACGTGCATATCAGCCATCTACATAACAACACACCTGGAAAATGTCTCGCAAGTGTGGTGAAAACGTGTATACAGCTTCTGATCCTGGCCACCAAGGCAACCTTATCTTCTGCAGTAGATAGAAAGGAGTGGACATACAGATTTTACATTATCATCATCATAATATTATTATATTATCACTAGATGTCACATGGTCGACCCACCTCTTTGAGCACAGTGTGTATCCCCTTCACGAATGCCAATCTGAACACAGTTGGGGAGGAGGGATCTAAGCAGACTTGAAATATGTGGTTGTTTCTATGGTTACAGCGAAACTGTGCCACGAGGCAGGTTACAACAAGCTCAAGATCTGAGAAGGTGGGTATGCCTGCCTGTATGCTCGAGGGCTGGTGCAGGAACATGGAACTTGGACTAAAGAGGAGATTCTGTGTGCGCATGTGTGTGTGTGTGTGCATGTATGCGCATCCATGTGTGTGGATGTGTGTGTGTGTGTGTGTGTGTGTGTGTGTGTGCATGTATGCGCATCCATGTGTGTGGATGCATGTGTGTGTGTGTGTGTGTGTGTGTGTGTGTGCATGTGTGTGTTTGTGTGTGTGTGTGTGTGTGTGTGTGTGTGTGTGTGCACATGTACGCAAATGTTGGTGTATAGCTACTTGGTATATTAATCAAACAAAACTGATATTTCATATCTAAAAACCAGCCGGGTGTTTTTTTACACAAATCATTCAACTGAAGGTTGTGTTCAGCAACAGGTTAGTCTTAGCTTAATGCAGCTGTAGAATGGATCAGACAGTCTCGTCATGTAACGCTAGAGCTTCCAGCGAAAGTGCTGACACAGCAATTTTGTAGTGCGCTTCCAGTTAGCAAATCTTGCCAAGACAGAACTATCATCGCTACCTGCCGCTCTTTCGCCGTCTAGGCAATACAAAACTAACCTGACATAATATCAGTGCACATACTTTAGGATCGGGATAGTATAATGACAGCATCGATCCTAAAAGCTGGGCCCAGCTTACCTCCCAGTTTCTAGGGTATCCGCTCCACTGAAACAATTATCACAGCCCAAATACGTGTCAACAAGCTCCACAGTATAATACTATAAGCAGTGTGTTACAGACACTGGCACTTATCACTTACTGCACTGAAGCCTAAACTATTTTCCCAATTTGGCATGACTGAGCAAAGTGCAGAAGATATTAGCCATGGCCACTTGAGCATTCACTTTGAATTGAAGCCTCAACAGCTTACTTCCACGTAATATCAATACTAGGGCATGAGAATTAATAGCAACTAAACCAAGAACAATACATAAGGAGAATGGCAACTCTGTCTTCAACCGATTTCCAAGGATCAGCCATGGCTGATATGCATATTCCCACCCCCACGATCAGCATATTAGCTTTCTGGCTGTAATGCATAGCAACAACCTGTTATACCTGTAAAGCCCTGCATTCATGCCACCACTCAGTTTCCTTAGGGCCAGTGTCAACAACCATTTAGTAGTGTCTACTTTCCCAAGTGTAAAATATAACCAATACCTTGTATCCATAGCTATATGCACACAAGACGAACTGCCTTTCAGAATGTCGGTATCAGTTCCAACCCACTGGACTGGAACTAAGACCACTCACCTGCAGCTGTCCCTGAATGAGATTGAGAAGATATCTGAAGACAGAGTTGCTATGATCGCCAACAAAGGCACAGGTCTTGAAGAGGTCCACTCCACATACTATGGCTGCTTCACACACCAACCTGTTTCCCGAGGAGAGGCCTTTCATGATGGAGCTCAAAAAACCCCGCTGTGGTGTGTGTGTGTGGATGTCCATTTTATCCATTTTTTTGTGTATGTGTGTGTGTATATGCATATATGTGTGTGTGCACGCATGTGTGTGTGTGTGTGTGCATGCATGTGTGTGTGTATGTATGTGTGTGTGTGTGTGTGTGTGTGTGTGTGTGTGTGTGTGTGTGTGTGTGTGTGTGTGTGTGTGAGTGTGTGCAATACTACAGGGGTGCACATGAACCATGTATGAAATGACAATCATGTGAAGAAAAAACTCGTAGAGGAGTGACCCAATTAAACTGACACCAGGAGCACAGTAAGATGCTTCTTCATACAATCATTCTTCCTACTGTGATACCAAATTAATAATCACAGGCCCCACCCAGCAGTTAGCTTAACACACACACTCTACCTGGCTCTTGTGCTTGGGACTGGATTTGTTGTCAATTCCACTCTCAGCAATCTCCTTCAGAATGTGCTGTTACAGATGGAGAAGAACAGAGGAAGGACATGATATAGATGGGATCAGAGTGGGAGAGATGGGGAGGGAGGGAGAGGGAGGGGGAGTGGGGAGGGAGAAGGAGGGAGGGGAGGAGAGATACGTTACCATTGCTGGAGTAAGAAAATTACAGATTATTGCAGCTAGTTTGTCAAATTGCTACACAAACAGTTAGCTATAGCCCCATTCTCAGGCTCCTCTAACCTCGTACCCAGGCTTCCATGCCCAGATTTTATCTCGCAGCCGTGGAACACAGCCATGGAGAAAATTAGACTCTTTTCCATGGCGACGAGATAAACTCTGGGCATGGAAGGCCCGGGTACGAGGTTAGGCTTGACTAATAAGGGCATGGCAAAGGCCTACAATACCCTGGGGGAGGAGGCTAAGGTCACCCTCACTCACTGGACAGAGGATGAGCAGTGTGTTCTGCAGTGGCCACACTTGGGACTTCTTCTTCTGGTTGTCTGCATACTCGTCACACATGTTGAATAGCTTCTCAGCTGAGCCTGAGTGACAGGTGTCATGGCAACAGGCATGTACTATAGTGTAGTCCCACATTAAAAGTGAGTGCTACTAATAGTTACGTATGCAGAAATGGGTTGACTACTGAGGTAGTTAGGATAATATTTGTGTTCTATAGGGTTCACAACTTACGTACAGAGGTCAGGCAGTTACAAAGGAATGACCAGCTGAGAGACCATTCTTTAACGTGTTAGGAGTGTGGCATTAATGTGACACATGGGCATGCAATGAAGCTAAAGTTTTAGACCAGGTGATCGGCCCAACTGTGAAGAACTCTTTATAACCAGAAAGCAAAGGAGTAGCAGAGGCATAGTCACATCATCATGGAGCATATAAGGCATTCTTGTAATTCAGCGCATCCTATACATACCACTACTCATGGTGCATCCACAATGAATATTGTAACTGAGTACCCGACCGAAATTGTTCATTGCATTTGCGCGAGATAGTATGCGAGAACGCGAATCTCGCGCGAACCCACGAGATCGCGTATCTTTGCGCAGGAACGTGGCTAATCGCACAATTTCGCGTGGAATTCCGACTGTTCGCGTACACGCGGTTTGGCGAGAAATACTCAAAAACGTGCGAGATTCTACGCGGTAAGGCTTTGCTAGCACCGGCTGCCTTTCTTCCCAAAGGTGCAAATAGATTTTGCCATGCCAGCGCTGGAAGTGGGACTGCAGTTCTCGCCGTTTTTTGCGTGCAAATTGACGCAGTTTTGCGCGATTTCGCGAGAACGCGTGCAAAAATCTAGCTGTTATTTCGCGAGTTTGCGCGCAACACGCATGCGTTTGCACAAAATTCATTGAACAATTTCGGTCGGGTAACAGCTGGTGATGACATACTGG
The DNA here is from genome assembly GCA_963921505.1 of Phakellia ventilabrum. Taxonomy (NCBI): domain Eukaryota; kingdom Metazoa; phylum Porifera; class Demospongiae; order Axinellida; family Axinellidae; genus Phakellia; species Phakellia ventilabrum. The sequence goes on from OY997390.1 coordinate 2,570,659, forward strand.
AGACCACTCCCAGACATTCCTCATAACTAATGAATGGACTGTTTCACCACAGTCTTCTTCTCTCTTAGTATAATTATTATAATATGTTTCTATGTCTGCACTGTAACTATGTGTTGTAGTCTCCTATCCATTATATTCTGTTTTATAGCTGTATTCTTAACTAAAAGCTACTGTGCTCTTAACTATTGACTTCTGCACCCATATGATGCATTAATTGCTGTTTGCATTTCTCTATTAATGACTTATACAGTGTGATTTTTTAGGTGTAAAACAGATTCACCATCGTTTCATCAAAGAAGGCCTCAGCTCAGAGTAAATACAAGTACAATGTACAAAAGTTCTCAGGCAACGTACTGAGACAGAGGCTGATTGCTAAGTGGTGCCTTCATTAAAATGCACGGCCACTATTTAGTAGTCCCTACCCATAAAACATACCAGGCTATCTGCAGACAAGAATGAGTTACGGTACCCAGTCATGCACTCACGTGATAGCGATGGGTAGCTGGCTTGCCCTTTCAGCAGCTCATTGTATTCCAGAGGGTACTCTGAGATAAAGTTCCAGACACTCTGTTAGGGGGGCAAGAACAGGACAAAGGGCAAAGGGCAAAGGGCAAAGGTGGGAGGTGTGGTCAGGGTAGGTGGAGTGGTGTAGCCGCGGCAGGTGGAAAGGTTCGGCCAGGACAGGTAAGAGGTGCGGCAGTGTGAGATGAAAGAGCATGATAGATAGAAAGAGACAAAGGGTATAAACTGGGTAGTGAGCATGTGCAGTAACACTTCTAAATACTAGCTTAATTTCACACTCTTGACAAGATCTTCCTTCAAAGCGTGACAGTGCATAAGTTAGAACCGGTTAGACTTTACGGGTTTGCTTCAGCTATGTGAGCATTGAGCTGAATTGAAATAATTTTATCCAATAGGGAAGGGTTGTACAAGAGGTAATCCTATATACATGTACATACTCCCCCTATATACGTACTCCCCTGAGCAGATCTATAAAATGTGGGCTACATCAAATATGGAGACTAATACACGTACGAAGCATGCGGGAGTATCCCCTAATTAAAGTGTAGCGTGCCTCTTAATTAATACCGGAATGTAAGTATAGTAGATTGCAGTATGGGATACTTGACAACCACCAGCTAACCTTGTGCAGGATTGTAGGGATGGTGAGAAACAGCTGCTTGTTTTTCTTGAGCTCCTTGAAGCTCGACACAACAACTGTATAGAGGGAGAAACAATACACCATCACAATACATCCAATACAGTGTGACCCTCAACAAATCAGAAGTCTCAAAATCGATCACATTACAGCACTTTAAATACACACTTTAGTGTGTGTATCTGGAAAGCACGCACTTTCTAAATGATGCCTGTAACACCTATGGCTACTTATAGGGTCAGTGAGAGGACTAATACATTTAGATACCAGTTGGCAGTGCTTACAGGGCTACTTAGTGTACTCGGGCAATATATTAACAGTCTTGGGCAGGTGCCCTCAGCCATTACTGCACTGCCCTTGCGCACTAACTAAACGTACCCATATTGCACTGCCATTTAGTATCTTATTATTTCACACTTAATATACTCTATGTTTTATTTTCCCTTACAAGAGCAGTGTAATATCCGACGATATTCAATGATCGATGGTAGCTGAACTTTGACCTTTGAAATCGGAAATGGAAATGGCTACCTTATTGGTTTTCAACTATCACATGATCATAGCTGCACAGCCAACAGGGAGAACGGAATGATTCTTGGTAAAGTGTAAGTACTAATCTGTAAACGATGTAATACCAGGCTAGAAGACTGTAGCTCCTTTCGTTCAAGAGATGTGAGCATCAGTCGCGTCGCTTGTTCCTGTAAAATTTACGCGTGAGCATAAATGCCGCAATCTCCGCTCCATATCTCCCTTGCTGTAAGACAAAAAGGCTTGATTTCTGCGTTGCAGCTATATCCCATCCAAAATTCACCCTTGGTTCATTCCAGTCACACAGCCTTACTACTGTAAGCGAATGGAGATTTTATGTTCAGACATAGATAATAGATATAGCCACACACACACACACACACACACAATAAGTGGAACCTGCCGACAATAAGAAATAAGGACACCTGCAATAATGGCACTTTTCTGTAGCCCACAAAATACATAATTAGTGTGTATGATCAAATTTGCCAATTAGGACACCTTGGGGCCAGGCCAAGGTCTTAATAGACCTTTATGCACTGGGTAGGCACTTTAATTGTGCTCCCATCACCTTTACCCCCCATTACATCATGGGAAGGGTCCTATTTGCTTTGAAGTGAATGCAGACTCATTAGAATACTGGCAGAAAAGTACTACTGCCACAAACTCTACCCACAATACTAACAGTGAGACTCCTTTGGATGTACATGTACTAGGCTAGGTCACATACATGTACGCACACTGTAGCCTTGCTGCCACGTGCTCCGCTCTCGTTCTCCAGCTTTATCGCACAGTGTAAAAGCAGGGTGGAGACTAGCCTCGTACCCAGGCCACACACCCCCCCTCGTGGACTGGAAACGAGGCTAGGTGGAGACTGGCAACAAGGCTACAAATACCTTATATGCAAAGTGCTTTTCCTAATATACTTGCCCTGCAGGATTTGCTGTAGTCGAGCTGAGTTGAGGTTGAGGTGGGGAATGAGCTGAATGACACAGTGCTCTGAGCCACCCGTGCACTCTGTCGTCGCCCGGTTCACCGATGTCACCCTAAAAATGGGAAGGTCACATGACAGTCAGACTTCTAAAAGTAGTATACAGATTATCCTGTGCAACATAGAAATGGATATAATTGCCAGGGTCCAGCTCTTTCCGACTCTTAATTCCATGAGCATGAGAGACCAGAGCACAAAGGACATTGAGTGTATTTGCATGCAGAACATTTGTATATACATAAACCCGGCATTGTGCATGTGTGTGTGTGTGTGTGTGTGTGTGTGTGTGTGTGTGTGTGTGTGTGTGTGTGTGTGTGCATGTGTGTGTGTGTGTGTGTGTGTGTGTGTGTGTGTGCATATGTGTGTGTGCGAATGTGTATGTATATGAGTGAGCCATGTTCAGGAATGCAATCTCTGGCAGTACTTAAAAGATGATGGATGTTGTCTTCAACTTGTGGCATAGGAACAGCCAGGCAGACAAAATAATGTACCTATTAGGGGATAGCTACTACAGCACCTGGCTTGAGTACAAGAAGTGATGATTGCCAAGCAAGTCACATAAAAATGATATTCTAAATTCTGTTTATATAGTGTTACTCAGTTTATATTGTAGTAGCCAAATAAACAAAGTCTGTTTGTCTATCTGTTTGCCTTAGAACACAAAGTAAAATCACTTTTGATCCTCACACATGAAAGTTCATTCTCTATCTCCAACTCAATGAAGAAAGGGTGTGAAGATGTAGCTACGTCAAGTAAGTATAGTTAACTCCAGAGTGAACTGGAGTTATAGGCTTATACGAGGCATGATGCTTCCACTCTACAGCTTTTTTTAACACCATTCCTACTGCAAGTGACGAAAGCTGGGGTGGAGACCAAAGCTAGGGTGGAGACCACAGCTGATGTGTTGCAAATACATGTGCCAGTGTATCAGCCTCATACCCAGACTGGCCATCCTGGGCACGAGGCTACCTGTGTACTGTATATACCTTAGATGTGATTAGCATACCTGAGGATGATCTTGTTGAAAATGCCATGAAAGTGCAGTCCACTGAGATAGTAGAGCACTTGGCGAGCACTCAAGCACAGACACTCCACCTGATCACTTGATTGCAGGCACAGCTGCAGAGGAAGGTGGGGAGGGGAAGGAGGGGGGAGGGGAAGGAGGGGGGAGGGGAAGGAGGGGGGGAGAGAGGGAGAGACGTGAGAGGGAAGTGATTGTCTGTCTTATGAAAAGACCTTACACAGAATACACACATAGCCTCATCTAGCATCATTGCCAAATGCAGCGAGACCAATAATCGTGACACATGGGCTTCAGAATCTCAGCTGGCATTTACTTCTATATTTCTGGGCGGTTTGTTAGTCACGCTCCCCAAAGTAGGTACTCAAAATGGCGTCTCTGGCAGTTGCATGGATGCCGTCTTCAAACTTGTGGCACACGATGAGACAGAGCTCTGGACAAGCTATCACATAATTTTTTCAAGGAAGGCTTACTATAGTTCCAAAGTTAGTAGAGTTTGTGTAACCTTTGTGTAAGTAGAGATATGAGCGCTAAAGACAGACGACACGATCGAGCAATGGCAACATGAGCACATGCTGTCTTTCCACTCTCCCACAGCATGACTGATCCTTGAAAAATATATACATGTAGTAGATAGAGACGTTAATCTCCCGAAGACCAGTCGCTATTTCGTAGTTTCTCCAGATTGTCATTCTTGTGACTGGCTGGTCAGTCTTGTCCCACCCAGCCTCAGTCCCGCCCTGTTCACTGCATGTACATTGTGCCTGTATAGCTACACGAGGCATATTACACTTGTGTATCCCTAGTAATGTAGTGGTCACGGTAATGTAGTGGTTATGGTATACCCAGTAATGCAGTGGTTATGGTATACCCAGTAATGTAGTAGTTATGGTATACCTAGCTGAAGGGGTTCTGCTGTTATAAAGTAATCCGAGGAGACAGATTAGCTTACTGCCTGAGACAGCAGTTTGAAACAGAGGCCAGGCTACATACCAAGTCTGTCATTCTGACTTTGATTTAAATGAACTGATTCTGTGTGTGTGTGTGTGTGTGTGTGTGTGTGTGTGTGTGTGTGTAGTCTTGTTCCCAGACTCCACTCCACAGCTTTTTTCTGTTTTGAGCCTGGTAAGGTAACGATACAAAACGTTTGTCATGGCAATGGTTACCTTGGTGATCCTTTGGTAGAGGTGCTGCAGTGAATGTAGATCTTCATCATCCAGATGTTTGCCATCACGCTAGGAAAAAGGAGAGGAACGGAGGATGGAGGACGAGGGGGAAAGGAAGGAAAAGGGAGGGGGGGGAGGGGAGGGGGAGGGGGAGGGGAGAGGAGGTGAAGAGGAGGGGGAGGGGGAGAAGAGGAAGAAGAGGTAGGAGGAACAATAAGGGATGGAGAGCCATTATTATGTGCCCTGCCCATATCATATGATTATATTTATGCCAAAAAAGGCATGCAATATTAAATTAACTATGGTAGCACCACCAAACCATAACAAACTAGAAGTGTTCCTAGAACACATACCCCGCGCTCCTGATGCAATGGCAGACGTTAGAACCATAATTATGTGACTGTATACATTTAGCTAGACTTCTGTCTGCATACATTTTATCATGGCTCTGTATGGCGTAGTCACGAGACTACTCAGTCTCCTCTCATCTGTATCCAAAGCTTGGGAGTATTCTTGCATTTCCGTAAGTTTAAGCGAACGCTATCTGGTTCATACTGCTTCTTTAATACTGCGTATTGTATGAACACGTGTCCAGAGTCCGCGCATGGCCGTATTCGAGACGTATCCGAATTGACCACGTAAAGATGATGGACGATACTGACGTTAAATAGGAAAGTGCCGAAAATGCGGAAGAACAGACTCGCTGTGGGCTCTATCAAGTACACAGGCGTTGTTTTTTTTCAGTAATGTCAAGGTTAGCAAGCATTTAACCTCGTAAATGTTGAGATTTCAAAATTTTTCACTGGACAGACAGACGGACGGACGGACGGACGGACGGACAAAACCAATCGCTTAACCCCCCTTCCGCATACGCGGCGCGGGGTAATTATAGGCCATCACAGTCATGCATGAATCTCCCTCCACACTAGCCTCTAGTGTACAGAGATATGCTATGCATCCTGTATGAGCTATATCTCATTCCCAGGGCTTCACTCCTCAGTGTGTTGGGGAGTAAAATAAAGAGGGCATTACCGTGGGCATTCCAACCTCAAATAAAGTTACCTACATGGCATTAGTGATATGTTAAGGTGGTACACTCATTAGCTGGAAGCCGGCTTAAAGTAATTGGGAATGGACGTTTCATGGAGCTTGCAGGTACACAAGGTACATACCCGCATGTATAAATGTATGCTTAAACCGCTCAAATCTTTGATATTATATTGACTAAGGTCAATAATTGGCATGACCCACAATCAAGTAGTAGAAATTACATGAATTGCACAAAAATGGAGTAAAAAATATGCATACCCTATAAGCATAATTATGGCCAAAATTTCAAAATTTCAAAATTTAAGCAGCTCCTGAAATAACACATTTTAAGAGAATTCTCAAGTTTAGGAGACAAATTCAATGTTTATGGGTTAGACCACTCTGGTTCCGAGCCCTTCATATGTGGATGCCATCTTCAAACTTGTGTACAAAGAGTCAGACATCTGGGCATGTCCATCACATAGTTTTACCAAGGGAAGCTTACTTATAGGTTAGTAGAATTTGTGTGGTCAGCCGTGCTTTTCAGTGAATTGCTACTCTTGGGAGGCTGGGCATACAGACCTACCCTTGCAAACTGGGAGGCGCCACCATCAGCCTTCCTCCATATCTCCTTGTTTTTGGGCTTGCGCCCAGAAAAATACGTAGACTGGATATGATACCACAAAGTTCAACGTCAACTCTCTAGAGCTTACAGAGCTTTAATTAACATCACAAAAGCTAGGAAGAACAGTTATAGAGAGAGTTATTCATGCCAGTTAGCAAATTGAGCAGAAACAAGATTGATATTTCATATCTAATGCTGGGTAGTTTCCACATAAATTGAAGGACCTGCTCAGCAACAGGCCAGTCCACACTAGGCAACACAAAACTAAGCTTGTACCTAAGTACCTTGGCCTATTTGCACCCACAAACTTCAAGTAGATTCCACTATGCTTGTGGCTATAGTGGCATAGTAACATAAAATTACATAACTTAGCGCACATGATAACTAAGTATTAAAAAGTGTGCGCCCGGCTGGTAGAAAGTGAAAGAAGGTACACAGATATACGTGACCAGCCTGTTGCAACAGATATCCAAAGAATCAGCCATGGTTGCTATACTGCTTGGTTGTTGTGGAGCTACAAAGACACTTGGTTGACACCCCCCCCCTCCCACAATCTAGCCTGGGTCCTACATTACAAGGAGGGGCTAAAATTTTGTTTCAACTGACCACTAGACACCTTCAGAATCAGTGCAGTTACCCTGGGGAATGAACTCGTCTTCATACCTTCCATGTCCACAGCTCATGCACACAATAGCTCATTATCTCAGTAGCCGAATATCTGCGTCTACTTAGCCCATAGTAATAGCCAAAACATTTTGTCTACCTCATACCATGCAGACGTTATGCAAGGCTGATTAATTAGGGCTTCCAGATATGTCATTGCTGACTACCAACCTTTGCTAGGCAGTTGGTAAGACAGTTGAGTATGGCACAGTAGGACTCCACCTCTCTCCCAGTAGCCATGGCTGGTGGGTAGGTCTAAGAGAGAGAAAACATAAACACTGCAATGAGAACTTGCTAATTACTGGATATTAATTTTTGTTTAAAAACCCAGTGAGCACTTGCTTAGATCCATTTAAGAGCCCAAGGGTGAATTAAGGTGGTGTGGAAAGAATTTCTTTCACAAAATACAGACGTCCAGTGTTCATAAACTGTATGATAAACAAAAAACTGCCTGAGGAAAGACAATAGCCTGAGGAAGACGATGTCATCAACAGCTATAGCCACTACATAAATCAATTTGGATGGTTTAAACTACCCAAACTCTCACGGCAATGAGTGGTCCCGAGCAAATTCCTATCTTTCTCTGCACAGATTCATGGAGAACACAGGGAATGTGGTGTAATTCATTGCTCTACACCAAACGGATTCACAGGCAGTTCAGAATTTCAAGCAGCTGTCACTCATTAAACGCCTCATTCAAAGCTCCCATGCATGGGTACATGATCATGACGCATGTAGTCGTGTGTATACACACACGTACACACAACTGAATCACTGTAATAATGGAACTTCATGTGTACATGCATATGCACAGCTGATGGAACGAACATTAGAGTCTTTAAGGGTAAATAACTTCTGTTTTCTACTTGAAATTAGTAAGCAAGATTCATCTAGCCTTGCACCCTGGCCTTTTTGCTAGATTCTGCCTTGCAGCCCCAGCAAAATCTGGTGAGAAGGCCTGGCTACGAGGCTAAGACTCACTATGTAGGCTAGCAAAACGCTGTCTGTTGGTGCATTACATACGCTACATGTCTATCGAATGCAGTGTGATTACAGTATGGAGACACCACACAGTACATTTCATGCAAAGCGACTACACTGCAAAGCAAAGCTAGACACTGATGAAATGTACTAGCCATGTATAGTAACAAACAGGGATCATACTCTGTGTAAATCACATATATAGTCTCGTTTCCAGGTCTCATTCCCAGCCCTCATTCCCAGGCCCACTTGCACTTTTCACTTCACCTACTGAGGGATCTGGTGCATTTTTTCCTGGCCTGGTACATTATCTCGCCTGATTTGATACACGTGGGTTGGGAGTATTGCAACAGTAGAGGAGTAGAGGCGAGAAACAGCGGTGAATGTCTTTGAAGTTTGAAAGCGATCACAAGAGAATTTGTATACAATAAAGTCTACAACATTACTTCCGCTACGATACATTATAGAATAACTGTTGTCCAATCTGGTTGCATGTGGCCGCTAGCTGCAAGCTTAGAATGTCTACTAGTTTGTGCAGTTTAGGCTAACCCTTGTGTTTTATGGTTGGCATAACAGTGTAAGAAGTACATATCACTGTGCTATGCTTGAGTGCTTTCTTGAGCAGCTGTCAAGACAGTGCTGGTTTCTGTGGTGACTGTGTCACGGATGCTAGTCAGCAGGCAACCAGTGGAATGAAGACTCCTACAGCGTAAATAGGGTTGACTAGACTCTTGTCATATCACAAGCTATACTGTTCTTGGACGTAGCAGCAAACGTTAATTAGGGCTGAGGGCGTTACTAACCTGAGTTGTAATTGCAGAACTGCATGTATTCTATTTTTTTAGTATAAATTCTACCATGTTGATCAAATCTCAAAGACAGTTGCCACCATTTCCCACTCCTGCTCCTTATAGTGGGAACTCGTACCCAGGCCTTCCGCCTAATTTTTTCTCACAGCTGCACCTTCCACCCAGATTTTTTCCACAGCTGCAAGGGCAGAAGGCCTGGGTACGAGGCTAAATTAACTCTATACAGTATTTAAATTCAGTGTGGCAAAGCCAAAGTTGGCTCTGATGACAGCAGAAGCCAGTGAGCTATACCACCACTCCACGAGTGAGGCCGAGGTCACTGGAGCAAAAGAGCCTCTAAATGGCTTGAATCAAACATTGTATACCTTTAGAAGTAGAGGGAGGATTCCTGTTACACATCACGTGGTAAACATTCAAGCAACAGCGAAGTACATGCATGTAAACCATGTAACTATACATATGTAGCCGTTCCTAGCACTGACCCAAACTGAGAGAAAAGGGATGCTTTGTGAGGTAGTCATCTAGGTTAGCTATTATACAATAAAAGGCTCACAGAAAATGTTTTGCTGAAAACCTCAATCATAAACCCCCAAACATGTTTACAGGGTCACCTCCTTCAAAGGCCATGTGGACTAGGAATGAGGCTTCTCACTGGAGGATAGGTTTACCTTGATGAGGTCCTGCAGCAGACCCCCTAGTCCACTGATGGCGGCTGCAAACTCACTGGAGCTGAGCCCAACAATACATTCCGATGTCTTTGCTAAGAGTTCTTCATTTATGGGGCCCCAGAGTGCCTGACTGGCTCTGTGAGGAAGCTGTGTATGTGTGTGAGTGTGTGTGTGTGTGTGTGTGCATATACATTGGTGTTGGTTATCATATACAATGCACCATCACATCAAACCCCAAGAGTATGCATTATTGAATGGTACCAAAATTAAAAAAAGCTACGGAAGGAAATAGACAAAGAACTACGACTCTTCCATTAAATCACCTGATACTCAATATACTCTGCACATCCATTTATGGTACCTGCACAGATTAGCAGCAACTTTTCTGCGAGGCACTGTAAAATGCAATGGCCATGAAAATAGCAATGCATTGGACAATAATTGCTATTATGCTGGTAATCAATGTCATAGCTAATCCCGTCAATTATGTAATGCATAACATAGGTTATAGCACTGCGGGCTGTGGGACATATGACATGTTTACTCTCAAATATTAGATTCATCTTCAATAGCCACATATAGTTGCATATACATTCCATGTATACCAGGGACACTACAAACAGTCGGGAGTCCAAGTCCAAACATGCTGGGGGATGTACATGTAGGGTTTTCTCCCACGCCTGAGTATGGCTAGAGAAACCGTACATTCTAAGGTGCAGGTCACCTTAAATACTGTACTAGACTAGGTAAAAAAATACATTTATGTACTTTATTCAGGTGAACGAAGGTAGAGCGGGTTTACTTCACGTCGCTATAGTTCTGAAATACAACACCTAAAGCTCTAGGTACAGCCCAGAGGAAGATGTCTGTAACCTGTTTGGAAGTCAACAACCAGTGTAGAATCAAGCATACTAACTAGCTCGTGTGTTGTCGGGCTTGCATGGATACCACTGCACGTCATAGCACTTCTATTGTGCTCTATAGGGTCTTCCACACCACAAGTGAGATTCTGCATTTGCAAACAAGAACCCCATTTCCTGCATCATTTCTATGAAGTTTGAAGTTTGGCTGCAGCCAAGCGTTCTGGTACCATGATATGTCAGGTCCACGTACGTACTTACTTACTGTATGCCATAATTATACCAGAGAGGTTGTAATTACGTTCAGAGAAATGAGCTACTGGTACTACATGTAGCTAATGCTAGGGTCAGCGCTCCACTCCAGCATCGTAACCAGCATGCACCTGGAATGTACCCACAGAAATACGATCAGGAAGTTTGGTTATGTGCAAGCTAGATGGAAAATTGGAAAGGAGAAAAAGGGCCTAAGTTTAGAAAGAATACTTATCCACGCTCGACTCAAAAGCGCTACACTGTCGTAGTAAAAATAAGACGCACATGTACATGAACTACATCAAAGAAACAAGGCTAGGTAACAAGCCTCACAAGCCAAATACTAGAGAATCAGGACCCTCTACTCCATGTCCTCATAAATCATGACTTATCCGCAAACAACATGACGCTATCTATATATATACACCGATACACAAACAAGACAGCAGTGTGTATATTGTGCACACAGGGGGGCTACAAGTACACCATGCAGCCCACATGTTGACTTACCCCTGTGCTTAGTCTCCTGATGACTGTGTCTACCCACTCGGATGAGCTCTCCATTTTAGCAGCTGGCCTGTGAAATATTTTCCCCAGCACATTCCCCTACATTAAATGGGTCACAAGGTCTTATGCACCCTACAATGGAGACAAAGGCAAACAGCTTGCATGTGTAAAATTCCCTGCATTATTATCATTATGCAAATAGCAAAGAAGCTTGCAAAAAAAAAACTCAAGCTAAGTGAGCATAAACTAAACTTTAATACATACCACTACCTATAGTTGGCTGTTCACCCAAATGATAATTTTGCTGGGACACAGAGAGATAACAGTACCTTACTACTATACATTTATATACACCAAATAGCTGACCACGGCACGTAATGCGAGCCGTGGATAGTCTTCATTTCAGGGGCAAATCCTATGGCAGGCAGCCCTTCCTGATTTCTGGAGAACGTCGAGATAGACATTTAGTGTATATCATGTGCCGTGGTTGTCTTACCTGTAGAATTCCGGTCTGATCTTGATGCTGACTCTTCCTGAGTTCAATCGATGACTAACGCCATGCCGCACTACCGTTATTAATCGGGGCTTGTACGCGCATCCTTAATTAAGGGGCGTGTTTACTCAACGTCTGCCACTTACGTTGGGTAAGTATAGTATACGCATGGGTGGCTTCAATCTGGTATAATTATATATGCAAAAAACAATACTTTGTCAAGTCAGTGTATAATGTAACTATTATCTTCTGAGAATTGCAAGGTAAATGTTCCAGACAAGAGCAACGAAGTTGGCAAACAGGACTCGATACTGCAGAGAGAAAAGAGAATTAATGATTGTAGAGCTCTGTAACTCCACAGACTATTCTATCACTTCTACAATCCCTATAAACATGCATGGTCATTTCTTGACCATGCACATACTTTTGCTATTTTAAGAAATTTAGTAACTACACATTCTCCAAGACCAAGGACAGTACCGTTTGATGGCGAAAATTGCTAGAACTACGTAGAACAATGCTCTGGTCCACAGTTAATATCTACATCACACACTCACACACACACACACATACCTTGACAGGGATATAACTCATGTTGATGTACTGTGCAGCACCCCAAATTACCCAGTTCCTCACCAGTGCAGACCAGTATATCGCCTTCACTTTCTCCCAAGCCTCACGTGGACTATTACCCTACAGAACAAAGAGCCACATGATCACAGCCTCATTCCTAGGTTTCAATCTTTCATTCTCCCCTCTCTAAAAATTAAGAGTGGAATCTAGAATCGAGATAGCAGATTACTTTGTTGCTGATTGACCATGCTTCTGAGTATACTGTGACCACTGACCACACCTTTTTCAGCAGCTTTGACCATCGACTACAGACTGAGTGCGCTCACAGTTGTAACTATAGAGTCTATGGGAGTGACCCTCCCTTCATTTAAGTTCAGCACCTCCAAATACAGACTTATAGCTTCTCCAATTGTGGCCTCAAGACTGTCATCTTATACATGATATTGTACATACGTGATTACCAAGCTATAGTTACTGTACTCTGTGAACTGTTTACAATAATTTACATATTAAAGATGCATTAAACAGTTACACTAATTAGTTACTTCCTGATGAACAGACATAGGTTCGTCAGGAAGTAAAGAAAAGCGCATCCGATTGGCCATTCATTGTACTTTCGCATAATAAGAGACGTCACCATGACCACACACATTTTTACGTAACTGTAACGTACGTAACCACTGCTATATGTAGCCTCATTCCCAAGCTCTATTAACACACAAATAAAAACATGAGAAAAAGTTGTCCCCTTTTTCTCGTTTCTTTGCAAGTGGGGAGAGCATAGGAACGAGGCTTTGCTATGTGCACTAGGTTGTGCCAATGCTGACTGCAGCAAGATCAGGGTAAGGTTCAACAGGTGTTTCCATGCTGAAAGTATTTCCTGGTAAGGTCATACATACAGGTGCAGTCACATCCTTTAATGTAATTGCAAATGTGACCACACTGAGCTGCAAGGCTGGATGCAGGCGTAATGAATAATGGAGAGTGCTGTATTGGGTGGAGTTTGAAGATATTAAATGCTTCAGGTCCTTTGGAGAGTGAGGTTTTAATTGGGGCGAGCCTGAGCGAGCCCCAAACCTAGCGGTTTTGCTGGGCCCCCGTGTCTGTATAATGTATGTATTATCATGGAGTACGGTAGTGCTCCGTATATAGGGATGGCTCCGGAAAAAAATGGCTGCCCCATTATATGTGTACAAAGTGACATGTTCAAAACTCTGCCCTAAGCTTAGTCATAAGCTTTTGTGGACCATACCTGTCACTCTCGAGTGTTTTCAACAGTAACAAGACTGTTATCGCTGACAGAGAGCATCGCTGAAGTGCCAAATCGGCAAGTCGCTAAATCGGCAAATAGTCTTCAGCTTTCTTCTGGTTTCTTCTTCCGAGGCGATAGCACAACAATGACTGAAGAGATTACAATGATTCAAACACGAAGAAGCGCTACTGGATCTGGGCTATTGCACCCACACCATAGCGTTCTCAAACAAATCAAACCATTCAGCAGAGATTCTCAAGCGCTCGAGGCAAGTACTTGCCGCTATGCGCCATTCTGTTCCGTTCCGTTCTGCGCATTAAACGGTGGTTACGCCCACACCGGAAACGCAGCCTCGAGCACGAGCTGTTCTGCTTAGACGCTTATAATACTTGGAGTACGCTTTATGACGGACCCAAAGTGAGTTGCTGTAGTTACGTTATAATAGTAAGAACACTGATACAACTGCTAGACCATACTAACCTTCATGGTGTGCATTAAATGGAGTCGGAAACCGCTGTAGACAGCTGTCTGCCATTACAATGTTGCATACAAGAATCAGTGGGTGTACAGTGGCATTCTCAAGTGGGTAGGCGCTTAGCTACAATTCACATTAGCTGTATTTTGCTACTCTGCTGTATCTTTAAGCCCCACTGAAAGCTTTGCAGTGCAAAGTGCATTCTGTGTCTGTTACATTACAGGTGCTGTTAGTTTATCATAAATAGGAGCATATGTGGATACAGCTAATACCGCTCATCTGCCCCACACAACCACACCATCTAAACACCATTCATATGTTTCTCCTCCCCCTCAAAAAACAACAGAAACAAGTAACATTTTAACAAATGAAAGAACATATAGGGATGGAATCCCCAAAAAGCAACCAAACAAGGTAGGAATGACACCACAATACCCTTACGGATTGTCATCCCTATATCGTTTGCCATTTTTCCAACCTCACACACACACACACACACACACCAATCCCTGGCATGCCACACCAGCCATATCCACAGCCAATAGAATGTGGCAATTGCAGCACTTCACAATGCAACACACATCACCCTCACACTGCAACTTATCCTCCACATGCAGCAATACACACTCTAGACTACATACATGTACCACTTACCCCACATTCTACACCACAATCCACACCTACAATGATACCTACACTCTTCCACCTCCTTTCACTTCGCCAACAGTTAGTATGGAACACATTTCCAAAAACATTACCAAAGTACTTTAAAAAAACAACTAATCATCTACACCACAATCTAACATCCTCTCGTCCCATGTGACTAGCACTTACATATAATGAGACCTAGTTGCAAAAATGGCAAAAGATATAGGGATGACAATTCGTAAGGGTATTGTGGTATCATTCCTACCTTGTTTGGTTGCTTTTTGGGGATTCCATCCCTATATGTTCTTTCATTTGTGTAAATGTTTTTTAGTTACTTGTATATTATGGTACTACGTCTTACCGAATCTGTGTACAAAATTCTATTTTTGCATATTACGCATTACGTATGCAAGGCACGTGGCTTCTCTGCTCAGAGTATGCCGTCCTTGAAATTGGAAGCTGTGGCACACGAAGAGTCAGACATCTGAACAATCTACTGCATAGTTTCATCAAGAGAGACTTACTACAGCTCCAAGGTTGGTGGCCCTACGCATTAGTTGAGATATGAGCGCTGGAGACGGATGGCACAATCGAGCAATGCGAACGGTACTTCCAAGTGGCAGAGTCTGTTCCTCCACTCTCCTGGAGCACACATGGCCGAACCTTGTGTTGCAGACGAGAATCTGATATCACTTTCCTGAAGGCCAGTCGTTTCTTAACCAGTACCTACTCCAGCGTCACTCACGCGCATAACTTTTCATGCGCGACTAGCTTGGCTCGTAATCTAGGTGCTAGAGGAGAAATACCAGGACAGACAAATACTGCAGACAATAGTAGAAAGAAACAGAGAGTGTAGAGCATGAGGCCATGCAGACTAGTTAGCTACTGCCCCCTGGTCGTGCATATAAGTGGTTGTGGCATACACGACATGTATATGATTGTGTATTCATGGTTCTGACATCCAATTCATTGTTCTATTACTTTTCTTACATTCACTTGAAATGTTCATTCGCTAATCATGTTATGCACACACTCGCTCAGGCTCGCCCCACAATGTCCTACAATTACACTAGTAATTGCAAATTGCGAATTCATAGCCAGGTCGCAAATTTTAAAAACGCAATGAATAAACTATTATGCGCGTACATCCTGTAGCTATGTAAACATGGGCTGTCCTATCACAATTATTACAAACGCAATTACCTTGGAAACGGGGGAAAACCAGGAAACACAATCTTTTTACTACGCATTTAAAGCCAGTCCTGCGGTAACATTGCTTCAAATTTTTTAACCTGTAGATTCGTAAAAATAAAATTATGCTTGTCCAAATCTCATTTCACAATTTAATTACCTTCTCCCTACTATCTTCTTCCGTACTACATTTCGTGCCCCAAGAGAGGAAACAACGCATGCAAAAATAACATCTGTACATACTTCGTAGTATGCAACTACAATGCAGGCCAGCAGCTAGTTAGTTTGTGCTAGATAGTTTTTTTTTAAAGTGTTTAGGTGGTAATAATATTTCAAATGTGAAATACAAAATTAACGAGTCAGCACTTTCACTGTAAGTTCACAGTCTCATTCCCAGACCCTCTATCCCTGCATGGCGGAGTGGTAAAGGTTCTGGGAGTGAGAGTAGCAAGTTCAGTTATTTGAGCAAGCTAAGGCCAGACCAAATTAATCTCTAGTTGCTCAGATTATTAAAGATAAATACTGGACCGGGCGACTGAAAAGAATGGATGCATATTCAAGTATATCAAACAAGCGTACAATGCTTATTAATACACATGGCAGAACGTGACAAATTTCCAGATGGTTGCAGAAAAGCAGAGCTTGAGGCTCCTGTTTCTGTAGGTGTTGACTTCAATACAAAGTACGTCCTTCATCATCTCAGATAATTAATGCGCTTGATTTTTATTGAATGAGCGCAAAATAGGGATCAAACTTGAACCATTGAGGCCCACAATCACAGACAACTGATAGCTACTGAGCAGCAACATAATCGAGTGCTGAGATACACGATCAAGATGTCTACAGGCAGTGCAGATACCGCCAGGCTAAAACTCACTCACACTCAACAACATGGCTCTTAACTTGTGCATATGCATAAGCGTTATTCAATAAATTTTGAACTTTAATTACTTTCCTTTTTGAGTAAAACACGACTGCTGATTCTGTGCAACAACAAATTAATTTGATCTGTCCTAACTACACATAAAAAGTGCCCAGCTGGTTTTAAGAATTCTGTTGCACCAGCCAGGCTTGTGTAAAGTGCACACCTGGCTAGTAAAATGAAGAGGTAAGCAATTCCCTCTAAGAAGATGAGAATGTACATGTACAGTAGATACAGTGCAAGCTAAGGCCCATATCAAAAGTTCTGCGATTGACGGGAGCATGAGAGCATGAAACTGACCTCCATGAGTGCAACAGTGTAGAAGAGGGCCAGCAGGTAGGGAGGGGCAAAGAGGAGGCGGTCCAGCACCACCTTCCTCACAGAGGCTAGCCGAGATTTGCGAGGGACCACTGCCTCCAGGAACTGATAGAGGTAGTGGGTCACAGGCCCAGTGACCACCAAACTGTGTGTGTGTGTGTGTGTGTGTGTGTGTATGTGTGTGTGTGCAGGTGGGTGTACATATGTGTGTGCATGTGTATGTGTGTGTGCATATAAGGCAAGGTTCTGCAGTCATTTCTGGAAGCAATATTGCACCATGAGAAATCAAACATGGTAGAAGCCCACCAGTGCAAACTGCAGACAGCTGTTTCAGCCTTATTGGGCCTCGCCTGTGCAATGCACCACATACCTGACCAGCAGGTAAAGTGGAATACAGCCACAAGAGGCAAGCTTCTCAGCTTATATAGCGACTGATACTCAAAACACTTACGGATTTCGTCTAAGGCTCATCACTAAAGTAATCGACCTATAACGATCTCTATATTCTCATAATGCTCCAAGCAAACAGTTCCCATACCATGCACAAGTAATTGGGACAAAAAGAAATCCCTACCACTGCTTTGCCGTGGATCACTACTCAAAACAACAGATGTTTAGCTCAGGTTCTGGAGTTACCAAGTAAGCCTCGTTCCCAGACTCAGCTTTTCAGTGAGGGGCCTGGGAACGATGCTAGTCACCAATCACCTCTACAATCCTATGTAAATGATTTCAAGAGATGTGATGGTAGGCAGATGTATGCTCCTCCTCACATTAGAGTGCACACAACTTCTTGAGTGAAAGAACTGCAAATGGCACTTAGCTTAACTGGTCTCTTTCTGTGGATTCAGAATCCTTGGAAAATCAATGGCCTGCAGGTCACCACATTGTTTTTTTTGTGGGATATTTTTAGCTCCACTCCCAGGGGAAGGGCACTACCTCTTCTCATTACCTGAGAACTACATGTACAAATCCCTCACCCACACTAGCCCTTGATGTCACACACATACATATATACACAAGGCCTGAATTACTGGTTTTGTACAAAATGCTTATAGACCAAACATCTATGCAGGCTTGGAGTATAAAAACCTCTAGCTAGGCTCCCTACTTCTCATCTCCTGTGAAAGGAGCAGCGTACATGTACCTATGTATTCTGTCTCACTGTACCTGCAACTTACTGGCTCATATTTATACCTACTTGTACTCAGTGAGAGTCTAGGTACAAGCCTATATGCTAGATCTGTAGTTATCTGGGATCAAGCTTTGAGATGATAGGCAATACAATGCTACGTGTATTATGCCCACTGTCTACACAGCACATTGTACACATGCCGTATCACTGCACTTTCCAAGGACATATAAGGAAATATTTGCTAACTACAGCAATTTGATCTTCACCAAATAATATACGTACTGTAAGCCCATCAACTATAATTATAGTACATTTCTGTGTATATCACCAGGAGCGCATCGAACCAGGAGAATGCCACTAAGCATGTGCATTATGTAGATGGCAAAATTGAAATATGACTGTACTATTCTAAATATAGTAGCAACCATAATAATTATACGCTGTTTTTTTATCACGTAACAGGAAACATTACGTAAGCGACTCCACAAAAGCAAGGAGGCAGAAGTGGCACGTGGACTTGAACGAGAGTACTCTGAAGAAATGAAGACGTACGTACAGAAGAGAGGATAATTTTCCACCAAGCGATGTCGAAGTGTTTTTACTGCTAATAATCCTTATTTGGTGGTTACGGAAATTAGCATTCAGCCACTATATTCAAATTTTGCCACCACATGCTCCCTCGCTGGTTTTGCTGGCTCAACTCACTCTTGATATTGGTACAGAAAATACAGCAAGATCAGCTTGTGTATGAGTGTCACTTCAGTAAGTGGACAAACAGAGACCTGCAAGATGGCGGCTGGTAGCTCTTTGATCGTTTCCATACCACATTACTCGCCTATTTTGAGAGTGCAGTTCGCTCATCCCCATAATAAAAAGCTAAAGCAGCAGTATACCACGCTAGCCTCATTTCCAGGCTCCACTCCCACTTATGCAAATGAGTTCAAATGTGGGCATGCCTGTAAACGTTCTGGGTATGACGCTTTGAAATGCGTATGATCATAAAACATATCTGACATATATTAACATACATGTAAACACTGCTCTTCTGGTTTTGTATTATTTAGCCTAAGTTGAAAGGGCCTTTAAAAGACAGCTTCCTGATTATAACCTGGCATTGCTTGTACAGTGTGACAAAAGCTTGGAAACAGGTATGCTAACTGAAGTCTGAGACTTCAATTAGTATCCTTAAAAGGTTTAATGTTTTATATCATGTACAACTTAGTCTGTTAAATGTACCATTCCTACCATAAATAGTCATTATAGACTATATAGCTGAACGAGTGGGAGAGACGAGACGAGAAAACTGGCTCCTAGAAACTAGCACAGCAAGCATAGCCATAGAGAACAGTTTATCTTCATGGCTGTAAAAGAATCTATGTAGGAGACCTAGTGAAAGGTACCTCCAAGCCCCAGCATGCCCAGGCACGCACCCGAATAACTTTAACTAGTGCCCTTGTCCACACTGCATAGCTACAACAGCTCTGATGGTGCCTTGCTTATAGAAACCACACCCACACCTACTTAAGATGGTTCTAATCAAGATCAGAGCTGCATGCAGGCGTGCACGGCACGGGGGAAATATCCAGAGCAAGCATACACAGTGCAGGGTAAATGTCTACAGCATGCAGCCACACAGCCTAGCAGGAATCCAAATGGCAAAAAAGGGGCTTGAGGTGTTGTAGATTCAATCACAAAGCTAGCCAATCCCTTGTATCCCAAACTCCGCACTGCTAAGTTTAGTAAGTTAAAGGCTAGAATATTTATCATTGTCGAGTGCAGCAAGGCTAATTATCGTGACATATGAGTTCAAAACCTCAGCTAGCGTTTATATATATATATATATACTTGTGGGTCCCTCCCCCAGGGCAAGGAACGTGTTCAAAATGGCGTCTCTGGCAGTTACATGGATGCCGTCCGTGAACTTGGGGTGCACGAAGAGTCAGTTGTGGACAAGTTTAGCCCATACTTTTACCCAGGGAGGCTTGCTAGGCTGGTAGAGTTCATGCAACTCTGTGTAAGATACAAGCGTCGTGATGGTACCCCCATATTGCCCCACCCAGCCCCGGTATTGCCTCATTCGCTATTTAGGGGGTCTGTATAGCCACATTAAGCATATTGCACTTCTAGTTAACAGTATATTTATGATACTTCTAACTGTAGCACCACCTTCAAGTTGGCACTAGGGACTATCTCCATATTAGGTGGGATCTGAGGCTAGTGATCCCCTAAGTATGGAAGCAGAGCAACTTCCAATAACACCCTTATAGATATTCATACACACACCTGAATGTAGAAAATGCAGCAACACTTCTCCATGAAATGCTCTTCTTAGTTGGCTGACTAATTCGAATTATCCACTGAGAAGTGATATCACCAATTCCTGCCAATACTGCACTGGAGGAAAAACAACAGTAGCGGTGACCACACCTAGATGACCACGCCCATAGAGGGCTCGTATGCAAAAACAGGTCAACTGTGCAAGGTATTCATAAAAGGCCTTTCATACGGGATGTAAAATGCAAGGCTAATAATTGTCTATCTGTACTGCACACTAGAATGGACTGGAGGGATGATGTACACATATAGCTAGAAGACATCATGCTGCCAACGCATTTGGAAATGAGTTTCAGCTGATTGAGGAAGTGTGATTTACCAAATGAGCACAAGTGTAGAATATGGCATTGTATATGAAAGTCACTATTTTTAACCTAGTAATGGCTTTAGTAAGCACAGGGTGCTCCTCCAGGTTCTTCCGGTACAGTGCTGCAATGTGCCTTATCCGCTCCCGTGCAGAGTGGCTCAGTGTTGACTGTGATTCTGGCTCCATGCCACTGCTCATGCTGAAAAAAAAAAATCATCATTGCTCAGATGATATGGAGCTTTGGCAATTCAAATATCCGTACCTCCAAGGCTCCACTGCACTATCGTCTATTACAGTATTGCAAGAGCAGAGTACGAGTGCTGACGTGCAAGACCCACGTGCTGATGATGTAATGTTCCGTGTGATTGGTAGTCCATATATGGCGACAAACTGCAGTCGCTTAGCAACTTCCAATCAAATTTTCCGTGATACGGAGCGAATATGCAATCCGTAAAACTATGCCACACCTTCTTTTTGAGTGTCAGAAAGGAGGCGATAAGTTTTTGACAGCCCTGAATCTTTATTGTTTGCTGTATTGAACTTCTAAACGCTCGTAACCATGCCTATTGGAAAGATCTCTGGTACATCAGGCAAAGGGGCCGACTATTCGGCCGGGTCTGTGAACATCCAGCACACAACAGAGCAAAGTAAGTTTGATCCCACCCCTTTTTACTCGTGTCAGCCATTGTTCGTGCTCTTGTATTAATCGTTTCTGTATTGCCGTTTTCTTAACGCACAGGTGGAGGCAAAAGTCTAACTGGCTACCAAAAGAGTACATCTGGCCACAGTTATGGCGCTGGAGCTTTGAACATCGCAGCTACTACTGAAGTACCCAAGGTCAAAGAGAATCTGGGCTACGCGAAAGGCGAAGGAGCTGGTACATCGCAGTACGGTGCCGGAGCAATGGGCGTGGAACAAGCCATAAAGGCTCCCAAGATAAAGCACGAAGGGTTAGGTCAGGTCGACAAGAAGCAAGAACAAGTTCACGCTCCAAAGTAGTAGAAAGGACGCTGTATACAGTATCGTACGTACTTCACAACTAACTTTTTTGTTCCATCTAGCACCAGGCTGCTTAGGAAGCTATTACCTGTAGCTCATTACAGTATGTGTACCATAGCTGCTCTTCTTCTTTTTTTTTGCTACAACTAGCTCGTGTATGTTGCACTAAATTGTTTTAACAAGTTTTGTGGTGTGAATTCTATATTTATTGCAAAGAAAATTTGGGGAAGTATAGTGCAGGTGCTGGTATAGTGGCACAAATAATGAAGTGCTGTAAATGGAAAAAGGGGGACAGTATATACACAGTACGGGCGTGTAAAAGGTGCACTGCTAAAACAGCAGTCAGTCAATGCTTGAGAGACTTCCATCTGAAAAACTGCAATGGTGGAAAAGAACAAGTCATCATAACCATCCTTGCATACGTACATTCATGCCTTCTCTAAAAATGAGCTGACCTTTGAGGGGAGGGTCTACGGTGCCTTGATTGGTAGTCAGCTCCGTGATACCGCTTTTCTGACCTATGCCGTGGGCTGGCACTAGGAGATTGGGAGTGACGCCTCTGCACATGATGAGGCCGCGGTCTGTAATCTTGTGGAGAATGTTCTTTTCGTCTGCGGTGTGTACGTGTCTCATGCTCGGGGCTAGAGGAGGGTGATAGAGACCTGCGGTGCGTTCTGGGAAAAGAACCATGATGCCGTCTTTCCCGTCTATAGGACTCAGGACTAGGAGAATGCTTTCTCTTGGTGTAGTCCTTTACGGGCCTTGGTGGGGGGCTCTTTTCCCTCCTGTGTGACTCTCTATGTGGTAGATCTCTGTCGGATGGAGAGTCCTGTTTGTGACGTCTAGAACGATCTGATTCTGGACTGAATCTCCTTTTAGAACGATGGTGGTCCCTTTGTTTGTCTGCCTCAGCTGATGAATGGCGGTGGTGCCTTCTGCGTTCAGGTTTAGGGCTAGGGGAATGATTTCTCTCAGTAGAACGGTGGTGCTTTTTGGGGGGTGGTGGACTCTTGTCTCTCTTGTGTGATTCTGGTTCTTCATCAGATAAAGAATGGTATATGTGCTGACGCTTGGGTTCTGGACTGGGAGAATGCTTTCTCTTACGGGAATGGTAGTGATCCTTTGATTCTGGAAGTGGACTTCTCTTATTCTTCGCAGACTTCCTTCTCATTTCAGGTTCAGATGATGAATCACGTCGCTGTCTCTTCTCATTCTTTTCTCGTTTTTTGTGAGATCTACTGAGATGGTTCTTAGACTGTGGGCTACCAGAGGGTTCATCATCTGAGGAGCTCTTGGATTTCCCCCGCTTGTTTCCCTGAAGTGAAGCCAACCTGAAGATCAGACAAAACCACAGAAGGTTCAATTAGACAAACCACTGTTTCCTGGTTGGATGTCCACATGTACATGCCATTAGGCAGTCTATAATCACTGGACTGGACTAATGACTGGAATATTGGACTGGCATAAACCACTATAGTAAAGCAAGTGGTTGTTTACTCAATGAACAATAAGTGCCCAATAAGTGCCCCTGCCTATTGAGGTGCAAAGGTGCCCTGCTAGAATATGCATGTAACCTTTGACCTGTTCCTAGTGGCATGAGCTAGTAGCAAATTAAATAAGTCAACAGCCACTTCCTTGAACTGAGAAAAACACATTTTACAGCTTTTAGACCAGTTCAGTAGTCCAGTCCAATCCACTAGTCCACTCCAGTGATTGTAGACCGTACCTTTCCTTTCTCTTTTTTCCAGAAGCAGCCCTACAAGAATAGATCGAAGCATTATGCTAATTACTACAATATGTTAAGAATTTGCATCTCATAGGTGTAACCGTGTAAGCATTTTACAGTTTGAGTGAAAATTTTCACAATCTCACAGAATGTGTTAGAAGGTAACACGTAATATGACAATGGTAGCAGCAGGTCACATGCAAACATACTATAAAGTACATGTCTAAGAAAACAGGATGTGTAGTCTACTTCAGGATATTACTGAGGCTAACACAACGCACTTCATGCACCAACTCATTTTTAGCACAAAATGCTGCAGGGGAGTAGCCTTGTTCCCAGGCTCTTCTCCTTGAAAAATTGAGAGAGAAAATGGGGTGTCTTTCTCATTTGAGTGACATTCAGGGTAGAAAGGTGGTAGAAGGACTTAATTATCAGGCAAGCGCAGTTGTAATTCTCAGACACCAAGTGAATTTGTGCTTCTTATAGCTGTATATACATTCGGTTTCTGTGAATGCCATGCACTTCTATGCAGTTCCAGATATCAACGAGAGAGTGAACATCCAACGATGTATAACTGCCAGATCTGGTCCATTTTAGTTTTCTCCCCCTTAGCTTTACTACTTGTACATGTGCATGTAAATCTACTGGTGTGTGTTAAGACATATCCTGCATACAGTAGTTGGCTTATTAGACAGCCCACCTTTGTTTCTTGCCGTGCCGCTCCTCCTCACTAGAGCTACTACTGTCTGAGTCTTCGCTGTCCTCCTCTGATGACTCAGACCTGCTGTTCTTTTCCTCCGCTCTCATCTTTCTCTTGCTCCTGTAAAGACACAAGGCGCACACGCGCATGAGAGCACACACTTCTTAGCACTACACATGTAGAAGCAAAAGTGCTGTATGATATTATCTATGTAGCTAGAGGGTCACATGCACTGTGATTAGGTCATTACAATGCGACAAATAATCTATGTAGCTACTAGTACAACAAAGCTACTGAAGTTCATAGGCTAGTGTTGTGTTGCCTAGATGGTGAAAACCCATAGCTACCAGGAAAATACTATAACAGTTGTTGAAAGTTATGGCTGCTAACTGGAGGTGCTGTAAATTTCAAATTGCTGAGTAGTATGCCAGTCCTAACTCTCCGCTCTACAAACAAGGCCTAGTAGCACTATGTTACGGAAAGGAGTGCTAATATCTATCTTGATACCTATAGTCTTGAACCATTAAACATGCACACAAGCTTATCAAAAAATCAAAATCCCAATAGGATATGCAAGCTCTAGAAGCAGAGCCCAAAAGAACCTACTCCAACGCTGCCTCTCTGTCTGCCTTCACCCGTGCAGCCCTCATGGCCTGCTGGACAGGGTCAAAAGCACTCCCTTCCACGTAGTCCTCCCGGATGCCAAAGGCCGATTTCAGCTGCTGCTTCTTCCTCTCAGAGGCTTCTGCAATCTGGTGGGTCTCCTGAGAGGAGCCCATGGGGAATCCACCATAGCCCTCCTGCGTTAGAGAGTCCCGCAGGTTTTGGACTTGCTTTTCAATTTCTGTTTCAGAGTGCCTGTATGTTTAGCATGTGTATGCATTTGTTTGTAAATATACCAGAAGAAAGAGTCGAAGTATCAACAAGGTAGCCTATAACTGTTACATAAAGGAACACCCAATGATAACCCAGGCAGTAGCACTCAGCAACACACTAATTGCCGAGCGGAAAGCAAGGCAACTAATCGTGTTGCATGGAGAGTCCATATATACAGGAATGCAATTATTGCAAACATATTTCCTGTGGGCACAGCATTGCTTGCACGTACAGTGCACTGTCCAAAGAAGGGAGCGTGTGCATGCACTATGATGGAGTCGCCTGCAGAGAAGTGGCAGAAAATAGGGAGGCTATGTGCGCAGTAACAGAGAAGTAGCCATAGGAGGGAAGATCGGCAGGAGGTTCATCGACAGCAGGTAAGGCTGATTCGCCAACAAGAAAGTGATGACTGCCGTTCTCAAAGCCTCAGACTGGCTGAATGCGTTAATGATCAGCTAAGCAGCGTAATGCAACTCGATTCCCGTGAGGTCCTCCTCATGGAATACCATATATGCACTAGTACTCTTGTAATGCAGAATGAGTCACAGTACTGAATCAGCAATTAAATGTCAGTATGTAGTACTGTGCCCCCAGAATGTTTACACAGACAATGCGTAACCCTCATTTCCATATATGGTCTCAACTAGCCATACATGTACATGTACAATGTATATGGTCTCGAGCACCTGGGCATGAGGCTAGGTCTCCTGTGCCAATGAAATATACTCAGCAGTATGTTATAGTTATAGGGTAGACTTCTTATGTCTCATGGAACAGAAAGAGGATCAGTATAGGCTGAGATACTGCCAAGTCTTCTAAGGGATACAAGATATCCCATCCCAAAGTCACTGGGGTTAAGTTACAAAGCAAGGGCTCAAGGGTAAACATTCCTAATTCAGGCATCCAATGGTTGCCGAGCGCAGCGAGACCAATAATCGCAACCTATGGGCTCAGAATCTCAGCTAGCGTTTATATATATATATATGTATATAAGTATATCAAGATTGCCGTCACGTTTTGTCCCGGGGGGCCGCACGGGTGAACAATGGCGTCTCTGGCAGTTACATTGATGCCGTCTTTGAACTTGTAGCGCACGAAGAGTCAGACAGTCGGACAAGTCTACCACATAGTTTTACCAAGGAAGGACTACTACAGCTCCCAGGTTAGTAGAGTTTGTGTACCCGTTGTATAAGCAGAGATATGAGCGCTGGACACGGACGGCACGATCGAGCCATGCGAACGTGAGTTTCAAGCACTACAACCTCTCTCAGGGCACTCTGTCTGCTCTCTTGTGGCATCCGTGCCTGATTCTCAGAAAAGCTTGTAGATAGAAACATAATTCACCTGGATGTCAGTCGTTTTTCGTACCTACTCCAGCTTCCCTGTTCAGCTATTATTCTCGCGACTAACTGAATTGCGAAAATAGTTGGCCCCGTGTTGCATCGGGGGCTACCCCAGCCCCAGTCCGCATCCCGTGTGCAACCCAGGGTGTGATGATGTCAGGAAAAGGTCTACAGGCATGCCTCCCAGGAAATATTCACATGATACAGCTTAGATATTGAAGGCCAGTTTTTTTTCCTACTGTCGTTTTTAGGTAGTGTAGCCTTAATTAATACATAGCAACTACATGTACCTGTTTATGCAAGCCTCTGGTAGCCACACAAGGCATATTACACTTGTGTATTCCTAGTTAACATATTATTAAAGGACAATAATGGCAGTTACAATAATGGCAGTTACAATAAAGCATACAGGCAGGTTAGGAAACTATATACAACGAGCCAGCGGGCCTTTGTTACAGTGGAACCTCTGTATAGTGGTCGCCCTTGGGCTAACATTTTGTGGCTGCATTACAGAGGGTGGCTGGTCCACAATACATTAGCAACATGTACATTGGGAGAGGTCCACAATACATTAGCAACATGTACATTGGGACCCAACAAGGTGGCCTTACTCGAGAGGCTGGCTGCTACGTATAGAGTGACCACATTATAGAGGTTCCACTGTATTCCAATTAAAGCTTACCAAGCATGCTTTAATTTGTACAGAGAATAGTTTTTCAGGCTGAGTTGTTTTCACAATTATGGTACAGTAAGGTTAGCCTAACTAGTACTCGTCAACTAACTAGTTAACAGCACAATACAGGCTCCCAGAGCTAGATACATGTACAGACTGCATAGCAACTATAGACAAACGATTTGCAGTAACATGCTGTAGCCTCAGGTGCCACACATGAACACGTTACAAGATCCACTCGACTCAATACAAGAAGGGCAAACAATCATTGTTTTGTTTTTAATTCTAGCAGTGTAGGGGAGCATGGCAAGCTACATGCTCTCAGTCCATAGGTAGGTAGTGTATTTTTTGTGCAAGAGACAAACAGAAGCTGTAGCCAGCCTACCCAACTGAGGCCAGTATTCCTTCCTTATAGCATAGCTATGATGGCTATCCCTATGTCTGTAAGCCTTGCGAGGCATCTGTGCTCGCATAACCCTAGTTACAGTATACATACATGTAGCACTAGCAGATTTTGGCACTGTGCTAGTATATCTTAATTGTTGATGTCATGAACACACATGTTCGGTTACTTCTTTGTTTGCTTTTTGTTTTTTCACAAGTGGTAGGTTCCACCAGGAGCCCATAACGGTCCTGGTTCTACAGTAATCATAAAACATGGGAGTTTACACAGTATCTCAGTTGTTGATCAATAGTTGCTAGGCTGGGCAAGTTTAGTGAAAAACTACTGGTACCAGTACATTTAGATATTGAAACGTAATGAGTACTCATTTATGAAACTTTTGGCCAGCCACTGTAACACTATTAATTTAATAAAATGGATGCCATCTTTTTGCTCTTTTATATATAGTACCATCAACTGGTATATTTCTGCTCACCCCTGCTCCTCCAGTTCTTCCTGGAGCTGTAGGCAGCGGACTTCAATGTTCCGCTTCCACTCGTGCTCCAAAATCTCCCTGTTGGGTTTCTTCTGCAGCTCTCTGTCCAGCCGGGCCAACTCGGCGTCTGTCTTGTACTGTACCTTCTCCTTCCTGTTACGAATGGTAGCAATATTACGCTGCACGAAGCCATTTGTTCCTGTCCCCCGGGGGGTGTTGAGACCAATTCCGTTGTACATGATTCCAAGATTTCGTATCTGAATTTGAATTTCTCTTGCTACCTTTTGATAAATGGGCAGTACCACTTTCTGGGAGATGAGCAGAATGAATACACATCACAAGTCTGACAACACCAGTGTTTTATGCCAAACGTAATAGGTAACAGAACTTATATTGAGTATACCTTATCTAGATGGCTTAAACTCCAGCCTCGGTTGCTTCAGTGTCGGGTTTCAAGTCGACTGGTTCAATCCGCCATGTTCGGTATTAAACATCCGTGAGGGATCAAAGGTCGAGTTTAATCAAGGTTCAAAGGTCATGAATTAATTTCATGGCTGCAGGAGGGCTCGTGTGCACAGTGTCAGTGACCGCGCTTCTGTTAGCTGTGAGTTCGAAATTACCGCTGGAGATGAAGAAC
This sequence comes from Phakellia ventilabrum, assembly GCA_963921505.1. NCBI lineage: Eukaryota > Metazoa > Porifera > Demospongiae > Axinellida > Axinellidae > Phakellia > Phakellia ventilabrum. Next base: position 2,599,395 of record OY997390.1, read on the forward strand.
GTAGGCTACAACAGCTCTGATGGCTCTTTGCATATGGAAACCACACCCACACCTACTTTGACTGAGGGGACGGTCCTTATCAAGGTCTGCTGCATGCAGGCCATCCCACCCTACCCAGATACATTTATCTCGCAGCCGTAGAGATAATAATAATAATAATAGTTGTGTGGAGAGGCCTGAGTATAAGGATACTGCATGCAAACATACATTTTTTGTGTATTAATTTTATATGGTACGTAGGCCAGCCCCATGTGCAAAGAAATGAGACATGAACCATTATTTGTGGTTGAGGGCTGACCCATGAGGCCTGATGTGGTTGGAAACACTGCTAGCCTTGTTCCCAGTCTCTTTGCTCCAGTTCTTTGTACTGCAAACAACGTAAAAATAGTCCCGCGTAGCCTGTCCATTCGCACAGAGGAAGTGGTCAGGTGACTTTAGCATCAACGAGTTGTACTCTGCAACTATAGTTGCGGAGCCAATCAGATTGCAGAAGAGCGTTAATTGCCGTACGTGGAGTGTCATCGAATCGCATAGGTTTTTGTCTTTTGTCAGAAGATAGCAGTCACAGAGAGTACGATGCTGTACGGCATGAGTGTAAGCACGAATTATGCATTATTTTCCATGGATTTATTGTATATTCTTACTGTGTCTAAACATGTAGTTTCAATTAGCAACAATAGTTTGCATTACTGGCGAATATTGGAAATCAATACAGGATACAGTAAGAGTTTGTTTCTCATTCCCGCTTGTGAACACAGGATAATACTGATACTAATTAACCTCGTTCCCAGTCTCCACTCCCAGCTTTTTTTCGCATAATTGCAGTAGCGCTTTTTTACTACATGCACAAATAAAGCTGAGAGCGGAGACTGGGAACGAGGCTAGATGCTAATGACTCATGTGGCTGCATTAAATTCCATCGTAACTCCATCCATTATATTATAGGTCACAGCTGCGGGGGTGAACCGGCTCGACCTGCTGCAGGCCCAGGGCAGGTACCCTCCACCCCCTGGGGAATCAGAGATACTGGGAGTGGAAGGCAAGACTGGTGCAGTGCCAAATGATCACTAGTCTTACAAGCCCAATTCGTAATCTTTTGGATTCGTATAGCCAAAAAAACAACAAAAAACGCTTACAGGGGCCCAGTGACGTGGCTACCAAATTCAAATTTTATATGAGGCCAAGGGATCTATCCTACTCTAATCTTTGTAGTTGTTTGTAACTTCATTCCCTCTCTTGGTCCTTGCTCTAGCATAATGTTCAACACACACAATTAATGAAGTAGATTGATCAGTGATACTCCTCTCTCCTCTCCCCCCCCCCCTCAGTCTCAGGTGTGGTGGCGGAGGTGTCTCCACAGGCAGAGGCCAGGGCTGGGCTGAAGAAGGGAGACCGAGTCATGGCCCTGGTGGGGGGTGGAGGATATGCTGGTAAATACTGACTATACAATAATCTGATCAGCTCTTGACCTAGCTGCATGTGTTTTTTATATCTGAAAGCTGTTCTCTGATCCCACGTTTCATATCAGTGTTGGTAATGAGTCTGTTTACTCCTCCTCCTTCCAGAGTACTGCCTGGCTCCCTACCAGACTGTCATGAGAGTGCCTGAGGGAGTGCCACTCAGTGAGGCCGCAGGGATACGTAAGCAAGCCAGATTAATGTACTGGTGTACCTAATATGGTATGCACCATGTTGATATTGTCTTAAATTAGTAGCAGAAGTTTTGCACACATTTCATGAGTGTGTATAATCAGTTGTATGCATGTGCTCATGGCACGTAAGGCAGTATGGATTTGGTATGTAAGGCAGTATGGATTTAGCATGTAAGGCGGTATGGATCTTCCATAGACCTTTATCCGTTATGATGTAATGAGCGGTAAAAGTACTGGAAGCACACGAAATTACAAGGAAACGAGCATGTTCTTCTTCAAGGATTCAGTAGAATTCATGCCGAAGTTCTTCAATTCCAACCCTTGTCAAAAACTTCATCAATGAATGGCATTGATTGACAAGTATTTCGGGTTGGAATTGAAAAACTTCAGCATGAAGCATGCTCTTGTGTATTTTCTCCATTTAATGCCTACTTTTATTCCCCAATGGATAAAAGTTTATTGGACGATCTCATACTGCATTAGTTTTGTTTCGCTTCGTTATGGGTAGGGACAGGGTAATGTCTGGGAATGAGGCTAGCTATGGAGTTCAGACTGGGAATGTAGCTGGTATATACCCTGTTTCTCCAGCTGAGGTGTTCCTCACTGCCTACCAGGCGCTGGTAACCAACGCTCACTTGAAGGATGGGGAAACTGTTCTCATTCATGCTGTGAGTGTATTACACTAATTACTCTCTGTTGCATTGTGTAGCTGATGTATCCGTTGTATGCACTATCTCGTGTTTGTATAGCTATTGAACAGCTTACTTAAGCATCTAGCAGAGTGGCGCAGTGGGAGCGTGCTGGGCCCATAACCCAGAGGTCGATGGATCGAAACCATCCTCTGCTATGTTTTCTTTTTTTTTAGAAGTAAATCGCACGTAGCATACTGTATGGTGGATTGGATTCGTACTTGCTGTGATGTAGCACTTGGGTGAGTCTGATAATTATAGGAAGTCCGCAGCCCCAAGTATTGGTTGCAGAAACGGTCAGAAATAGGCTTAGATGGCACAGTCGCCACTCCATAGCTTTATTTTGTATGGAGTAAAAAAAATACTGTATGCAAAAATAAGTTGTGGAGTGGAGAACAAGGCAGCTACATTACATCTAGTATGTGAGTATGTGAGTGTGTGACTCCAGAGTATCCTCCTTGGTTTGCCATGGATCATTTGCTTTCCCCCACTGCTGGATTCCCTCCAGGGAGCAAGTGGTGTGGGACTGGCTGCCATACAGCTGTGTAAGGTTCTCTTCAAGGGAGTGAAAATCATAGTAACTGCAGGTGAGTTTTGCTTACAGTCAAGACCAGCCAGGCCATAGCTTGAAGAGTACTATAATTGATGTATGCATCAATTTGATCCAATTTGTTATAGTCGTGTCTGCGAAAATGGCACTTAAGGTGCCGAGACCAAGGGATCTACTAGCCTCGTACCCAGGCCTCCCCTCGCAGCTTTTTTCGCAGCCGTGGAAAAAAACGCCTTTTTTTTTTTCACTGCTGCGAAAAAAGCTGCGAGGGGAGGCCTGGGTACGAGGCTAGGGATCTACACTGTGTCCCAAGCGAACTGCAGGCACTACTAAGATTTTGAGGCTTTTGGTTGAGGTGCCTAATCTTCAGATTATAGCAACAATATATCTAATATACGTTTGTGTGCCAGAGATGATGAGTGGAGCTGAGTGAGGTTTACTGAGCAAATGGCTACTTTAGAGTGAAGCGTTGACTTCGAAGGCTGTTTGAGGCAGAGTTAACAAGGTGCGAAGCTTGAGCTATGCTGCCCGCTGTATGTCCCGTTGCCAGACTTAGGCACAAAGTGATTTATCGAAATTTGCATTAAGAATAATATACTCATGTTGCGCATGCGCCATTGACCACGCACCCACAGACACAAGCGGAGCTTGTAAGATCTCACTCAGACGACAAGAGCAAGAGCAACCAGAGATTGCATCATCCTGATTGCCATATAATGTAGTACCCCGGATTAATAAGTCACTTGAAATTTACATAAATCAGTGACATAATAGTCTAATGTTTGATACAAGAGTGACCGGTGCTAAATATGTGAAATAATTACTTAGGTATAGTCATACCAAGTAGAACATGGGATACGAATTTGTTTTGAGGCCCTTTTGGTTTCACAAGAGGACAAAGAAAGTGTGCACTTATAACCTATTGAGGTTCAGTAACTGGACTACCGGCAGGCAAGGATGGTCTGGAGTTATACCTGTGCATTATAAAGAACAACTAACATAGCCAGACAACAGCCACACTGTCTCCAGGAAAATCAGATGCAAAGTTACACTTTTATCTTATATCATGGGCCAATGGGTGGACTAACTCACTGTGCCGAAATATCACATGAGTAACCAATACAAACAACAGACAGAGTAGTTTTTCAGTACATGGCGTACAATGGATTTATCCTTGCAAAACCATATCCATACTACATTATTTACATGAAAACACAATTATTATTCATCTTTACTAGCGGAATATAACCTAGGTAGTTCCTGGCAATTTTTCACATTGTACTGCCTCCTGTTTTCTTCATTCTATAAAAACACTACTTTCTTTAGCCATTTCTCAAGAGAAATAACATATGCAGGAGCCGGTGATCTGGCTGATACAAGCTCTGACATTATACTCTGCTAATGAATATGTAATTTACTTTTATTCCAGGTTCTGATGAAAAGCTTGCATCATGCAAACAGTATGGAGCAGACGTGGCCATCAATTACAAGACTCAAGATTTTGCCACTGAAGTACTGACAGCTACTGGAAATATAGGTACTTTACACACCACTGCTGTCACAGAGTGTGCAATGATTTTGAAATAGGCTACTGGGGTACACGTAATTGCTAGATTATGGTTAGGCCCGACCAGAAGTGTGGAAAATCCAAATTCATTACTCAATAAGACTTTTATCTTCACCGCCCATGAAACTGCACTGGATAGCCACAAGACTTGCACAGAAGCTGGAGAAGGCATGGACGCAAGAAACTTGTTGCTACATGCATTTATTGTGCAGAAACGTACCTTTCCAAAACACTCTTGCTACAAAATTCTAAAGTAAGAAAGTGATGTTACGTGTACAATACGTGAGTGGGGTTCACCTACTCTCTTTCTAACATATAGCTGTGCCGAATATGCGTTCCCTGATATCACAGACTATCTGAGAACTGTAAACAATGTCTCTGCTAGCTACATGTATGACATAGGGAAGCTCTTTGTACTGAGGACCCCATATCAGTTTCTAGGAAGTTTTCCTGAAACTAGTTACACCTTTAGCTCTCTAGGCTGCAGTTCCAGACATCAGCTTATTATTCTTAGCTTAATTGGGCATAAATTCTCAGCTTCCAGTGCTACAACTTTGGCCCTGTGCACATAGGAGGTAGTCAATAAGTCTCCATTCCCAATGCCTGGAACTGCAGAGGCCTTAGAAACTCTGTACAACTACAAAATGACTTGACAGTCTGAAATTTGTAGCAAGACATTCTTCACTCACTGTCATGACTGTCAGATAAATTTGGTGCAGTCAACACTTCTGGTTGGGCCTAATAATCCCAAAATGTACCCAGCCTACTTGTTGCCCCCATCTGGTCTGTATACTAACATACATGGGTATATGTACCTTTTTAGGTGCAAATGTGATCCTGGACTTTGTGGGAGCAAATTACTGGGAGAAACATATACAATGTATTGCCGTAGATGGAAGGATCGTCCATCTTGGATTGGTAAGTAACATGTGGACCTACAGTCAGTATTTTATCCTTTACGGTAAATTAGCCTTGTTCCCAGGCTCCACTCCCCAGCTTTGCTCACACCGTTTTTCTATAAGTCCGAATCTCGGAGCCTGGGAATGAGGCTAGGTAAAATTATGATTGTGATAGGCTTACCAATGCTACAAGTCTAGATGGCATTCATGTCTTTTACCAGAGGGCACCATTTAATGTGCCAAAAGTACATAACATGTCTGTTATGTTTTAGCCTGGGATTCAGTATAGTATACCGAATCCTAGCCCAAAACATAACAGACACACATATAGGTGAGATATAGAGCCCTTAGTGGTCTCCAGTGTTTATCAGGTCGCACACACACACACACACACACACACATGCACAGTTGGGTGGTGCACAGGTTTCTATGAACATGGTCCCCCTGCTCAGGAAGAGGGTGACCTGCATCTTCTCTACACTTAGGAGCAGGTCCATGGAGTACAAGGAGAGTCTCACTAGAGAGGTTTGTCTACAAATCTAATAGCCACGGTCATTGCCAGATTCCTGTCTCAAGTACTGCTCCAGCTCTGTGCAGGCGAGTCCATCCTAGTGCATGCTCCCCTTCCATTGCCATTGCACGTGCAAGCAATGCCACACCCACAGGAAATACGCTTGCAATAATTGATTCCTGTAGCATTACTCACATGCATACATACATATATACGAACACAGAGTCTCCATGCAACACGATTAGTTCCTCGCTTCCCGCTCGGCAATAATAGATTAAAGTGTTGTTGTTGTTTTTTCAACCAAGAGTGTTTAGAAGCCACACAATCCTTTGGTTTTCACTATCTGAATCACTTACACAAGTTGCAGTCGTACCCAGGCTTTCCTCGCCCAGATTTTATCTCGCAGCCGTGGTAAAATCTGGGTGAGGAAAGCCTGGGTACGAGGCTAAAGGAAGCATCAATTCATATTACACACTGTGGTATATAGGTGGAGCCCCATGGGCCTGGAGTAACAAAATTTAATGCTGGTGACTGCATGTCACAGAGGGGTATGGGACTGAAATTTCTCAATAGATCCCGTAATGAAGCCTTGTAGTTTGTAGTCATGGATCTGCTTCATGGACTGAAAAGCTAATCTTCTCTACATTTGCACAGATGTCTGCTCAGGTTCTCCCTCACTTTGCTGGTGGGTTGGTACGGGTCCCTGTGGACAGTACCTTCCCACTGGAGCAGGCTGCAGAGGCACACGAGAGAATGAGGAGCAACAAGAATATTGGGAAAATCATTTTATTGCTATGAAAATTATTGTTGTTAAGTGAAGAATCTTAGCTACTTGTAGCAGATGTAATATGTTGTGCTCTATTATGGTTATGACATCAAACTGCTAAGCTATGATGCGCATGCATATGCAACAGTGGGGCTCTAGAATTCTGTGTACGTTATTATTAAATCACCATAGTAATACCGTGATTCAAAATAATAGTGCTTGCCAGGAGCTGCCTGGTGAAGTACAGGGCCATTATTGAATGCACGTTAGGGCTTTCTCTCAGAGCCTCGGCCCTTTTCCATCCCAAATACTAAAATAGGAAGTGATTATTCCACGAAAGTAGTTTTCTAGCTAGCCCTATAGTGAAAGAATAATGTACTAGGAGCACATGGGGGGGCTGTTGGCTTTACTCTCCAGTAAAACGTACTAGCTGTCAGCTAGAGTCATATATTCATCATGCATCAACACCCATGCTATACTACAAAGTGGTGGGAACAATGTGGAGCTACGTATACAAATTAAATGTATAATCTCAGGCTCTTAAGAATGCGATGCATACATGTACTAAAGGCCATGTTTGTGGGTCCCAATATACAATCGTAATTTCTACTACATGTACTGTAATGTATAATGGACCTCTGTAATGCAGCCATCTCAAATTATACTGCAGTCATAAAATGTTGGCCCAAGGTACCGGGTTATGTGACCACAGTATAGAGGTTCCACTAGTACTGTTAAGTAATATGTATGTTGGGACCCACAAAGGTGGTAGGTGATGAGAAGTTCTACTGTAGTGACTTCAACATAATATGCATGCAGTACAGTGCTCCAGACAAAGAGAGTGAAAAAGTGTGATTTTCATATTTTTGTTTATATCTCACATCATACTTTTGATAATCAATGTCATATCATTAGTAACCAACTTACTACTGTTGTAGCACAGTAAGTTTTTTGCCATACACTGAAGCATGATGAAGCTACAGGACACCTTTTTAGCATTTTTCTTCTGAGATCATGGAGATTCAGACCTTAAATTGAGGTATCATTTAGTGCTGCATAGACATTCTAAGGAGGGGAGTAACCCAAGCCTATGTCCCTGTACTTTTGGCAGTAGGGCCTCAAACATGTGTTTCAAATGGCATAACGTTTTAGCATTTTTCTTCCATGAATATTGGTCTTCAAGGCTGAAACTTCCAGTATCACTCACAGACATACTAACCTATATTTGACCCAAATATGAAACTTTAACCCCTTACCAATCCTAAGATTTTTGCTTAACATTTGATATTTTCCCCAAAATCTGCACTGTACATGTATGGCTTCTGTATTGGCTATATATGGGGAAAGTCAATTTTGAGAAAACCATTCCAAACCATTTTTTGATTTTTTAACATATACTGGGGTATAGTAAAGTGGTTGTAACCTCAAAATTATAAAATTATAAAATTTCACTCTCCTTGTCTGGAGCACTGTAACTGTTCAATATCATCAATATGGTCAGTACCACCATAATTTGTAGAAGAGAAACATAACCATGGACATGAAAATCATCCCGGCATATATTTTCCAATATGGATACTTTGGTAATTTCCCACTAGTTTCATGCAAAAAAAAGCACAGAAATAATGTGATGTAACTTTCATCGGTCTCCCATGAAATTATTGACATGATATTCTACAGTAGTATTTCCATGCAATTCTCTGCAGACATGTATGGACACTTGTTTTTATAGAACATGCAGGTAAAGCATCACATCTTGAATACTAAGATCAAAATTATAATAACTCAAACATTGTATTTTTGATTGCGTCCCTTTTCCTACTGCATATTACTAAACCCTTTGTCTTGCAGTGCAAGAGTAGACACTAAGATATAACATTCAGCTACACCCTATATGGTAAATCTAAACAAAGATTTTCATCCAAGTGTTTTCTACTGAAATCCACAGGCAGAACCATTCTAAAGGCGTGAGCTGCTGGACTTTGGTTCTCAGAAATCCAGGTGAAGTCTGTGAGCTTTTTGAGATATCCAGAAGAAATGTGGTTGAACAGGTGAATAGCATATGCTTGTGATACATTAATGGAAATTTTTTCCATGTCAACTTCATATAGTTCATGAAGCTCACTCCAGTGAAATGCATAAAATCCCTTCCTTTGCTGCAAAAGTAATAAGTCATTGTAGCGTTTCCAATCATGTGCGTACATGTGTGCAAGTGCAAAAACAGAATGCGCTGCCCAACTTCCATCAAACCTATGACATGCATATTTCATTAAGTTGCACATGAAACAACTCTGATTCCGTGCCAGCATAACTGCTACATTGGGAACACCCTTGGCTTCCTCTGCCAGGACAACCTGGTTATGGAGTAATGGATCAAATGATTTCAGCACAATAATGTCAGTATCCATGTAAATTCCACCTTGGCGATAGAGCACTTCAATCCTGAGGAAATCGGATTTGTGTGCCGGTTCTTTCACTTCCTTGCCATTCAGTTTCTTTACCCAGGCTTGTTCAGGTACAATTTTATGGCTGACAAAAGGTCGAATTCGCTTCCACCAGCATCCTTTGATTATTCCTGCACTAAAAACAGTGATTTCATCTGGTTTGACGAATTTTATGGTAGACATTATAGACAGCCACTCCACAATTCCAAAATTATCATCCACTTTCACAAAAAATACAGAGCGAGGAATCTCTCCTTTTTTATTTATGCAATCTGAACTGCATCCATTAATCCACTTTGCACAGCCTTCTATTTGAACAGTAGTGTCTGAATGGAGTGAATGTTAGATTGACACGTAGTAATATTAATGATGTTATCAGATTATGATACTATACACAGGTAGTTATACCGTCACCTTAGTACCGAGGTAATCTGGTGAGCCATCAGTCAACAAGGGTAAATTATGGCAGAATAGCTGGTAATCATAAGATCGAAGACGGCACCCATGTCTTCACCAGAGAGTGCCATTTAATATACTGAAAGCACATGTATACTGAATCCCAGAAGCCAAAAATGTAAAAGACACACATATATATACAATGCTAGGTGAGATCTGGAGTCCATAGAATGCTTTTATTGGCCTCACTCCTCTTTGCCAATAATGTTTATCAGTGTGTAGCTCTAGAATGTAAACATACAGATACTGTACCTGAGTGTCTATCTTGTCTAGTTAATCTATTTATAGGGTCTACATCTGCCAAATGACAATTGTAGCCTAAACTGCATTTCAAAAGCTCTCAGCTTTTATTTGCTACGGTAGCTGCTATAGCTACTCTACACATGTATTATGTGTGCAGTAGGAGCAGCTAGCAGGCAGTATCTACAACCTTTACAATATTAGTGCTACAGCTATAGCTATTAAATATACCCTGTGACCGGTATTAAAAGCTCCGCAAGGAATTTACACTTGTGTAATCCTGTGTTATTATGGTCATGCATTATTGTTCAAAAGTATGCCCATACTCATTAATGGTATACACAAGGGATATAGAGAGGATGGATGTTAGAATTCAAAGCTATTCACTGCACACCTCCCATCAAACTTACACACTCGGAATCACACATGAAACAACCCAACTCTGTTGCAGCATATTACATTTTTCACTCCAGTGGCCTCTTTACCAAAACACAATACCATTATCAGACACTGAAAACTTGTTACTTAAGGCTATATACTGCACAATACCCTTATGCATGCTGCCACTGTTCACAAACACGGTAATAATGGTTAGGCTATTCAATATGCTTGTGCAAATAGGACAAAGCTTCTGCTGCAATAAGTATAATCACATGTACACAACTTTACCCACCTTCCATTTCTTTGCTCACTGGTCCATTCCTATGCTCACCTGTATCTCCTCTCACCTGTAAACTTTCCTCTTGCAATTGGGAATGTAGTTTGCTTGTGTAATCTATTGTAGTGTAAACGTAAAACCTTTGAGGTGGATGTATTGTAATCTCCAAAATAAGCCTTAAAAAGGTAATTATTATGGTCTTGCATTATTGTTCAAAAGTACACCCACCTATTTATGTTACATATCAGAAAATATGGTTTGTCATAATAAAAGTACACCCACCTATTTATATCAGCAAATATGGTTTGTCATATTATGCCATGATCCTTGGTTTCTGCCAAAAACTGGTTATTCCCATAAATTGTGTGCACACTTGTACCACCAAGGGGTATGACTGGCACTTACTTCCCCTAAATGGATACTCAGAAATTCCTTTGCGAAATATCTATATTATACAACCAGCATTATCAAATTTTTTAAGTTTCAGTTTCGGTAAAGAAGTATATAGAGCCATGAAACATGGAATACAAGTGAATTGTCCATCACCCTCCTTAGCTCAGTCTCATGGGCCATGCAGCCTCACTCATGAGTTTGGCCCACAAGACTATCCATAGATGAGGAGAGGAAGTGTACACTAACAGGAGTTCACTTAGAAAATTGTCAAGGGGGGAGGCAAAAGTGGAATGTTGATGACTTTGGAGGGGCGATGTGCAATGAGGAGTGCAAAGCACACATCATGCTAAGGGGGTCTGGGAATTTTAGACTCTCTGAATCACTTTTGGTGCATTTTTAAGTAAGTTTACACGACCTATGAATGGACCACATTATGTTATATTATGTAAGTGTAAAGTATACAGAGATGCAACAGCTAGACCAGACTATAGTAGCCTGTCTCTTCCCATTGCTACTATCTTAATAGAGCCAAAGATGAACCTGATAAAATCCATCTATGAAGCTCCTTAAATGACACTAGCCTTTCACGCCTCATGAAAATAGCCACAAGGAGAGTTTGTGTCACGGTCCACATTAATTTTTCCCTATACTCATTTTCTGAAGGTGTATATATTACTCCCAATATATTATGAAGGTGTAGCATGCATGATACACACTCACACTGGGTGAAGAATGGATAGAAACTGTAGTATCCACTATTCATGAGATGATAATTAATGGACTACAACTCATCATAAATACCGTATTTTCGATTGCATCCATGCACTGCATGTATGTTATGAATATAATGGTTATCCTGCAGTGAATATAATATATAAAGGTGACTAAGACATATTATTACGGTTCCTACAACCTATGGTAAGTCTAAACAAAGAGTTTCATCCAAATGTTTTCTACTGAAACCCTCAGGCAGAACCATTCTAAAGGCGTGAGCTGCTGGACTTTGGTTCTCAGAAATCCAGGTGAAGTCTGTAAGCTTTTTGAGATATCCAGAAGAAATGTGATTGTATAAGTGAATAGCATATGCTTGTGATACATTTAAGGAAACTTTCTCTTTATCGACTTCGTATAACTCATGAAGCTCACTCCAGTGAAATGCAAAAAATCCCTTCCTTTGTTGCAAAAGTAATAAGTCATTGTAGCGTTTCCAATCATGTGCGTACATGTGTGCAAGTGCAAAAACAGAATGCGCTGCCCAACTTCCATCAAACCTATGACATGCATATTTCATTAAGTTGCACATGAAACAACTCTGATTCCGTGCCAGCATAACTGCTACATTGGGAACACCCTTGGCTTCCTCTGCCAGGACAACCTGGTTATGGAGTAATGGATCAAATGATTTCAGCACAATAATGTCAGTATCCATGTAAATTCCACCTTGGCGATAGAGCACTTCAATCCTGAGGAAATCGGATTTGTGTGCCAGTTCTTTCACTTCCTTGCCATTCAGTTTCTTTACCCAGGCTTGTTCAGGTACAATTTTATGGCTGACAAAAGGTCGAATTCGCTTCCACCAGCATCCTTTGATTATTCCTGCACTAAAAACAGTGATTTCATCTGGTTTGACGAATTTTATGGTAGACATTATAGACAGCCACTCCACAATTCCAAAATTATCATCCACTTTCACAAAAAATACAGAGCGAGGAATCTCTCCTTTTTTATTTATGCAATCTGAACTGCATCCATTAATCCACTTTGCACAGCCTTCTATTTGAACAGTAGTGTCTGAATGGAGTGAATGTTAGATTGACACGTAGTAATATTAATGATGTTATCAGATTATGATACTATACACAGGTAGTTATACCGTCACCTTAGTACCGAGGTAATCTGGTGAGCCATCAGTCAACAAGGGTAAATTATGGCAGAATAGCTGGTAATCATAAGATCGAAGACGGCACCCATGTCTTCACCAGAGAGTGCCATTTAATATACTGAAAGCACATGTATACTGAATCCCAGAAGCCAAAAATGTAAAAGACACACATATATATACAATGCTAGGTGAGATCTGGAGTCCATAGAATGCTTTTATTGGCCTCACTCCTCTTTGCCAATAATGTTTATCAGTGTGTAGCTCTAGAATGTAAACATACAGATACTGTACCTGAGTGTCTATCTTGTCTAGTTAATCTATTTATAGGGTCTACATCTGCCAAATGACAATTGTAGCCTAAACTGCATTTCAAAAGCTCTCAGCTTTTATTTGCTACGGTAGCTGCTATAGCTACTCTACACATGTATTATGTGTGCAGTAGGAGCAGCTAGCAGGCAGTATCTACAACCTTTACAATATTAGTGCTACAGCTATAGCTATTAAATATACCCTGTGACCGGTATTAAAAGCTCCGCAAGGAATTTACACTTGTGTAATCCTGTGTTATTATGGTCATGCATTATTGTTCAAAAGTATGCCCATACTCATTAATGGTATACACAAGGGATATAGAGAGGATGGATGTTAGAATTCAAAGCTATTCACTGCACACCTCCCATCAAACTTACACACTCGGAATCACACATGAAACAACCCAACTCTGTTGCAGCATATTACATTTTTCACTCCAGTGGCCTCTTTACCAAAACACAATACCATTATCAGACACTGAAAACTTGTTACTTAAGGCTATATACTGCACAATACCCTTATGCATGCTGCCACTGTTCACAAACACGGTAATAATGGTTAGGCTATTCAATATGCTTGTGCAAATAGGACAAAGCTTCTGCTGCAATAAGTATAATCACATGTACACAACTTTACCCACCTTCCATTTCTTTGCTCACTGGTCCATTCCTATGCTCACCTGTATCTCCTCTCACCTGTAAACTTTCCTCTTGCAATTGGGAATGTAGTTTGCTTGTGTAATCTATTGTAGTGTAAACGTAAAACCTTTGAGGTGGATGTATTGTAATCTCCAAAATAAGCCTTAAAAAGGTAATTATTATGGTCTTGCATTATTGTTCAAAAGTACACCCACCTATTTATGTTACATATCAGAAAATATGGTTTGTCATAATAAAAGTACACCCACCTATTTATATCAGCAAATATGGTTTGTCATATTATGCCATGATCCTTGGTTTCTGCCAAAAACTGGTTATTCCCATAAATTGTGTGCACACTTGTACCACCAAGGGGTATGACTGGCACTTACTTCCCCTAAATGGATACTCAGAAATTCCTTTGCGAAATATCTATATTATACAACCAGCATTATCAAATTTTTTAAGTTTCAGTTTCGGTAAAGAAGTATATAGAGCCATGAAACATGGAATACAAGTGAATTGTCCATCACCCTCCTTAGCTCAGTCTCATGGGCCATGCAGCCTCACTCATGAGTTTGGCCCACAAGACTATCCATAGATGAGGAGAGGAAGTGTACACTAACAGGAGTTCACTTAGAAAATTGTCAAGGGGGGAGGCAAAAGTGGAATGTTGATGACTTTGGAGGGGCGATGTGCAATGAGGAGTGCAAAGCACACATCATGCTAAGGGGGTCTGGGAATTTTAGACTCTCTGAATCACTTTTGGTGCATTTTTAAGTAAGTTTACACGACCTATGAATGGACCACATTATGTTATATTATGTAAGTGTAAAGTATACAGAGATGCAACAGCTAGACCAGACTATAGTAGCCTGTCTCTTCCCATTGCTACTATCTTAATAGAGCCAAAGATGAACCTGATAAAATCCATCTATGAAGCTCCTTAAATGACACTAGCCTTTCACGCCTCATGAAAATAGCCACAAGGAGAGTTTGTGTCACGGTCCACATTAATTTTTCCCTATACTCATTTTCTGAAGGTGTATATATTACTCCCAATATATTATGAAGGTGTAGCATGCATGATACACACTCACACTGGGTGAAGAATGGATAGAAACTGTAGTATCCACTATTCATGAGATGATAATTAATGGACTACAACTCATCATAAATACCGTATTTTCGATTGCATCCATGCACTGCATGTATGTTATGAATATAATGGTTATCCTGCAGTGAATATAATATATAAAGGTGACTAAGACATATTATTACGGTTCCTACAACCTATGGTAAGTCTAAACAAAGAGTTTCATCCAAATGTTTTCTACTGAAACCCTCAGGCAGAACCATTCTAAAGGCGTGAGCTGCTGGACTTTGGTTCTCAGAAATCCAGGTGAAGTCTGTAAGCTTTTTGAGATATCCAGAAGAAATGTGATTGTATAAGTGAATAGCATATGCTTGTGATACATTTAAGGAAACTTTCTCTTTATCGACTTCGTATAACTCATGAAGCTCACTCCAGTGAAATGCAAAAAATCCCTTCCTTTGTTGTAGAAGTAATAAGTCATTATAGGATTTCCAATCATGTGCGTACATGTGTGCAAGTGCAAAAACAGAATGCGCTGCCCAACTTCCATCAAACCTATGACATGCATATTTCATTAAGTTGCACATGAAACAACTCTGATTCCGTGCCAGCATAACTGCTACATTGGGAACACCCTTGGCTTCCTCTGCCAGGACAACCTGGTTATGGAGTAATGGATCAAATGATTTCAGCGCAATAATGTCAGTATCCATGTAAATTCCACCTTGGCGATAGAGCACTTCAAATCTGAGGAAATCGGATTTGTGTGCCGGTTCTTTCACTTCCTTGCCATTCAGTTTTGTTACCCAGGCTTGTTCAGGTACAATTTTATGGCTGATAAAGGATCGAATTCGCCTCCACCAGCAACCTTCAATTATTCCTGCACTAAAGACAGTGACTTCATCAGGTTTGATGAATTTTATGGCAGACATTATAGACAGCCACTCCACAATTCCAAAATTATCATCCACTTTCACAAAAAATACAGAGCGAGGAATCTCTCCTTTTTTATTTATGCAATCTGAGATGCATCCGTTAATCCACTCTGTACAGCCTTCTATTTGAACAGCAGTGTCTGAATGGAGTGAATGTTATTAATTATGCCATCAGCTAGATATATAGTATCACCTTAGTAACAAAGTAATCAAAGCGTGCTTGAAATGCAGTTCTAGCTAGACTGCAACTCAGAATTCTGAGACCTACAGACAAGCTACACTAGATAGACATTCAGGTATAAATAAGAGGTGACCTAATATCGTTATGCTAAAGCTAATACTGATGCACATTATTGCTGAGTGCAGGGAAGAGGAGCGAGGCCAATAAAAGCATTCCACGGCTCTAGACCTCACCCAGCATTTATTATGTGTGTGTGCGTGTCTGTCAAGTTTCGACACTCTGGAACTCCGTACTAAGACCCTTATTTCACTTATTATAAGCTGAAAATGTGAGATATATACTGCGCAATACCCCGTATGCACGCTGTAACCATTCACAAACATAGTAAGGCTATTCACTCCGATTTCATATGGTGAGGACAACCGGGCTTGGCAAAAAAAAGAACATTACAGTAAGGTTTGACAATTCCTTTCTATAGCAGTGTTGTATGGGCTCACCCATATATACCCTGCACTGGCTATAATAAACTCACAAAGGGAATGATAATCATGGAGTTATGGCATTCAGAGGAATATGGCACAGAAAAGAATGACCGCTGCAATCATTCTCAAGTGTTTTCATAACTAACAAAATCAATAACGTTGTTAGATGCTTTTTGTGTTTCTAATAACACAAAAAGCATCACTGTAGTACCACTGTCATCAGGAAGTCGCTAAACAGACAAATTGTACGGTTCACTTAGGACTCCTCCCCACAACTTGGATATCATTGCAGAGATGGCATAACTCACTGATATTCAACTATCTAACTTGGTGATGCTGTATCTCCAAAAGTAAGCGACATATGCAATCAAACAAAGACCTTTAAACTCTGCTAGCTCAGCTTTGTCCATTAATTGGGTAAGTGTGATTGAGCCCCCTTCAGGCCACTCCAAATTAATCTTTAGCTTGTGGTCCCACCTTTCCTCCTACAGGATGGTTGGGGGGCGGGTGAGGACTACAGGACCTCATTATCTTCATCAGACTTCCGCATATTATAATATTATGTCCTTTGTAGTCTGTTTGTACTATTAAAAACCTTGCTCAGCTCGCTCAATGATGTCGTGGTAGCAGCTGCAGGGGGCGATGGAATATATTCGGGAGGAAGTATCTTCCATGGATACAGAACTCTCAGTTCCGCCTTTCCAGAACTATGCAAGCCTATATGCATTCCACTATCCTGGCTCATGTTACAATAGTCGTAATAAATTCAACCGTGAAAATTGGATGCGGACAGAGGACCAGAAACTAAACATTAATTTGGAGTGGCTTTAATGTAGTCAGTTGGCAATTTTTGTCCGTTGTGGACAGACTGACATACCGCAATTACACTGACTTTCCTATTTTACCTACAGTCCATAGTAGCTACTTCTATGCTAGCAGTAGCTGTGGTTGTTCCAAGAAGAAATTTGGAAGCGTGTAGGCAGCACTATCGGGGTGTGGAAGGTACAGAGGAGAGGGAGAGAAGGCTGGAGCGTTGGCAAGAACTGTGACAAGTACCGTCTATGCATGCTTTTCATGTAAGAAGAAGGTTGTATCTACCGCAGAACACCTTGGGCACTGCAGCAACTGCTCTGTACTCCAACGACTCGACAAATGCAAGACACAAATGAGTACCAAGCTTGTTGTTCCAAGCGACAGGAAGCAATTACAGGAAATCAGTTACGGGCTAATATTATGTATTGTGCAGTATAAGAGAACGGCACATGTATGGAACTGGAAGACACGGCCAGGAAGTGCTGCTTATGGCAGCATATGCTAACTGGTACTATAGGTTAGCTGGCTGAGAGGAATTCCAAGAAGGTTTGAGTATCAGTGCACAGTGTGTAGTATGCAAGGACTAAAGGTACAGTAACTGAATTTTATAAGCCATCAATGCGTGTAGTTAGTGTAGCCGAATGGGGGCTGGCTCGCAAGACTGCAGAGCTATCAGTATGGAACTGAATAATTCTCTTTTTTGTCTCTAGCAAAAAATCCCGGTACTACTACATGTACATGTACAAGTGAACATTACTGACATTATCAAGCTGATAGAAGTATGGAACAGCCTTTCTTGGGCAGAATCAGTGAAGGTAGGGTAGTGTGTGTGTGTATGGGGTGGGAGGGGGGCTCTCCCCTTGAAAAATCATAAAAAAGAGTTTTTGGGAGGGCTAGGAATAAGGCAGTAATCATACCTCATATATCATTCTCTCTGTGTAGAATGAAATTTCATTGCAATACTCGGCCTTGGTAGGCTGCTGCTCGAGCAATCAACATTACAAGTGTGGCCATGCAGGAAGCAAAGGAAGTACACAAGGTAATTAATACTGGTCCCTTGTGTGTATGATATTCATAGGAGTAGTATAACTTTTTATCCACATAATTATTACTGTAGCTGTACATGTAAAGCAGTCATCCTTAAATCTTTGACAGAAATCCAGATAATGGTAATTTGTATCCATTGTCCATCAGAAGTGTTGCTATGTAGACTCCCAAGGAGGTACGTACTACTTTGATGCTATATCAGTATATCTCTAATTACTTTGTAACACTATTAATAGACTACACTATTTAAATATAATGACCCAAGCAATATGGAACTTATTGGGCAGAATTACAGATGGGTAAAAGTAATGTGTATCTTGCCTAACATTTTATTTATATAATGTGCATTTTGTAACTTGTACATGTATATACGTGTTATATGCAGCAAATATACCTTCTGGACTATTGTCAGTGCAGCAATACATCCATGTGTAAAGAATTTCAGTTATTGAGACTCTAGTACCCATTTCACTGTATAATGCTTCCCCTACACGCAGATTGTAACCCAGGTGATCGTCAGAAGTGTATGAGTATAAGGTATGCATATAGTTGTTTTGCTCATTAGCATTATTCTTACAATTACTTATTTGCTT
Source organism: Phakellia ventilabrum (assembly GCA_963921505.1). Classification (NCBI taxonomy): domain Eukaryota; kingdom Metazoa; phylum Porifera; class Demospongiae; order Axinellida; family Axinellidae; genus Phakellia; species Phakellia ventilabrum. Next base: position 2,618,198 of record OY997390.1, read on the forward strand.
GTTTTCATAGTGTGTTTGCATATGCATGGCTATGCTATAGCACTAGCTATAAACTATGTACCTCAGGATACGTCCATACTAACTGTATGTGTGATATTTTTTTTAGAGTGGACATCTGCGATGATAGTATGCATCTGTGTGCTAATACATGTATGACTGTACTACGTACATTTTGAACTCTAGCAATCTGTTGAAATACTACACGTAAAATTATCCATCTTTAATTTCCTGATGGAGCCACTCTTTTTATTGTCAATGCTAATATGGATAGATGGCCAGCCTAGTGTCTATTCTTGTATCACAGCATACAAACAGTTCAAGCACCATAGTTTTGTCTGCACCACTGTAAGATATCTATTACATTTTCAATCTTCAAGATTGACATTGTATAATCACATGTAGAATAATAATTTGGCACGGAATGGGTATGGGAATGAAACAGTAGTCATATGGTGTAGGGCTGCAGTACGGTCTGGATTCTACTGCCCATAATGACTTTGTACACATCTCTGTATCAGCATGTATCAACCTGTCACAGCCTGTTTGCACGGGCTGCTACAGGCTGTTTTCCACAGCCCATTACGACCTACTAGCCCCAAACAGCCGTGCACAGCCGTAGTGACCGTTGTCATGGTAAAATGGGGACCCCCCAAATTGGGGACCCGGGGTCCTCATTTTACTGGTAGAATGGGGACCCCATTGTGAAAATGGGGACCCCCTCAGAAACTCAGGGATCCTCATTTTCCTGGGAAAATTGGGGATCTGGGGTCCCCATTATACTGTAAATACGGGGACCAGTTAAAGAACAATTTCAATACAAGATAATATTTATCATACAAATCATAACAAACTAGCAGGTTTGCGGAAGCTACATGCATGCAGGACAACACCACATTAGATTGGTCAATAAATCCTAGTAGCTAACATGCAGTTAACTATAGTAAATTAGCTACTGCCATTTGCTGATTTGCATTTATATATTAAAGACTGATCTTCAGGAATGGAATCGGAAGTCTGTGTGCACAGAGTCGATTGTAGGCCTTGCAGGTGAGGGAACTGAGCTGCCAAGAATTTGTGGGCTGCATCCATAATGTTGTCATTCCAGGGCCTAAAAATTAGGGCTAGTAGCAGCCAAAAATCTAGTAGTTTTTCCAATTTGGCTAGTAGTAGAACTCAATTGGGCTAGTAGTCATAAGGTTTAATACAAACTTACAGTAGAAAAACTGACTGCACGGCCTAGATTTCTGCATGCATACTGTAAAACACCAAACACATAATTATGCTTTCTCAGAAACATCTAAAATTTAATGTATTTTTCTGTGTGGAACCGTGCCCTAGCGGTGGATATGAGTTTGCACATCCATCAAGTGGGGTCTTTATCAAATCTTGTGGCATTTTAGGCTAGTAGTAAATCCGATAAATTTTAGGCCCTGTGTCATTCAGCATACCTGAGTGGCTATCTACATGTAGTTGCTCCATTTTATGTCAGATAGACAGGCATAGATGTTGCATAGCAGGATAGCCGTACCATTATCAACTGATGACGCACAGCTTCAAGGGGGTCCCCATTTTCTCAAAGGGGTCCCTAATTTACTGGGAAAATGGGGACCCTGGGTCCCTAATTTTACGGGGTCCCCAAAATTATATGACACCGTCACAGCCTGTGGAGTGTAGCCGGCCCAATGGCATTTTCATTGGAAAGGGTCTACTGTATCAACAAGGATTCTTGATTATGTTAATACCTTGTTCAATACCGTTTAATTACTGGTCTGGGCACGAGATAAACTTACATGTCTTCACAAATGGCTTGGGGTTACGAGGCACTGATCCGACTCGGCGGTAGTGGATTGCCATTAGTGATAATAATACTATCACTACAAAGACAGCACCGGTAAACAACAACCTAAGCTTTGGCAACGCTGTGCTGCTATCCTGGGCCATGGCAAAGTCTCAAGAGGCGGAGGCAAATTTACTGCCTGCGGCTAAACTCTGCCCACTTCCGATTTCATAAAGCCATTACGGACAAAGGTTAGCCATTAGAGACAAAGAAAAGCTGCAAGTAGTCTCAGATTTCGTCGAAAGTCTGGCTACGCGAGACTAAGCTGCAAGGACCACGAGGCTACAGAAAATATTGTCACAAAAAGAAAGTAATGTCTATTCATGCAGGGCTTAGTCTCGCTAGTCTCGCGCGCCAGACCCTCGCACCGGTACCCTCGCACCGTACCGTACCGTATACCCGGGGTACCGGGTGCGAGGGTCTGGCGCGCGAGACTATGGATGAACTGCTGCAGTGCAAACGAGACTACACTGATGCATCATATGTTGCAAGCACATACAAGAATTCTTGTTTGAGTTCAGCATGAGGCAATGATTCACTGCTAGATCTGAAACTGCAGTGTCAGTACAGTAGTGCTTTATATTATTATGAAGTTCAACAGCAGCCTTGTTCCCAGCCCCCCGCTTTAATTATTCGGTTGCACGAAGCCAGCCCCCCGCTTTATTAGGTGCAACCGAATACAGAGGGGGGGGGGCAGGAACGAGGCTAGTTCATGTTCAACAGTACTATATAGCTATTACGACGTAAACTTGAACCATCCGCGTGCAAGATCTAGTGATAATACATGAATGAAGCTATAAATATAGTCCTTTATTATGGAGCTATAAATTGTGCATGAATATTATTGAGGTTGAAGTTTCGTAAAAATTAGTCATGAACCATTTGCTATGAAGTGAGCATTAATCACTCTATGCCAACTCGTTGCAATAGTTCCTCTTCAATATTAACGAAATACTTCATTCTTGCTAGGCCTTCCTTTGCACCACTGTAATTACCTGCATTGAAGCAGAAAACAAATAAACATAGTATACTAAATAAATGTGTACATGATTACATATTCTTGTATGCATAGCTCATTAGGTAGCTAATAGGACTCAGTGCCAATAGCTATCATGTTAAGCTCAATCACCTATTCTGTCCGACTGCATTACTTATGCTGGTGTATCACTAATTACTAAGCTTGATGAGTGCTTACCTTCACTAAAGAACTTTTCCACTTTCTTTATGCAGTTCTGCAGGTTATCTGCATCGAAAGGAGTATAGGTCATATTAATCTTAGAGAAGCTTCAGTGCATGATGTCACAAGATCACATGATATACCTTCACATTTGGAAGCTATTAGGAATTTTATGTTATAAGCATCAGTTTTACTATTCATAAATACAAGTTCTACTATTCATGATGTCTGTTATCCTGAATGGAACTATGAGTTGACAAAATGCCCCTTGCAGAGTACATTAAAGTCATGCATAAACATTGCTTTTATGTATGAATGCGGGAGTTTTAGATCTGGAATGCTGATACTATATAGACGGCAATATCGATGCAGATCTGGAATATCTCCACATGCATGTGGGAGAATCCTCCATCCACTGAAACCCTGGATCCTAAACGTACTGTTATTAAGATTCCTAATTTCTTTTAGTCTCTGGTTGCTGGGCTCCATATCATAAATTTCCTCATTGACTTCCATCATCTGTGTCAGAAACTGGGGATCTGTCCCTGTATTATCTGTTTCATCAATTGTTAGGCCGTGCAAGTGGAGCTGCATGGAATGCACATCAGAAATGTACATAATGTGGTAAATTCACATTTACAATTCAGGCACAGCGACTAACTAAAGACATGAGTGAATTTGAGACTCATACATCATTGCTGGTAGCTAGAAGAAACTTAACCACAACATGAGTATGCATTGTATAGATAGGCTGGAATACTGCAGACAGATTGCTGCACACAAATATATACATATAACGAGCTATAGAGTACCAGTATGTGTAGACTAGGCTATGGTTGCTTAGTTTTCCCCAGTCCCCTATATTAAGCTTTGCATGTAGCTATAGAATGGATTGGTTATGCAAAATCGGTTCTTACAGTCAAATTATACACATGTTTTCATCGTAGTATATATAATATTATATTATACAGCTCTAAGCTTGATGGTACTGCTTCCCAAAGAAGTAGGGATATTTTTTCCCCTGAACGTCTGTCGAATAGCTGTCAACATGGATTACCTACACGTCTTATTTCCACTCATAAAAGTGCACATCTAGTCTCGTGACCAGACTTAGGCTCGTCCCCTTGCAGAACATGTGAGAGGACGAACCTAAGACTAGTGCGGTAAACTAAGCTTACCCCAGGTTTGAAGTAAAAAAAATTCTTGCTGCTCATTTGACACACAATTTAATAGTGCACAGGCTCCTGCCAACAGGAGTTGTATAACTAGTACAACTACTATACTTTTGGCTCTACCTTTACTGGTAATTTTCACAATACAGGAAGGTGCATACAGAACAGCAACACTCACCAAATACAAGCCCCTAGAGTAGGGTTTTAAAAGTGTGGTGTATGCCTTATTCACCAAAGAGGACTGCTGGGCAGAGTAGTCTTGTTCAATCTAATGGAGGGAGCAAATGTATAATCAGGTACACACACGTATAGATCACCAAAATAATACTTAATCTAGCCTTGTTCCCAGACCTTCCCTGCACGAGTGAGTGAAGTATGGTGGGTACTGCATGTTGTACACATTCAGTGGCATATAGTCATGAATTACTAGCAGATTAAGCTTAGCCTCGTTCCCAGGCCTTCCCTACATGAGCAAGTGAAGACTATGTGGCATTGAATGTGTATAATGTGCAATGCACGCGCATAGTGCACTATGCCATTTAGTATAGTACTGTGTGTACTGTGTAGCTTACTGATGTCTTAGTAGCAAATCTATCTGGATGAAGAACCCTCTGCAGCTGCTTGTAGGTCTCCTTCAAATAGTTCAAGTCTACTTTGAAGGAGATTGGGCTAGAACAAGATAATAAGGCTTCCATAACAATAACGCATATCAGTTGCTCTACTATTGTAATATACCTACCAGCCCATTATTATAAAATAATTGCGTGTTGTTGGCGGTAGAACGACTTGCTTATCACAAGGACACAGAAACCTGGCACTCTCTTGCTCTGATAGTGGTATCTCCCTATCGCAGTTCCAGCACTTCAGTAACTGTTGTGAACTTGACCACCTCATGAACCCATACATCATCACATGGGTATGATCCCTGAGCACTGGAGCCCTAGCTCTGATCCTCGTTATGTAGTATACTCGAGGGCACAGGAGATGAATATTCCTCAAGAGAAGATTCCTTCCAAGACATGATAGCCATTGAATTGACATACTGCTGTTCTACAATAATATACAAAGATGGAGTTTGTCATGTACATACACAAACATGCTATTATAAATTAGCCTCATACCCAGGCTCCCCCAGACGTGCGCATTACGTAACCGAGCGAGCGAAGTATGCGAGAGTTTTACTTGCTCAGTTACATAATGTACATTACGTAACCGAGCGAGCAAAGTGAGTGAGGGCTTCGCTCGCTCAGTTACGTAATGCGCACATGCGGGAGAGCCTGCATGAGTACGAGGCTAATGATTGAATGCCTACTAAAGTAAAGACTAGATCTCAGTATCTTCCAAACAATTTATTCTTTACATAATACTGAGTGTGATAGATACATGTATGGGTGTACTGAGAGCTATGTCAATGAAAGTACTAACACACTAGCTAGTATGATTCTTCAGTGATTCTCTCACCAGTTAGCTAGCTAGTATAGATTCACGCTGTAGGCATTTTTCAACCACACTTATTACATGTGCAACAATGGCTTATGCCATGCTTTACCATGCAACTGTTTTCTACTGGCTAAAAGAAGCTACTGCAGAAGTTTGCAGGCCAATCTAGCGTAAGTTGGCTACTAAACGGAGACGTATTTATGCTGTAAGCTGCATTTGCTTTACAACTTGGCCTAATATTCTGTACCATAAATTATAAAATTTCCTATGGGGGTGGCACCCGCCCTCTTTTTTGAGCTTGCATCCCAACTCTGCAGCTACTTGTCATTATGGGGAAGGACTAGGGGCTGTATTCACAAGATGTATACCTGTATCACTATCAGTCTGCCTAGCTGGTATAGGTCATTTTAATATAAGTTACCTGTACATATAATCGCTAGCCAGCAGTGCAACGAGCAGTCCTGTTCTGAAATTTTAGTATTGAAGTCTACAATCGGTACGGGTTCGGGGTTTAATTTACTACAGCTGAGCTCGCGTCGAGGTAAATTTCACACCTTAGTTTCAACTTCATGTGTTTAAAATTATGTTATCTCCTGCCCTGCCACTAGAAAGGAGTGATGGAGCTCTCCCTCCGCCAGTCCTGCAGGCTCACAAGAGCTGCTACAGTGGCACTGAGGTCTCTGTCGTCATCAGCTACCAGTGACTCCAAGAGCCTGCCTGATGTCTTTCGAACAGCCAGACGAGGAAAATTTTTCCAAGCTCAGCCTGAGCTGAGGAATCCGTTCATCGAGGATCCGTATCTCCGGGCTTGTCTTGTACGCCTTATGCCTCCTGAGGTGCGAGTTAATGCTAGCTATAATTTTGCAGATTCTGTGTGTTTCATGTGTTCTGTGCTACTGGTAGCTGTTTATACAGGCAGGTTGGCGATATTTTAGGCATCTAACTGACTCTCCTACCATTACAAAAGTGCATAAAAGAGTAAGAACTAGGAAGTCTGTACTATGCCTGTGAACTCGTGCTGGGGATTGTGCTGTTTTTGATAGTATTGTAGACTGAGTAGTGCTGTAGCATAATTTACTGGTTGGAGGCTATTGCACTATCCTTGCTATCACCACACACTCATTTGCATAGCTGCTGTAGCTATTTCATTTAACTGAGGCTGTTTTCTAAAAATTGTGCATTCTATGGTTAGGAGTTTAGTCTCGTTCCCAGACTACTTTTTGCCTTCCTTAGGGAAAAGTCTGCACATTGACAGGAATGCAATCTTACGTGACATCACGTTAAACGAAAGAAATACAATTTGCCAACATTCCAGCAGACTTGTGTCGAATGGAATGGGCAGGTTACCAGACCTCCCTGTGGAGGGCGAAAAGTTGTCTGGGAACAAGACTAATGTGAATTTGTACTCTTACTCCTTTTGACTGCTTGTTGTGAGCTGGGGAGTCAAATGCCTGAGAGTGAGGCTGGGTGGGAAGAGCCTGGGCAGTGTACATGCATTCCCGGTCTCCACTGAGTTCATGCGTTACAAAAAGCGATGCAAAGCGATTCTGGGAATGAGAGTGTAATTTGTTACCATATCTCATTTAGGTTGTAGAAGACAGTTTCTCTGACCTGGAGAAGTTTGGGTCACGGATAGTGTCAGAGATTGACAGTCTTGGCAGACAGGCCGAGCTGGAACCACCATTTCTGAGGTCAGATGCATGGTCAGGTATTGTATATACTAGCTATTCCCAGGCTCCACCCTAGCTATGTGTAAAACAGGTATGGAAAAGGTAGGGAGTCAAGCCTGTGCAAACTAGGCAAGCTCAGCACTAGTAAACATGCTCCCTTCTAGTCACTATAAAAGCCTTGGTTGCCCAGTTATTTGCATTGCTTATTGGATCAGAACAGTATGTAACCAGGCAGACACTGGTATCTCAGTGAACTCCTCAGCAAAGGTAGTGTAGATAGCTTAAACGACGGTTGAGAGCATTGCTAGCTAATTCATGATAGTCAGTAGTTCGTATGGCGTGCGAAATGGGGCTGTATAATCCTATAGAGCCTCTCTTCTAAGAGAAATTGCTTGCATGAATTGTGACTATTTGCCTCTTGCATGTAACATTGATGCACCTCCTCTGGTGTGTATATGTTCTGTACCGATGCGTAACTTGTCTGGTTGCACAACCAATGACAGTTACGCAACTGGGGAGCCGGTTGCACAATCTAGCTAAAGTTGGCTGATGTAACTATAGACAATGCCCCATTTCGCAATGGGAGCTACAATGCTGCACCGCCCCGTTGCGCAACCGGCTCTGCCCTGATGTACAATGCCAGTCCAAGTTAAACACTGACAAGTTGTGCATGTGCAGTACAACGAAGAGAGTACAGAGAATAAAGGAACTTATGGAGACAACGTCCAATCTACCGTAGCTCGGCAAAAGCTGCCGTTCTTCAACTCATCTTCGATCAACGTTCAGGTTGTGTGAAAGACTATGTAACAGATCTCTGCTGTCTGCTCTGAGCTTTAGCGAAACTAAACAATAACTGCAACAATAACTGCGGCACCACGGTGGCTGTACCAATCCATGCGGAACATACACACATACACAAGTACAATGCTTACGTGTAGCCTATAATGAGCCATGTGCAGTTGTGAATTACAAAACTACAGAGAAGCACAAATTAACAAGTACAACTCATTCTCACTCAATTAAGAGACACATGATGCTAACATTTTCTGTGTATACGCCTTGCCTCAACTGCAGACCTTATGATGCATGGGGTAGTCGGACAGATGAACTGGTGACCTCTCCAGCCTGGAGAACCATGAAAGACATCTCAGCAGAGGAGGGACTGGTAGCCATTGGTTATGAGAGGAGGAACCAGCAGTGGAGGTTGGTTAAAACTCATGAATGTGATATGCAAAGTGGAAATGTGTGCATATGTGCTAAAAGTTGCACCATTTGCATACATGCATGTGTGTGATCTGCTGCGCTACGTTGTAGTTATATCCCAGAGCGAGTACGGTATTGTACAAGCACATCTGGGATACAACTGGGTGTTTATTCTCTTGTGCCATGGGCAACTGGCTGTGAAGTGTGTGGGGCTACCACAGTTGTAATAGGCTTGCTATAGCAGCAGAGAATCTGCAATGAAACAGGTTGCCCAGAGCTTCTGGTCTAGCACATCGAACACGAGGCTTTCATTGATGCAAGCTTCATTCTTAATTCCATGTTGTATCAAAGCCAAACATATGTCTTAAACTTCCTGCTTTCCCAGCCAGATCTAGCCTCCCGACCCCTGCAACATTCGTATTCTTACGATTTCGTCTGAGGACCTCATCCACTGGCTTCAGTATCTGCTTTGTGGGGGACTGTATGGAGTACTACCGTACTCCATGATTAATGTGCTTGCATCGTTTATCACTTCAAATGTCAAGCACTTGTCAGTCAATGTACACATGTACATGCATTATGTAGTACATTGTTGTAATGCATGTCATACAAGGTCATGCACTATACCATTACATTTACTTCACATTGTTATTTCAAAAAACGTACTGGCGTGCAATGTACTTCATTATGTCACGCATGTCATGCACTTTAACATCACTTGCAAATGTGGTACAATTCCCAAAAATAACATTGTTTGCCACTGCCATTGTGACATTAACAGTGTATAACAGTGTAAAGTGTCCGACATATGACATGAAATTTGTATAGTTGTAGTGGTTGCAGTGCTGGTTGTACTGTAGACAGAGCAGGGGCATACAGGTGGAATATATAGTCGAGTAAAGCGCATCTGAGTTTCAATGGCGAATTGTAGTATAGCTATGTGTTGCCAGTGAGACCTTACCTAGCTTCCTGAAGGTTTTCTGTCATCATATATACATGTGTATTAGCTTGTCGAAACGTATCTTGTACTGCACGTACGCCTGCGCTTTTGTTACTCTCAAAGATATGTTTATGTACACTACACTACACTTAGTGGGTTTGTAAGGCTTTTGAATGGTTGCGGTGGTACATGAGTCTGTGGGGTTGTTCGTGCGTACGACAATCGGGTTCTTCACTGGTTGGCTCAGGATTGACAGGGGTGTCCGATGTCATAGAAACAGGAGTCTCTGGATTAAACTCTGTGCAAGGTGGATTGGAAGTCTCTTCACAGGGGCTGTCCCCCATTTCACGCAATTGGTCTATGTGTCGCTTCCACACCCGATCTCCAGTGACTTGCACAAGGTAGGAGAGTGGCCCATTACTCGTTGCCCAACAAACGGTTTTCTCTGGCGGGCATGCAGGTCATGTTGCATCTTCTGAGCAGCTTGTTTTGAGGCAACTTGTTTTTCAACAGCAGGACGTAGCAGGTCAAACCGTGTCCTCACATTCCTCTTCAACAGCAGGACGTAGCAGGTCAAACCGTGTCCTCACATTCCTCTTCAACAGCAGGACGTAGCAGGTCAAACCGTGTCCTCACATTCCTCTTCAACAGCAGGACGTAGCAGGTCAAACCGTGTCCTCACATTCCTCTTCAACAGCAGGACGTAGCAGGTCAAACCGTGTCCTCACATTCCTCTTCAACAGCAGGACGTAGCAGGTCAAACCGTGTCCTCACATTCCTCTTCAACAGCAGGACGTAGCAGGTCAAACCGTGTCCTCACATTCCTCTTCAAAAACAGGATACACGGTGCTACATTGGTTGTTGCATGGGCGGTACTGCGATAGGTAAGGAGGAAGTTCCTCAATCGCTGCTCAAATGGGGGTCCATGGTGCTCTCCAGCCTCCATTGCGTTCTTAAAGGTTTTCACGAAACGCTCTGTGGCCCCGTTTGAGGAGGGGTGGTATGGAGCGCACCTGATGTGCTTGATGCCATTGCACTTGAGGAAGTGAGCAAAATCCACAGACGCTAGTTGTGGACCGTTGTCCGAGACCAGTTGCTCTGGCAACCTATATGCCGAAAACAGCTTCCGTAGCTCCTGAATTGTGGCCGAGGTGGTGGTTGTTTTCATCTCGATAACCTCTGGCCATTTGGAATGGGCATCTACCACAATCAAGAACATTCGTCCACCAAAACAAGGCCCAGCAAAGTCAATGTGGATCCTCTGCCACGATCGGGAAGGCCAGTTCCATGGGTAGAGTGGTGCCACAGCCGGTGCATTCTTCACTGACTGACATGATGTGCAGGACTTCACCAACTGTTCAATTTCTCGGTCAAGCCCTGGCCACCACACGTAACTCCTGGCCATTGTTTTCATTCTCACGATCCCTGGGTGGCTCTGGTGGAGCTCTTGTAACACTTCCGTCTGCAGCTTTCGTGGTACAATCACTCGAATACCCCACATCACACATTCGTCTTCGAGGGAAAGTTCCAGATGCCGGTTCCAGTAAGGCTTCCAAACTTCTGGTACTTTTGATGGCCAACCACGCTTCGTATGCAGCAGCACTTTGCTCAGGATTGGATCTCGTCTGGTAGCTGCCTTGAGCTGCACTGATGTCACCGGTAAGGCTTCAATCTGTCGCACATTGAAGATACTAGGCTCAGGGAGGCGTTCCCTGTCCGCATCCACAGTCAGTGGCAATCGTGACAATCCGTCTGCATTGGCGTGAGCTTGGGTAGCCCGCCTGCATCATAATGACCAGAACCACTTGGGTCATATACAAGGAAGATGGGTGTGTGCTGAGTATCCAACTCAGGAGTAATATATAGTGGGTTGGTAGTGTCTCTTCGGAAAATAAGTAAATATGCTTGTAAAGCATTTGAAATAGCTAAAGGCATGAGATTTCTAAGCTGGCTATCAAAATATCCATTTTTAAGAAACTTTCTGGCTTCTGCTTCATAGTTGACGATAGAATCTGTGATAAAGCTTTCATAGTGCTGCCATTTCTCTCCAATTATTTCAGTGACAAACACTTGCCTAAGTTGAGTTGGTAGGTTGTCTGATGTGTATGCTAAAATGCCAATTCGTTTTAAACTTTGTTCCCAAGTACCTGGATTAGCTAATATATTTATGGCTACAGATTGAAAAAAAAACAATTACCATCCCGAGCTGGGGAGGAAATGATTAGTCCATACTGATGTAATTGCTCGCCAACTGAGGTATCACTAAGGCTGTGTAAATGAACATCACTAAAGAGGCGAAATTGCCTGAAGGAATTAATCTCAGTCAGCAACTGATGTAGTTTCATATGTTTAAGCGCCCTCATTATCCTGAGTTTTCTATACTTTTGGAATAAACTGGAACAATGAATTCCATGTCAATCTGTTGATCGGTAAGGTCTATTTCCCAGTGTTCATCACCATTCTCTGCATGTGGGTTGTATTTTGGTACAATACCAATTGGTCTTGAAGTGCTTGTAGCCCGTGAGCTGTGAAGTGGACTCGCTGCTATTGGCCTTACAATGATCCTTCCTTGAGAGTGTATTTGTGAATTATGATAATGTGTTATTACAGTTAACAGCGCATATGTTAGAAAAATACCAATTTTACTTTTATTAAAGAAGGATTTTATGTGACGATGGAAGCGTTCGTTTCGATTAGTTTCACTACTGGGAGGAATATTCAATAGACAACCTGCCGTAATATGACTTTTTAAATTAGCCACTGCTTTAGTACTGTCGGATGTAAATAACAGTTTTCCATCAGAGTCAGATGCATCTTTCCACTTAGACAGGAATGCATCCATTTTTTTCCGAATCTCTTATGGTAAAGGAGTACTGGATGTCCTACTCTCTCCCGTGTCTCCATCTGCCTGAAATACGGTTCGAGGCTTTAATAGGCATTGTTGAAACAGTGAGTGGCATTTATGTAATGTGCGTGTGCACCACATCTCCATATTTTGTGTCCTTACCAACATCAAATGATTTACCCGACTTCTCAACCTCAGTGAACTTCGTCACTAAACCGGTCTCCTCGATGAACGCGCTTGACTTCGCAGTGGGATAGCAGCACTGCATCTTCCTTGGCTTGGTAGTCCAATAACCTACGCCGCACCCCCAAATCAAAACCAAACACCCGCATGCAGGCCTTCCCATCGCTAATCTCTCCATCAAAAAAAACTTCAACTCTTGCCCTTCTTCATGGGAGAAACTGTAGTAATCACACCATGAATCTTTGCACTAGGGGAAGGATTCATTACAGAGGTAACATCTTCAAATTCCTCTACTTCACGCTCTCGCTTACTCACCATTACTCCAATCCACCAACTGATATTTTCAACTCTTCCGATATCAACTGCAACTTATTCAACAACTGAATGTACTACTGCATAAATACACTCTAAAATTCACACTTCTCTCCAATGGCAATTACAAAACAAAATGCCACACCGCATTCTTCCTATTCAACAAATAGGCCTCAAGGCCACTCAAGGCGACAAGAGTAAATCCAACACTCCAACCTCTAAGTTACTGGTAATGAATAACAAAAAACCTGCTTAACATTCCCCATCAATGCCTGTACATGCAAGTGGGATCTTGCTTGAGTGCAGCAGCCTGGGTCTCAGTTGGGGTGGGGGTGAGGGGAGGAGACTTGATTCATTCAGGGGGAGCTGGTATGACGATGGACTTCGGTTCGATGTAATTTTCGATGTCAATACTGAGATAAAAGGCAGGGTTTGCTCGGTTGTGGGGGTCAGGATACAACATGATCTTTCGATCTACCAGGTTCGATTTTTGGACACACAGGTTAGCATATGTCCGTTTGATTAGCTTTGGCTGTTTTGTGTGGTGTTCAAGGGCAATGCGACCTCTGATCGTCTGGGGGGCATAGAATTCTCCATCCACAAAGGTGAAATAAGAATTACGGACGGGTCCATATACAAATATGGGTAAGCATTCATTGAATGCTTACCCACACCTACTATGAATATTCAACCGGCAATGCACCTAATACACACTAATATTGCTACTGCGCACCAACAGTCATACCCACCATAAAATTATAAATTAGCTGTAGATTACAACAATTGTGAGTTGCACTTACACCACAATATGACTACTGCGCGAGGCATTTCTGCACATGTGTACATCTAGTGTTATATAAAAATGACATTATACAAAGTTAAGAAGCTATGAAATCAGTAATAACGTAGGGTCTTCTACTTTGCTCTCGTCATCTTCGTTATGAGGTTCCTTGCTTTGTGTTTGATGTCTCCACACTTTCTGCCAGATCCCTGGAAGTGAGGAGATTAATTGGTCCAGGTACTTCCTGCAATTTGCAAGAGATGGTGTCAGGCTGGTTGAAAGTAGCCCGAAATATATGTGTATTTTTTTTTCCTTTTTCTTCTTTTTTTTTCTTTTTTTTTTTCGAGCTGGACAAAATACCATGAAATGTAGGCAAGAATATATATATAAGAGATAAAGCCCAAGAAAAGTCAAAGAAAAGTAACAGAAAAATATAAACATAGTTCCAAAGTTCAAAATTCAGGGACCCGGCCTTCAGAGCAGGCGAGGTCGATGGCCTCTGCGTTGACAGCAGGGGAAGGGCTGTAGATGGACGAGCGAGCCCCACGAAGGCACATGATGGCAGAACGTAGGAGCGAAAAGTTCAATCTGCATCTAATCCAATGCAGTGTCCTGCTATAGGGCTTGTTGTGCTTCTCAGCTATGAGTGAGGCAACCCTCTTGTAGACCACTGTAGCCGTAGTGCCCATGCCACCTGAAGTAGAGAAAACCAGTGGAGAGAAGGACGCATGTTCAATCTCTCTTACTCTCTCATCATAGGCCCTTCTCTTTTCCAGCTCATTGCGGCGGTAACATTGGGCTAGGGATGTGTTTCGATGGGTCGGCGCGAAGGGGTTGAAAACCCGTACATCGAAAAATGCGCGTTGCCGATCTCTCCCCCAAAAGCTCTCCGCCACAATGTCCAGACGAGCACCATCTTCTCTGTTGGCTGTCCTGTGTGTTAGACGTTCATCAGTCACAGGTTGCAGGCATGGTTCTGTGCCAACACCATGACACACCTCGGTCAGAAGGCCAGCAGAGATGTCTCGGACCTCATTGTGGCGAATTGACGGAAATCCCCCCCCGAGAGCAGCTCAGTGCATGTTCAACTGTGAACTGTTGCCCACAGATACAATGGGAGGGCAGGTGTGATGGCCGCCAGCCATACCGCAAGCAAAGAGCGTCCCGAAAGGCACCTTTATGGAGGGCAAATCCGTGTTCAGCGATTGGCAGGGTGGAAAGCCAGCTCGAAGCACCCTTTTCGGCAGACACTGTCATTGCTCTCTTCAAGTTGTTAGGAAGGTTGTCCACTAGCTCATTGGCGGCTGTTGAGTCACACTGCCTGCGAATGGTGCGAGCGGTTTTCTTTGCTTTGATCTGCTCAGCCTTGGCTTCAGGTGAGTAAGTGTGAGATTGCTGGAGGATGAGGGCAACGAGTGGGGCAGTGATCTTCTCCGACATGTTGTAGTGGGTTGTGGCTTGTCGTGAAGGATCAATGATGCCTAGTCCACCGAAGCGTACTGGTAGAGCCATTAACTCCCTATCAGCATCGTTAAACGGATTCTGGCCTGTAAGGGACGGCAGGAAGCGTTGTCGAATGATCTCCTCAAGTGGTTGAAGCAGGTCTTCGATACCGGAGATTGTCCGTGCCAGGTATGTCCACTTGCTGGTCAGACCATGGGTAAAGGCTGTGTAGGCTGCATGTGGTTGGGTGGCTGCGATGGAGGATAGCCGATCCACTTCACGGACCCAACCAGAGACCTTCCGTTCAACATAGCTCTCCGCAAAGGTGCGCTTGCCGATAGCTGCTCCCAGGTGCCTTTTCCCTTCCACGGTGATGGCCACACCCGTTCCTTCGAAGAGCGATGTTGCATCGGTGAGGTACTTTTCTTTGACGATGAGCCAGGTTTTGGCAGCATTCGGGTTGTAACCATAGTCAGGGCCAATGTCAACAACGCGATCCCACCAACCTCTGAGATGCGTTAGGCGTCCACCAGCTGTGGCATCATCCGCAAACCACACTTGGTTTGTTACTTGGTCTTCAAGGCGGTGGATAAGTGGAGTGATGGCAATGGCATACATCGCCATGGCAAGGGGATCTCCTTGAGTCGTGCCCTCTCTAGAGAGAAGGACCTCTCCATCAATGAAGAGTTTGATGTCTTCTCGGTAGATATTAATGAGCACCTTGGAGAGTGAGGGGCAGAGTTGTTGGACATTCCGGAGGGCTGCCTGTCGGTTTAGAGAATTGAAAGCGTTGGACGCATCAACCAAGATCACAGCTTCTGTGTCTGAGGATTCAAAGACTTGGCGCATGGCATGGACGGCGGCCTCACATCCCGATAGGTGCCCCGCACAAACTTGGAGTGGGCCGGCAGCTTCTTGGATGTCATCACTGATGGCTGTTGCAATTGCTCTGCCCACAATCCGGCGGACCGTCTCGCCAATTCCAATTGGTCGTACTCCCGGGCATTTGTCTAGGGCAATGAGTCGACAAGCGACAAAGGCAGACAGCCCACTGGGGTCCACAAAGCAAGAACAGATGCGTCTAGCAGTGGAGGCTAGGGAGTCGCATAAGTCTCCAGACACTGGCTTGAAGGACGTACACAGACGCTTCCATGCAGCAGCATCAAGGCCTGAAGGGCCAGCTGCACCATCCATTCTGAGGGCAGTGCTACGGATCAGCTGCCCATCGATTTTGTCAAACAGGACGGAGTGGGGTTCAGTGATCGGCACGTCTGCTGTCATAAGGGATGAATGCTTCAGTGGTTGTGGTGGTGGATGCTTCTTCTGGAGAACTTCTCGAACAGTTTCTGGGGTGGCATCGGAGCTGTCAGGTGCAGTCTGGCTATCCAATCGAAGTGGACCGCAATTGCTGTCTTCAGCGATCAAACGAAGTGCAGCTCTCACCTTCCCTTCCATCATGAGCTTTGCAAAGATCCGAGCGGTCTGCTGGGTAGATCTGCTCTGACATCGATGTTCCTTCTTGAATTGGCTCTGGATGGTTCGTCCCTCATCTATCAAGAGCTCTAGGTCTCCCTCATTCCATTGCTGTAAGCGCCGTTCCAGGTATGCCATATGGTCTTTCGCCTTGGACCTGGAGTGAGGCTTTTGGAGGAGCAAAGCAGGCATGACCATCGCCGCTTTCAGCGCTATTCCTTCGAGGGCAGAGCCATCGGCATAGGCTCGGAACATACGTGTGAGTTCTCGTACGAATGACTTCCCTGCCTTGCCTGAGGGAACTTTGAAGATGTTTCGTCTCCAGTGCATGATCTCGTCATATCCGAGGTTGATGGCCCGTGTGAACTCTTCACCATCCCGGTCCCCCCATCGAAAGCTGGGAGTTGGAATGGGTACGAACTGGGGGAGGTCATTAATGGTCGATCCATCTGCGGCTGGTGTCATAACCTCAGCCCCAGTGGCTGTAGAGCGAGGTGACAAAAGCACCGGGGTCTCAGCAACTGCTGGCACAGGGGGGGTGAGAGGCACGACACCGTTTCCAGCCGTGTGGCAACGCAGCAGTGTAGATCGGCATGATGGCACTGTATGGTCGAGGATCGCTGGTTGTTGTCGTTTGGAATCGGGTTTGGAATTGGAACAGTGGCCTCGGCGAAGCGGTAAGCAGTTCAAGCATTCTCTGTTAGCTTTCTTGCACGAGCAGTTCTTGCAGCTCCCACTGGCGTTACACCGACAGCAAACGGGAGGCATTCTACAGTGACTCAGTCGAATAGAAGCAGCAACAGAATACACCAGCTTAACTCCACACTCTGGACGCCATCTTGGTTGCCAACCTTGATTCCCAAAGCCTGGTTCGAGGCTTTAATAGGCATCGTTGAAACAGTGAGTGGCGTTTATGTAATGTGCGTGTGCACACCACATCTCCATATTTTGTGTCCTTACCAACATCAAATAATTTACCTGACTTCTCAACCTCAGTGAACTTCGTCACTAAACCCTCTAACTGGTCTCCTCGATGAACGCGCTTGACTTCACAGTGGGATAGCAACACTGCATCTTCCTTGGCTTGGTAGTCCAATAACCTACGCCGCACCCCCAAATCAAAACCAAACACCCGCATGCAGGCCTTCCCATCGCTAATCTCTCCATCAAAAAAAACTTCCAACTCTTGCCCTTCTTCATGGGAGAAACTGTAGTAATCACACCATGAATCTTTGCATTAGGGGAAGGATTCATTACAGAGGTAACATCTTCAAATTCCTCTACTTCACGCTCTCGCTTACTCACCATTACTCCAATCCACCAACTGATATTTTCAACTCTTCCGATATCAACTGCAACTTATTCAACAGCTGAATGTACTACTGCATAAATACACTCTAAAATTCACACTTCTCTCCAATGGCAATTACAAAACAAAATGCCACACCGCATTCTTCCTATTCAACAAATAGGCCTCAAGGCCACTCAAGGCGACAAGAGTAAATCCAACACTCCAACCTCTAAGTTACTGGTAATGAATAACAAGAAACCTGCTTAACATTCCCCATTAGTACAATCAATGCCTGTACATGCAAGTGGGATCTTGCTTGAGTGCAGCAGCCTGGGTCTCAGTTGGGGTGGGGGTGAGGGGAGGAGACTTGATTCATTCAGGGGGAGCTGAATCCGGAGGACATGGTGGTATGACGATGGACTTCGGTTCGATGTAATTTTCGATGTCAATACTGAGATAACAGGCAGGGTTTGCTCGGTTGTGGGGGTCAGGATACAACATGATCTTTCGATCTACCAGGTTCGATTTTTGGACACACAGGTTAGCATATGTCCGTTTGATTAGCTTTGGCTGTTTTGTGTGGTGTTCAAGGGCAATGCGACCTCTGATCGTCTGGGAGGCATAGAATTCTCCATCCACAAAGGTGAAATAAGAATTACGGACGGGTCCATATACAAATATGGGTAAGCATTCACTGAATGCTTACCCACACCTACTATGAATATTCAACCGGCAATGCACCTAATACACACTAATATTGCTACTGCGCACCAACAGTCACACCCACCATAAAATTACAAATTAGCTGTAGATTACAACAATTGTGAGTTGCACTTACACCACAATATGACTACTGCGCGAGGCATTTCTGCACATGTGTACATCTAGTATTATATTTAAAAAATGACATTATACAAAGTTAAGAAGCTATGAAATCAGTAATAACGTAGGGTCTTCTACTTTTTTTTTTTTTTTTTTAGTGTTAATGATGGACAGACAAGCTGTACAACAAAGGACAACCCAATAGCGCTCTGGCTAATATTAAGGGTGTCCAAAAATAAAAAAAATAAAAACAAAGCAAACCAAAAAGACAAAAACAACAAAAAAGAAACAACCAAGAACAAAGCAACAACAAAATACAACAGCAAAGCAAAACAAAAGTCCAAAAAGCAATCCAACCTATTGAAATACAAAAATGAGAACAAAACAAGACAAAAAAATATTTTTGTATATCTAAATAATGCTTAATGCGTGATTTAAATGAATAAATAGAAGGTGCATGAACCACGTCATACGGAAGTAAATTCCAAAGCTTAACAGAACTACAAACATAGGAAAATAGAAACGAGTTAGTTTTGGCTAGGGGAACAAACAGTTGGAGGTCGTGAGATACACGCCTACTACCTGAAACTCTATACAAAAAATAATTATTAGGGGTAAAGGTGAGATGATTTAAAGCTTTCTAAAGAAAACAAAGTTTAAAGTAAGAACGGCGAAGTTTCAGTGATGGGAGACTACATAAAGTTTGAATGTCATTGGCAGAGGCAGACCAATTTCTGGTGATCATCCTGCAAGCAAAGGTCTGAACGGAATCGAGCTGATGAGTGTCCTTCAATAAATGCGGATCCCAGATTTGACAAGCATAATCAAGAATAGGCAGAACCAAAGCAGAATATAATTTAAGGAGAGCAGCGCTGTCACAAGACTTGTAAAACTGCCGATATACATATCCAAGTATTCTCTTGGCCTTGGCAGAAACCCGATTGACTTGGTCAGTCCAGCTGAGGGAGTCATTAACCATTACCCCAAGATATTTATATCTTGAGACTTTCTCTAACTGAGAACCATTCAGGAACAAGGATTGGTAATTCTTCTTCCGCTTCCTCCTGCTTATAATCATGTACTTAGTTTTGAGAACATTTGACTGAAGGTAGTTGTCCTGAGACCAATCGCTCACCAATTCAATGTCACTCTGAAACTGAACTTGGTCGGCTGGACTACGCAATGCTTTGTAAAGGCAATGGTCATCAGCGTACAGTCTAGATCTCGTGCCTGGAGAATACTGTAAAGAGGGGAGATCATTCACATAGACAGTAAATAGTAATGGGCCAAGCACTGACCCCTGAGGAACACCTGATGTTACTGGCAGGCTTGGGGAGGATAGATTCTCAGTCACAACACAATGAGACCGTGAGTGAAGGTAATCCGCAAGCCATCTGAGTAAGACAGGATGAACATCAAGAGCAGCAAGCTTGTTCAGTAGGGCCTGATGGGGGACACTGTCAAAGGCCTTCCTGTAGTCAAAGAAAACTACACACACATCATGACCAGCATTTAGATGTTGATGCCAATCGTGAGTAGCCACCAACAATGCATTGACTGTGCCACGCTTCGACCGAAAGCCAAACTGCGAGTCCGACAGAAAGTTCCTACTATTCAGATGATCAAGGAGGAGATTATACACATGCCGTTCCATGAGTTTGCTGGGAAGACTCAGCAACGATATGGGACGGTAATTAGAAACGAGAGTGATCAAAGATTTATCGGTGTCCTTAGGTATTGCAACCACATTAGTATGCTTCCACTCACTGGGTACCTTCCCTTCAGCTAGAGACTGATTAAATATCAAACTTAGCGAGGGAGCAATCTGATGTGCAAAGAGCTTCATCATCCTGGCAGTAATGCGGTCAGGACCACAAGATACATTTGAGCGGATAGAGGATAAGGGTTATGGTTAGGGGTAGGGTTCAGGGTAAACTGAGCCCTAACGTTGACACCACTCCCAACACCAGCGCTCTCCGGTTCGGGGGACACCATGCGAGTCATCCGTGAGGGCGGGGAGAACCCCGAGGGGGTGGAGTCCTGATCCCGTGGTCGGACTCGGGTAGTCGGCGTCTGTGTCACCAGCTCGGTCCGTTCAGGGGATGCTGTCGTCTCTGCAGTCGCTGTAGTTGTTGTCTCCATCGTCTTGTCTCGGTCGGCGGATATGTAAAAAATGGAAGAGAGATGTGTTAAATGGTTGCTGTAGTCGGTCTTTGCTGTGGTCGGCGTCGTTGGAATTGAAGTAATGCTGGCGCGTCGTGAATTGTTGACAGAGAATAGTTTTCTCAAACCTTTATCCAAGCTTTCGGCAGTGAGTATGCCTTCATCAGGGAATGAGTATAATACAAAATTAGGTGAGCTTATATACTCTGTCAACAGGGAATGCCAGCTGGTGATGTATGACAGGCCTTGACATGTTGGAGGATGGAATGTCACACTTGGGATGGATGAATGACAGGCCTTGACGTGTACATGACATGGAATGATAGAATGTCACACTTGGGATGGGGTGGTATGCACCTGTGCCCAAGTTAGTTCCCGTAGGAACCCAACTTGGGACAAACAGGCATGATGCATGATACAAAGAATAGAATTTTAAGGGTGATATAATAATGTAATTTTAAGGGTGATACAATAAATTATTGATACCGAGAGTTCAGGCCATGGGGAAGGGTGGTCTTGAAGAGCTCAAGGAGGAGATTATACACATGCCATTCCATGAGTTTGCTGGGAAGACTCAGCAACGATATGGGACGGTAATTAGAAACGAGAGTGATCAAAGATTTATCGGTGTCCTTAGGTATTGCAACCACATTAGCATGCTTCCACTCACTGGGTACCTTCCCTTCAGCTAGAGACTGATTAAATATCAAACTTAGCGAGGGAGCAATCTGATGTGCAAAGAGCTTCATCATCCTGGCAGTAATGCGGTCAGGACCACAAGATACATTTGAGCGGATAGAGGATAAGGGTTAGGGTTAGGGTTAGGGTTTTGCTCTCGTCATCTTCATTATGAGGTTCCTTGCTTTGTGTTTGATGTCTCCACACTTTCTGCCAGATCCCTGGAAGTGAGGAGATTAATTGGTCCAGGTACTTCCTGCAATTTGCAAGAGATGGTGTCAGGCTGGTTGAAAGTAGCCCGAAATATATGTGTATGCTGTTTCCTCCTCGGGGGAGAATCGCTTCCTCTTATGTTTTGGTGTTCTCTCTGTTACAGGGTTTTCTCCTTTCTTTCCACAGCTCTTTCCATGTGTTGCCGTCAATGCTTGTAGTTCTCCAAGCTCATGATCAGACTCTCCTGATGCAGTAGAGGAACTGAACGACTTAGTAGTGGGTGCATCCGGACTGGTGTGCGGTGTAATGGATTTGGGGCACTGCTGTGTGTAGAAAAGCTTTGCCTTTCCAAATATGCGCTCTAGTAGCAACAGCTACAGGAAGAAAATATTACATAAATACTGGAATGGAGAGCTATAATTCAACAACTAGAAAAGAAACGCTTTCTTTAAGTCTCTTCTGTGCAGATGCTTGGCTGTGCTTTACATGCATTCTCCATGCATGTAGCTATAGTATCTATGTAAGTGTACATGTGTCCGCAAGAATCTCTTAACGCAACGATAATAACGCTACAGGAATGCAAAACATATTTCCTGTGGCCGTCGTTCTCAAAAGCCTCGGACTGATTGAGTGGCCAGCTAAGCAGGGTAATTCAGCTCGATTACAGTACCCCTTTTCATCCTCGCTGTCGTCCGCCAACTCATCCGCAGTATATTCTACAACCACTTCCCAGCCGTACTCTGATCTATCGGTGATTTTTATCAACTTCTTGCGGTTTTTATCAACTTCTGATGCTCTTCTATCAGCCTCCTACCTTTCGAAAGAGCTGTTTGGGCTCGCTCGAGTGCTGGTGACGTCCCAGCATCGGCCTGTTCGGTCAGCGTTTCGGCCATCGCCTCGTCGACTCTTGAATTGAAGGTCGCCTGCTCCTCGTTGCCCTTGCGACGAAATTCGTACGGCTTTTTGTGACGCACCCGTTTCAGGGCTTTTGTAGCCGCCTCCTCTTGTCCCCGGCTCATCTCAGCTCAGAATTCGCTGAGCTTGTGGTCGACCCGATCCTGTGAGGTCTGGATGACCTCCATCAACCGCGCAAACTGGTCATTGGAGATCAGAGCTGGTGTATTGTCGTCGGACATCGTGCACCAATAGGGCGAGTACGGGTGCTGGGCAAGGATAGGAGTACTGCGGCAACTAGCTAGGAATAGGTTGTGAGGACCGTGGCAAAGTGCACAACTAGCTAGGAATGACTAGCAACGCACGTGGCTGCCTTTTTATACTAACCCGAGCCACGTGCACCACAGCCACGCATGCAACATCACACATACTTCCGGGAGCATATTTTCGGTCTACTTCCTGTCGTCAAATGACAGAAAAGTATATTACTTGTGATCTAAACAATATCTGGATGAACATGATTGAGTAACTGATTGGCATCCTAATCATAAACTACATAAGGCTATCTTACCATCAGGCACTTCCTGGTTTGCTAGTCCGAGTTTTGATTCAAGTCAGTACAGGACCTGTTTTGTGAGGATTTGCTGTTGCATCAGCCCCTGCTGCAAGAATTAGCTACCAACTGCTCGTGAGATACTGAATATTCCGGTGAGTGGGATGAAGTAGAGCAGTAAACAATTATATTATGCACTCTATATTATTCCCTACAATACTGAGCTGGTAGACTGTATATATATATATATATATATTAAAGGTATGGTGCTCTCCAAGTATGAAAAACAGAGGATTCTGTTCCATTATAGAGGAGGATTTAGGCCTGCAGAAATCTATAGACAAATCCAAATGGAAGGTATTCAGTGTTGCCGACAAACTGTTGCTGGAATTCTGAAGCATTACTTTGAATCTGGAACAATTTCCAGAAAAGAAGGATCTGGAAAACCCTCAAAGTCACAGATTCTGTGCTTGCTATAGTAGAACAAGCAATGCACGAGGATGATGAAACGACTGCAGTTCTTCTATGGCATAAATTTAAGCCTCGCTACCATTCTCCACAGCCGCCATAAACTTGGATGGACCTTCAGAGGATCCAAGTATTGTCAACTTATTCGAAACGCAAACAAAGCCAAGCGTTTATCTTGGGCAATTGAGAATCTAGGCGAGATTGAAGCCAGTGGTTTTGACAATGTCATCTGGACAGATGAATGCAGCATTCAGTTGCAAAGTCATCGAAGGCACTCATACAGGAAAAAGGGTCAGCCTGCAGTGTTAAAACTACGCCCAAAGCATCCTACAAAGGTGCATGTCTGGGCAGGATGGGGCAAGCAAAATGGGGCCTACACCTATTGTTATTTTTGAAGGAACGATGGATACCACTCTTTTTATAAAGATTCTGCAAACAGGTCTACTACCATTTATATCCCTGAGGTATCCCAGTTCCCATAGACTAATGCAGGACAACAATCCAAAGCACACCTCAAAGAGAGCTGATGCTTTTTACGATGTAGAAGGAATAAACTGGTGGAAAACTCCACCAATCTTTGGCTCTGGGGTATACGTGACTCCACTCGCAAGCGCTGTTGGAATGGGAGAACTTGGCACCAAGGGTGGAGGCAGGCTCGAGTGCACGACACAATTGTAATGTTCATTTATAATTTCAGCTGGAGCTGGTACACAGTTTGTATCTTTGAGGTGGGTAGGGATTTAGAAACGAAGGGTGTTCGAGAATCTCCTGATCTAAACCCAATTGAGAACTTGTAGCATGAACTGAAAGAATACATTCGCGGTGAAGTCAAGCCACACACCAAATCAGAACTGATTTCAGGAATAAAAGATTTCTGGGATACTGTAATTCCTGAAAAGTGTTGCAAGTACATTTTTCATCTGCGAAAGGTGATCCCAAAGGTGATTTAAGTCAATGGAGATGCAACTGGGTATTAACAAAGACACATGCTGCCTACGTGTACTGTATAGACTACATGTGTTGCTCACCCACGCCCACACCACGTGCATTATTGATGTAACTGAAGTTAAAGGTTTTAAATTTCAAAATACATTGTACAATATGAACTACATGATATAGTGTACATGTTGTATACAAACTAAGTGATGAGAAATGCAGTGACTTACATGTAAGTGATAAAACAGTGACTAGTAACTACGTGCTGTAGTGTACATGTATACAAACTAAGCGATGAGCACTGCAGTGACTTACATGTAAGTGATAAACCAGTGACTAGTAAGTACGTGCTGCTAATTGCGTACATGTACATGTGCTAACTGCGTACATGTACATATATACAAACTAAGTTTCTACTCTACTCCCCTCCCCTTACTGCAGTCTTACCTCAATAATATATCAGTCGCGTAACCAGTACTGCTTGCTTCTCTTTGGCAAGTTGCGTAAACAACCACGAGGTTCACGCGCATGCGCCTAGTGATCGTCGACGTCATTCGATACGCGCCCAGTAGAATGTGAGCTCACTTAGGTTTGGCTCTCAAACTTTTGTGCAATAGCTGTCTTACGCCTACTCCATATGTCAGCTTTTACTTCCGATGACCTCCTCCCTCCAAACTTACTTAGCACATGTTCCATGATCTGCATCATAACGTTCTCGTCCAGCTTTTCTGTTCCGTGAGCTCCAGTTGGTGTACTTCGAGCCATCGCTCGTACCCCAAAATAATACATCGCCAGGCTCACAGCCACACGCCCTGCATCTTTCTCTGCCCAAAACTTTGCCATTATGGTCTCCACAGCGGCCATTGGGGCTGCAGGGATGGAATCGCGTATTACATGTATAACTTGGGCGGTATTACGGAACAGTGTAAATGTAAGGACAAGTACAAGCAGCAGAACAGCTGCATGTCGACAGTACAAGGGGTAAGAATTATAAACACAGCTGTACAAAGAACCTACATGTACCTAAAGATCTATGGTATGACAGCGTGGTAAGTAAGCTGCATAACACTACACAAGTAAGCCAACATACAAATGGTACCTACATCTCAAACATACATCAAACAATCAAGCCTTTTCCTTTTACCTGAAGTGAGCTGGAGCAGATGGGCCAGGCGTTGGTTGCCAGAAGGGCTGGGGCTGGGCGGCAGGGTATCGCTGCTGAACCTGAGGCTGGGGATGAGGCTGGCGCTAATTAGGTACTAGCTACATAGTCATCAAGGTGCCTTTGAAGATAGTCGATGGTTGAGATGTCTATGTTGTGCACCCCCATGTATTTCGAACTCTTGTACTCTCCCACCTGTAGCATTGCAACGTTCGGCCCATAGTGCAGGATATTTGATGGACCCTGGCCAGTGGACTGGAATGGTCCAGCGTGGTGCTGCAGTTTTAGAGTCCGATATTCTTTCGCTCGGCCTGGCGGGACGGCCGTATACAGCAGTAGAGCCATGTACTTTTGCGATTGTGCTGCCCGGTCCATCGGCCTCAGTTGTGTCTCGTATAGGTCCTGCTGTGCCTCCACAACTTTCAGCACCTCCTCCCATTGGAGCCATTTGTTTTCCCACGAGAGCTCCTGCCATGTTTTCTGGGTAGCTGCAGCCTCCCTCTGGAAACGGTTGGTGAGAGCCTGACGTATGCTTGAGCTTCGTTGGTATCCACACCCTGGGCAGCAGCAAGGTACTTTAGCCCCCTGGTCAAAGCCTGGCAATACCCAGCAAGTGTCTAAACTAAAGCAAATAGTGCTATCATCAATACAGCATTGGGCTAATTGGCTACATCTAAAGGACCCCCAATGGGCACTTCACCATTTAATGGCATAGAAACATGCATGTTTCCATGTACCGGTACAGGAATGTCATAATGGTTAAAGGTCTATTTAAGGATGTAGCTATCTTCACTCGCTCAATGTACATTAAGCGGGTGGGGACGGAAACATTTTTTTATGCGCTCTTTAATACACCATACAACAGCTGTAATAGTTTTTATAAGCTAATCTTACACTTGTATGTGTGCAGTATTTACGATCACTGACCTACAAGGCTGTAATTACATTTGTCTGTAGTGCAATTAAGGTGTATTTTATTGAGGGTACTGTAGCTCGATCTAATACCATTTTATGCACTAGTGTGGTGTGATGTGATGTGTGGTGTGATAGCCCAACAGCCACATCAAAATACTTAACACCAAAACGAATATTTCGCACACAGTTGTCATCAAAGAATGTGCCAATTTAGCACTAGGCTAACTAACAGCTACTGTAACAGTACATGTGTTTTGAGAGAAAACAGTCCTAAGTGGACAGTGGCTGGTTAGCCCTCAATTTTTCCCGTAGTGCCTTACACTTTTGGGCAATTGCTGTCCTACAGTGTGTCCACAGTGCAACCCTGTCCACCTCGGACATTTTTCTTCCAAATTTACTTATAACAAGTCCTCTTATTTCTCTCAATTTGTCTCCATCTAATGGTCTGGTACTTGCTGCTCCAGTCGGAGTGCTTACTGCCATGATCAGCGGTCCAAAGTAGTGTTGTACTGCAAGGGTCACTGCCATACGTAATGGCCAGCATCCCGTTCCGTCCGGTAGCGGGCCATAATACTCTCTACACTCTGTCGGGGACTGAAAGAGTAAGAGTGTTATCACACAACAGTTCTTAACCATCCTTGAGTAGGCCTCTCTCTTTAATCAAGATAATCAGATCCTCGGCAATGGTTGTCTCGTCAATAGAAAACTCCTCCAGCTGCCCCCCAACGTCAATCTTGACTGTTTTTTTCGGTCATGGTACTGTAGGGAAAGAATGGTAAATCTTTATAGGAAAATGAAAGAAGTTCTCTTTTAAGTGTATTGATATGCTACTGCAGACGAGAAGTGTTACTGAGAAAACTGACAAAATACAATTGGTATACTTAGCCAGACATGCAAATAGACAATGCTTTTTGGCTGTATCGAGAGGGACTCAGCACACTCGGCGATGAGAAGGGGTCCAGGAGATAGTCAGAGGCCGAGGTGAGGGCTCAGGCGAAGGGGGCCGAGGTGAGGGCTTAGGCGAAGGGGGCCGAGGCGAGGGCTCAGGCGAAGGGGGACGAGGTGAGGGCTCAGGCAAAGGGGGCCGAGGTGAGGGCTCAGGCGAAGGGGGCCGAGGCGAGGGCCGAGGTGAGGGTGAGGGCGAAGGGGCTGAGGCGAGGGCTCAGGCGAAGGGGGACGAGGTGAGGGCTCAGGCGAAGGGGGCCGAGGTGAGGGCTCAGGCGAAGGGGGCCGAGGTGAGGGCTCAGGCGAAGGGGGCCGAGGTGAGGGTTCAGGCGAAGGGGGCCGAGGCCACCAAAACTGTGGCATCACAGTCGGACTTACAGCTTTAAGTTATTTTTCCACAAAAAGCGTCCATCTAGGAAGTGCTGCTTAATGACAGCACTGCAGGTTAGCTGGCTGAGCGTATTTCCCGAGATAGGCCCCAGATTCTCAGTGCATGCAAAAAAAAAAACATGCCTTCTTCCTATACCACACAATACATTTTAGCCCCCAAGGCATCCCGTAATCACTTTGAATATGATTAAAATTCCTTCATACCTTCTCAAAGTGTAAATACTTTGTCAAACTGGTTGACGAAGTATTGGGGAATAGAGGTAATACAGCAATAACTAATGGTCTGAAAGAAAGTCAGGAAAGCACAGGGGCACATCAACAATAGGCAGAGTGCATGCAGTATGTGTGGAATGAATGTGAGAGTGTGGTACATATACGTACAATGTACATTTGTGCTATTAGAAAATCTGTCGGGGAAGTTTTGAGGTGTTTAGTACACTGGATACTTCAGATGTGAGAATTGGGACAGGTATAATTTTATGGCCTTGTTAAGAGTAGGATGGCACAATCTCTGGTGCAAAGGGCATACCTCTCTTCAGGGAGGCCCAGGTCTCTGGACAGATGTCCCCTGGGTAGATCCTCACACAGTTGACTTTTGTAATGGAGATGCCTTTGTACTTATTGTAGGTGTCGTTCTGTCTGCGTTTTAGTTGTCGAAGTGTCACCTGTTGTCTGTCAGGGTTTTAGTTGTCGAAGTGTCACCTGTTGTCTGTCTGCGTTTTAGTTGTCGAAGTGTCACCTGTTGTCTGTCAGGGTTTTAGTGTTTCTGCATTTCCTAACGTCAGTCAATCTAAAGTCGTTTGTCATGTGCTGTGTAAAAACTGTTGTCCTACCCCACGTGTCTTTGTGTCCATTCGCAGTGCATGGTAGTACTGTGGATTCTCAAGTTAACAAAATCAATAACGTTGTTAGATGCTTTTTGTGTTTCTAATAACACTAAAAGCATCACTGTAGTACCACTGTCATCAGGAAGTCGCTAAACAGACAAATTGTACGGTTCACTTAGGACTCCTCCCCACAACTTGGATATCATTGCAGAGATGGCATAACTCACTGATATTCAACTATCTAACTTGGTGATGCTGTATCTCCAAAAGTAAGCGACATATGCAATCAAACAAAGACCTTTAAGGTAGGAAGGGAAGTTAAGTAGGGTTGAAGCCGAACCTCCGAACCAAGTTGATGGCTATGTCGGCAACATCCTAGCCTACACCCACATGACAATAGGTAAGCACCTAATTACCCCCTCTGCTTAATATTCACTCTTTTGCACTCCCCGCACAGTTTCACCCCTCATCGTCACCTACACACAACCTACACAGGACAGGCCAAAATCATACGCATGCTTTTTCACAAAAACACTTCAGATCCGGTTTTACAGCCAAATCTACCTTGCTATTCACAACTACACTAATTTCGCAATCCGGACTCGCCAATCAAATATTGCGACAATCCACGCCTGCTACAGTAGATTGACCCCAGGGTTATGACAGTCAGCCTACTCACAAGAACCACTGCTTTTTTGCCAAGGCCCCACAAACGGCAGCTAGACGGGAAAATGGGCGGAGTCTACGAGATAGAAAGGTCACTTTTCTAAAGACAACTGACTAGAGAAGACTGGATGACCATCTGTCTGGCAAGCTGCCTGCCAGTCTTTCAGCTACACTCACAAACACTACCACAGACTTCAGGCTGGATTTTACACACAAACAGCCTACTCAGCACTACAGACGGCCTAAACGGCTTCTTATTAAAAAAAAAATAAGTGTTGAAAGTGAACATCAAAGTACCGTTCAGCCACATCAAAGTGCCGAATTTGCCCTTGAAAGTGCCGCTTTCCACATCAAAGTGACACATCCCCGCTGTTGATTCCGGTTGCCGCCATGGGAAAATGTAAATAGTACAATGAATCTCATTAACTTTACGTAGCTCACGTGACCTTGCTGATTGCTCATTAATTATTCATGAGCAGTTTTACGGGGATTTTTTCAACTTCCCTTCCTGCCTTAAACTCTGCTAGCTCAGCTTTGTCCATTAATTGGGTAAGTGTGATTGAGCCCCCTTCAGGCCACTCCAAATTAATCTTTAGTTTGTGGTCCCACCTTTCCTCCTACAGGACGCGTGGGCGGGCGGGTGATAAGGACTACAGGACCTCATTATCTTCACCAGACTTCCGCATATTATAATATTATGTCCTTTGTAGTCTGTTTGTACTATTAAAAACTTTGCTCAGCTCGCTCAATGATGTCGTGGTAGCAGCTGCAGGGGGCGATGAAAGATATTCGGGAGGAAGTATCTTCCATGGATACAGAACTCACAGTTCCGCCTTTCCAGAACTATGCAAGCCTATATGCATTCCACTATCCTGGCTCATGTTACAATAGTCGTAATTGAGCCGGTCAAGGGCGAGGCGTCGGGGTCCGGCGTAGACGGGGGGGGGGGCCGATGGTCTCGATGTGGTGGGTGACATCGTGCCTGACGGAAGTGTCGGGTGATGTGACCTGGGTGAGGACCGGGAACTCTGCCAGGAGGGTGAGGTAGGGGTTGGAGGTATCCTTGGGGCAGAGGGAGGTACTTGGGGAGGCACCAGAGGAGAGAATGCCCTGCACCTGTAGGTGTGTGTGTGTGTCAATGAGTTGGTGCTTGTGCATGTCAACCATGAGTCCATAGTGTCGGAGAAAGTCGGCACCGAGGATTGGCTGCTGTACGTCCGCAATGACGAAAATCCAGGGTAGCGAGCGTCTGAGACCAAGGTCGAGGGTGAGGGAGCGTTGGCCATAGGTGCGTATGGATGTATTGTTGACAGCAGTGAGTGCGAGTGGATCAGGTGAACGTCTGCGGTCAGTTGGGGTAGGAGGCATGACACTGACCTCAGAACCTGTGAAAGAAAACGTGTGTGGGTGGGTGCATCACTTACAAAAAAAAAAGGCGACTCGAAGTTGGGCCGGTGACACCTGTCGCCGTGAGTGTCCGGCCTAAGCGTTTCCCCAGCTGCAGGGCTCCTGGCACTTCTTGGCCGCTTCACCAAATTTCTTGTGGTTGTTGCCGGGAATCAGTGGGGGCGGGGCTGTGGGTGCAGTTTCCTCTCGATTGGCTGCGGCCTCTTCGAGGGCGGGGTTGAGTGAGGGAGGTCACAAGGTCGGCAAGGCGGGTCACTTCCGCCCGTAGCTTCTCCACCTCGGTGTCCGAGGTGGTGTGAGCGATGGCTGACACTGACGGAGCTGCGACTTCAATAACCCTGTCAGCCATGTCAGCGAGCTTGGCCAGGTCGGTGGTGTCATCCGCAGAGGCCAGAACCATGCGGACGTTTGCCGGGAGACGCTGGAGAAATAGTTCCTTGAGGAAAGCGTTGTTGTCGGCAGATGGTCCAAGGTAGTCACCGAGGAGCTGTTGCATCCTCCTAAGTAGTTGGGTAGGCTTACGGTCGCCCAGTTCTTCGCCGCTGATGAGCTGCTGCAGCTTCCGTTGCGTGGAGGCGGCCGTGCGTTTGATGAGCTCGGCCTTGAGGGTGTCGTAGGGGGCATCCGCAGGGGGTCGGATGAGGAGGTCCCTGACTTCGACCGCGAACTCGGGCGAGAGAGAGGCTATCACGTAGTCGAATAGAATTTTCTGGGAAGTGATGCCTCTGGTGCTGAACTGGGCTTCGACCTGTGCAAACCAGACAGTCGGATCGGTTGGCCAGAACAGGGGCAGCTTGATACTGATGGCTGCAACGGTCGGAGAAGGGGCTGGTGCGACGACAGCAGGAGTCCCTGCGTCTCCGGTCGGGGCGGCGGGGACGGTCTCAATTGTGGCTTCTGCCGTAGTGGACATTGTCGCGGTTGTTGCGGCAGTGGAGAGGAAACTGAGTGTTCAGAGAGGCGTCGAGGTCACCAATGTAGAGTATGGTACTACTAACCAAAAAATTCATTGAATCTGCAGACTCCCAAGAATACTCAACTGGGTGACGTAAGTAAAAACAAAGACAAAGAAAACAAAAAGAAGAGTGCGCGCCAGCGGCGCTAGTAATGACGACAAAAATTATGACATAAGGCGACATAATAGATGGCGTGTTTGACTACAGAAATTACTAAGGAGGTAAAGGTCGTTACAAAATTAAGTGTAGATGAGTAAAATGAGTAGGGTTAAAGCTAAGTGTTCACTGCAGATCCCTGGAAGTGAGGAGATTGGTCCAAGTACTTCCTGCAATTTGCAAGAGATGGTGTCGGACTGGTTGAGAGTAGTCCGAAATATATGTGTATGCTGTTTTCCTCCTCGGGGGAGAATCGCTTCCTCTTAGTTTTGGTACTCTCTCTGTTACAGGGTTTTCTCCTTTCTTTGCACAGCTTTCACTGTACACTAATATTATAGTACTGCCTCTAGACTTGAAGGGGCTAGTACGATGAGATATAGTATATGAAATTAATACTACAAGAGGCTGTAATACTACAAGAGGCTGAGCAACTTAATAGGGGGGCTGTAGGACAGTTCCATTTGCATGCAATGGTGGATCATTGAAAATGCAATCTCAATTATTAATTTAAATACGACATCATACGAAGATATGACATCATGCAAAGTTAAACATTCCAAAACAAGTGTAATACAATAGTTATAACATGGTCTTAGAATGAATGTAATGCTCATAGTTAAAAGGAACCTATACCTAAGTATTTGTAGTGTCCGTCCTTTCCTTTTCTCTTTCTCTCCTTCTTGGTACACATACAAGTATTTACCCAGCTGTACGTCGCGCTCCCACTCCTTGGCGATGCTTTGGTATAACACCATTGTTGCCAGGGCGTCATCTTTCGCTGAATGACTTCCTTCTTGGATTTCCCTTTGGAGGACAGCCTTCGCAACTTTTTTTAGGGACACCGCACCTTCCTGATGTAGGCCAGTGTCCCTCCTTAGAGGCAGGTAAAATGCAGTGTCCCTGACATACTGTGGAGGGTGCTTTTTCGAGTAGCCGCTTGGTGATGCCGGAAATCCTGATAGATTATATGGGAATGTCATGTACATGACGGGTACATATACATGTAGCTGTGGGACAACAGGGTGTGAAATTTATATTTCTGCTTGGTTGGCCAGTAGAAGATACATGTACATGTAACAGCTAGTCACCCAGAACCTTTTTCTTTCAGGCGCCAATGGAGTCTTGAGACCATTGATTTCACACTCTGGGCAGTTTGATACATTCATGGACGACTGCAGGCACACACATTATCTTTACAGAACTGGCCCTTCTCTATCCCCTCACACACGTCCTATGCTGGGGTGCTTTCCTTACTAACACATTTTTGAGCAGCATCAATATTAATACATGAAAGTGTGTACATACATGTACATGCATGTACCTTGTAAGGTATCTGTACACTGGCCTCTCAGGCTGCACGTAACTGGTATACACCACCTCCCCTTTATCATTGACGATGGTGCACCTGGCAAGTGCAGGCTTGCAGCGATCATCAGCATCTTTAATCATGACCATCTCATAGTCAATTGCAAGCACACCAGCAACACCTGTACAGCAGTGGTTATATGTACATGTTAATGATCGCATTTGATATAACGTTTAAGATGCCTTTTAGTTTTCATATGCACTCATTTCCATAAATTTTTGATACTACTATAGTACTGCCTCTAGACTTGAAGGGGCTAATACGATGAGATATAGTATATGAAATTAATACTGCAAGAGGCTGAGCAACTTAATAGTAGGTACAGTTACATTGCGTGCGATGGTGGATCATTGAAAATGCAATCTCAATTACTAATTTAATTTTGGTAAATACGACATCATACAAAGATATGACATCATGCAAAATTAAACGTTCCAAAACAAGTGTAATACAATAGTTATAACATGGGGTCTTAGAATGAATGTAATGCTCATTTCTTTACACTGTTTCTTGCTTTGTCTTTGATGTCTTCGTAAGTCCTGCCAGATCCATTAAAGAGCAATGTTTGGACCGGGAACTTTCTGCAATCGGCGAGAGATGGTATCGGACTGGCCAAGGTCAATCCAAAATGTTCTTGAATGTCATTTTCCTGCTCGATGGAGAAGCACTTCCTTTTTGGTTTTGGTGCTCTAGGATTTTTCTACACAGCTATTTTTATGTGGTACTGTCGATGCTTCTTTTTCTCCAAGCTGTTGTTCATGATCATAATTTCCTGAGCTTTCTGCACACCCGGAAGATGTTACCTCTTGATGTAGTGCCGTTGATGCTTCTTTCTCTGCCAATTGTTGTTCCTCAGAATCTCCTGAAGTTTTTGCAGTGAGCTGGATTATTATTAGTTGTTCCCTGTTGGTGTTGGTAGAACTGCCGGGCTGTGTTGTCTCTAGGAGTCATGTGCTTAGTTTTGTAAATGTAAAACCACATGTACATGAGCAAGTACACGTATTGCGTTTTCCTCCTTGGTTATGATGCAAATTTGGGGGCGTAGGAGGGAGGGGAGTGGGACTTGGGGGTGTGATTATGATATGCAGTCTTTGTGACCACAGCATGTTCCAAATGGGTTAGTGTAATCTTACTGGCTTGTGATGGAGAATTTCCAAATGGTTAGTGTCAAATGGAGAGCTTCTAATGTAAGCTACTGGTAGAGTACATGCACCTCAAATGAAAGAGTCTGCTTCTAAGTACAAATATAACAGTCAAATAAGTTCTAGTTTCCATCCTTTGCTCTTTATCTTTTTCTTCTTCTCACCATACTTGTACTTGCCTGTTTGTACATCTGCCTCCCATTCCTCCTCAACAGTTTTGTACAAAGCCATGGTCGCCAATGCGTCCTCTTTTGATGAATGATCTTTCACTTGAATGTCCTTTTTACCTAAGAAAATGGAAAGATAAAAAGAACTGTTATAAAACATACACCATCTGGAAACAAGGCTAGGCACTGAATGCCTAGCCTTGAGAACCAGGACAGGTGGGTTAAAGAGTCTTTGAAGGCTAGCCAACTCTCCCCACTCATACAGTGCAAGCTCGTATTGGAGGACCTAGTACATGTAGTGTATATAAATTATAGTTGCTTAGCTTTCTATCTTCAGTGACCTGTGGTAGGTGGTCAGGCATTTTACCATCCTCCAGCTTTCATTTTAAATTTTACTTTTTTTAGGAACATTAACAGCTGTAATAGAAGGCAGCCTATGACATCATTTCCTGTTCCTATCTAGAGACATGTACATGTAACAGCTAGTCGCCCAGAACCTTTTTCTTTCAGGCGCCAATGGAGTTTTGAGACCATTGATTTCACACTCTGGGCAGTTTGGCTACACTAAATACATTCATGGACGACTGCAGGCACACACATTATCTTTACAGAACTGGCCCTTCTCTATCCCCTCACACACGTCCTATGCTGGGGTGCTTTCCTTACTAACACATTTTTGAGCAGCATCAATATTAATGCATGAAAGTGTGATCTACAGTGTACATACATGTACATGCATGTACCTTGTAAGGTATCTGTACACTGCCCTCTCAGGCTGCACGTAACTGGTATACACCACCTCCCCTTTGTCATTGACGATGGTACAGCTGGCAAGTGCAGGCTTGCAGCAATCATCAGCATCTTTAATCATGACCATCTCATAGTCAATTGCGAGCACACCAGCAACACCTGTACAGCAGTGGTTATATGATATGTACATGTTAATGTACACAGGAGGATGGATGGCAGAGAATGAAACACACAGGAACTGAGGACGGCAGATAGTGACTGGCACTCGAATAGAGGCAAGTCGCTGCACTCAGCGGAAGTTCAACTGGGCCGTGGGAGACTTTATATCAATAGCAACCTGCAATGTCATTACACTCACACATACTTACTTACAAGCTCACGGAGGCTGGCACGCGGCACACAGTGGAGGCTAGCACAAGTGGTGGCTGCGTTGTTCTGTCTCACAAAAAAATAGATTTTTCAGCATAACTTTGAAACTCAGTAAGATACTATATTCAATAAGATATGCTATAACGTAAAGGTATATACATGTGTGAATTCAAGAAGTTATTCAACATTCAAAGTGCATCTTACTAGTGTTATCATGAAGTGTGCATGCATGGTTGTAGTAATGATGCAAACACAAATACACAGTACTGCAATACATTACAAGTATTACTAGGTAAACTAGTTCCCATGTTTATGTCTGCTGCGACCTGGCTGAAATCCTTGATGCAGTGAATCTAGAAGTGCCTCAGTTGGCTGCTTTCGTCGTCTCCCACCAGTCAGAGAAGTGGAGGTACCAGTCTTGGGCACAGCTTGTCGGCCAGGTGCTTCCACCTAGGCAGACCTTGTGTAGGGTATCTCCCTTGTCAGCAAAGTTTAGCCACATGGTCAGGCTGGTGACATTTGAAGCAGAGGATTGCTTCCCTCCTAACGGTTTTGCTCCGCTCTCCCATAGTAGCCATGGCCAATTCTTGGTGATGCCCATCTCTCTCCTCTTCTGTAACAGCTGTGACTAATCCTTTAAACACAAAAAGACAACAGTTTCTATGTAACTGCTTGCATGGCAGTTCTTATTTTCACGTCGTTCTGTCTCCCGAAATAGTACACAATCCACCCCATCCCACCCAGGATCCTCCCTTCTTTGCATTGTAAACGTACACCCAGTTTTAAATTAGTTACCTAACCATACAGGTAGCTCATTTAAAAATGCTCATAGCCGTGTTGGTTGTTCGTTATTCAATGTTCAGCCTGCTACTTCAACCATCTTGTGCAGGCTACAATGATGTAATCACTTTCCGTTTCAGTTTGTATGCCAATTTTTGTTTCCTTTCCCCTTCCTCCATCCCCAGTCGTCTCCACCAGGCAGCCAAGCTCTACCTCTATTCCCCTTCCTCTGGGCTCTACTCCTGCCCACTGGCCATGACTGATGGAGCTGCTAAGCTCATCGAGGTAGATAAGCTTCATTGAACCCTAGATTCTAACCAAAGCGTTTTCGCTAAAGAACTAGATTACTTATCAGGTACCAAGGGTTCATATGGGGGGGGGGGGGGAGGGGGGGCTGGGGGGCCCAGAAGCAACCTCAGAGCATGTAAATTTCCTTGGGAAGCATACCCCCATTCCCCTAGAGGGTGTGGTTCCACACACATCATTTTTCCCACACCCATTGGGAAATCCTGTATGGTACCCATAGTTACGGGTTCTTACTTGGTGTTGCAAGCACCAAATGTAATGAATAGTTGTTGTCTATAATCCATGAATTATTATTTACTATATGTGACTGGATTTGCGAAAACCCGGCACTTCGCACATTTTCACGAAATTTCAATTTTTGGCAATTTTCAAGCTGTCCTATCTCGACAATCGTACGAGCGACACAGATGCTGCTTGGTACAATACAAGTACCAACTTTCAACTAAAGGAATCCCACGCTAGAGGTCTGAAGCTCTCTCCGTTCCTGTGATACGTGCCTTAGTAGTACCGTCATTTTTCGAAATCGCCGTGCGATCGAAAGTTCCACAAACTCGGCCCCGTATCTTCCTTGCGGTGTGGTTGAATAGCTTCATTTCGTTATTGCTGCAGCAACGCCTCTTGTATAAACAACCCACGTTTCATTTAGATAGCGTACAGCGTTCACGAGGTGGAAGTGGAGGTACCAGTCAGGGCGATGTTGGAGGAGGTGGTACCAGTCTGGGCGGAGGTACCAGTCAGGGCGATGTTGGAGGTGGAGGTACCAGTCTGGGCGGAGGTACCAGTCAGAGCAATGTTGGGAGTGGAGGTATCAGTCAGGGCGATGTTGGAGGTGGAGGTACCAGTCTGGGCGGAGGTACCGGTTCTTGCTTGGTTTACGTTCACGGCGCACTGTTAGGGCTAATCCTAAGAGAACATGCATGATGCTACATACCTGAAAGAGGGAGTGAGCTTACAGTTTGATTGGTAGTGTGATGTACATCAGTTGGCAGCGCTATGGCAGAACATTTTATCTATGCTGGTAGTTTTTGGCAGAGAAGTATACTGGTACGATTACTTACATGCTGGATGGCTTCTGGTTCTTTCCTGGTCTTAGTTACAGTCAGAGCTCTTTTCAATATTTTCCACCTCATTTAGGCTTCAATTTTTACCTCATGTAGACTTTAAAACTTTCTTCTGCCTCATTTTGTGCTATGCTGCTATGTGCCTAATCAGATTGTAAGTAATTTTAGGGTATGTGGGAGTACATGTAAATGGTTAGGGGGATTAGAATAGGGTTAAGATCTTGATCATCATATTGATGCATTCATTTAGCTCTAGGCAGCTCACCTATTATCCTACATTTTGGAACTCGTACAAGGCATGAACCCCTCTCCAGGTTTCAGGGGAAGAGTTCCTGAGAAGTGGTGCCTACCCTCGTCTCACCACAAGGAACCCCCAGCAGTTCTGGACCTCAGGACAGTGGATGACTGAGAGGAAAGGAGGCTCTGATGTTGGTAAGTAGAGAGGGAGTTGTCACAGACCATGTCTGGCATCTGATTGCACCTATTCAGTAGATGGTACCATATAGCGGGAAATTTTCACCAGTGGTAAAATTTTGCCAATTTCGCCAGTCAGTTCAAGCAGTGAGATTTTAACCAGTGAAAATTTTGTCTGTTAAAAGTTTTATCGGGTGAAAAACTTGACCGATGAAGTTTGATGCAAAAGTCATGAGTGCATGAACAAGTTGTCAAGTACCGTCAACCATGGCTTTGCTACGCTATATGCAGGTTCTGTCGCGTCGCGGAGAGCTCCCTGACGCTCACACTCACTCACATGCGCATCGCTCGATTGTGCTGTCCATATTTAGCGCTCATATCTCTACTTACACATAGGCTACACAGCCTCTACTAACCTGGGAGCTGCAGTAAGCCTTCCTTGGTAAAACTGTGTGGTACACATGCTCAGATCTCTGACTGTTCGTGTGTCAGAAGTTCGAAGACAGCATCCATGTACGAGATGCCATTTTGTACACGTACTGTGTAGAATTTAATTTCGCCCAATCGTGTGTGCACGAAAATAGATCTGATGAAGTTTTTCCGCAATACTACACTATTGGCTTTGGTTTTGAATCATACATCGATGTTTGCATACCCAAATTCCATATACCGTATAGCGGGAAATTGTCACCAGGGAAACTTTTCTAACCACCACACACACACACACACATGCAGCCGATGGTACAGATACAGTGGCCATACCCCAGCCTGATGGCACATACTGCCTCCATGGCTATAAGTGGTTCACATCTGCCACAGATGCTGACATGACCTTTACTCTAGCCCGGGTGGCAGACAAGGAAGGGCGGATCACCGAGGTCAGTTGAGCTGGAGTGATGGAATAGGGTCACAACAGCCTTTCTGTATGCAAACGAGTATGTACCTTACCTGCTCCACAAGTGGAGATCATCCATATCCAAGAGTGAAAATCACGTAATTCTTGGTACACTAGGTAGCTAACGAATGCCAAACAGGCTATACTTCCTTCTTTATCGGATACCACCACCTATCCCTCTCCTATTTTTCGCTTACACCAAAAACTGTCTCCTCAATAATATAGGCAGGAATTTTTGTCATCATAATATGCAAAAATGTGTCATTGAGTTAACATAATGACTACATATGATGCATCTCTTCTGTGGTTGAATGTGTCAAATTAAGAAATTCCTTCAATATACTCACCATGGCAACTCATTTCACTCACATTCCTACACTACATTTTGCTCACTGTCAACATCCATATTTCAAAACCACACATGTAATTGAGATCTATGTTTCTAATTATTGTTGTTTGCAGGGTACGAGGGGCTTATCTTTGTTCTATCTGGAAACTAAAAACAAACTTGGACGGTTTAATAACTTTCAGATACAGGTATGTACGTATAATAATGTTAGGATGTAGAATCGTAAGCAAACTTGTAGCTATCCTGTTCACACGGTGTAGCTTACCTTGTATAAGCCTGTGATTTCCTTTTCGGTTATGCAGCGTCTGAAGAACAAACTAGGCACACGGCAGCTTCCTACAGCAGAACTGCTATTGGATGGCACTCATGCCCAACTTGTAAGCTGGGAGTGACTAGCTCCTAGACTGTTGCGGAATATATCACATCTCTGAGACACCTGTACTTTGCGTATAATATCAATTTCCAGAGTTATTTTAGGTGGGGGGAATAATACTAGATAAAGCCCTCTGAATTGTAATTTCCCTCAATATTAAATTTCCTGGATGCATGTCCCCAACCTACCCCCAAGTGACTAGACAGCTGGCTGGCTGCTTTTATCAACCTCCTCCTCCCACCCATGCAAGCATTTTTACCCCCTAAATCAGATTCCTAGAAAAAGCACTGGCTCCACTATGCAAGAGTTGATGAAGGCTCTTGTACAATATTCAATAGTTAATGATGTCTTTTACAATTCGGTTGCTAAAGTAGAACTTGTGTTTTACGTACTTGCTGTACATGCCTTAATTCACAATAGGGTTTGTAGTGATAATTATTTAAGATTTTGTGTCTTTCCTTAGGTTGGTGATCCTGGTAGAGGTGTGGCTGGGATATCCCCCATGCTGACCATCACCAGGCTGCACAACAGCATCTCTGCTGTGGGTGCTATGAGGAGGTATGTATGTGCAGGCTGTGT
The DNA here is from genome assembly GCA_963921505.1 of Phakellia ventilabrum. Classification (NCBI taxonomy): domain Eukaryota; kingdom Metazoa; phylum Porifera; class Demospongiae; order Axinellida; family Axinellidae; genus Phakellia; species Phakellia ventilabrum. The sequence continues at coordinate 2,658,667 of OY997390.1, forward strand.
AGACAAAGGGCTGTAACAAATATTCCTCGAGAACCCGATAATGGATACTCGATCCCTTCTTACACTCCTGTGACAACTTTAAATATCTTAATAGGCACCATCCACCCTCTTCCAGGGCATGTCAGATTTACCTGCTGCCTCCCCCCAGTTGTTTGTTTGTTTGTTTGTTTGTTTGTTTGTTTGTTTAGTTGCTTTTATTGGAGGGAGTACCTGGGAACAAGGCTACATTTATGTTCGGTTTTTCCTTCCTGCCCCATACCAGGATCCTGCTGCTATCTAGGGACTATAGCACCAAAAGGGTGGCATTTCGCAAGTATCTGGCTGACCATCCACTGCACATGCAGACACTGGCAAGAATGGAGGTGGGAACCATGGCTGTGTTAGTCGTGTACCCAGACATCAATATCCTGAGATTAAGAGCTTGTTGAATATTGGGAAGAGCAAACTGGTAAAACTACTGTATTGCTACAGCTTATGGTCAATGCAAACACTTAGTACACACTGGTGGTAGACTTTATTACTGTGGTAACCAGCTTGCTAGCCAATCAAACATACGTATTATGTGATCAGATTATAGTGTATGCTCCACCTTAATTTGCTGAGACTACATGTACCTGTATATCCTGTAGAGTATTGCTGTCTTATGGTTTACACCCGAATATTACACACAACACTCACCACACACACACACACACACACACACACAGGTGGAGGTAAGAGGATGCCTGGTGCTATTGCTAGAGGTGTGCCGGTTGGTAGGACTGGATGAGTGTGGGGTGGCCACTGCTACAGACAAACACCTGCTTAGGATACTTACTCCCATCCTCAAGCTGTACACCGCCAAGCAGGTGAGGATTGAGAAATGCAGTGGATGAGGTCATTGTCACTTCTTGTAGATGCTAAACAATTGGAACCATGATGCTGAGTGATTTATACTGCTTTTGTGCACACAGTAGTATAATATCTTAGTAAGCATGAGCTATAGAACTGAATATGAACTTTTATGGGATAATATTCAGTTCAGCTTCTACATGACTGATCAGCCCATTCTTTGGCCAGGCCAATAAAAATTTTCCTGTATTGCCCTCCACTTGTGCAATAATATATAATGACCATCATCCTGAAAAAATAGCTCTCCTACTACGATATACTGCAATTCGAAGCTTAACGTACATGCAAAGGCATTGGGGGGGGGGGGGGGGTAATTAAAAATTAGGCGCTGGAGACAACAAGTGAACCTGTACTTTGATGTAGTTTTCTTGTACAAAAGCATACAAAAGCAATATGCACTTGTTTACTTGTAATTTCTCATGCTTCCCAGTTCCCACTTTTACCACCAATTTATGAGATAAACTTCATTACACTAGCATTGGCAGTTGTGTTCATGTGTATGAAGGTACCCAGTTGTCTTGGCTCTCAGTAGTACGCTGCATGCATCCTTTTCAATCCTTCCACACAGGCAGTGAGTGTGGCTTCTGAGGGACTGGAGAGCTTTGGGGGGCAGGGCTACATCGAAGACACTGGACTGCCAGTGTTTCTCAGGGATTCCCAGGTGTGTGTGAAACAAACTTGTACCCCACTGTGATACGTGTATGTAGTGACATGGGTACTAAAACGTTTAAGCAAAGAATGCAGTAGTGTGATATCAGTTTTACTAAACATCTGAACGTGAACTAAGCATATAGCAATGAGAAAAATATAATTGCTTATTAACTACATGCTTGCTGTACCTAGTCTGTGTCAATTTTTAAGTGGACTGATTGCCTGTTTGAAGGTTTAGTGGCAAGAATGGTTGGAGTGCCGTTTTCAGAAAATTGCTGCACAATTAGGACAAACTATGCCCCATATGTATTTCCCTTATTATATGACAGAAAGACTTCATTCCAGATCATTGTTGCAGCAAGACCACCTGTATAAACCACTCATATTTTTTTTTAGATTGTGCATAACACTGTGGTAGTCCCAGGTATTCGCTCAGTGGGTCTCTTCTGTTATGATTTTATGTCGCTTGTTTTATGTAGCGACCCCTTAACATTATCCTCTGGCATGACTTGGGTAACCACTCTCTCCTCTCCTGTAGGTCCTGCCCATCTGGGAGGGCACTACCAATATCCTGAGCCTGGATGTACTGAGGGTGCTGCAAAAGACTGGAGCAGAGGCACGTAGCTAACCATAGTTTATTGTAAATATATAATGTAGTGTGCAATTTCCGTTTGTGAATTTAGTTAACTATATATATACTGAGATGTTAGTCGCTGGAGATGGATGGCACGATGAAGCGATATGCCCCTCTCTCTTCTCCCGTGGCATCCATGGCTAATCCTTGGAAAATGTAGGTAGAGACATCATTCTCTGTTCAGCTATTATTCTCACGACTGGCTGACTCGCGAAAATAGTTGATCTTGCGTGCATTCAGGCACCCCAGCCCCAGCGATAATGATGCCAACAAACAGTATGCATGCATGCCCCCCTCCTATAGATAAGACCTACTTCTAAAGGCCAGTTTTATTTCTATTGTAGCCCTTAGCATATATTATATAACCTTTGGATCGAAGGTTATTGGGGCGAGCCCCACACTAGCGAGTCGAATTCTGCCCCCATGTCTATATGTTTGGTACGTACGTCTTACCGAATCTAAGTACAAAATTCTAATTTTGTGTATTTCGTATGCAAAGTGCATTACGTCACTACGTTTGTGGCACGAGAAAGTTACTGGAAGTTTGCAGGCCCAATAGGCCAAGGTACGTCAATCTAAGTTAGTTTTTATGTTGCTTACATGGCGAATAAGGGCTAGATAGTGATGATAATCCAGTTTTGGAATGGTTTGGTTAACTGTAAACGCACTACGAAATTGCTTAGTCAGCACTTTCGGTAACAGCTGTGCAAGAAGAGACCAGCCCAACCAGCATTATTTAGCTTTCAGGTAGAATAACTAGTTACTGAGCACAATCTTACAAGACTGTCTTTACTTAAGACTTTAACACTGCTGGATGTAGTCTTGTCTGCTACCATAATTTGTGGTTTGTAGTACAACAGGTTTCTATAAATTGTACAATAATATAGTTCAGAGAAGCCCCCTCTTATAATTTGACAAGTGGTATTGGCTAGGTAGCTTGTACCGTTGTTGGAATTGACTGTGGGCAGCATGTAAATGTATAATATGCTGTAAGTTTGTGTAGAATTTTGATTAATTTCTCTCAGAACTTCCCCATTCATGTGCACAATTATGGATAGCTAGCTATAGGTTCTTTTTATAAATAAGATAAGGAGAAGTAGAACATGAAAACGTGAAAGAAGTGACCACAGCATGATATAAGGCTCCTCCCCCTCAGTGTAAGAGATAGGTCTCGGCACAAATCGAGACTACAATATTCAAACACGAACTTGTTAATGCACAATACAACAGCACCCGTCACAACTGGCTGTCTCGTAAGAATAGTATCCAGGCTACTATTGGGCAGTATCTATGAGCCCTATAAGTCAGACGAACACTTTTGTATTACATCCACTTTGAAATGCTCATTTGCTACTTTAATCTCATAGCTATTGTAGAGCTAATGGTAAACTCCTATTTGAAACAATTATTTTGATATTTCACTCTTCTTGATATTTCACTGTTGCTATGTGAAATTTCACTGTTGCTATGTGAAATTTCACTGTTGTTGGGAGCTATAAGATTAACATGTGATAGCATGGTTTGGAGTGAAATTTGGGATAAATCATACTCGTAATGTACCTAGGATGGTAAATTGCACTCGGCTTCGCCTCGTCTAATTTAACCCCATCCTTGGTACATTACTCGTATGATTTATCCCAAATTTCACTCCAAACCATGCTATTACATATACATATAGCACAGTCACTCGCTCAGGCTCGCCCCACAATGTCCTGCCTAGTATATTCTCTATGGTAGTATAGCCTTAGTACATAACAACTTCCTGTTCATGCATGTCTCTATAGACACGTGAGGCATAGTGCACTTGCATATTCCTAGTACAGATGAAGTTACATGTAGCTTGCCTGTGTATTGTAGTGATTGTACATGCAGAGGAGTAGAACGGTTTCAATTGCTGATATCATGCATGTACCAATTAAAAATGTACCAATTACCTCAAAATCACATGGAAACAGTGCAGTGAAATCATTTTCCGTCCCCAGTGCAGCACATGCAAAATTGCTGCTTGAGTCACAATTACCTAGCCAAGATGCACACTTCTGCTACTACCTACAAACGAATATTACCATAACAGTTCATATGTACGACTATGACTGCAGAGATTTACTATAGTTTTTGGGCTCCACGCCACAGTATTTATTATTTACTGCACAACAGAATTGGAACTGTGACTCAAGTGCATTATACACAGGCTTAGCTAGGTATAGGTACGTTGCTTTACTGCCAGCTTGCTCATAATAAGTGCCATACTCGCATGGTACGTAGTTAGCCTAGACTTCAATTAAGTAGCCATCATAGCCAAGCCTGGAAACAGCTAGTTGTGTTGGTGCACTGATGAGGCCTAATAGGCCAAAATGACTCCCTACAGTTTCTACTGGTGCTTTAATTGTATCTGAAGAAATCAAGCAACAGTCATTAATTGTATTATTTTTTATCTGATTGTGTGTATGACGTTTTTTGCTGTCTAAGTTTCCATGGTCTCTACCATGTCACTCTTTCACAGCCTATTCAAGTTTAACGAATCATAGATATACAATTCTCCTCCCTCCCAGGCCCTTGGTTCCCTTACGGACACAGTAAAGTCCCGGCTCTCAGTGACCCCCCAGCTGGAGAGAGCAGGACTGGCATCTGAGGCAGAGAGACTTAAGGATCACTTGAATTCGATTTCTGCTTTTGCAATGAGAGCAACTCAGGAAGACCCACCCATTCTTGAGAGGGCTGCCAGAGATTTTGCTTACTCCCTGGCTCACGTATACACAGGTAGATACAGTCATATGGAGACAAAAGTATCAAATCCTAGATGTCTTGCAGTAAGCCTTCACTGCTTAGGGGACCCATTTGCAGAGGACACATATACAAAAGCATGAGGGTATGAATATAGCCTTGTAGCCAAGCCTTTATACCCCCATGGTTTTATGGATCTCATGGCTATGACAAAGCTGTGAGATAGGCTATATTATAGTAGTTTGTGTTTTGGGAAGTGGGGGAGGGGAGGGGGGGGGGAATGACGCTCTTCCCCCTTCAAAATTGAAGTTACTATTATAGGTACATTCCTTATTAGGGAATTAAGCATTGCTTTCTATAGAGTTTGTGCAACAGTCTTCAAAACCAAATGTTCCATGACAACTTGTGCTATGACCTGAACTTGCATTTGTATTGGCTAGGCATGGTACAATTTTCTGATTTATCTGTTCTGAGGGAGGTACCTGGTACTAAGATGGTGTTATTGCTTATCTTTTGTAGGTGCTCTTTTAATAGAACATGCTACTGCCGCAAATTCCACGGCCAATGATAGAGTGACTGCACAAAGGTCAGCATATATACTATTTCTCAGATTGTTTGAGTACCTCTCCATCTTCGCCCTGCAGAGTTTAAACTAGAAACAAGGTAGCCTCTTTCCCAAGCTCTTGTGGGCAGATAAAAATTACAGATAGTTTTGCTATTCTAGACCAGTTTAGAAAGCCTTTTCAGTTGTAGAAAACCAAAAACCAGACAGTTTCTTGTTCTTCTGTTTACTATACGTGTATACTGCCTCCGTACTACTCCTTGCCATGTGACTGAGTTCGTTCGCGGACACATTTACTGGCCTTGTTCCGTAAATTCTCGTGCATGCGCAAACAGTGTGTACCAGGCTCTACTCTCTCCTCCACTAGAGCCTGGGAACGAGGCTAGGAACAAGGCTACCTATAGTATTACACCAGGAGCACATGCCACCTTCAGCAGCAAATGCGCTTGATCTTGAGCAGCTCATGCACTCCTGATCAGGCTTATAAAAGTACAGTGTAGTCTGTACTAGCCTCGTTCCCAGTCTCCACTCCCAGCTTTTTTTCGCATAGAATATAAAAAAAGTGGGAGAGAGCCTGGACGGTTTACTCACGTGAATGCGTCATATCTGCAGGAAGTGTGTGTGGTTTTGTAGAATGCTGTGATCTTGCCGTGCAACGCAAAAGCGTAGCTAAAATTCCATTGAAGCTTCTCTAAGAGTGAAAGAACCATTCGGGATAACAACAAAGCCAGAGGGTGAGTAACAACGTGGGGACTTTCTTTGAAGGCTTGCTAGTTTGAATGTAAGCGGTACTAAGCCGTAGCCTGGCCACTAAGGCGTGATCTACAGTATGGCTCTGTGCCACATGCACTGAACCGACAGAAGTGGAATTACTACCGTATTCATAGTGCTACCATTCCAACGTACAGCGATCGTAGTTTAAAAAAACGGAACGTTATTGTATCAGGAAAAACTGACCAACATGGAGCTAGCTGTACTTAGTCTGTATGTGGTTAAAATTTAAAGATACATTCATTCGGCAGAGTAGAGTGAATAAAATAATTTAAATACTGCGTTCATATAATTAGAATGCTCGGATAATTAGAGCGAGTATGGTACATTATAGAGTGTTGCGTGCTGTTGCTAATTAGTTTTATGGTCTATAGATCTATTAGTTATGTATAGGCATGCAAGTTTACGGTACTGAAGGTATGCGAAACACCTGTCAATACATGCAAGGCATTGCTATCAAATTCCTAAACTGCCAAAACAATAGCATCCCTCTGAGACTTTGCTAGACAGCTAGCTGCACACCCTAATCATACATGATAGCAGCTGGTATCCAGGTATCTTCTACAATACTTCCCATCTCAATCGACAGCTAGCTACATAACCACTGAAAATTATCACTGTGTAAGTAGTTAACAGAGTTGTCATGCTCTTTGTGGTCAACTTCCTTAATATTTTGCAATCTGTGTGTATATGTACATGTACATATCCTGTATGCCCTACTAGGTGGTGTTCAAGACCCCTTCCCCTTGGGAAAACAGAGGACTACTCCAGTTCTGCAAGCAACATGGACCTTATGCTAGTCATGGATGGCTATGGGCTTGAACTAAAGTCCCAGGGGGTGACAAGCACTGAGCCTGTATAGTTCCCCATGTATTAGTGCATTGCCATTGAGTGTTGTATTACTAGCTGGCTAGTGTGCAATGTCATTTAAGACTATTTCTTTGTGTTTTTATATTTGTGTTTTGATGTCGCTGTTCTAGCAACAACAAAATTTCAGTGACTACTCTTTGGAATGTCAGTGCGGATAGCTCATGGTCTCATGCTGCAGTAGCAATCTCTGCTGACTCATGATAGACTATTGTATCTCTAAATTTCCATGGATCGGCCTCACTACAGCATCACACTTGTTAGTAGAGACGTATGGATAAACAGTAATGAAGAGAAGGTTGATAGTCTCAAGGATGTCAAACAGATATTAATAAAAATTCATGTGCAACCTTTTGACCCAACTAGGTCTTCTTTACCGTGAAGAAGGCCTAGTTTGGTCGAAACGTGTATGGATTTGTATTTGGCAACCTTGAGATTATCAACGTTAACCTTCTCTTCATGTTTAAGGAGCTGGCGGGCAAGCAGTATTACATACAATCAGAGATTATAAACTGTGCAGAATATCTCCTCCCAACACCGTACATGACAAAGTGACAATTCGGTGCTGCTGCAGAGCTTCTCAACCAGAAAGATTCTTGTGCCAATGGATTACTCTCTTATGCCAATGGCTTAGTAAAGATGGACCTATGACAAAAACCTGCAGTAGTGAACTGGTATATACTCAACAGTGAACTAGCTGATACAACTTGATGGTTAATTGGTGAGCTAGCTAGTGTTGCTGTGAGGTAAACTACTGTCATGATTATGGAGATATAGTTTAGCACCCGAACATACAGTTTTTTTCCTCAAGTGCTACAGTATTTAGCTCAAAGACTCTTATTACTACAAGTGCCTGAGTAGCAATGAACCCTAATTACAGAGGACCGATATAGCGTTGTAACCAGGCTTTACAGAAGTTATAGACATTTTTTTAGCAGTCACAAAGTAAGCCAATTTTTCACATGGCTCCACGAGATGTGGCAGAACTTGTTACACTCCCGCAATCACTGTCTAAATGGTCTAGCAAACATATGATGCGCATGTAAAAGTCTCAGCTGTCACAGGGTAATCTGTGAATTTATAGAGGTGGTTATGATCAGTTTTGATATAACTATGGTCCTATCACCCTGAAACTATATACCAGAGTTCCATTAATTGGCCACTCTCCTACAGTCAAAGGTACAGGAGAAAGCCTAGATAAAATGTTCTATACATGTATATCCCTCTCTAGCCTTCATTCCGGTCTCCCCTCCACAGCTTTAATTTTTTTTCACATGTAGTTAGCTAGTGAAAAAAGCACTTTTTATAATAGTACTGCAGCTGGCTGGTGGAAAATACTACATCCATAGTTTGTTTGATACTGCTCTTTAGTAGCTAGCATCATGCTTTCCAATAATGACGCATGGCCACACTGACTATTGTAAATAATGATTCTGTACTATTATAATTATAGTATCTGCTAATGACCACACTGACAGTATGTCAGGCCCACCCATGCACTAAAGCTGCAGCAGGTGAAGACATAATAATGTCTATATTATGCATCACCTTCCACTGATTCTGCACATCAACACTATATTATAGTAAAACTAGACTAGAAGTGCTTGAATTACCATTCTAACATCAAAAAACAATAGGTTCAAGCATATTAGCTATACTAAGGACTATATTATACGTAAATAAATCAGCTAAAGATTGCAACTTGTGATAGTAAAGCTAGTTACTTCGGATAATCATACATGGCCACATAATCCTCTTGAATTGCAGCAGTTGTGTATTGTGGGGGGTAGTCGGCTTGACCTGCATCCATTATTTCATAAGCAGCCTCATATCCTGGCTCACTTTCAACTGCATTATAAGCAATATTTTCCGCTATTTCATAGGTAGCCTTATTGCTTTCAACTGCAATATTTTCCGCCAGTTCATAGGTAGCCTCATATTCTGGCTTGCTTTCAACAGCATTATAAGCAATGTTTTCTGTGACTGGAGGGTTGACTGTTGAAAGAGGAGCTCTGCCCCGTTTGTCCACTTGCTTCAGCTCGTGTCTATTATGAAGGGAGAGTGAAATATTCAGACGTAATTAGCTATGTGTATGCCCTCACTCTCGTACTAGGAACAACCCTTAGTTCACCATATGAATCTTTATACTTGACAGTGAAATTAAACACACTACACATACTACTCCTACAATGTAGCTTTTATCAACTGCAATGTTATAAATTGAAGTTGCGACTATTTGTGTCTGGCTAACATACACAAACTGATGGCCATGGGTTAACATACAAACATTAAGAATTTGAAAATGTGGAAGGGTACTTTTTAAAGAATATTCACCACTCCAGTAGAGTGGTGAAGAATCAAGATGCTCTGTCATCATTAAATTCTTACTTGCTTTGGGAGGATGCTTCTGTGTTAGTTTTTCTGTTCTTCCGACGAACAAAGATGACAATCACTAATGCCACAATCACCACGGCAACCACAACGGTACCAGCTGTTGCTGCTACAATAATAATGATATTGTTTGGTGAGTCACCAGGATCAGTTTCTCCTCTTTCAGAATCAGGTACATGTACAGGATCACTCGCAGGGCCAATAAGTTCCACACCATCCTCTGAATTATAAGCCAATATTGTAACAACATATTCCACCCCTGGTGTCAAACCTGTGATGATAATGAAGGTATTGTTGCCATCTACATCCACTGATGATAGTCCCTGCCTCCTGCGACCATTGACAGGTTGGTAGAAGATCCTATAGTCAAATATTCCCCGAGCTTCCACCAATGTAAGAGAAGACCAACTGATGTTCATTGTGGTGCTACTTAGCCTCTGTGCCATTACATTAAGAGGAGCAATGGCAGGAGCTAAAAGAACATAATGAAAGCACTTTAAATCTAATACTGTACAGCCAGCAGGCCAACTTTGACCCATAAGGCAAATAATGAGGCAGATAGGTAAGAACAATAGGTCAAATGTTGGATTGAGTTACTGATTGGAGTTGAGAACTGATAGTAACCCCAGTGAAGACACAGTTTTAAATCCCATGTAAGAATTGCACCAGCCTACAGCTAATAAAGGTGGTCACTGGAGTCATATTTATCAGCCAGACACGTTACATGCTCCTCCATGTTTGTTTGCATGCCCTCATGTGATGGGAGAGAATTAAGTCTTGCCTTGAAATGTGCTCCAACGGTTATAATTATATCAACCCTGACCCCAGGTTGATTTTTCTTGTATAGAGTAGCTGTATGGACTTCCTCATTGTCAGTATTTTAACTGAATTGTACACCAATAGAAAGCAGTCAGCCCTAGCTCATTAATATCCTAATCAGATGGCAGACAATATGTACATATAGTGACCAACTGATGTAATTAAGCTTAAGGTGGTGATGGAGTTCTACTGCAAGGTGCTAACTCAGCAATTTTTCCATCTTGGCAGTGCCAAAACTGTTATAGTTTGGCCTATAAACTTTCAGTTTCACAGTAACTCATGAAGTAATTTTCTCGCATGCAGACACACAATCAGTTTCAGTAACTAATTGATATGTAATTCCGTAATATTATGCATTTTATGAGGTTCGGTTAGTTGTGCAAGGTGTACTCTATAGCTACATTTACATTGGCCAGACCTGCTTCTGATTAAAAAAATGGTCTGCACACAGAAAATAGTCCAGGCTCTACATACATTATATCCCTTTTCTGCAAAAACAAGTGCTGCATCACCTCTACATAGATCTCCCTGGATCAGTTTGAAATGTATGCATATAATAGGGTAGTACGAAATACTTACTGAGCCTCTGGATATGCAGAAATAGCATAGTAACCTTATTTCTAGACTTTCTATAACTGCTAGTTTAGTCTAAATGCTCACTGCAATAATTCCAAGCCAGCGCGGAATACTACCAAGGAGTAATAGGCCAGGCATGGTTAGCCTTGCAGTTAGGCTGCATATCTTACATTCTATGGTCAGCTCTTTAATGAAACCATGAACGCACATATTAGGCAGAAATGGATTTTTAATTAATGCTATACTTACTTTCTTCCCTGCTGAAGCATTTTAAGCAGCTATAATCCCCCATGCCTCCAAGGGTCACTGCAGCTGTACACACCCTGTAAGGAACTCCAGGTTCTATATATGTAGTGAAGAGTGAGACATCACTATAAGACTTGATTCTTATTCAGTTACTTAGCTATCAATTTACAATTCTACCTAGATCACCAATTGTAGCTTCTTGCAGTGGATAATCAAAATCTGTAGGATACCCCAGGATGTCGGTGAGTACCAGTGATCTATTTATCAGCTGTCGATACTCCTGGATATTTACTCTGTATGATAAAACATCAATAGCTCCACCCTCTCTGTCACAATTTGTTGCTGCTGCTTCACTCCAGCCCACAGTCAGGACATCATCTGCTATTCCAGTGCAAGATAATTCTTCAATACCTGGGCCTGGTGAAGATAAAATAGAGGAGTACATTGCCCACCTGTGTTTCACGTTTCATTGTTAGCACACTTACGTTCTAATGTAATACAGAGTCTTGTGCTGGCACAGTGGTTTTGGATGAACACTTTTTGAATACTCACACAACCTTGACATATGTACTCCCGAAGGTCAGACACAGAAAGGGAATCAAATGTGAGAGTGAGTGAAGTTGTGCTACCAAATATCTGCAGAGCCCCCACAGTAATGCCATTTCCAGCAAGTGGTTCATTGGAGGTGGAATTCAGCCATTGGACAATCGGCTGTACTACCAGACCCTCAACTACCTCCACATTACAGGCAAGAGTGTATGGCTGTCCTAGCATTGCTTCATTGGGAGATGTAGTGAAAGTTTCCTCGGGGAGTGGCAAAGCTATGCATGTGAAGTTAAAATACCATTGATTTTATAATTCATAGGACCTACCTATTGGCATTTTACAGTGGCTAGTCTGTTTCTTCCAATTTGTTCAGAATGAAAAAAAGTATAGTAAATAAAAACAAACTGGGTTATTTGTACACCTTTTTAAAGTCTGCATGGTAGAAGTTAATTCCACTCATGCAGGGACCTTATAGCTAGAGGCCGGACATGCTCAAACATCTGTAACTATAGAGTAACCACCAAGCGGTCAAAACAACTACATGTATTTTGCTATAATAATAGAAGAACAATTTACTTTCATGCAAATATCGTTATGAGTTTATTCATCAACCTAAGTTCTTGCATTGTATCAATCTTAAGTGCATTCACAAGTGCATATAGCTCCTTACCAATCACATCAAGAGTGTGGCTAGTACTAGAAGATCCTGGTGTAATAAATATCGTATTATCTCCTGATATCATGTCCACTTCACATGTGTATATACCACCGTTTCTGCTCTCGTTACCCAGGGGATCAAACATGAGGATACTTTGAAAGGTGGCCTCACTCACTCTAGTAGTACTGGAGATTGTCGTACAAGCACTGACATCAGTCCCTAGTATTTGGTTTGCTCTCTTCCACACAATTTCCACGTCTGACGTAAAGGCTGCAGCTTCATTATTTAGTGTGCTGGTACATGTTAAACTGAGTTGAGTGCCATTGTATGCAAACTGATTGCTTTGAGAAATTACTAGGTTGGCCTGAGGGACTGTATGAGATTGAGGGAGAATAGAATGGCATCCTGTTATTACCATCTATACAAAGTATATAACCATGCAGGGCAGCTATTTACTCTTAATTAACTGAATAATTACTCTCGGAGGTAATCCACATATCATTTTCTTACACAATACCTAGAATTCTCAGGAACTGAACGTCTGATCCAAGTACATTACTGACTGTGCAGGTGTAGGTGTGGCCAACAACATTAGATAGTTCATCATTGATTGTGAGTACATTTTCATAGATAGCTGCACGTCTGTCAGTCACAGTTTGTGTCAGTTGGAAGGTACTTCCATCAATAATTAGTGGCAGGCCATCCCTCAACCAGGAGACAGTGGTGGCAGGGGAACCAGATGAAGTGCAGGTTAAAGTGGAACTGAAGTCTCCTAGATTTTCCTGTATGCCATCAACACGGGGCTGAACTGTCAGTGGAAGAAAAATGCCATAGGATATATGTAGTCATAAAAGATGAGGCTACATATGAAGTTGTGGTTACAATGTAATCAAATATTGGTCATATGAATCACAACCTGGGCGTCGCAAGATGGGAGTATTTCATAAGCCAGCCAGTCGTGAGAATAACAACTAACCCAGAACCAGTTAACCATGAATATGATTTTAGCACTGCTGCTGGAGAAGCTACGAAAATTGACTAGTCTTGGGAGATTGATGTCTCTATCTACTTGAAGTATCAGCCATGGCTGCTACAGAGAGTGGAGAGATGGACTGTGCTGCTTGAAACTCACATTCATATTGTAATTGGTACTTAAAAACAATAAAGTTCAAGGCGTAGACCGACAAGAAGGATGCCTAAGCTAGTTACTACATATAGCTGTATGGGTAATTACTGTTTAACCAGCTAGGGGCGGGGTCGGAGTGCAGTTATTAATTAGTCATTGCTAACATAGTCATGTGAGGATCACGTTTTGGGCCAAGACTCTCGGCCCATGTGAGGACATTTTGGTGAAACTAACAGCTGAATACTGTATACTACTCACTATTAAATCCAATGGGGTATACTCCAATGTTGACAGACACTACTGCCCCTCTTTCATCAGGTATACGACAGGTGTACACACCCTGCTGATTAGCTCCTAATGTCTGTGTGGTCAGGCCTCCACCATTGAATATATTCAGTTCACCTGGTAGTGAAACACTGGAAACAAAAAGAAAGTTATTGCTAGTGATTCCAATTCCATCCAGTCCAATCAATTCTCCAACATTCTCCATCCTTGAGCCAGAGATACAAAAGAATCGTAAGTTGAAATCATTAGCTTGAGAAACACCAACCAGAGCAACCAGGCCATTATTAGGGAGGGTACCAACTGGAGTTCCATCGAGTACATATATTCCAGCACCTGCAATGAAGCAGCAGTTTTATTCTCAAAGTTGAAATGACCAATATATGCTCCTACAGTGGAGCCTAGGCCTTGTACACTAGTTATAAGAATACATTTTAGTAACTTGGTATAGACTAGATCATGAGTAAACCTACTACTCTACTATAGTGTTTTTATCATGCCTAGATAGACTATATAAAGCTAGCAATAGCTAGTCACTTATACGCACACTTTAGTGACATCAGTTTTACGTTGACTTGCATCTAGCCTCGTTCCCAGGCCACACCCCCATGGGGGATGTGGCCTGGGAATGAGGCCAGCTTGTATCCTTTCAACTACAGGAAATCTAGCTAGCTCAAGATGCTAAGGATTTCACACTAGCAATGGTGATAACTTTTTACCATGCCACTTAAAATGATCATAACTACTAGGAGTCATCTCAACATTGAAGTCAAAGAGAATTTTAAACCTCTCAGAAATTACTACTTTGATAGTGCCAAGAGTAGATGAAACGGTTTAAATTTGGCTCTGCTTGGTAGTGTTTAAAAGCAGTAACTATATTTCTGCAGCAGCTACTCTTTTGTTTGAAGTTCGTAGCTGGTACTTTCAAAGCTATGCCCCTTTGAAAAGTGGTCTGCTCATTTGCAAAGTTAAGTAGAGCAAAATTACCCTGCAATTATAACTTCTTGTAGCCCACTGTGTGGGTGGATCAAAGTACTGATACAGACAGTCTCTTGTATATATATTCCGCATATACCCCCCGGAGAAATGGTGTATCTATATATATTCTTAGAAGCTAGCCAGCTCGAGTTAAATTTAGTATAGTACATATAGTCTCACAGGCCAGTCTGGTCCACGTGTACATGTAGTGTCATTAGCACAGAAGTAGACAACAATTGATGACTTGGCCAGATGCACAGAGATGACTACTAGTCCGATACCTCGGATAGAGTTTGGCCTCCTATGGCATAAAGAATCTGCTGTCCGATGTTGGTGCAAAGCCAGTTCTGCCAACAGCTGAACCGCTCAACAACCAAATGCATATAGACAATGTAGCTAGACTCACAGTTACACTGGTGCTGGCAGTTAGAACCCACCCATCTTCAAGTTTATCAGAAATTCACTCAGCAATATTGACTAATTCCTCGGCTTCATGTATTTCCACTAAACCCTTGGAGGCAGGCTCTTATAACTCTTGTTACACAGGCCCTTCAATGCCCAGATACTGGCCGGGTATTGCCAAGGCTATGAAAAAATCTGGGTGTGGCAGGCCTAACTTGATGACTGAGTAGTAGCTATTTCAAATATGCATGTGAAGAAATTGGAGGCGGTCATTGCTATACAGCTTCAGGCACACTTGACAGAGCAACTACTGGCAGATCAGCGTTATGAAGAATATGGTAGGCTCCAAATTGTTGAACAATAACTGTCTATGTAAGCTAACAAGCTTTCATACAAAATTTACATTTTAATATTCAAGCTATTTCAAATAGACGAACTTCAGCCAATCTAAAAAAAGTCAAGGACGAACAGAAGAAATTTCTCTGCCTAGGCATACATTAGCCTCATTCCAGCCCCCCCCCCCCCCCCATGTGTGTGGATAGCAGGGGGAGCCTGGGAACAAGGCTAGGCATACATAATAATAAATTTACCAAGCCTAAATTTGTTACTTGCACGATAGTTACAATAATACAAGATGATATCGATGGTAGGCACTCACCCACAACATTGAGCACAACTGTTACACTCCGAGTGGTACTGCCTCTGGTGACTGTGCAGGTATGTGTGCCTTGCCATAGAGAAGCCCTTATGAACATTTCTGAAATTTGACTTGAAGTTGAGCTACTGAATAGGCAGGAAGGTGAACAGGTGGATGACCACTGATAGTTGATACTTCCCGTTCCACCCTGTGCTATACAGGTCACGGTTACAGGACCAGAGCCAGCCCTGTATTCATTGGGGCCCAGATTGGCATTGGGAGGAGGGGTGTAGTCCACAGATATAGTCGCAGTCAGACCTGCATACATGAAATGTCAGTAGACAATTAGTTAGCTAGTTATTGTTTGAGTAGAGTCACTGTGATGATATGTGCACAGCTGCATCACAGTGAATTTTGGATATGCAAACAGCATTCCAGTAAGTAGCTGCTGGTATACTAGACTCCACTTATTACACTGTGCTATACAGGTCACGGTTACAGGACCAGACCATCTTGCCTCCTTACTACTTCATACATGCGGCTCCCCAGAGCCTAGTATAATTTATTATAGGTAGCTATAAAGCTCAATATGCAGGTCATGCATGATTGCTAAATAATTTACATATATTTCGGTGCTTGAGTTACCTTGACCATAAACCTGATGCTTGCTGTAATAAGACAGTATAAACACTACAGCAGCTATTTGTACTGCAACCATTCTCTCCATATCTTCAACACTGGCCCATGCAAGCTGTAAACCTATTAGCACTTCTGATGTTGCAAGCTGGTAAATGTTTTTTTGAACTTCCTTTGTGCAACCAAAACAGAAGTATTATAACTACAGATGATTGTGGGTGTAATTATAGTCTTGCACCCACAGAAGATAGCATCTGCATAGTGCTTTATTCTTATGGGAAGCCAGTGATGGTG
The DNA here is from genome assembly GCA_963921505.1 of Phakellia ventilabrum. Taxonomy (NCBI): domain Eukaryota; kingdom Metazoa; phylum Porifera; class Demospongiae; order Axinellida; family Axinellidae; genus Phakellia; species Phakellia ventilabrum. The sequence goes on from OY997390.1 coordinate 2,675,358, forward strand.
GTGTTGTGACTCACTGTCAACAAGTATTTGGACACACCCTTTGGGTAGTCTGGCCCCAGACCATGCCTCACAAGGCTATAGCTTATTACCAGCCAAGTGCAGAGTCAGCAATATCTCATAATGTGTCATTGCCCTCAGTATTCACAGCACACATCACTGGTACCTTGTTCCTGAGGGTCCCTGGTGTCCCCAAATAGCTAAGTGACCCATAGTGTATGCAGTTTCTGTACATGTAGACTGTACAGTCAGCCCTTACATCTCCAGCCAAAGTAGTCTGCACAGCCTACGTGTGTGTGTGGCATCTCCATGCTCCCAGTTTAGTCTCTGCGTGGCCAGACTCTCGATGTTGAGAGTTGGCCAGGCGAGACTACTCCCAGTTATAACCGTATGTACCCACTCAAGACCAGTTGCCTGTGGAGTTCAGAGTTCCTGATATTCCGTTACTGTTACAGTATTGCTGTGACCTAGTTTCGTCACCAGCCCACAATCAAGTGCATCATAATATTGCCTGTGCAGAGTTTTGTCTCTAGATAATCAATTTGTGGGCTGAGGCTTGACCGTAGAACTGACTCTGTGTGGGCTGGGCGGGGGAGTAGAGGTCCTGTGAGTAGAGGTCCTGTGAGTAGAGCCTGTGACTCATGAGCACGAGACTAGCCCCATCCGCGCCGACTACATAGATATTCTCTGCCTTGGCTGGCTGTGCATATCGCATGTGACCGTCAGAATCTATGCAGTGACGTCCTAGCCTCCAGGCCGGCGCCCCACCCCTACAAAATCGTGAGGGTGTGGCCTGGGTACGATGCCATCTAATTTACGCGTACAACTTCGATGAAAAGGCGTAGCAATGGCAGAGTGGTCACTGCTGAGTCTTCCGCCCGAGGTAGTGGAAGAGATCATCCTTGCCCCAGTGCTGAGTCTGGGCGACATCTGTCGCCTGAGAGCCGTGAGCTGGAGGATGCACGAGCTGGTAGCGCGCCTCTGGGGACGCATAGCACAATCCAGGTGGGCACGCATGTGGCAAAAGTTGCAGTTGCAGTATTCTGTTAGCCAGTATAAATGAGCATGTAGGCTACTGTAGAAAACTGCAGTCTAGGTACTTAGACCCTCTGACCCTCAGAATCACTTTCCGGGAGTCTGCTCAACAACCCACAGCTACAAACTAGCACTTTATCTGTATAGCTGCATGTCATCTTGTGAGCCAGACCACGTTTCGCAAAAAGGGAGATGATCTAGGGATTCACAGGGTGGGACAAACGGCTCTATGGCAGGTTCCCAGACCACTTCCCTCTTTGTGGAATGTGGTCTGGCTCATGATTTCAGTAGGCAAAAAATGTTTGGGCTAGCTCATGATCATGTCCTCTTCCTCCTCCTTTCAACAGGTGGCACTGCTGGCCAGCAACCTGTGCTGCCAATACCCAAGCTGATTGGTATGATCTCTGCAGGCAGCGACGACTCTGTGAGCTCCATTCTCATAGGTACAACACATGTACATATGTTCAAGACTTTATACTTGTACAGTGTGTGAGTTTATTATGGCTGTAGCACTCAGAAAAAGTTTGAGTTGGCGGTCTACAATCACTGGACTGGACTACTGGGCTGGCCTAAACTGGCGCACAACACCTTTATCTCAATACTAAAGCTTCTAGGAAGTAACTTGCAACAAAGCCTGGTCAGACCCAAGCCACTAGGGACAGGTCAAAGGTCACATGCATATTGAATGAAGCTTTGAAGCAGGGTACCTCAATAAGCATGGGCACTTACTGTTCACTGCAAAGACTTAATAATAAGTAAGCAACCACTTTTTATGTTTAGCATAGGGAAAAACATATTTTAGGCCAGTCCAGTACATAGTCCGGTCCACCAGTCCAGTCCACTACAAGTGATTGTAGACTACCTGATGAGTTGATTGTGGTAGAAGTTTTGTTCCCATTCTGTACATTTTACATTCCAAGTCCAGTACTCTAGAATAGAGACATTCCTGTTACTAGTGCTACATCTTGGAGTGGAATTGGCACATTTCTTAGACATTATCTTGGTCCTCTCTCCTACCAGGCTGCTGCAGGAGCTGACTCAAAAGGGACTGAAGCTATACGTGGCAGGGGAGGATGAGCTAGAGTGTTTTTCAGAATTGGTGGAGAGTGGGAAGTGCTCTATGCCAATCCTGAAGTGTATTCTCACTGAGATACTTCAGGCACATGTCAAGTGAGGGCATATGAGACTGAGCAAGCATTAACTACATTGTGTTTTTTTGGAACGGCATATACTATATAGTTTTGCTTACCTGGTCAATAACCCCCCTCCCCCTCCCAAAGTTGATAATACTTATTGGTAGGTAATTTCCAGCCTTTTGGGGATGCAGAAGCAACCTCAGCTCATGTAAACATTTCCTGGGGCGCATTCCCCCATGGGCGTGCCTCCACGTGCAACATCTTTTCTACCCTCAGCAAAAAAGTTTGGTAGCTCTTGTAGTGAACACTTGAGATTCTTGCTCAATGTGTAATGGAAAAATTTTATACTGAGTAGAGGGGGAGGGGGGACAAAGTTGTTTTTTTGCAAATTTTAACGCATGTATCCTGCCACTCTACAATGAAAACTTTGTATAGATACATGTAGAAATGATGTTTATTTACATGCCTCCTTCCTTCTACTTTATTAGGAATGCCGATCTGAGCCGCCAGTTTTATGCACTGTATGCAATGGAGCATGTGGTGCGGAGGGAACTGAGGAAGAAGTGGGAGGAACTTATTAACCTACCAGCGGAGCAGCAGCACCTCGAGAAAGGTAAAGGGAGTATGTGAAACTAAGTCTGTAAATAGTATACAGGGTGGGGGTTCTTTGCCCTTCCTGGGTTAGGCCTCAATTGAAGAACTACAGTGTTATTTTAGATCCGATGTATCAACAAGCATTTTGTGAAATTTATAGACTGTACAGGTACAAAAGCTAGAATACTCTATTGAACAATAGATAATCTTACTAGTGTAATGTAGGACAGTGTGGGGCGGGCCTAAGCGAGTGTGTGTAAATATACATGTATTTAGCAAGGGTACTGGTTTACCCATCTGTTGTTTGTTACAGATTTGTAAAAGTGGTATGTACCACTAGTTGCATGACTTTCAAACTATTTATTCTTGCAGAATGTAGGGTTAACATTTTGCTTTTAATTTCCACAAGTAATAACCAAAAAACAGCGTAACCAAAAAACATTCCCTCCCCCCCCCCCCGTTTGTGATGTGACGTCTCCATGCAGATGTGCACAATATTGTTTGATCTTCAGTCCAGAAAGTTTGGGGAGGACTTGGGTACTTTGTCTTAAACTCGTGTCGATATTCCCTCACATGTTCATGCCGTCTTCAAAACCTCTTCCTCTCTCACTGCATTTGTTGTGTACATAGATTCGGTAAGACGTACATACTACCATAATACATATATACATAATACAGACAAACACGGGGGCCCAGTCAAGTAACTACCTGACATAATTATTACCTGTGGAAATTAAAAGCAAAACGTTAACCCTACGTTCTGCAAGAATAAATAGTTTGAAAGTCATGCAACTAGTGGTACACACACCTTTCCAAATCTGTAACAAACAACGAATGAGTAAACCAGTACCCTTGCTAATACTATATATACACACACTCACTCAGGCTCGCCCCACAATGTCCTGCATTGCGCTAGTGAATAAATAAGTGTAGAGTGGAGTAAAGTTATTAGGTTTGATGTCTTTCATGTATTGAAGAATCAGAGAAAGCACAATTGAGTCGTGGTACAGCCTGTCTCTCCAGTTTCCCATAACAGACAGCTGATACATTTGCATTTTGGCCTGTACACACACTGCACAAAGTGCTATGAACCTTGGAGCTATAGCAACCCCTTGTTAAAACATGTTGCTGGCATGTACAGTTCACTCACAGTTCCTACACTACAAGCCATAAGTGGCTGGGCCAGTGTCAGTCGATCTGTCTTAGTAAGGCATGGTTACACATGTATATCAGGCATAGGAAACTGCCCATTCAGAAGGTTCTGGCCCTGGCTGGGGCCCCTGGGCTTTACTCTCGATGGCTTTTCATGTAGATGAATCTGCATACATGTGAGAGTGTTCCTTCGTTATTCCCAGGTGCGGTGTTGCTGACTCAGTGGATGAACCCCTGTCTGAGTATCGATGCTGAGGCTATCTCGAGGCAGTTGGATGACATAGCAGAGGCCGTGACTGTCGAGCTGATCAAGAGGAGTGGAGACAGGAATGGTGGGGAGGACAGTGCTGCTTCACAGTGCTCTGCTCCCAAGTGCTCCAAGCCCGAACAATACAGCTCTAGAAATGTTGCGAGGGTTCATCAGTTGAACTTGCCGCTCGACATTGTTTTGAGTGCCATCAACAATGTGCTGTACAATGACCTGGGCTTTAAACCTAAACCATCTGAGCACTACTATGATCTGGAGAACTCTTACATCGACAAAGTTAGTTGATCCGTCTTATTTACCAGTGAAATGTTGGTAGTCCAGTATACAGTGTGTAACCACTGATAAAGCAATTACATAGTACTCAGTTCACACCCTCAGTTCTTGCCAAAGATAACTTCAAGGCACATTTCATGGTCTGAAGAGAGCCTGGTTGTCCTATTCACGTTATACGCGTACAACTCTTTATTCAACTGGTTGCTGGCTCAACTTGCATCTGTGATGCAGTACAGTCCCCACAGAAATCAAGCACCATCTTAGCTCAAGAAAGCACAAAATAAACCATAAACGTTCCATACAACTGCTATCGAACACTGTATTCATACCTATAAGCTGTCTACATTGGACTACTTGCAAGATGTTTTTCCACTTCTATATAATACACTACTCACATGCCCCTGAGCTCACACAAAGTCACAAGCTACATAGGTCACTAACCTTAACATAGTGCTATGCAACAGGTATAGCTCGCCAACTACCTAGGCCTTACTGTATAGCTCCTAAATGGTACACAGCTCTTCTCTTCGGTCAGGCATCATCATCAGTGGTACCTTGGGACCGCTTTCAAATGCCAAGAAAATACGCTATACCACAATCAGAAGGGCATAAAAAATGGATGTGTAGAATTCTTGCAGACTGACATTAGCCAGCATCATCTGTATTCCCATCCCCTTCCCATACACCTACACACACCTGGCAGGTTCTGCAGGAGAAGAGTGGTATCCCAATCACCATGTGTGTTGTATACCAGGCAGTGGCCAGTAGGCTGGGAGTCACCCTTCTCCCGGTGAGTATGTCAGTGGAGCATGCTGTTTTGAAAGTATGAAATATCATTACTTCGATCTCTCTTTTTACTTGTGTATAGCCTCGTTCCCAGTCTCCACTCCCAGCTTTTTTTCGCATGTTGTAAAAAAAGCGGCTTTTACCACATGCGAAAAAAAGCTGGGAGTGGAGACTGGGAACGAGGCTAACTTGTGTATGTGTGTGTGTGTCCATGCGACTGTATTCATGTGTGCTGCTTGTTCAGACCATTTTACTGGATGAGTAGTCTGAAACGAGTGAAGTGAAGCAAACCTGAAGCGAGTGAAGTAAGTAGCTGAAGTGAGCGAAACGAACACTGCTATTTAACAGACTTTTGGCTTTTTTACACACCATGCATGTAGTGGTAACACTTGCGGCTCCTTGCAACTATTTGCTACAATAGCTTAATGGCTCATCAATCTCCAGTCCTTATTAGGGCTAGCTAAAGCAGCTACGTGTTCATGTACATGCACCTTCAGTTTCAATTGCAGTCCTGGGTAGAAAACAAACATTATTCCATTGTGTATTTCGATCGTGTCGCTATATTCAAAGTGCTGTGTCTCTGAACTTCTGTTAACGGTGGCCTCATATGTAGAAGCCTCACATATTGACACCATTACATAGCGCCTATGAGCCCCGCTCTGAGGTACAGCGCAGTGATGCAATTGAAATATGTGATGGAACAATGTTCATTTTGTACCCGGGACTGCCACATATGTTCAAAAATAGATTTCAGGAAGCATTCGTGTACACTGTGCATTGCAACTCCCAAATCAATTTTTCAACAGGTACATTAGATCCAGATTGTGTCAACGTAATTATGATACATGTATGTCAGGAACAGGTGAGGGCACTATGTATCCATCTTCCCTTCATCTCTCCTCAGGTGAACTTCCCCAGCCATTTTCTGTTGAAGATCCCTCACCAAGGGTAAGTCTTTGCTTTATTGGCAGCTACAATGGTCATTAGAGTTTGTGTTGTGTTAACATTTCTGCTTTATAGTATCACTCATGGACACATATACTATGCACGTTTGCACAAAATGCTTATATACACACACACACGCACAGAATCCAGCCTGACCTTCATGAAGCAATTTTTATCGATGCCTTCCGTCGGGGCCAGCGTTGGACAGCACAGGAGTGTCTAGCCCTGATTGGCAACCCGTTGATAAATCCCGAAACATTCAGTGCCTGCCGGCCTATTGAGGTACTGTGCATTCCTAGGTATAGGATATTGTAACCTGTGTGTAATTATGCAATCTCTAGTAACTGTGTGTGAGATGATATGTACAGTGGCCAAGAAGGACACTTCCAGTTATGTAGCGCCGACAGTCAGTGGTGATGGGTGGTGGGTGATGCCGATCTTGACTATCAGCATTATGTAACCGGAAGTGTCCTTCTTGGCCACCGTAGGTATGAGATGTTTGATTGTAAGCGTATCATAGTGTACTGATACTTCCACTGTACATATTGAAACTTGGTATTATATAGCTATATTTTGTATATCCAGTTGATAAGCCTAAGCTACACGTTTCTCGATGTACTTAGGTATTTATGCGAATGGCTGCCAACATCTACAGCAGTAGCAATTTTATGGCTGGCCATGATGTAGACAGAACGTTTAATAAGAAGACTGGACGGTGGTACGTGTGTGTGTGTGTGTGTGTGTGTGTGTGTGTGAAAGGTGATGTTTACATGTCCTTTGGTGTGCTGATACAGGAAGTACCTTAAGTTAAGGGAGGGCACTTATTCTCTGTCTACCTACCTAGCCTCATTGCAATGTTGCTGCATTGTGATAATTATGCTACGTCCGAGTAAAATGACATTGAACTCTAACTACGCCATGCACATATGCTTGCATACATTCACAAACACACACACACACTCTCTCTCACACACACACACACACACACACACACACACACACAGGAGCTCGATAGCTCTCACCTCTGCCCTCAGTCTCCAGTTCACCTTCTGTCACCTCATGTGTACACATGACCCTACTGTTTCCAAGAGTAGGGCCGTTTATGCAGCTCTCATGAGCATCGAGATGAATTACAGCACTCAGATGGTACGTGTACACATATCTACTTATGTATCTACATTGTAATAGAGTTTGGGAAATGGGAAAATGTCTAGTATTTTGCATATTTGTGGAAGTGCCTGTGCAGCACCACCTGCATGGGCTCATGGTACAGTGCTATATGGTAAGAAAGTAAAATTGTTGTATTTTTAAATGGAAGGGAGTTAAGATGAAGTCAAAATGAAGCCCAACACTTCCTGAGTACAAAACGTACTTGTAGCATGTACGGTTGCTGATATATAGCTTCAAATGTTTACGGTAGTGTGAGGGGAAACTGTAGAATTTTGAGGTATAATCTCTCTTAACTTTGGTTGTAAATATTGTATTCAATTATATTGAAGCTTCCGAATGAGTGCTAACATAATACCGAAGCATTAGCCCTTAATTCAAAATTTTGCAGCTAAAATGAGGATAACAGATTTACCTATCAAAATTGATGTTTCCTGCAAGTATGTATCTTCTGATTCCTGGGAGTTAAAACTTCAAACGTGGGTCAAAGTTGACACACTACCTTTACTACTTTCAATTCATCTTTAGGAGCTTAACTCCCACCAATACTACGTACATGTACATATGTTTAACATTACGTGAGTGTTCACAGCATGTGTTACACCACTCTCATTGTCCTAAGTTAGTGAACCAATAGACAAGGTCCTCACAGATGTACCTCTTGTTGATGAATAAGAAAGTGCAATTCTCCCATTCAGCATAATTCTGCTTGAACTTAACACCTTGTCATCTTATGGTGTAGTGGACTAGAGTTGTACCTTAGAAAGAGGCACCACCATATCGTGACAGATACCAACGGAATCAGTTAAAAGTTAAGGATTTGCCCAGGAAGTTAGAATATCCATGTTGATTAGGTTCTCTTTCTACCAACCACTCATTGGCTCACAAAGATGTCATCAAATACCATCAAATAAGTGTGTTCATCAGTGGCTGGTGTCCAATGCCTCCCTCTTCTCTACAGGTGGAGCGAGTTCTCTCAGACATGTATGCACACTTACTGAAAAAGGGCCAAGACCAAGACCTTGCTATGCTGATCCGCCGAGCTCGCACCGCCAATGAGAATAAGGAGAAAGCCATTGCTGCTCCTATTAAGGTATGTGTATGTGGGGAGGGATAGGGATACTATTTAAGTTATGGGATAGGCACGTACCCATTTTGTAAAACAAGCATTATAGTCAGAAAGTGGGATAAGTTGATCAGTTAAAACCTGTAATTTGCCTAGTCTCTTAATCAATTAATTAATTTACCCCCGAAAACACTGACCTAAACAGCTCTACAATCACCACCAAACTTTATTCATTTTCAAGGTGCCATTCCTATGGTGATGCAGGGATTCTAGCGTCCCCTTTCTTTTTGCCTTACACCAAAAAGCTATCTTATATAGCCTGTAGAGGCGGCTTCTCAGTTGGCTCTTGCATAACAAAGAAAGGGATAATTTATTTCTTTTACATTGCAGCAATTATTACCCCTAGTTTACATGTTTCTGTCTTCACCTTCACAGGCCAAAGATCGAGAGAAAGGTCCACTGAGTTTCCACATTGGGATGATTATGAAACACAAGATGTAAGTACCCACCCCAGTGCCCAAGGCATAATAAAGGGCTGGGTTGGAGTGGTTCAGCCCTCTCATTTCAAGTATATTTACTCATAAGATCCTAACTAACGCATACTTGCAGTCTCATACGTAGCTGCTTGCATGACTTGGCTAACTCTTTAGGAATCAGTCAGAGTAGGGTGGACACGGTCATGTGACAGGCTACATGGTTGTATTAATTCTCTATGGAGCTGCCCATACAAAAAGTGGCTGTGGCAAAGTTGTGTTGTCAATATACAAGAAATGGATGTTGTTGGGATCCCTTCATGTGAAGCGTTTTCAGGAATGTCAACCCCTGGGTGGTTGCAGTCCTTGAAGTACTAGCTATTGGCAAGGCTGGAGTACCTACGTGGATTCAATCGACATTGCTGCACTCATAGGTCTGTACCGACTCTCTTACATCTATATACGGGCTATTGCAGCTTTATAACAAGCTACATATGCTTACCGATTTTTTTTTAGTCATTTTAACTGTCAATCTGTCACAGTTTTGGCACCGTGGAACAATGGAGAATCACTTGAGATTCAAGAGACTGCTGAACAGTACAGTAAGTCAGTGCTTGCTCACTCCTCGTTGATGTCTAACCTAGCTTTAGTTAGCTTCTCAATGAGCAAATGGCACTCTCTGGAATGCGATGCAGATTGGCAGTAAATGGCTCATGACTATGCACGTTAATGAATATGTGTCCAACTGGCTCTTGGAATCAGTCTACATGTATATGATGTCCATTTTTGATATAATTGGTATGAGACACATATGCAGGTCCAGCGTTGCGTTACAGATGAAAGAATGTAGTTTCTTGTGTCTGTGCCTTCTTCGGTCTCTGTACTTTAGTAGTGTTGTATAGATTATTGTGGAGCAGTGAGGAAAAAGCCTTACTAGGGCAGGAATGTTTGACTTGGGACAAAACAAGGGGAATTTGCTTTAGAGTGCCTAGGCATGCCTTACCTCAGAGGGATGAACAGGTGGGCCAAATCTCTAGCCGGCCCCATGCCCCTAGAACAATTCCTTGCAGAGACCATCCAGGAGGTACATATGGGATCAAGCAGTTACACCCACGGAATATATACACAAAGATGCATTGTGGGTAGGCATGTGTCTATTATGCCAGCATAATTATAGAATTGAGCATAATTTGGGAATGAGTGGTTAATTTTACAGGAATAGTGCATGCAAGTAAGAATATAGAGGTGAAAGCTTGAGTAAGTAATGGCCTTAGTAGCTAGCATTGATGCACTTGCAGCTCTCTGTGTGCTGTCAACGTTGATGGTTCAAGTAGCTTTCGGGTGAGTTCTGAAGAATTATAGCTGGCTTAGTGAAATGTGGAGCTGATGGATTCTCTTGCTCACTTTTAGATGTACTTGAATGACAAACACAGTCTATGACTGAGCTATGTACTACAGAGAGTATTTTTACCAGCCAGGCACACACAAAGCGAGCGCTCAGCTGGTACTGAGATAGCTTAATATTTCCACATTTATCTGTGTGTGTGTTTGTCCGCAATTATCACATGCGCAAAATGTGCGTCATTACATTAATTACTAGCCTCGAGCACAGTGGAAGCTGCTAAACGTTTGCGGACCCAATAGGCCAAGCTAGCTTAGCTTTGTGTTGCCTACACAGCGAAAAAGTGGTAGGTAGCAATGGTACTTCTATTTTGGCAAGTTCTGGAAGTGCACTACGAAATTGCCAAGTCAACACTTTCATTAGAAGCCTGATCTGTCATTTAGCTTGGACTGTTGCTGAGTAAACCTTTAGTTGATGATTTTTGTGAAAATACCCACTGGTTTTAGATATGAAATATCAACCTTGTTTTGTTGGCATTTGAGACTCCTTTTTGTATCTACACCTTGCACGCCATGACTAGTCATGCGTCTATTGTACTTTTTTCCCACCCGATTATGCTTTCTAACAATTCTCAATAACTACACTATGTATAAAATCTACTTTTTGTGTCCACTATGCTGCTCTGGTCTTCTTTCACATGTTTGTAGTCCATAAGCGGAGTCATGCATGCTATGCAAATAATTAGTGATACACATGGATGGTTATATAATGGCACAGCATTTCTGGAACATTTTTTTTTGTGTACAAAGTCAAAGATGCTCCGTTGTAAGGAAAGTCTATATCTTAAGACCCAGTGAGCTGCAATTTGTATCAACACAATGGTACATGTAAATTCACACCTGTTTTCACCGCGGGATGTCACCACAGCAACAACTAGAAAAAGTTGACATTATATACCTGAGATTCCACACACTTGGTCTTTTGTATAGCAAAACCCCTAGCTCAGAATCAGACGGCTGCTCTCAAGGTTATCGCTTTGCTCACAAAAGAACACTAATACAATGCTTAGTATAAAATTCCCTGAAGAAGGTCAAGCTGTTTTTACTTAGGATTTTGTATCATATTACGGTTCATAGCTGATATAAGTATCTTATTGAGACATTGTACGCGTGTGTACAAGTCTTTTCCCGAGCGTTAGGCAAGGGAAAAGGAGTGCAATGTCTCACTGTATTGCCCACTAAATTATGTAATGAGAGACCGTATGCAACTTACATAGCTCTTCTATGACAGAAGTGTTCTTTTTGCCAGTTTTTTTTTAAGCTTTGGTACGTAGCTGTAGTTGTTGTGTGTGCATGCATGTGCTGTGCCCACACAATATTATTACCGAGCGGAAAGCGAGGCAACTAATTGTGTTGTATTGAGACTCATGTATGTGTGTATGTAAGTAGCGCTACAGGGATGCAATTATTGCAAACATATTTCCTGTGGGCATGGCATTGCTGCACTGTCTGACCTCGGGTGGTACTATGAGCCTACTTACTTTGATCACAATCTGTAGCCATGACAGGGCTGTTACAATCACGGTATACTTCATTTGTGTTGAAAGAGGCAACTAGCACAGCAAAATAAAATCTAAGCTGTTCAGTAACAATGCATGAGTGGTATACTAATAGTATATCCCACACATATACACATACCTCTCTTCTCACAAGGTATAACTACCGAGCTGTGATCTACGGCTGGGATCACAAGTGCGAGATGAGTGATGGCTGGATGATACAGATGGGTGTACACCGCCTCCCAAGGGGACGCAACCAGCCTTTCTATAATGTGTTGGTTGAGGATGGGTCAAATCGATATGCAGCTGAAGGTTAGTTGGTGAATTAGACTAGGGGTAGGGAATTAGGATGAGATGGGCATTGATGTAATTGCCAAGCGCAGTGAGGCCGATAATCACGACACATGGGCTCAGAATCTCAGCTAGTGTTTCTGGGTTTGTTAGTCACGCTCACCAAGGCATGTGCTCAAAATGGCGTCTCTGGCAGTTACATGAATGCTGTCTTTGAACTTGTGCACGAAGAGTCAGAGATCTGGACAAGTCTATCATATGCTTTTATCACGGAAGGCTTACTCAGTTTGGCAAATATGTCAGAGTAGGCGTGTCCCGTAAGTCATGTGATTTCTTGCCCCAACAATGTTTAACGATGCTACGTTAGCACGTAAATTTAACCCTTTCGTCAACGTAGTATTTCTGACCATGACAAAAGACATATCCACCTAACTGTACTACAGCTCCCAGGTTAGCGAGTTTGTGTAGTCTCTGTATGAGTAGAGATACGAGCGCTATTATTGGACGGCACAATCGAGCGATGTGAATGTGAGTTCGAGCACCACAGCTTGTCTCTCCACTCTTCCATAGCCAGCCATGGCTAATTTGTATATATGTAGCAGGTAGGGCCATCAATCTCCCGAAGACCAGTCGCTTTTTTGTAGCTTCTCCAGCAGCATTGGTTCTGGGTTTAGTTATTATTCTTGTGACTGACTGGGTCGTGAAAATAATACCAGTCTCGCCCCGTCTAGCCCCAGTCCCATCCCGTTTGTATTCTGAATGGCAGACTATCTATTTGTATGCCTGTATCTGTATACGTAGCTACCTGTGAGGCATAGTGCGCTTGCGTATCCCTAGTAATTGAGATACCTTTTAATTTTCATGAACTTACATCTAATATAGGGTGCCAAATGAGTCAAAAAGTCATCTGTTGTGAGTATCCCTCCTACTTATATTGGACGTTTCCTTACTTATATATCGGATCTTATTTAATAAGTAGGAGGGATGCCTTACCATTTATAGTGTATACCCTGAATTACTAACGCTACACATGTTAACTCATGTATTATACATCCATACATTGTTCTAACCTCCTCTGCCATTGCTGGTATACCATCATAAGCGCGGGGTATACATGTATGTTCTTGGAATACCTCTAGTTTAAGTTTGACTGCAATAGCTTCTTGTGTTTTTCACCAATGGGCATTTATGCTATTGATGGCATTTTTGGCATATTCATGGTTGATGACATCATTTCCTGTAGTCGGAGGGGGACCGTGGGTGGTGGGAGCCTCGCATCTCCATAGGATATGGCATCTTGAAAATAAGAGCACATGATATAATATTCGTATCCAGCTTCTTTTACACCTAGTACCGTGTAGAAATTTTTGCGTGATGTACGTACAATGTTGTGCTTTTCGCGAACATGCTCATGCATTAGTGTGAAAATAAGAACGTACGTGTGATCACCTGTGAAGCTGGAGATTAGGGAAGTGTTTCAATGTTGCCTATGAATGCTATATCCTAGATGCCAGGGAGCCATTGTCAAGGAAGAGCGCTCCCAAACTCTTAAAATCGAGAGCAATGTCTGCCACATTCACATCAGAGCAGCGGGTAGTGATTGCTTTGTACAGTGATGGCAAAAGGGCCCAGCCACACTTCTGGCATGGAAATTCTTTGATAAGTACAGTAGCCCACGTGTTTCAAGTTTGTAGGCATACTTGTAGTAGCCGTGGCTTTGACACAAAACGACACAACAGCATGAACTGTTCTGTCACTTGGTAGATGACGGGTGTGGTTAAGTTGACACAAAAATTAAAAATACGGAATTTTCTTCTGAAGTGTTGCATGTAGTGTATTACATTTCACTGGAAGTTCATATACTGTGCACCCACACATGCATGCAAATATAGGTGTCAAGATGACCCAAAAATCTTATTGCTTTCGGCCCTCCTGTTTGTACAGTATGGTCGGAAAATTTGGTGGGAATTTAATTTGGCAAATTGGTTGTGAATTTAAGCTGGTAGATTTCGATTGGTCTTGCAAGCTACATGTATGACGTTATGCAAGATGTAACCCAAATGCTGCATGTCACAACACACAGCTTAGCTACTATCCGTAAAAAGTATTGAGTGTCAAGATTGCGCTGCAATGGAGCTGTTTGTACAAAGCTGTGTTCAAGGACAACACGTCTTATGATCAGCCATGGCTGCTACGGGAGAGTGAAGAGTCGCATTTGCATTGCTCGATTGTGCCATCTATCTCCAGCGCTCCTACGTATCTCTACTTAACACAGAGGCTACACAAACTCTACTAACCTGGGAGTTGTAGTAAGCTTTCCTTGGTGATGAACTTGTCCGGATCTCTGACTCTTCATGCACAGACCTTCTTCAGTTTACTTTGTGCGCCATTTCCAAACCCCACCCATCGACAATTGCAATGATGTCATGCAAAAAATATTGGTGGCATTTAAATTGGCAGTGCACTCACCAATTGACCGATCTGCCAAATTTATTTCCCCGCCAGAATTTCCAGCCATACGGTAGTTTATTCTTTTGTAGACTAGATGTGGATTAACTGTTCTTGTCCTTACTCAGACAATGTCCTTCCCTGTCCTGCACGAGAGCTGGGCCCCATCATGCACTGGGAAGTGGGCAAGTACTTTTGCAGATTCACTGGAGACAGATACATTCCAAACTTTGCATTGAAAGAGAAGTATCCCCATGATGATTGAGCCTGGACATTTGTCAGAACATCACCTTATTCATTCAGCTCATATATATTCACTACTTTATACCATGTGTTACCCCTAATATTTAATCACTCTTATCTATAACCATTCTAAGAATATTCCCTTGTCGTGTATTGCATGAGAAAGGCTTGTTTCTAGGCTTCTACTTGGCAGCTTTTTGGCACTGTGTTTAATCAAGAATTATCCTTTTAAGTATGTGAAAAAGAAACTGGAGTTTCGTGCCTCCATCCTTGAGTGACCCTGAGGTAGTACCATTATCCCAAGTGTAAACTGCATATCTCCCTGTAGTGACTGCATTTAAGCTTCTTGGAGTACATCACAGCCCTGTTACACTTTATCTTTAGCTACACATGATACGTGTATATGTGTATGATTTACAAGAAACAAGTCTGGGCTGTGACATAGCTGAGGTAAAGGTGATATATGCATGAGCCTTGGTGCGTAAAAGTAAAGTGAGACTATATAGCTACCAGGAGTGTATGGTAGAATTATGGTCTAGCTAGCTGTAAGCTCCTGAAAATACGCCCACCCAAAAGTTAATAATATACTCATGTTGCTACTGCAGCGCTTACACTGTTTGACCACGTACCCATGCACCGACGT
The DNA here is from genome assembly GCA_963921505.1 of Phakellia ventilabrum. Lineage (NCBI taxonomy): Eukaryota > Metazoa > Porifera > Demospongiae > Axinellida > Axinellidae > Phakellia > Phakellia ventilabrum. The sequence goes on from OY997390.1 coordinate 2,690,775, forward strand.
AGATGGAACTTATAAGACCTCCAGTGAGAGGACAAGGCAACCAGAGATTACACCATCCTGATCGCCATATGTGAGGGTCATTATTGCTTAAAAGTACGCCCACCTATTTATATGTATCAGCAAACAAAAGCTCAGAAAAACTACTGTGTAAGAGGTGGGGACTACTTGTAATAAATGAAGGCTGGCACAAGCACCATTGTCCAGTGAGTAGATGAAGCCTGAGGTGGTCTTGGTAGAACATTGGGTGGCATACTGGTTGTTGTTACTATGAGAGTGTGCATGTGCATGTGTTAGAGGAGAGGAGATAATCCAAGCGAAGCGAGGCTATACTCCAGTTCTCCTGGTATAGCCTATCAAACACACAGCGAACACTTACCTTCGCTATAAAACTCTAAACGGGGAGACTTGGAAGTGATCACTATCACAGTAAGCTTGCTTCAGCCTCTGGTCTTCTAGGCACATAATAACAAGTAGCCATTTTGTTTAGTGAGTGTGTGTTTGACCTTTTTGTGGGTGGGTGTTATGGGCGTGCCTCCTGCATGCCATGTGCCATGCCCAGCAATTCTCGCGAAGCGAGGACATCACTGCACATTGTGTCTCACTAGTTACAGAATATATTATATGGCTGACCCCACACAGTGGATGTCAGCTATTTTGGTTGACACCCTAAAACATGCTATTTTTATTATCAGAATCTTAACCTGTTTTGGAATCACATGCTTTTTCACACTTTTGTGACACCTGTGTAAGGGCTATCAAGTTTCTGTCAACAATGTGTGGCAATCAATGCAATCTTGGTGAAGCCCTTGCTGAAAAGTCTTGGGGTTGCTCCTAGAAAATCATCATCTACTAGGCCCAAAGGTCAAAATCTTTGAAAAGTCTCATCTCTTTTCCTGCATGGACATTAGTTAATTTTGAGGTATAGCGCTTTCAGGTGTTTGGTATTCATTCTACTGAGGTTCAGTACTCATGCGGGGTGGATGAGGCTTAATAATACAGGAGTGCATATCTCTACACTGCCTATAAACTGTACACACAGCCATAATATGAATCCTTTGTGCTGCTAATCTCCATGATTGTTTTGTGATAAGTTGAAGCCAGATTTTAAACAAGCTGTGATTCAAAAGGAGGGTGCTAATTAACCCTATAGAGACCTTCCACTTTCAATTTTAATCAGAATACAGTATGTATGTTTCTTTCGTGTTATGTGCTCTTGATATATCTCCCAATACATTATACACTCCTTTTTTGTGTCTTGCCCTAAGGAAATAATATGTAGACCAAATGTGATGTCACAAATTAGCAGTTCACAGGTTTCTGTCTTCACCTTCACATGCCGAAGATCGAGAGAAAGGTCCACTGAGTTTCCACATTGGGATGATTATGAAACACAGGGTGTAAGTACCCACCCCAGTGCCTATTATTAATTGAAAGACTGGATCAGAGTGCCTCCCACTTTCAAGTGATTTCACTCCTACTCTGCCCTCGCACTGCATGTGCTTTACTTGGTCCGCAAGAAACATATTTGGCTTATTTCTATCTATTTGGTGGTATACAGATACATGTAGGCTGCTTGAGGCTCACGTCCTCAGCAGCCACAGGTTGAATTGCTTACAGTTACCTCTGTTCAGCCCCTCCCCAACCAGATCTACAACAAAATCACATTTTTTAGCCACTTGAAGAGGATTGCTCTTGTTGTTGTGTTGAAGTGTGCTCTTGGATTGTAGTAGACAGTGAGATTGCAGAGTCATGATTATCACATAGCGCTGCATATTACAGAATGACAAAAATGGTGGCAATATTAGGCCATGTTGGGTGGGCTTAGTCTTAGATCTTAGACTAGTGGTTGCAGATACTCTTTTTCTCAGTAACAGATCGATGTCTATTGCAAGTTAAGTTAAACTATTTAAGCAGGCATACATACATATGCACATACCATACGTACCTTCAACAGCAATGTTGCCTAAATGTGAGGCAGATATATATATAGCCTTCTATTTCGAGAATCAGCAAATTGTGCACAAATTGTGCATATTCGAACAAACAAAATAGTGCATGGTTGTATGCAGAGCCTAAAATGACATGGCAATTAACTTGGTAGTATTCTGTTTAACTTACGTATGTAGTTTAGTGTTTCTCTATTGCGTGAACATATCGCTAGATTGCATTGGGCAAATATGAGGCTGGGCCAAAGCATCTGGATTATCTGCTATTACCAAAAATACAGCCTTACATACGTACATACCTGTGGGAATGTGTCTGGAGCAGTACAATATCTTCTCCAAACCTCTTAGCAGTCAGCTCTCAAAGATTCCAGCAGTGATTGTTGCCTTACTAAAATGTACAAAGCTAGCATTCTTACGTGGCTAGTATTCTGTAGCCATCATTTGATTCTACACTATACATGAGCAGCAACATGAACAGTGATTTTCATATCTCTGCACCTCTGTTGGCCAGAGCTCTCCAGTGCACACTGCTTGTTGATCCATTATTTTCAGCAAGACAGTGGACTGCCATCACCTCCCCACTGCCGATCATCAGTGATCTCTGATGATGCTCCCTTCTTTTAATATATCACTGCAGCTTCTGTGTCGTTGCACATGCATACGTACGTACATATGTAGTCTTGCTCATCTCTGGTAACTTAGCCAGACACCACTGACATTGTGCTCTGCTAGCCTCATTTGCGTTCTGCAGCTAATAAGTAGTGCTATGTCCACAGGAAATTCCTGCTGTGGTAATTACTACAAATATATAACAATCACCACAATGGCATTAAAGTGAAATTATTGACATGCACTAATTAAATGTACGTATCTACTAGGAAAGGGTTTTCTTCCATGGGATATTCCTACTTAAGGATTGTATTGGGTGTAATGTTATTAGGCGTTACTATGTGGCCTATACTAAAGGGTCTATTTCACCGTACTCTATCTCAACTTCTACTGTGTGTGATGTAATTGAAGTCCTATCACCTTAACCCATCTGCATGGTTTGCCATGCTCACATCCACGCCCCCCACCCCTCCCAGCAAAGGAACATCTGGTAAGTTAATATACAGCAGGAAGCATGTCCGTAAAGTATAAAAAATGTGATCAATGTGAACAACATCACAAAGTTACATTTTATATCAAAATGGTAAATAGTGAGAGGCTAAGATAGCCAAGGGTTACACCAAAGAGCAAGGAGACTAAGAGGAGTATAGCCATAAATCATGTGTCTGACAACTGTAATATACGTAGCCTCGTTCCCAGGCACCCGCTTTATTTATTTGCACGAAGGTATACGTACCATGCTATATGCCATCAAGCTCTAAATAAAATCAGGAAGTCTATCACCTTTTTTGTACAGCTGATGATCATTAATATGGGGAAGTGGGTACATTGTAGCAGCCAACTATTGTGAATACATTAATCTTGTGATTGTCCTCTTTAATCTAGGCCAAGTTGTACAGCTAATCGGTAGATGAACCACTCTATCTCGAGCTGCATTTCTAAGGTGCATTAAATTCCTTTGCCATATCTTGTTACAGTCGTAAGATACTATCCAGATGTGATAGTTGCTAATTATAAGTGTTTTACATAAGTGTGCACATATTGTGCCATTCCATTCACTATTAGTATATGTAATAGCATGGTTTGGAGTGAAATTTGGGATAAATCATACGAGTAATGTACCAAGGATGGGGTTAAATTACACGAGGCGAAGCCGAGTGCAATTTACCATCCTAGGTACATTACGAGTATGATTTATCCCAAATTTTACTCCAAACCATGCTATCACATGTTAATCTTATAGCTCCCAACAACAGTGAAATTTCACATAGCAACAGTGAAATTTCACATAGCAACAGTGAAATATCAAGAAGTGTGAAATATCAAAATAATTTCATTGTTTCAAATAGGAGTTTACCATTAGCTCTACAATAGCTATGAGATTATGCACTAGATTACTATTGAGTGCAAGTGAAAATACTGATGTAGGATCAGCTGAGTTGCCTTGAACATTATGCAACTGTGGATCCCAAATTAGTATTATTAGGATGCTTGATGCCAGTATCCACAGTATCCATGGCAACTCAGCTGTTATTGCTTCAAGCACACATACATAAATGTGTGCCCATGACTAATATACGTACTACGATCCTACCTCATGAAATTTCTTGATATCAAACATCCACTAAATATGTAAGGATTCAATAGACTACGTAAGTGAATCATTCTTGATACCGTTGTGTGCAATGTGGAGTCCGGTCGCCTTGCTACACAAGCACTTGCCTTGCTCCCGCTTGACAATCAATAGAACTCCCACCATGGCCTTAATTATTATTAAATATACGTATCTAAGTAGTAGGAAAGGGTGATTTAATTCACTTTGTTAACTCATTTAACGTACGTATATTCCTATTTAAGGCTTGTATAATATTATTAGGGCCTATACTTATGAAAGGGTATCGTCACCTTCTATTTCAGTACTCTCTCTCAACATCTACTATGTGTGATGTGATTGACACAGTTCTATACCTCACCACATCTGTATGGTTTGCTATGAGTTTGTGATTATACTCTCGTGCGCATATGTCCACACCGCCCACCCCTCCCAGCAAAGGAACATCTGGTACGTAGCTTGACATGAAGCATGTTATTAATGTAGAGTGATGTCACCAAATCAAAATGACAAACAGTGAAATCCCAGAGAAGACAGTATAGCCATGGCTTACACCTAATTAAGAGCAGGAAGACTAAGAGAGTATCCTGTAAAAGCATGTGTCTGACAGCTGTGGCATAGAATTTAAAATACGCATGCACACTTATCAGCAAGATACGTATGTGTACGTACGTACGTACGTATGCTGTATGATCAAGTTATATAGCTGCTGGTATTGATGAACTACTGTATCTCAGAGCTGCATTTTTAGAGTGAATTGACTTTCTTTGCCATGCCTTGCTGCAGTCATAAGGTTTGGAAGTATTGCCAAGCTGTGACAGTTGCTAAGTGCTTTTTTAAGACTGTACTAGCTTACCATTCCATTCACTTTGTACTTATTATGCACTGGATCACTATTGAATCACTAATAGTGGAAGTGCAAATACTGATGTGGGATCAACTGAGCTGCCATGGATACTGGGTACAATTGTATCAAAAATTAATAACAATTGAATCCCAAATAATTAACTTTAAACATTATCAAGATACCTAATACTGGTATTTACAGTATCCATGGCAACTCAACTGTTATAATTGCTTTGAGCACACATAACTGAAGGCCCATGATAAACTGTGGTACTCACAATATTTCTTGATATCAAGTATGTACACTGTTACTAATTATGTGACGATTCAATAGACTAATTATAAGTGAATCATTCTCGATACCGTTGTGCACAGTATGTAGTTCGACACTTCCAGTCTTATATCCCATTGTGCAGTACACAGTCATGTTACAGTATCTAATTATACTGTATGCCTATGTAGTCACTCTGGGGGTGAACTGGTCAATTAGATTCATGACGTGATCATCACAAATTGCCAATAAAGCTTTAATCACTATGAAGAGGATGTTTCTGGTTCTGAATACTCGTAAGTGCACCTTTGGAGTATGTATGTACGTATGTACCATGGCTGCATTGTAACCAGTTTCTGCAACATGGAACCAGGCTTATACATGTCCAATTCTTCAGTTTTACCTCTGTGGTTCCACATACCTTCAGATATGCTGGGCAATTTTCATCATAGCAGGTTGGGATCTATGATTGTGAAAAAGCAAGTCAAGGTGCAGTGTACTGACAGAACGGAAAACCAAAATACTGTAGCATTACAAGACCTCCACACCTGGTGTAGACTGATTAGTGTCCACTAACATTAATTTATCTCAGGTCCAGAGAAACTGTCGCCAAGTTACATACTTAATGAGGTTAGTGTGGCGACCTTAGTTCTCTGTTCCACCCAGCTTCCTAAACTTCATTAACATAATTGTAAATAGGTGAAAGTATACAGAAGCCTTAGGTGCAAGTGGTTCCTATATCAACACACCTACAACTCCTCCCTACAACTGCTGCAGTTAGAGCAGAGGGCAGACTGTGCAATAATCTCAACACTAAAGAGGTGGAGGTCTCAGGCTCAGATTTTCCTATGGACCAGCCTCCCCATTATTAGCACTTGGTGCTTCATCCTTGCGTTGCTCAGGTGAGAGTGCATGCTAACATGGGGAGACTGGTCGCAGGCTTAGCCTGATTCCCAGGCCTCTCCACCGAGCAACAGCTTGCTCAGTGAGGAGGCCTGGGAACGAGGCCAATTTGACCTGGTGTGTGCTCCACTGTGACTCGTATGCTTGTTTGTTACTTCTAGTAATAATATACTCATGTTGCTGCCGTAGCGCTTACGCCATTGACCACGCACCCACAGACGCAGGCGGAGCTTGTAAGACCTCCAGTCAGAGGACAAGAGCAAAAACAACCAGAGACCACACAATCCCGATCACCATACAATTCCTTCTTCCTAGTCTCCCATATCAGTAATACAAAGCTCTTAACTAGCTTTAATAATGCTTTAAAATCATCCCTGTTCCAATTCTCAAACCCTAAAATAAAACTTGCCTTATTAAAATTATCAAGTGTACTAAACTCCCCAAACCTCCCCCCCAATAGATTTTCTAATTCAACCATGAAATTATTTCTAATGCTGTCATATGCTGGACACTCCCAGAGAACATGTACCACACTCTCACATTCACCCCTGCATAATTTACACTGCCTATCATCATTTTTACCCCTATGTCTTCCTAACTCTTCATTCAGACCGTTCGTACCTGACCGAAACTTAAACAATAATCTTGTACCCGGATCACCTACCCCCTGCAAATAATTCTTGAATTCTATTTCCTTACAGAAAGACTTGTACAGATTCAACTTAACTTTAGTATTCAAGCTGTCATTAAAGTCCTTGTATTCTCTATCCCTCAACGCTTCGTCTACCGTATCTAAAAACAAATTAATATTATCTGCAGCTAATACCTCTTGGCTATCTAAATCTAACTGCAGCAGCAATTCATTAATTACTTTCATCCAAGTTTTCCTCTGCCTACCTCTACATGGTTTCACTTCCCACTCAGCATCTAATAGTACTCTAGGATACCGCTCATTATCCAACTTATTGACTTTATACCACCACTTAAGTTTGCTTCTATCCCTCCTCCCTTTCAAGGACTCTAACCCCATATCTCCCCTTACCGCTTCATTACACGTTTTGGAAGAGCAACCAAGTATCTTCTTAGCTGCTCCTAGCTGAATGGATTCTAAGGAAGCTGCCTGCCGTTTATTACAAGCCCACACTTCACTACCGTATTCTAAAGTAGGACGAAGTACTGAAACTAACAATAATCTCCTTGCAATGGTACTGATATTTCTATTACTTACAAACCGGTGCAAACGATTAAGCTTTTTCTTCCCATTATCAATTACCTTCTGTACATGACTATCCCATGACCCATTCTCAGCAAATTCAATCCCCAAGTAACAGTAACTTACAACCCTTGGAATTACTTTATCTCCCCACTTCCACGCACACATATCTGTAATAGCCACCTTAGAAAATACCACAACAGCACTCTTTTTAATGTTAGATTTCAACCTCCATTTGTTACAAAACCCTTGTACTACATTAATCAACTTTTGTAAATCCTCCGCATTAGTAGTTAAACCAACAAAATCATCTGCAAACATTAGTCCCCCAACCTTAACATCATTCTTAATGATTATACCAAGCCCAGCTTTCTCAACCTCATCTAGTAACTGATTAATAAAAATGGAAAATAGGATAGGCGATAGACTACAACCCTGTGCTACCCCCTGGCTTATATCAAATGGTTTGGATTTTTTCCCCTCCAGTAAAACAGCACTCTCTGTAATGTTACTTCTAGTAATCTTTTTTTTTAATATAGAAAGGGGGGGGGGGGGGGATATTACAATAGGTGAGCTGGGTGCTGGAGTGTGTGTGTGTGTAGCTATTGTGGTACAAATTACTGATATTTATTTGGCTGCAGGAGGTGGGTATGAGTTGGGTAATAGAGATGTGAGTGGTGAGAATAGAGGTAAGGTGCATAGGATGCTGATTGAGTATGAGAACGTTCATGTATGTTTATATGAGTAGAGTTGTAAACTTTTAAGTGAGAAGTCAAGATTCCACGCATTGTGACTCATCTACTTGTGTTTGTTCTTGTTCCTGCATGGCGGACACAGGCAGGAACTGGCCTAGCCTGTTGGGACTGATATCATTGCTGATCTATATTATAAGTAACTCTTTACAAGGTAGGGTGGGGCTGCATGATTACCTATATATCACAATTGTATGGCTTTTCCTGTCTTTAAACAATAGGGATTGATAACTTCCTATTATGTGCAAACATACATGAAGTGGGAAGCTATCCCATGTTGCTGGCTACTTGGGTAGCATGTACATATCATACTACATACCCAGATCTTAGGGATTGAGCAGAGGACTGAGATACGTCAGTCAGGTGACAGTTACTATATATAGCAGGCACATAATAGAGATGCACTCTGCAAGATTAATGACCATCAGATTCTGTAGATAGGGGTATACTGAAATAAAAAAAAGATTACTAAAAAGTAACAAACAAGGACAATGGTCACACAGGAGCACACACCAGATCGGCCTACGGACCGGCCTCCCCATGTCAGCACTTGTGCTCACACCCTCGCAACCGTGCATTAGATGCCTCAAAATCAGTTCTTTCAGGCACTACTACCCCAGTTGATAGAGAGTCGGATTTACGTAAATAGGGGTTGAAAAGATCCAGCTTAGTACAGTTTATGTCAGATTTTTATTTGAACACTCTTATATGGTTGACCATGAGCTACGTAACACTTCAGGCTAGATTACTCGTGAGTTAAGCACATGCACCTCTGGGCCAGGGCTTTCTGCTTATCAGATTCCAGTAGTAATGGGTCATTGCCCAGTTATTTATTATGCTCTCAACCAGGGCCTATTATACCCAGTTTTGGTGGTCTGATTTCAAATAGTGCAATGCATGACACAAACACAACAATCATTTCTGTTAAAAAGAAAAAACTCTGCAGAGGATGAGATATTATCCCATAAACTATATCTACATGTATTTAATATGCTGATGTAATTCCTTATGCCAAATTATACCTATTATGCGCATAATTGGACAGTGCCAACAACTGTTATGGAATGGACGCTCAGCATACATACCACTATGGGTAAGCAAGTAGTTAATTAGCATCTTATGGTTAAGATCCAACAACAACAAACTACGTATGTTGGTAGAATCCCAGAGATAGTGGTGTTTTAAAAAACTGTGGTTGCAGGTAGGGAAGCAAACTATAAGACCTTATATACATCCAAATACAGCCAACCTCATTAGTACCATACTCATATGGCTGAATGTTTACCAGCAACACTCTCTCTGCCTAAAGACATTATGCTGACAGTCTACTTACTGCCTCACACAGACAGGAATGCATTAATTATCATGCCATGCCACCCATGTCTCAGTAACAAGTGCGAAAATTTACAAGACTGGAGGTCATAGTTTGTCAATGCTTAAAGCATCTGTCTAACTCTGTTAAGACAGTAAAAAATGCCTTTGATTGTGAAAAGTGTAATGGCTTCTACATCCTATAATAGTCATATGCCACATGCTAATAGAAATGGGATTTATTAAGGGCCACTCCTAGACGTCACTCACATTGGCTGTCAATTATTATTGCACCATCTATTTCTGCATTGGCTCACGTTCTTATTAAAATAATGCATATTCTAGCTCTGACTGAATCACAACTGTGCTCTAGCTGCAGTGTGAAGTTTTCTTTTCCTGTTAATTGTGCATACTGGAGGAGAACTGCCAAGGGATGTCTCGCAGAATTCTTGTCATGAATCCTGCAAGAATCCAGTTGGATCTGGCAATATTTTTTGCAAACATCACTTCTACATACATTATGGTAGAAGACTATGGCAGAAAATTTGCAAGGATCTACAAAAGCATCCACAAAAGCATCCATTCATGTTTAATCAGTATACATGGCATTTTAAATTATGCACATACGTAGAGCCTCTGATTGAATCTTAGCTACGACCAGCCTTTGTGCTGAAGTTTATGTCCTGTTTGCATACCAAACTCTACTCTTCCCACATTCTGCGGTTTTTGATAGCTGGACACACGGTGAGAATAGAGTCAATCTGTTTAGGATTCTAATCTAAATTTCCTTTAGTCTCTTTCAATTAGGTGTAAAATGCCGCTATAAGGATATACCATGATTGCTCCTAGATATCACTTACATTGGGTTTGGAGTATCGCACCTACATGTTTTCCAAATCTGTTCCTATATTTGCTAAGTTTCCCATGAATCATGCAGTCACTAACCCATGCACAACCGCACTCCTGCTTTGCACAACCACACTCCTGCTTAGTATTTGCACACTGGACTCCCTTCTGCGGGGGGGGGGGGGGGGTCTGTCGGCTGGACACACGTGGGAATGGAGTAAATGTGTTTAGGGTTCTGTTGTTGTTAATCTAATTATCAACTCTGTGAAGAATTTTGTAGGTAGGCTTTGATTGGCATAGTTTCTGCATGAACATCAACCACATGATAAACTGATTAGTCAAAACGAAGCTGCTTCACATCATATATCCTTTGTGAAAGGTACGCTTATAACTGCACCGACCGGATGGTGAAGTTGCGATGAGTCTTCTTCCTTTTCATGAATGCACCTGTTGCCTATTTGCTGTGAATATGCTTATAACCATATATGGCCTGCAAGCTCTTCTCTCTGAAATATTAATTAAGAACCCAATGTATTGTCTGCACTGCCTCACAATGACTTAATGGGTACAATAATTCTGAATTGGCTTCTTTTCACGTCGCACCAACCTTCACCAAGAAATTAGTCAGTTATTGAAGTTGGGGAATGTTATTTCTGAACTGGACAAGCAGTTTGAGCGAACACCTGATGTCCAGCCTATTGATTAGTATGTTTGCTGTACGTATTGAGTCCATGATTAGGTAAAGTGTTTTGTCTTCCCATGCAATCACTGCACCCATTGCATAAAAGATAAATACAATATGCCTAATATACACAAAGGGAGTGTAACCAGTACGATGTAGTTACAGAATTTTGTCTCAAACTCTATTATTGGTCCTAATATACACAAAGGGAGTGTAACCAGTACGTTATAGAGAATGTAGTTACAGAATTTTGTCTCAAACTCTATAATTGGTCGGTTAACTCATTACCAATCCCAAGATATTCACATTTTTGTTCCCGCTGGCTAAAATAGCCTAGTGGAGGTAAAAATCAGTACCTTTACTTTAGCCTTCAGTAACTTGAGGGAGAATCAGCAAATGGTGCATATTTCCTGAACAAACAATCTCCAAATTGTGTGATGATATTTTGATTCAGAAGGAAGAGTCTATTTACAAGCCATACAGTACACTACTTTGTCCTGCTACATGTACATATGACATAATATCATAAGTATACCTGCCTCTCTCCCCCTTTCCTTTCTTTGTATGAAGGGAGAGTCCTTATCAAGGCCCACAATTCTCTCCCAAAAACAAAATAGTGTACGGTTGTATGCAGAGCCTAAAATGACATGGCAATTAACTTGGTAGTATTCTGTTTAACTTACGTATGTAGTTTAGTGTTTCTCTATTGCGTTGAAATATCCCTGATTGCACTGGGCAAATATGAGGCTGTACATTAATGTGAAAGTGGGCCAAAGCATCTGGATTACCTGCTATTACCAAAAATATACGTACCAGTGGGAATGTATCCGGATATGATTATGCATACTTTCAAACACAGCTGCAGTACAAACTTCTTGGCAGTCAGCTCTCAAAGATTCCAGCAGTGATTCTTGCCTTACTAAAATATGTAAAGCTAGCATTCTTACACGGCTAATATTCTGTGGCCATCATTTGACTATACATGAGCAGCGACATGAACAGTGATTTTCATATCTCTGCACCTCTGTTGGCCAGAGCTCTCCAGTACACACTGCTTGTTGATCCATTATTTTCAGCGAGACAGTGGACTTCCATCACCTCCCCACTGCCGATCATCAGTGATCTCTGATGACGCTCCCTTCTTTTAATATATCACTGCAGCTTCTGTGTCGTTGCACATGCATACGTATGTACGTACATGTATGTAGTCTTGCTCATCTCTGGTAACTCTGTTCATTTTAGCCAGACACTATTGTGCTCTGCTAGCCTCATTTGCGTTCCGCAGCTAATAAGTAGTGCTATGTCCACAGGAAATTCCTGCAGTGGTAATTACTACAACTATATAACAATCACCACAATGGCATTAAAATGATGTGATATGCGAAATTGTACACATCTACTAGGAAAGTGGTTTTCTTCCATGGGACATTCCTACTTAAGGCTTGTATTGGGTGTAATGTTATTTGGCGTTAATATGCGGCCTATACTAAAGGGTCTATTTCACCATACTCTATCTCAACTACTACTGTGTGTGATGTAATTGATGCAGTCCTATCACCTCACCCCATCTGTATGGTTTGCCATGCTCACATCCACGCCCCCCACCCCTCCCAGCAAAGGAACATCTGGTAGCTTGACATACAGCAGGAAGCATGTCCGTGAAGTATAAGGAAGTGGATATATTTTTAGGTACATAGTAGCAACCAGTTATTGTGAATACATTAATCTTGTGATTATTACATCCTCATACATATTTTCCTGTAATCTAGGCCAAGTTGTATGGCTGATATGTTAATGAACCACTGTACCCCAGAGCTACATTTCTAAGGTGCATTGAATTCCTTTGCCGTATCTTGCTTGCTGCAGTTGTAAGATATTATCCGTCTGTGATAGTTGCTAAGTTTTTTTAAGTGTGCACATACGAATTGCTTGCCATTCCATTCACTTTTTACTTGTTATACATTGAATCGCAAAATAAAAGTGCAAATACTAATGTAGGATTAGCTGAGTTGCCATGGATACTGTATACAACTGTATCAAAAATGAGTATCCCAAATAATAGTAGCAGTACACTGCGAACATTATTAGGATGCTTGATGCTAGTATCAACTGTTATTGCTCTGAGCACACATACGTAAATGTATCCATATCCATGGTAACTCAACTGTTGTTGCTTTGAGCACACATAACTGTAGGCCCATGACAAATGCAATACACACCTACCTCAAGTATGTACACTGCCACTAATTATGTGAGGATTCTAGAGACTAAGTGAAAGTGTCTTGAGTATCTCACCACTTGCTCAGTTTCCAGAGTAAGTATGTTTTATGTTCAAGTGTTGTATACTAATTACAACTGCATACAAGTGAAATAGCTAGTGGCCGAGTTTAAAATACCATTGTGAGTTTGAAATAGCCTATGTCTCTGGAGAGAGTGTATACTATCAGCAAGTGATAGGTTGGTTTGGTGTAGTATTATGGGAAAATAGGGCTCCGAAATGGGCACTTGGTCATCAAATTTTGTCAATTAATTAAATGCCAATTTCAGAACCCAAATTTTCCCCTTAATTAATATACAAATATAATAACAAGTCTTATATACCATTGTGCAGTACACAGTCATTTATCTAATTATACTGTATGCCTATGTAAGTCACTCTGGGGGTGAACTGGTCAATTAGATTCATGACGTGACATGCACAAATTGCCAATAAAGCTTTAATTACTATGAAGAGGAAGTCTCTGGTTCTAAATACTCATACCACGTAAGTGCACCTTTGGAGTATGTACGTACCATGGCTACATTGTAACCAGTTTCTGCAACATGGTACCAGGCTTATACATGTCTAATTCTTCAGTTTTATCTCTGTGGTTCCACATACCTCCATACCTCTTTTTGGATTATTGAAATATGGTCTACTGATAATTACCCCTTGTTTAATGTTGGTGTCCACAACTGAACTGGAAACTTTTAACCTTTCACTACAAGTTCATGTACTCCAGATCGAAATACAAACTGCATATCTCCCTGTATAGACTGTATTTGGCTTCTTATAGCACAACACAGCCCTGTATGGGCTTTACACTTAGGCTTGTTTAATGTTTGTGTCCATAACTGAACTGGAAACAGTTACTTTTAACCTTTCAGTACACGTTCATGTACTATTGCACTTTTTGTCTGTAAAAGTTGTCCTTGGTATTTATCACTAGACAAACAGACACACATTCAAATAGTTTTATTATTGGACCAGGTGTATACCACATATGTCCAGATGGCCTAAAAGTCTTTGTACATGCACACTCAGCAACTGGTATTGCTTGCTCTGTCATTATTGACACAATATCTTTCCCTGTCCTGCGTGAGAGCTGGGCTCCATCATGTACTGGAAAGTGGGCAAGCACGTACTTTTGCAGATTCACTGGAGCTCGAGACAGATACATACGTACATTCCAATCTCTGCATTGAAAGAGAAGTATGGTATATCCCCAAGATGAGCCTTGACATTTGTCAGAACACTATGTTGTATGTACGTACGTACCTCACTTATTCAGTTCCGCGAAAAAAGTACGCTTATGGTATTTAATCAAGGGTCAATGGCCCTTTGAGAGTCTGGAAAAGAAACTAGAGAGTATGTATGTAGGAGCCTGGAAACAAGACTATGTACATTTTATACATCCGTATTATGTCCAGTTGATGCATGTCTGTGGCACCTAGTGACATGGGAACTTCACCAATGAATAGGGTATGGAATACCTATCGACATATGGACTCAGCCCCATCCACACAGTCTGCCAGCTGCATCAATCCACTTTTCACCTCCCTCTGTCACCATACGTAAGCTAGCTGTGTATAAACTCCAGATCGAAATACAAACCGCATATCTCCCTGTATAGACTGCATTTGGCTTCTTATAGCACAACACAGCCCTGTATGGGCTTTACACTTAGCTTTAGTTATGCATGATTCTACATGGATGCGGCCTTCAAATGCAAAACCAAAGGATACTTAATTACTATCCTTGGCAAAACATAATCTTGAGAAGTTAAAGCGTCATATTAATTGGTAAAAGTCTGGCATGAGAGATATATTTTTCATGTTCACTATGAGCCGTTTACTATGGACATGAATAAAACCTTATTGGTGCGGGAGAGATCACAGTACGAGTACCCCACCTGTGTGTAATACAGGATTCAGGAGTACAATCCTGCATTACTGAAAGTGGAGAAGTATGTTAATTATGTAGTGAGTCATTACTTAAGCTTAGTAAAATCCACATGCATCAGTCATACATGTATGTGGTTTATGGGCAATTTTCATCATAGCAGGTTGGGATCTAGAGGCATACGATTGCGAAAAAGCAAGTCAAGGTGCAGTGTATTGACAGAAGGAAAACCAAAATACTATAGCATTACAAGACCTCCACACCTGGTGTAGACTGATTAGTGGCCACTAACATTAATTTATCTCAGGTCCAGAGAAACTGTCGCCAAGTTATATACTTAATGAGGTTAGTGTGGCGACCTTAGTTCTCTGTTCCACCTAGCTTCCTAAACTTCATTAACATTCGTAATTGTAAAGTGTTTAGGTGCCAGTGGTTCCTATATCAACACACTTGACATTCTGTCTGACTACCCATTCTATGACCAGTCTCCCCAGTTTTATCATGTACTCTCACCCAAGAAACCAAGGATGAAGCACCACCTATATCAACACACCTGACATTCTGTCTGACTTTTGAGATGTGAGTGGTGATAATAGAGGTAAGATGCATAGGATACTGATTGATATAAGTAGGTTAAAAGCAGAACGTGCATGTACGTATATATGGGTAGAGTTGTAAACTAATTATTATTTTAAGTGAGAAGTCAAGATTCCACGCATTGTGACTCATCTACTCGTGTTTGTTCTTGTTCCTGCATGGCGGACACAGGCAGGAACTGGCCTAGCCTGTTGGGACTGATATTATTGCTGATCTATATTATAAGTAACTCTTTACAAGGTAGGGTGGGGCTGCATAATTACCTGTATATCACAATTGTATGGCTTTTCCTGTCTTTAAACAATAGGGATTGATAACTTCCTATTATGTGCAAACATACATGAAGTGGGAAGCTATCCCATGTTGCTGGCTACTTGGGTAGCATGTACATATCATACTACATACCCAGATCTTAGGAATTGAGAAGAGGACTGAGATACGTCAGTCAGGTGACAGTTACTATATATAGCAGGCACATAATAGAGATGCACTCTGCAAGATTAATGACCATCAGATTCTGTAGATAGGGGTATACTGAAATAAAAAAAAGATTACTAAAAAGTAACAAACAAGGACAATGGTCACACAGGAGCACACACCAGATCGGCCTACGGACCGGCCTCCCCATGTCAGCACTTGTGCTCACACCCTCGCAACCGTGCATTAGATGCCTCAAAATCAGTTCTTTCAGGCACTACTACCCCAGTTGATAGAGAGTTGGATTTACGTAAATAGGGGTTGAAAAGATCCAGCTTAGTACAGTTTATGTCAGATTTTTATTTGAACACGTTACTCTTATATGGTTGACCATGAGCTACGTAACACTTCAGGCTAGATTACTCGTGAGTTAAGCACATGCACCTCTGGGCCAGGGCTTTCTGCTTATCAGATTCCAGTAGTAATGGGTCATTGCCCAGTTATTTATTATGCTCTCAACCAGGGCCTATTATACCCAGTTTTGGTGGTCTGATTTCAAATAGTGCAATGCATGACACAAACACAACAATCATTTCCGTTAGGTTTTAAGAAGAAAAAAACTCTGCAGAGGATGAGATATTATCCCATAAACTATACCTACATGTATTTAATAATAATATGCTGATGTAATTCCTTATGCTAAATTATACCTATTATGTGCATAATTGGACAGTGCCAACAACTGTTATGGAATGGACGTTCAGCATACATACCACTATGGGTAAGCAGCAGTTAATTAGCATCTTATGGTTAAGGTCCAGCAACAACAAACTATGTTGGTAGAATCCCAGAGATAGTGGTGTTTTAAAAAGCTGTGGTTGCAAGGAGGGAAGCAGACTATAAGACCTTATATACATCCAAATACAGCCAACCTCATTAGTATTATACTCATATGGCTGAACGTTTACCGGCAATACTCTCTCTGCCTAAAGACATTATATGCTGACAGTCTACTTACTGCCTCACACAGACAGGAATGCATTATCATGCAGATTATTCCCCTGCCACCCATGTCTCAGTAACAAGTGCGAAAATCTACTAAAGACTGGGGGTCACAGTTTGTCAATGCTTAAAGCATCTGTCTAACTCTGTTAAGACAGTAAAAAATGCCTTAATTGTGAAATGTATATTGGCTTCTACATCCTATTTTTCCTATAATAGTTATATGTCACGTGCTAATAGAAATGGGATTTATTAAGGGCCACTCCTAGACGTCACTCACATTGGCTGTCAATTATTATTGCACAATCTATTTCTGCATTGGCTCATGTTCTCATTAAATCATGCATACTCTAGCTCTGACTAAATCACAACTGTGAAGTGTGAAGTTTTCTTTTTCTGTTAATTGTGCATACTGGAGGAGAAGCCTCTCCAAGAGCATCCATTCATGCTTAATCAGTATAAATGGCATATTAAATCATGCACATAGAGCCTCTGATTGAATCATAGCTACGCCCAGCCTTTGTGCTGAAGTTTATGTCCTGTTTGCATACCAGACTCTGCTATTCCCACATTCTGCAGTTTTCGATAGCTGTACACACGGTGAGAATAGAGTCAATCTGTTTAGGATTCCAATCTAATTTTCCTTTAGTCTCTTTCAATCATGTAGGTGTGAATGCCGCTATAAGGATATACCATGATTGCTCCTAGATATCACTTACATTGGGTTTGGAGTATCGTACATACATGTTTTCCAAATCTGTTCCTGTATTTGCTTAGTTTCCCATGAATCATGCAGTCACTAACCATGCACAACCGCACTCCTGCTTTGCACAACCACACTCCTGCTTAGTATTTGCACACTGGACTCCCTTCTGTGGGGGGTCTGTCGGCTGGACACACGTGGGAATAGAGTAAATGTGTTTAGGGTTCTGTTGTTGTTAATCTAATTATCAACTCTGTGAAGAATTTTGTAGGTAGGTGTGACCACTTTAATCGGCATAGTTTCTGCATGAACATCAATCACATGATAAATTGATTAGTCAAAATAAAGCTGCTAAGAGTTGAAGTAGTACGTACATACATCCTTTGTGAAAGGTACTTTTATCAATTGCATGGGCCAGTGATATTGCGATGAAACTATGAAGTCTTTTTCATTTTCATGCTTGCACCTGTCTCCTATCGGCTGTGAATATGCTCATGACCATAATTGATTTGCAAGCTCTCTCTGAAGTATTAATTAAGAACTCAATGTCACACTGTCTCACAATGGGTGCAATAATTGAATCAATCCTGAATTGGCTTCTTTTCACCTCATACCAACCTTCACTCCACTACAACGAAATCAGTCAGTTATTGAAGTTGGGGAATGTTATTTCTGAACTGGACAAGCAGTTTGAGCGGACACCTGATGTCCAGCCTATTGATTAGTATGTTTGCTGTACGTAATGAGTCCATGATTCGATAAAGTATTTTGTCTTCTCATGCAATTACTGCAGCCGTTGCTTAAAAGATAAATGCAATATGCCAAATATACACAAAGGGAGTGTAACCAGTACGTTATAGAGGCTGTAGTTACAGAATTTTGTCTCAAACTCTATAATTGGTCCTAATATACACAAAGGGAGTGTAACCAGTACGTTATAGAGGCTGTAGTTACAGAATTTTGTCTAAAACTCTATAATTGCTCAGTTAACTCATTACCAATCCCAAGGTATTCACATTTTTGTTTAATAGTGACCTTGCGCATGCCGCAGCCAAGCAGTGTGCACCACAACGCTTTTGTGTTTAAGTATAGAATTCATGCCACACAAAAATTAAAGCCAAAGGAGTTATTACAGACATACCCGGTTTATGTACTTGAAAAAAATTACACTGCTGTGAATAATGCCAAATATATAGTTACTTGCTCAGCACATCATTGGCTTTGCAATTCTGATGCTGAGCAACAATGCCAGGGGCAATGTGTATGGGTAATCACATGGATTTGAGTGCGATAGGGGAATAATTGCATGAGCAATAGGTAAAATGCATGAGCGAAGCGGGTGCAATTTTATCTATTGCAAATGCAATTATTCCCAAATGGCACGAGAATCCATGTGATTCCATATTAATCACATATCATTACAGTTCCTATAGTTACAGCCTTTGTTGAACTAAAAAAGTGTGCAATTATGGAAATAATTGCACTCTTATCTATAGGGGTAAATGTGCTGTTACTAATAAGTATGTGATTAAAATAATAATTGAACTACTACTGAAATTATAGTGTGCCAAATGTTTACCTTTACTATGCTCTAGCTACGTACACCTATTCCATAATTAACAACGTGTTTAAGTGGAAGGTACCAATAAGGATCATATAAAAACCCATGTATAATAATAATATTATCCTTATTGGTATCTTCCACTTGTCAATGAACATATTACTACATACTATAGTAAGTGTATGTAGGCAAAAGAGCTGCACTGTGATGTCACAGATCATGTCTAATAGCGAGAGAGCTACACTGTGATGTCACTAATCAGATAGCAGCTGGACTGTGATGTGATTTCTCAATTATTCCCCCACAAAAATGTCAAATAATACTCAGGAAAGTGGTTCAACTCTGCAGGGATTCAGAAAATTCTTAGTGTGCTAAAATCCTGCAAATTGGCTTTCGACTTTGAATTGCAAGTAACCTAGTACAGATACCAGACAGGGTGCAAGGAATACTCAGCTGGAGTGCCATTTGCCACTTCCACGCAGGACTCTCAAAAAAAGCGACATACATATAGTTTACTCCACCCCTTCACCTAGTTCAAGAGGTCTTCGTATTGTGAGCAGAGGGAGCTCTTGCCAGAAGTGACAGTCAGGTTTATGCATACCCAGTTGTTTGCACCTGAATAGCTGCCAGCTTGAGTTGCTAATCACTCATTGCACACAAATTACTCCTTGGACACAGCACTGACAAGTTACTATATCATACACGCAATACATTGCAGCAAAGATTAGCATCTGGTGTAGATTTCCGCCCATCCATTCCTCAAAAGGGAAGTTGTCCATTGCCGTTATTAACTGTTTGCCTGTGTCTTTCTCTTTTTTTACTCAGGTGTGCTTACTGTGTGTTAAAAGAGTTAACTTCGTAGCATTGCTAACCAGAATTCCAAGCAGCAGCACTTTGTTGTGTTTAGATACGTATTTCCGATATTTTCGATAAAGTACGTACGTATTAGCAAAGTGACATTCCAACTAGACAATTAATAAACCCATTCTAAATCAATCAGTTACAGTAAAAATTCTTGCATAGTATCCATATGGTACCGGGTATGGGAATGAGACCAATCTCAGTAAAATCTGCACATACGTAACTACGTATATGATATTTGCTACCGTGTACTGCTTATACACTGATGAGACTGTTTTAGTCATACTTCTCCTCACCCTTTTGGCAACCTGAAGTTTACCCACCCCTTGGTCATCTTCACTTTCACTTTCCAAGTCCACAGCTCATGCTACATTTCCCAGCTCTTTATCAATCATCTTCTACAAACCTGAGCACTTCAAAAGCTGAGTATATGTGTCCACTTGGCCCACCCATAGCCAAAGTGGGATCAAGCACTTTTTAATCAAGTGTCTTGCAGTGCCATAGCGGAGATACATAGAGGAGACACAGACAAAAACAAAGACATGTGGCCAAGTGGTTAAAACATTTGACTGTAGATCAAAAGTCGAAGGTTGGAATCCCGGATAAAGTGTTTTTTATCCCCCTCCCGTTGACTGAAATAGCCTAGTGGAGGTGAAAATCAGAACCTTTACTTTAGCCTTTAGTAATTTGAGGGGGTAGCCTTCTATTTCGGGAATCAGCAAATGGTGCATATTTCCTGAACAAACAATCTCCAAATTGTGTGATGATATTTTGATTCAGAAGGAAGAGTCTATTTACAAGCCATACAGTACACTACTTTGTCCTGCTACATGTACATATGACATAATATCATAAGTATACCTGCCTCTCTCCCCCTTTCCTTTCTTTGTATGAAGGGAGAGTCCTTATCAAGGCCCACAATTCTCTCCCAAAAACAAAATAGTGCATGGTTGTATGCAGAGCCTAAAATGACATGGCAATTAACTTGGTAGTATTCTGTTTAACTTACGTATGTAGTTTAGTGTTTCTCTATTGCGTTGAAATATCCCTGATTGCATTGGGCAAATATGAGGCTGTACATTAATGTGAAGGTGGGCCAAAGCATCTGGATTACCTGCTATTACCAAAAATACAGCCTTACATACGTACCAGTGGGAATATATATGGATATAATTATGCATACTTTCAAACACAGCTGCAGTACAATATCTTCTCCAGACTTCTTAGCAGTCAGCTCTCAAAGATTCCAGCAGTGATTCTTGCCTTACTAAAATGTGTAAAGTTCTTACACGGCTAGTATTCTGTGGCCATCATTTGATTCTACACTATACATGAGCAGCGACATGAACAGTGATTTTCATATCTCTGCACCTCTGTTGGCCAGAGCTCTCCAGTGCACACTGCTTGTTGATCCATTATTTTCAGTGAGACAGTGGACTGCCATCACCTCCCCACTGCCGATCATCATTGATCTCTCTGATGATGCTCCCTTCTTTTAATATATCACTGCAGCTTCTGTGTCATTGCACATGCATACGTACATACATATGTAGTCTTGCTCATCTCTCGCAACTTTTATTCATTTTAGCCAGACACTATTGTGCTCTGCTAGCCTCATTTGCGTTCTGCAGCTAATAAGTGTTTGTTGTTCTAGTACTAGTGCTATGCCCACAGGAAATACATTTGCATTCCTGCAGTGGTAATTACTCACAAATACATGTATATACTTATACTTTGCTATACAAGACTTACGTGGTATGTGCATACTTACCTTGTTCCTGTTCAACAATCAACAGAACTTTTATAATGACCTTAAAAGTGGAATTACTTGACGTGTACTAATTAAATGTACGTATCTACTAGGAAAATGGTTTTCTTCCATGGGATATTCCTACATAAGGCTTGTATTGTGTTTAATATTATTATACATTAAAATGCGGCCTATACTATTTTGGGGTACTCTATCTCAACTTAGTCTTAGTACTACTGTGTGTGATGTAATTGATGCAGTCCTATTACCTCACCCCATCTGTATGGTTTGCTCACAATCTGTGCTCACATCCACGCCCCCCCACCCCTCCCAGCAAAGGAACATCTGGTAACTTGGCATACAGCAGGAAGCATGTTCAAAGTATAAAAAATGTAATCAATGTGAGTGATATCACAAAGTCACATTTTATATCAAAACAGCAAATAGTGAGAAGCTAAGATAGCCCAGGCTTTGTACATAAATTGTCAGACACATGCTTTATGACTATATTCCTCTTAGTCTTCTTGCTCTTTGCTGTACGTATGTAAATACCATGCCCTGTGCTGTCAATAAAATCAGGAAGTCTATCACCTTTTTTATCAGCTGATGGTCATTAATTTGAGGAAGTGGATATATTTTTAGGTACATAGTAGCGGCCAGTTATTGTGAATACATTAATCTTGTGATTATTACATCCTCATAAATATTTTCCTGTAATCTAGGCCAAGCTGTATAGCTGATATGTTAATGAACCACTGTACCCCAGAGCTACATTTCTAAGGTGCATTGAATTCTTTTGCTGTATCTTGCTTGCTGCAGTTGTAAGACATTATTCAGCTGTGATAGTTGCTAAGTGTGCACGTACGAATTGCTTGCCATTCCATTCACTTTTAACTTGTTATACATTGAATCACAAAATATAAGTGCAAATACTATTGTAGGATTAGCTGAGTTGCCATGGATACTGTATACAACTGTATCAAAAATGAGTATCCCAAATAATAGTAGCAGTACACTGCGACCATTATTAGGATGCTTGATGCTAGTATCAACTGTTATTGCTCTGAGCACGCATACGTAAATGTGGGTCCATGACTAATGTACGTACTACGATACTACCTCACAATATTTCTTGATATCAAATATCCACTAGGTATGTAAGGATTCAGTAGACTAAGTGAATCATTCTTGATACCGTTGTGTGCAATAACTTATGTGGGGTCGCCTTGCTACACAAGCACTTGCCTTGCAACAGAACTCCCATCATGACCCTAATTATTGTTTTTAAAGGCATGCACTAATGAAATATATCTACATACTAGGAAAGTGATTTTCCATTCACTTTGTTGACTTATTTATGGTGTATTTCTACGTGTATGTGGCCTAGCCATCTTCCCAGTCTTCCACATTCATTCAAAACGGGGGCCTGGGGACAAGGCTAATTGTCACCTTCTATTTCAGTTCTCAATCTCAACATAGTGACACAGTTCTATCACTTCACCCTATCTGTATAATTTGTTCTGAATTTGTGATCATATTCTCATGCCCAGATGTACACACTCCCACCTC
The DNA here is from genome assembly GCA_963921505.1 of Phakellia ventilabrum. Lineage (NCBI taxonomy): Eukaryota > Metazoa > Porifera > Demospongiae > Axinellida > Axinellidae > Phakellia > Phakellia ventilabrum. The sequence goes on from OY997390.1 coordinate 2,714,388, forward strand.
TCCCAGCAAAGGAGCATCTGGTAGCTTGACATGCAGCATGTCCGCTATACACATAGTAGCGGCCAGCTACCATTATTACGCTTGTGAGTATTATATCTTAATCTAATATCTGGTGAAATATGTGCACTTTACTACATAAAAGCAAGGTAGAATTTGCTGTAAACATGTCTAATTTGTCTAATAAGCAAATCTTGCATAAATTTATGCAAAGTATACAAATTATACAAATTAGATATTTATTGAAGAAAATATCCAAACCAAACAACTAACACTTCATATACATGATATAGCATAATTTGCTCTAAATTTGTTGTTTGGTTTAATTGGAATAAATATCTAATTTGTATAATTTGCATAATCTGCATAAATATATGCAAGATTTGATCATTAGACAAATTAGAGCAAGTTTTATCGTATAAAGTCAAATATGCATCCATTGTTCGGTTGCATGAACATCTAATTTGTATAATGTGCATAATTGGAAGTATTGCCCAGCTGTGACAGTTGCTAAATGCTTTTTTAAGCGTGCTACGTAGCTTGACATTCCATTCACTTTTTACCTCATGGATCACTATTCAATCACTAATAGTGGAAGTGCAAATACTGATGTAGGATCAACTGAGTTGCCATGCAATTGTATCATTATTAGGATACTTAATACTGTATCTACAATATCCATGGCAACTCAACTGTTGTTGCTTTGAGCACACATAACTGTAGGCCCATGACAAATGCAATACAATCCTACCTCGCAATATTTCTCAATATCAAGTATGTACACTGCCACTAATTATGTGAGGACTAAGTGAAAGTGTCTTGCTCAGTTTTCAGAGTAAGTATGTCTTCATGTACAAATGTTGTATACTAATTACAGCTGCATACAAGTGAAATAGCTAGTAGCTGAGTAGTATTATGGAAAAATAGGGCTCCGAAATGGGCACTTGGTCATCAAATTTTGTTAACTAATTAAATGCCAATTTCAGAACCCAAATTTTCCCCTAGTTAATATACAAATATAATAACAAGTCTTATACCCCATTGTGCAGTACACAGTCATTTATCTAAATATACTGTATGCCTATGTAAGTCATTCTGGGGGCGAACTGGTCACTCATAACGTGATCGTCACAAATTGCCAATAAAGCTTTAATCACTATGAAGAGGAAGTCTCTGGTTCTAAATACTCATACTACATAAGTGCACCTTTGGAGTATGTATGTACGTATAACCAGTTTCTGCAACATGATACCAGGCTTATACGGTACATGTTCAATTCTTCAGTTTTATCTCTGTGGTTCCACATACCTCCATACGTCTTTTTGTTGATATGGATTATTGGTCTATCGAAATATGGTCTACTGATAATTACCTTGTTTAATGTTGGTGTCCATAACTGAACTGGAAACTTTAACCTTTCAGTACATGTTCATGTACTATTGCAGTTTTTGTCTGTAAGAGTTGTCCTTGGTATTTATCACTAGACAAACAGACACACGTTCAAATAATTATATTATCAGACCAGACTAGGTGTATACCACATATGTCCAGATGGCCTAAAGGTCTTTGTACATGCACACTCAGCAACTGGTATTGCTTGCTCTGTCATTATTGACACAATATCCTTCCCTGTCCTGCATGAGAGCTGGGCCCCATCATGTACCGGAAAGTGGGCAAGTACGAACTTTTGCAGATTCACTGGAGCTCGAGACAGATACATACGTACATTCCAATCTCTGCATTGAAAGAGAAGTATGGTATATCCCCAAGATAAGCCTTGACATTTGTCAGAACACTATGTTGTATGTACGTACGTACCTCACTTATTCAATATATATATTACGTAAGCAGGTGTTACCCACATTACCATTCTTATAGGTACTAGCATGAGTGGATAACCCCCCGAGAAAAGCATACTTTTTCATGAGAGACAAAGTTTCACTATAATTCATGATTGAATCCCTTATCACAAAATGTAACAGTACGTATGTGCACTACGTATGTAGTACGTACATATATGACCGTGAACCTGTGAATTTAAAATTCCGTGAAGAGTTTGACTGCGTGCATCAGAGAAGATTTGACAAAATTAAGTTCCGCAAAAAAAAAGTATGCTTATGGTATTTAATCTAGGGTCAATGGCCGTTTTGAGAGCCTGGAAAAGAAACTAGAAAGTATGTACATAGGAGCCTGGAAACAAGACTATGTACGTACATTTTATACATCCATATATGTCCAATTAAGGCATGCCTGTGCACGTGGCACCTAGTGACATGGGAACTTCACCAATGGATAGGGTATGGAATACCTATATATCCACATATGAACTCAGCCCCATCCACACAGTCTGCCAGCTGCACCAATCCACTTTTCACCTCCCTCTGTCACCATACGTAAGCTAGCTGTGTATAAACTCCAGATCGAAATACAAACCGCATATCTCCCTGTATAGACTGCATTTGGCTTCTTATAGCACAACACAGCCCTGTATGGGCTTTACACTTAGCTTTAGTTATGCATGATTCTACATGGATGCTGCCTTCAAATGCAAAACCAAAGGATACTTAATTACTATCCTTGGCAAAATCTTGAGAAGTTAAAGCGTCATATTAATTGGTAAAAGTCTGGCATGAGAGATATATTTTTCATGTTCACTATGAGCCGTTTACTATGAACATGAATAAAACCTTACTGGTGCGGGAGAGACCCCAGTACGAGTATCCCACCTGTGTGTAATACAGGATTCAGGAGTACAATCCTGCATTATTGAAAGTGGAGAAGTATGTTAATTATGTAGTGAGTCATTACTTAAGCTTAGTAAAATCTGCATGCATCAGTCATATGTGTATGTGGTTTATGGGCAATTTCATCATAGCAGGTTGGGATCTAGAGGCATATGATTGTGAAAAAGCAAGTCAAGGTGCAGTGTATTGACAGAAGGAAAACCAAAATACTGTAGCATTACAAGACCTCCACACCTGGTGTAGACTGATTAGTGGCCACTAACATCAGGTCCAGAGAAACTGTCGCCAAGTTACGTACTTAATGAGGTTAGTATGGCGACCTTAGTTCTCTGTTCCACCTAGCTTCCTAAACTTCATTAACATTCGTAATTATAAAGTGTTTAGGTGCCAGTGGTTCCTATATCAACACACTTGACATTCTGTCTGACTACCCATTCTATGACCAGTCTCCCCAGTTTTATCATGTACTCTCACCCGAGAAACCAAGGATGAAGCACCACCTATATCAACACACCTGACATTCTGTCTGACTTCTGAGATGTGAGTGGTGAGAATAGAGGTAAGATGCATAGGACACTGATTGAGTATGAGTGTATTATAAGTGGGTTAAAACCAGAACGTTCATGTACGTATAAGTTAGGGTGGGGCTGCATAATTACCTACATATCACAATTGTATGGCTTTTCTTGTCATCTAATTATTTAGATAGGGGTATACTGAAAATATGGTCTGCAATGTTGAGGCATTGTAAAATAGGCTGTTACAAAGAGGCTGCTTTGTATGGGATCAAACCTCCATGGCATTATACGTATAGAAGTAGTTGAGCCTTATTCTGTGACTTCATAATTATATCACCGTAGTGACAATAATAATACACTCCTTCTCAAATAGTGGTATTATGCATGTACAGCACCATCACCAGCTTTTATACATACTCAAAAGGCCTTTGACAGTGTAGCACCTCACACAAGCTTGTACATACATTTGATATGATGAATGACTGTTAGTACATCCCCTATTCTTGTTCCCTGGCTTCCACCCAGGTTTAGGCACTGGTATAATTAAGGAAAGCATTCACCCACCTATGTCAGTGATGATGACAGTCTCATCAAAAGGTATCACAGTTTCCCTTGTACAGACAAGCATGCAGTGTTTTTCATTTAGACAACAGCCTATAACTAAAGAAATCTTGTATCTTTAACAAATTGTGACTCAATTTGAAGGCTGTGAAGTTTATCTGCTATAATGGTCAAAGGATAGCATCTTTTCAGGAACGTAGTTCAGTAATGGTATTAGTGATCGACTAAAAGCCGCTACAGTGCAATGGCTATTGGGCAAATAGATAACATATTACAGTCTACGCTAAGACGTCACGTTTATGTATAATTTATTGACCAAGCGTTATACAAAATAGATTATAGAATAGACAATTGCATATCATCATTCATTAATTTGAATACTTTGTAGGTCTGAATAATAAGGAAGTCGTCTATAGCCACCATCCACTGGAGCTTGGGGTGTTCTCAGAAATAACCACTGTAACAGTTACTTAAGGTTCTGGATATGTGAACAATCATATTAATTTTGGGTACTGCTAGGAAAGACTCATGGCAATGCAGACAGGTAGCTACTGCCTAGCTTCAATTAATAGGTTCATATTTAGAAGAGAACTGGACCTTGGTCGACTGCATCAACTATAGCCTAGATATGGTCAACACCTGTTTTCTTGCCTGTTCTCATTGGAAGCCAATGGCATGCAGTGTCAGACACACGTGTTGTAGACAAAGATATTCCCATTGGTAATGATTGTTTGCACAGCTACCAGCATACATGACTGTTCATAAACTACATATAATATTGGTGATTTTCCCCGCATATATTCAGCTTGAAACAGAGCAGATAGTGTTTTTGTTGTTTTTGTATTCACCATTTCTTTGGGCTCATGTGTAAATTAAGTAATACTAACACAGGGCCCTTCCAACTCATATACCCCATATTGTGGTTAACCAAGAGTTTGAGGCAAAATTCTGTAACTACAGCCTCTATAATGTACTGGTCACACTCTCTTTGTGTACATTAGACATATTGCTTTTATGCAACGGCTGCAGTAATTGCATGGGAAGACAAATTACTTAATCGAATCATGGACTCAATACGTACAGCAAACAATAGGCCGGACATCAGGTGTCCGCTCAAACTGCTTGTCCAGTTCGAAAATAACATTCAATAACCGGCTGACGTGAAAAGAAGCCAATTCGGGATATCCCAGAATTGATTCAATTATTGCACCCATTAAGTCATTGTGAGGCAGTGCAGACAATACATTCGGTAATATTTCAGATGTGGATAGAGAAGAGCTTGCAGACCATATATGGTTATAAACATATTCACAGCTGATAGGAGACAGGTGCATGCAGAAGAAGCAGTTATAAGGATACCTTTCACAAAGGATGTATGCATCAACTAGCTTTGTTTTGACTAATCAATTTATCATGTGGTTGATGTTCATGCAGGAACTATGCCAATTAAAGTGGTCACACCTACCTACAAAATTCTTCACAGAGTTGATAATTAGATTAACAACAACAGAACCCTAAACACATATACTCTATTCCCACCATGTGTCCAGCCTACAGACCTTCAGAAGGGAGTCCAGTGTGCAAATACTAAGCAGGAGTGTGGTTGTGCATGGTTAGTGGCTGCATGATTTCATGGGAAACTAAGCAAATACAGGAACAGATGGCGAAAACATGTAGGTACGATACTCCAAACCCAATGTAAGTGATGTCTAGGAGCAATCATGGGTATATCCTTATAGCGGCATTCACACCTAAACATGAAAGAGACTAATTAAACAGAGTGACTCTATTCTCACCGTGTGTCCAGCTGTCAAAACCGCAGAATGTGGGAAGAGCAAGGCCAGTATGCAAACAGGACATGAACTTCAGCACAAAGGCTCGGGCATAGTTGTAATTCGGTCAGAGGCTCTACATGCATGATTTAAACTGCCATATATATAGCTTTTGTAGAGGCTAGACAGAGCCTTGTAAATTTCTTACCATACTCTTCTGGCACTGAGTGGGTAGCTAGTGTCTATGCCTGACAGTTTGCAACCATCTACAATTGTGCAGATGGTACTGGGTTGTGGGGCTTCACAATTAATGGCTATATACTTATTCCCTATCATTTCTAATAATTATGTGTAGCTTTTGTTTGTAAAATTGATCTGAATTTCCTTTATAATCTGCATTGGTCTTCTATTACCACTCTGTTTGGTATCTCTATGGCTATGGGTCTAATTCCTGGCTGTTCTACTGTTTGCTTTTCTGTCCTATCATGGATGTTTTTGTAGAGGCTAGACAGAGCCTTGCAAGATTCCTGCCATATTCTTCTGGCATTATGTATGCCAGAAAATTTAATTTGCAAAATTAATACTGAGCAAGATTCATGACAAGAATTCTGCAAGACGTCCCTTGCCAGTTCTCCTCCAGTATGCACAATTAACAGGAAAAGAAAACTTCGCACTTCAGCTAGAGCACAGTTGTGATTCAGTCAGAGCTAGAGTATTGCATGATTTAATGAGAATGTGAGCCAATGCAGAAGTAGATGCGGCAATAATAATTGACAGACAATGTGAGTGATGTCGACAGACAATGTGAGTGACATCTAGGAGTGGCCCTTAATAAATTCCATTTCTATTAGCATGTGGCATATTATGATATTATATGATGTAGAAGCCATTACACCTTTCATAATCAAAGGCATTTTTTTACAGCCTTAATAAAGTTAGACAGATGCAATTGTTGTTTTAAGCATTGGCAAAATGTGACCTGCAGGCTATAGTAGATTTTCTCACTTGCTACTGAGACATGGGTGGCATGGGAATAATCTGCTTGATAATGCATTCCTGTCTGGGCTAGGCAGTATGTAAACTGTCTGCCTAACGTCTTTAGGTGGTGACTGTTGTTGGTGTGTAAACTATCATAGTACTAATGATGTTGGATGTGTATAAGGTCTTATAGTACTTGCAACCACAATTTTTTAACACCATTGTCTATTTGTTATTGCTGGGTCTTAACTGGTAACTGTAAAATGCTAATTAACCACTTCCTTACCCATAGTGGTATTATATAAATCAGGGCTCGTATAATTATAGTAAAAAAAATGGAATAGGGCTTGAGGTGCATTGAAGTACGCAAGTAATTGCATGATACCCAATCATGAATATAATCCATTATTTTGTTACGGTGGAATGTATGCTGATATTTAATAAACCTCACTGTGGATGAGAGTATTGGCTGCACTTATGCATTTACCTCCAGCTTGGCAAAGCCTGTCTTAATTTATAGTACAAAGGAGTGAGCTGTCTGGCTTTGCATGAAACTGTAGGTATAAATAACATGGCAATACGCAGTGCTTTGCCAATGTTTTTGTCTATCAAATATTGTACCACCTACTGTTGAAGCACATCGATTCCAAATGACAAAAAACAACAACACAATAGCCTAGCCCTAATTCTTGTGGCAATATACATACAACCCACCACAAACTTCATACTTGCAGCCACAGTGCCACACCAACCCACATTTATCATGTTGTTGCTATAGCATCTGCCACACACCCACAGATGCAGCTGGAGCTTGTACGATCCCCCTAGTCAGAAGACAAGGCCAAAGGCAACCAGAAATTGCACTATCTTGAACACCATTGTATATAGTTCTAGCTATGTACACCCACATTGTAGGCGCTCTCAAGCATCCATTCCACAACACAGTTGTCGAGTGACCTGGGTATGGCTCAATTATGTATAATAGGTACAATTTGGCATAATGAATTATATCAGCATAAATACATGTAGCTATGGTTTATGAGTATCCCCTGCAGAGTTTATTCTTTCTTTAAAACCTGAAAAGAAATGATTGTGTCTGTGTCAACGCATTGTACTACCGTAACGTGACCACCAAAACTGGGCATAATACGTAAAGAATTACGCAATCCATGACCCACTACCGCTGAAATCTCAATGGCTTCATAAGCGGAAAGCAGAGGTGCACGTGCTTCAGAAGCGGCTGGCCCGAGCCCCGCCCACATATACGGCTTTACGTCATAAATGCATTGCGGTACTATATATTTGAGACTCGAGATCGGTTGTAAAACTTGTAGCTTGGTGAGAATGGCAGCTCTCCGAAGGTTATTTCCGCTACTAATCTGCTACCACTGCTGCCTAATTGCTAGGATCACAGCCATCACACTGGAAGACTTTTATACATTTGGAACTGATGCAAATGATAATAGTTACACAGGTGTGGACGACGACTCATCTCCTCCAATCACGTTACAAACAGTTTTTCCGTTCTTCGACGATAACCAACGGACTGTCTACGTAAGTAGTTTTCAATGGTGCGTTGCCTGCTTTTAATTAACAATCGTAGTTACCTAGTCTCACGAGCTAGGCAGCGAGGATAATTATTATTGCTGATAGCTGAATGTAAAAACAAAATTGGGTTAGTTAAAATTCTACCATAGTCAATTCACCTCACTATCTAGTCTTGCGGGCAAGACGAATTTTCACGCGCGCGGAATGAAAAATACGCCTGTCTGCCGGATCCCGGACGCGGAATATTCATAGTGGCGTGCAGACGACGTTAGCCAATCAGATTCGAGCGGCTCGCGAGACTAGGTACTATCCACTAACATAATATCCGTGTGAGTAAACCATACATTTGTGCAGAGAATACGTACCTTGGCCTTATCCGCTCTATAGCTGTTTTCTGCCGTACAAGTCATTTGCATGCATATGAAATACAAACAGTGTATGTTAATCCATTATTGACATTGGCTGATCTTATGTTTAATTAACATTTTGCAGCCAACAATGACAAGCCTTACAATTGCAGCATGTCTGAATATGCACCTCTTTTTTGACATTGTTTACAAGTTTATAACTGCTGTAAATTAATGCATGTGTAATTTAGTCTTCTTTATGTATACAGAAACCCTTGCTGCTTTCTGCATGACGTGATTGACTAAATACACTATGACTACCATAATACTCGGCTATTGCTCTGTATGTACAGCCAGGATGCTAGTTCTTCTAATATTGCAGTACAAAAGGTTATACTAACATTCCATGCAGCATGCATCTAATGAGTAGGATATCACAAGTCACATGTAATGATGTATAGTTCCAATTGCTGCATGCAATTCTGAAGGCACTCTGTAATAGGCTTCAGTGTGCATTCTTGGATATACAGCTATCATAATGGTATGTATGGGGCTGTATAGGCTAATACCTAAGGTGTGGTAATGGAAACATCATCTGCACTCTTTTTGGAACTTTTACTTGCCTATACTATGGACTACAGTTCCTCTCTGCTACATGCAGTATACATGGCTTCTTTTCAAAGTGAAAGAGTTGGCATTCACAGTTCGCATTTCTCACCTGCATGCATGCCTGCATGTATGTATTCTATATGCTACTTAATTACTTCATACTTTATATTAGTAGATGGTCCAATAATAATAACAGCAAACTTGTATCTAGTGATACTAATGCACATTATCAATTACTGTTGCAGATCAATAGCAATGGAATCATCTCCTTTGATGAAGCAGTAATTTCCTTTGAGGCTGAACCCTTTCCCTTGCCCGACCTAAAAGTAATTGCACCATTTTGGGCTGATGTTGATACAACTGGAATTGGCACCGTGTGGTATCGTGACACATCTGATACCAAGTTGCTTGATAGAGCAAGAAGTGATATCCTACGAAACCCTGTACTGTTTCCTGATATTGATTTGCAGAATTTTTTCCCTACGTCGCTTCTCATTGCTACGTGGGACCATGTTGGTTATTATGATCAACACACAGACAAGGTCTGTTAGCAAGGAAAAGTACAATTACAATAGCCTAGTGTATGCTTCACCTTTTCTCATTGGAATAGTGTGAAGGAAAAATATGCATGCATGGTATTTTACAACATGTAGAGAAAATATGAAAGTTCAGCCCATGAAGTTAAGTGTCCTATGATTTATCGTGTATTGCTAATAAGCAAACAACTGTGAATGTCACACTGCTCTGCAAAACTACAAACTTTAATGTGTTGTTTCTTACTCAACTCATTTTGATTATGAACCTACTAATGTTTCTGCCTCTGCTACTTAGTGTTTTCTCAACATTCATATCTGAGTATAATAAAGTACAGCTAATTTCAGTCCGTAAAATTTCATTAACATTTGTAACAGCTTTGGGTTAATTGTACAATGTATGTATTCTATTTGCCTGTTTTCAACTTCTCCTTTAGACTAATACATTTCAGTGTGTGATGGTGACTGATGGTCAGCTTTCATTTGCTATCTTCCTGTATGCTGAGGGGGGGATTCAGTGGACCACTGGAGACTTCAATGATGGATTTAGAGGACTTGGAGGCTCTCCTGCAAATGTTGGTTTCAACGCTGGTGATGATGTCAGATTTGCAAATATCCCTAGTTCTCAAACTGATGATATTGTCAACATTGATGAGACTCTAGGTAATTCAGGTGAAAAGGGGGCATGGATCTTTCGTGTGGACGGAATTGATATACAGATTATTACTCCAGGAAATTGTACGGATATCGGTAAGAACATAATTATACCTTAGTATTATGTCCCTTCAATATGTGTATAATGTAATTGTTCTTTATGCATAGGTATTGCACCTACACTTCAAGCTAGCTGTACTTTGATTTAATTTTTTCCATTACTCATCTAGGACTACTGAACCTCCAGCCACCTCATGGAAATATTCTTGGTGGTACACTGGTCACCATTTCTGGGCCATGTTTTGAGGACTCACAAGACATATGGTGTCAATTTGGGTCAACTGAAATAGTTCCTGGATCATACCTAAATGAACGACAGGCTGTGTGCATTTCTCCGATGCTTCAGGAGGTAGGAAATGTTCGATTTACACTGACAATTCTGAAGGAGCAGCAAATGGTATATCAAAGAAGTAATGTATCATTTTATTCAAGTGAGTGACCTGCTACCTTTATTCAGTATTTTGTTCATTTATGTACTATTTATCTTGATATGCAGTGTCATTTTTAAATGCACACCAAGTGAATTTTGAAAGTGAAAGTTTGCTCTTTGCACCTGGGAGTGCTCTAACTCTTACATGGGATCCAGAAGCCATTCACCCTCCTGAATTTTTGGGAACAAACACCCTGGAAATACAGATTTACACCCTGAAAGAGAGTTTTGTGTGGAATAAGCTGGCAAACCTCGCTAGTAATATCTCAAACTCTGGAACAGCGGTGGTTATAATCCCAGTAGATTTGAGTAGCGAAGATTTAGGAATTTTTATCCCTGTAACGTTTGAAGTGTCTTCTAATGTTGAATCTCAGGCACATGGAATTTGGAGTAGTGTAGCATATATAGAAATTTCTCCAGTGACACGTGATCAGTGTGAAGTGTGGTTTAATAATACTGCAGAACGTGAGGTGGAACGTAATGTCATCAATTCACTGCCTCCTTGTCCATGCACTGAACAGCAAGCAAGAGCTCCAAACAGTGGAGTATGCGAACAAAATTTGGCAAACCCAACTCAATTTTTTTTTAACTCTGGTGCATCTACATGTTTTTATCCCTCATGGCTTGACCCCTTGTAAGTTTATAAATTATTAATAAAAGCACAATATATAAGTACTACTGTTTCATTATTTTATAGAACTCAATCATCACGACAGTGCTGTTATGATGAAGATGGTGATCTAATTATTGGACCTGGTGGTGGTCATTCTGACTTCTTTTCACCAATAACCCAGCTGGGACTGAGTCCACATGCTGCATTTTGGCGACATTTTCAACTTGACATTATCCCGTTCATACAATGTTGCAAAGCAGAATTTAGCGTCTGTAAAGCTTTTTATGATCATCGGCCTATACTTCCAAGGGAACAATCTACCCAATGTCAACTGGGCCATTCAGTTCCAGGTAATAATATACATCCCCTTAGAGTGCTGAAAGTACGACATAGTTGGTATTCTGTTTATAATGCTATGCATGTATGGTCTGATAAATAGTAGATTTCAAATTGGACATCCAACATTAAATTTGCTAAAGTAAGACCATGTGGACGCCTATCTACCCAGGAAAACCCCTTTTCTAGAGAGCATATTTAACTATGAGATATGTGGTTTTTGCATACCTTCCTTAGCCCTTGTGATTGGAGACCCTCATATAATCACTCTGGACGGGCTGGAGTACACCTTCAACGGGAGAGGAGAGTTCATATTGATACAAACAACAAATGATTTACTCACTGTTCAAGGAAGGATGATTGCAGCCAAGGACCGAAACGGAAATCCAGTGCCAGCAACTTTATTTTCAGCTGTTGTTGCAAAAAGTAATTCTGACATTGTCCAGTTTGAAATTAGCAGACGTGGGATTGATACACTCGTGAATGGAGAAAGGGTAAATTTTAGATTTCAAGAACTGGAATTGGAAACCGTCATCATCAAACACTTAGGGAATGACACATACGGAGCCAGGTTTTCAAGTGGAGTATACATATTAGTAGAAAGGCAGCTTGAACTTCTTAAGTTGATTGTTAGCTTACCAAGCAGCTTTATGAACTCTACTCTAGGTCTGATGGGATTATATAATGGTGATGCATCAGATGACTTGCTTCCAAGACATCAGTCCACTCCTATATCCCAAAATTCTTCACTACTATATATACATGAGGCATTTGGACTTTCATGTACGTTAGGCATGGGTTGCCGTAACTGGTCAATTGTAGCAATATTCTTTTTCCAACTATAGGGATTCTTGACGAAGAAACTTTATTCACGTATCGTCCCGGAGAAAGTTCGGCCACTTTCTTTGATCCGAGTTTTTCTGCAGAGCTGGAACCCTTGTTTGTAGACCAAGAACTTGAATCACAAGCTATGACTACCTGTGGTGATGACCGTTTCTGCCTGTTTGATATTGCTGTGACAGGAAGAGTTGAAGTTGGGCAGTCTACCTTTAAAGCGAAAAAGAGGTTGAGAGCTATAAGAGCTATGCTGGCTCCAGGTTAGTGGTAACATTCAGTGTTGCAGCCCATACAATATTAACAAAGATGTCCAACACTTAATACCATACTGTATATAGTAGTTAATCATTTGGTGTGGCATTCTTTTTCTACAGCTTTTTGCATGCCTCCATGTCAGAATGGGATATGTATAGCCAATGGTACGTGTTCCTGTCAAGCAGGGTATGAGGGAGAAAGATGTACACAAGCAAGTAAGTACATTCCAGTGATACTTGCATACAATTTTATCATCATTATTATATAATTGAGTCAGCTCTGTCCATAATAAGTGCAAATAGTATTTATCATACCCAGGTGCTCAAATACTTTGTTTGAATGTTTGGGTACAAGGCTAGTACCGTATTCTACGTATTATCCGCCCATGGGCGGGCCACTTAAGTGCTAGGTGAAAGAGGGGGGTGGGCGGATAATACGTAGTTTGCGATGTAGTATCCGCCCACTCGAACGCGTAGCAAATACGCAATATGCAAAGCGAGGTTACAAGGTAAGTAGAGCCTTTTTTAGCATATTTAAACCAAGTATGGATGCAAAATGTATGTAAAAAGCTATTATGGAAGCATGCAGATGACTATTATCAGCTAAAAAGCTAAATGGCTAGCTGACTTACCGTCGGTATTCCCATTAAAGCACACCAAAGATCGGATTTTGCCGCTCGATTCTACTCACTGCCATGGAGTTTTCGGTTTTTAGTTATAGATTTAGCTCGCATGGACACTATATATGTAAATACCCTCCACAATAACTTTTGTTCAAAGAAGAGGATGGGCGGATAATACGTAGAATACGGTATTTATCATAAGCAGGATAGTCATAGTTTGTTCAGGGCCAGTAATTAATCCTGATGAACGTAGTGTTGTGCACATTTCAAGTGCTTGTGTAGCTGATATATGATGTGTATGTACAAATTAGTTATGGGGGGTTGGGGGTTACTCTTAATTTCTTTATTCCTTTGCAGCACTTCAGAATGAATGTGATGTAAACATATGTTTAAATGGCGGCAGATGCCTGAGGCTAGCTGAAGACTACATCTGTATTTGTCCTCCATTCTCTACTGGTCTCACTTGTGAACAACGTACGTATAACATTATTTTGTTCAGGGAAATAAAAGGATAAATAAAAGATATTATATAAAAGACAAACAAAAGACGATCTATACTTATTAACAGAAGTTACGCTGACACATTCCACAAGGGGTCGTCCCCTGTCAGGTACATTACTTCGGTGATTCATATGCTGGTACATTTCTGTACTTACTTAGTAAATGTGACAGACATTATTCGCCTATTGCTGCATACCTTTCCATAGCTCAACTAATAAGGATCTAAACAGGCTAATCACTATGACTCCAGCTGTTTGCCTCTGCGAGCTTTTTCATTGCAGTAGTGCATACAGATATCTGTAAACAGATTCTTGCTCATACTTTTAGTGTAGGTTACCAACAGGAGCCCAACAGCATACATACACAAGTTTAATGCTCCTTCCCTTTGGGTTACGGGCTCCTGTTACCAACTATCAACACATAAACATGCACCATTCCTGATTGTCAAGGTTAGGCATCCAGCAGTAACTGTTTTTATTTTGTATAGCAAGGGATAGTAGGAGTGGTTGTAGTAATGATTTCAAATGCAAATTATTTCACAAATAGAGCAGCTGCAGCAACACTCAAACAGAGGGACTACCAAGCTTAGGTAGAATATTACGTTGCTTATTCTTCCACAGAACTTCCTTTGAAAGTACAGTTCATTAACAGTAGTCCAAGGCTCAGTGGAAATACCATCACTGTCGATTTTACAGTTAATCCTCCTGGAGTACCTGTGACTTGCTATATCACTCAGCAACCAAGCAAAGACTGTAAGTCGAGATTGTCTTACTGCTAATTGAGTATGATTATTATTGGCTACTGATTACTACTGGCATACCCTTCAGGTTCATCGGGAAGAGTATCATTCAGTGGGCTTCTACCAGGAAGATATACGCTGCGCGTGGTGGCTAAAGGCACCAGAGGACAACGAGCTATCATTAGACGGACAGTACACATTGGTAAGTGAGTATAATATTATAAGTAGCTGAGTAATTTGCTATTGTTTAAGGGTATATTTGACATTTTGACAAAGTATAGTACCCTATATTCATTCCCCCATGCATGGCTGAGCTAACAATATCTTCATATATAATATCAGAAGGCTTGACTTCATTGCAATCACCTGATTTTATGGTAGGAATACAGTGTACCCCCATCATGCTTTGATTCTATACTGAACAGGTACCATTTATCGATGAAGTAACTATCTTTTTTGTACCTTCATGTTCGAATTCTTGGAAGAATCAGAGTTGTGTATCATAAAATCTTTGTAGCAAAGGAAGAGGTCACTAGTTTGTGAGTATATATAAGCCCACTCATTTCTTCATGAATGCAGGTTTCTGTTCAGTTTACTTAATCAATGAAGGCAGAATGGTAAATGGAAGTACAGCCACCATACAGTTCTTGGGAACTGGTGGTGCAGATTCTTACAGTTGTCGGCTAAATAACGGATCTTTATATCACTGTAAGTCTCCCTTTTTTTCTGTGTTGCTACTGGGAATTCAACTATACAAAACAATATTTAATAGTGTGTGAGTGGCTAGATCTGAAACAAATGCATTCTTTTCACAGGTAGAAGTCCTGTAAGGCTATTAAATCTTGAGCCTGGACGCCATCGGCTCATTGTTGTACCAGAAGGTTGCAGTGGCATTCAGCATAGGCTCTCTGTGAATTTCTTCACTGAATGAATGACTATTGAAGTGGATGTTAACCATTACCACAAAGTAGGAAATCATCTGCATGCAGCTATTATATAATGGTAGTGATTACCATTTCATTATTGTACAGTTGTATGATTTAAAAGTTTAAAGTTCTGGACTCTAATCAGAGTCCAGATTACAGTATTTATTACACTGAGCTGCCTGTATCAATACCATTCAATTTCAAATCATTGCCGAGCGGTAGTGAGGCAAGTAACTGTGATGTGTAGTCAGCCTACGTTAATTATATATATACGCATGCCTGTCACACTTTGGGCCATCATCAAACCTGTTGTACACGATGTACTGTTTTACAATATAATAAGCTGCACTCAATCCACCCCCACGTGCACACCACCCAAGATCCACCCTCCAAGTATGTAATTTTCATGCACCTGGCTACTGTGAAGCTCCTTGTATTCTAAATATACACCTAGTATTATATTGACGGTATGCATGTGGAAATGAGTTAACTTTGCAGTTCCATAACAGGTACGTATATAAATGGGCATGGTCACGTTTTCAAACCGTCCATGACCGATGGGCATGAGGAGTATTGTTGCCATAACTACTGAATGACATTTTTCGCGGAAAGGGTCTATTAGTATAGGGTGAGCCCCTAAAATACAAAGTCAAAGTTCATATTACGTCATCACGTATTCGTGATCTAATCACCACAAAATTTAGAACCACGAAAATTGTTTCTAACGACCTCTCGAGCTTTTTCACAAAAATTTCCACCCATGAAAATAACCCACTATACAGTAGCAGACATGCTTGTGGATCCTAAAGTGGTACACCATGGAGCATAATAATACAGGTGCGGGTTGATAACACTGTAGTATACTAGCACTCATACTATTCTTGGTACTTCTGTGGATTGAAATTTTGAAGGGGTCATGGATCAGCAGCTTGGTCTAGGTCAAACGCTAAATTAAGAGTTTATCGTGCTTGCTACTAGTACTTTTAAGGGATACCTTCCTTTATGGCTACCAGGTGTGCATGCAGAAAGGACTCATAGCTACATACATACCCAGGGAAGACCCATTCCCAAAAAACAACTGACAAAAATCTGTTAGGAAAGAATTTTGCCCACTCAATAATATTAGGAGCAGGCTTTATTTTAGGGTGTGAGAATTGATGATTTAAAACTGTACTCAATCTGGAAGGATAGTCAAGGTAATGAATCTCTGGTTACAAGTTGCATCTGCGGGTGTGTGATCAATTGTGTAAGTGGTATGGCAACAATATGATGAAAATGCAGATTTTGGGTACTCATGGTCTAGCCTTGTTCCCAGGCTCCACTCCCCAGCTTTTTGCACACTTTTCACAGTTTTTTTACTCTGTGTGAAAAAAGCCGGGAATGAGGCTAATCATGGGCAAACATTTTGGGCATATAAAAGTATAATGAAGTTTGTATTTTCATCTTGCCTAGTGCAGAAACGTGAGTAGGAGCTAGCCTGGCAGTTGAATATGAACTACCCAGTATAGTTGAGCCAAATGTAGTTGGAGCGAGTATTCACGAAAAATGATAGCTAAACACGACACTTTCTCAATTCACTGTATACGCCCAGAAGTATACAGTTTAGAGTCTATATTATATGTAGTAATGTTTTCTGGCCCTAGTCAGTGCCTAGTCAGTGCCATAATTATAAATGCCAACTATAAGTACATCTGACCTCCTTCACAGCTCTATAATTTGTACAGTTCTTTCTGTCAGCCTGGCCCATAGCAACCCATTTTTTGCAGTTTCATTATGAAAAGTGTCACTGAGGGAGCATTTTGCAGTTCGGCTCGGTACCAAAGCGGAGATGGGCGAACATGCGTGCCCTCCAGAAACCCTCGTGATGTCCACGTGATACGAATGTGGCTAACCGCATATAGTGCAGTGTTAGTTGTTGGTAGATGGTGCGTCAAGCGTGGTAGATCTATACAGTATACTTAAGTAGAAAATTTACTACTATTTGAATTGTCTCTTAGATCTATAGAGGACTGTCAAGATGGCACGAGACTCTACAAGAGTTTATGTTGGCGACTTAGGCTCTGGAGGTTCAAAGCCTGAGCTGGAGCGAGAATTTGAGCGCTACGGTTCTCTCAAGAGCGTTTGGGTTGCGAGAAATCCTCCTGGTAAGGCATTGATTCATTGTCGCATATGGAGCCATAAATTTATTTGGCCTGTATTTCTTTTAATGGCAGGAAAAAATGGCCGCCTATGCAGGCTATGGGGCGGCCATTTTGTTGGCCCACTAATTTGGCATAGCTAGTCTCCTTGAGAGTGAACATGCCAAGAAACCTCACCTGCCTAGGGCTAAAATAGGGTATCCAGACAGTCAGGGCATTTGAGATGTAGGCCAGAATCTCAGCTAGCATTTGTATAGGTGGTTTTCCAATGCAGGTGTGAAGGAATTTCAAAGCGGTTACAACAGAAGTGCCGTCCCTTAAGGTGGCGGGATACCCAAACATTGTTTTGTGACCTCAAGCAATGTTCAACTACGAATATCTCATCATCTATACCACATAGCTACCTATGTTTTACAGCAGTATTACTACAATATGTGATTGCTTAGCACTCCAAAGTATATGTATATATCTTAAAAAACTACTGAGATATTGAAGCTGCAGCTGGTATGCCTCATGGGCACTAAGCCACTAACTCTCTAACCAAAATCTGACTACAGTGTCAACCAGACAGGGTGACTATCACAACTTATGAATAGTTTAGAGTATTTATTAGGTGCAGACGAAGAGTTTTTTAAGGGTTTGTCTAATATTACAGAGAAATAACAGCTGTAACTACTGTAGCGCGCGAAAACTCACAATTTTTTTGATATTACAGGGACATAACTCTAACAACCCACAAGTTATACAAAAAAGCTCTCCTTCTGGCCCTAATAAACACTCTTAGGTATTCACAGGTTGTGACAGTCACCCTGCCTAGCTGATCCTGTGGTCAAATTTTGGTTAGAAAGTTTTAATGCCCATGAGGCACATGCTTTAGCCTCAATATCTCAGCAGGATTGTGAGATAGGTACATGTACTTTGGAGTACTAAGTGATCACATATTGCAGTATTAGTGATGTAAAAAGCATGAAGCTACATAGTATAAGTATTGAGATATTCACAATTGAATACTGCTTGAGGCATCCAAACTATGTTTTGGTATCCCGCCACCTTAAGAATCCATATAGGAGGGTTCCACGTAGAGGCGTGAATTTAGCACTTTGTAGAACCTTGTGATTATATTCGTCACAATTCTAGGCAGTTCCGGTCTCACCCCTTGGTGGGAGTGTTAAGTATTATGCTCTATGGAGAATGGAGCCTTTTCATGGCGGAAACAGTGATCCGTCGGCTATCTCGAGGATTGCCGTTAGGCAGTTAATCTCCTGCATCTTTTATGCTGTGGTAAGCAGCATTCTCCAAATCGGTATCGCAGTGCTGGTCTAGAACCATAAAGTAACGATTTTTTCATAGAACAAAATTGTTAAATTTCTCACCAAGGGGCATGACAGGAAATTGGGTGGAGTTTCCTGAAAGTGCAATGAATATGATTAAAAGGTGGCAAACGTTCCTTCACACTTCTGCATGGAATCCTCCTATAGCACTCTATGGGAATACCACGAGTTTGAAGCAGAAACCATGGACCTGGTGGCTATCTCTCTCAGCTAGCTAGTTTACGGTACCTTAGCGAATTGTTGTAAACCTCATTTCCCCGAAATGCTACTTTCTGTGCCTTCCAGAGCCTAATTCTATGATCACTGTAAAACCTACCATTCTCTTTGTTTTGGGTACCCAGAACCCTAGAAAAATTTAGAAGGAAGGTCTGGTCTATTCGTGACTAGCTGGCTCACAAATAAAGAGTTGCATGCATGTACCTGTATAGCCGTGTGAAGCATACTGCAATTTAGATTGTGCTAGCATTGTAAAGTTATTGTACTGGTCTTCATGTGACATTATCAATTACGTCCTGCCATCTTCCTGGTGTACAAGATAGGCATAGGTCAGTGGGCATAATGCATGGCGGTTATCCAAAATATATAGGATCAATGCATTCACCTGGGGTGTATGTGACTGGCTTTGCAAAAACCTGGCACTTTCATGCATGGTGCTCCTCCTAGATTATTGGGGTCATCACAATTTTAATTAGCTTTTAGCTCAGGAAAAATTTACTCGCCTTTACTTTTTGACTGGAAAACATGTTGACTAGACTTTCTCAGTGACATGGCTGTCTGTTAGTGGTAATGCTTAAATCTGCTATTGATGACTCCTACTCCTGCTATTGATGACTCATAATACTGGCCTGCATTGATGCAATCTAGAGTCATTTTCTGTTCTTTGTCTTATCCAGGTTTTGCTTTCATTGAGTTTGAGGACCCTCGTGATGCAGAAGATGCTGTGAGGGATATGGATGGACGTTACATCTGTGGAGTGCGCATTCGGTGTGAATTGGCTAAATCCAATAGCAGGTCAGGAAGTGATTTGGCTAAATCCAATAGCAGGTCAGGATTTATTTATGTCAGTGAATAGCATAGCAGCAGAGCACAAAATAAGATCTAATATTTGGTAGGCCATTTGTCAGACCAATATCAAATTTGATTGGCCACTTTTCCAAATTGCTTGGACAATATGTTTATTGTACATGCAGGGGTGACATACAGGCCTGGTATATATGCATTTCACAGTATGCATACTTGCTCCAACAGCAGCAATATAAGCAGTAACTGGCATGATAGAAGAGATACATTTTAAGGTCTTTTGCTACTACATGCTAAAGACTTCCAAGTAACTGTGAATATATCACTGAAAGCTTGCTTAGTGCTTTAGCGATGGGAGCGTAAGAGGAACACCCGCTACCACTCGCTCTAGCATGCTCTTGCTTCAGCAAACTCATTGCATGAATATGCTGGTCTGCTCGTGCGTGGTCGCGAATGTTGCTGGTGCGTACTGACTCGGCACCAAGAAGCCATCGTTCATTGAAGTTTCTTCTAGTAGCGATTCTTGTCTTGAACTTGGCACATACACTGCATCGAAGCTTCGTGACTATCTTTATTCTACCGCTCACGTTCCGTGTCACAATCAAGCCATGTGCCTTTCAGGCACTCCCGATCCATATCGGTCTTCCATTTTTGGTACGTAGCATACGCTACATTCCTTTTCTTGGGCTCTGGGGCCGACGCATCACTCGAACTCTGGGCTCTTTTTCATGCTGCACTAGCTATAAACGCACTACTACACAACTGACTACATAGCCACGAAGTGCTGATCTAGCAATCTGACTCCACGTGCTTGTAGCGCGTGTACGCATGCCTAGACCCCACCCATAAAACTCTCGCGATCGATTGTTCGGAAGGTAAGACCGACCACGTAACATTTTACGCGGTCACTTTAGTTAAATGTCCGGAAATTGGCCGATGGCCGGCTGTTATTTTGTGCTCTGTAGCAGGGTTTCCCACATGGTCAAATTCAAACAGAGTGTCTGCATGATTCTACTAAAATATCATTATGTTTTTGTGTGATGATAGAGAGGTTTGGTAATACCCCCTCCCAGGCTGCCCCCTCCTGAATTGTATTTTTATTTATTGCAAAGAAAAGTTGGGTTTGTATAATTGCCAAGCGGGAAGCGAGGCAACTAATCGTGTTGCATGGAGACTCCGCGTATGTATGTATATAAGTAATGCTACAGGAATGCAATAGTATTTCCTGTGGGTGTGGCATTGTTTTTATGCACATGTGGTAGAGCCAAAGAGCGAGCATGCACAGTCTACAATAAGACGTCAGATTTATAGACCAAAAGCCGGCGGTAACGGAAGTGCAACCAGGACGTACCCACGCTCATTATTTCGTGGTTGGCTGCATGAGCGATATCGTTTACGTAATCATCTTTTGTGATGGCCGGCTAGGTAGCCTCGAGCCAAGAGTGGAGAATCACTGCTCTACCACAGTGCGGAAGACGTGGCAGAAAGAGGATGGAGATAAAGGTACTAAAGTAGTAGATATGGCCGTAATATAGTTGGCTGACAGGAGATAGAGCGCTAGACGGGTGCTAGTGGGCATTAATAGGAAGAACGGGCTAGCTAATCTCGGTACCAGGCCACGCGGAGATTGCTTACAGTGGAGGGGTGATAAGCAATCTCTGCCTTGATGATCGGATGGTACCTAGACTACTAGTGGGTATAAAACAGCTGGAGCGCATGTAGAGTGTTAGTGGGCATTAATTAATACAAACAGGTGATACTGGCTGCCTGTACGATTGCTTAGTATTAGTCAGTCTAGTACTTACTGCTGTAATATTATGTAGCTGTAGATTAAGCTCTGATACCAAAAATTTGTCCTGCAATGCAGATTGTGCTGATGCAGAAGACCTGAGAACGGTTTCAGTCCAGGAAAGATGGAAGATTAGTACATGTAACTGCAGATTGAAAATTAAAGTCATTGTCATTCCTAGCCCTCCATGCTTCAGACATTTATTGTAGCTGTGTATGACAGTCTAACACAGCTAGTTGTAGTATGACCCGCTAGAGTTGGATATTTCCCATATGTTTATATATCAGCATGACTTCTTATACACTTCTTATAAGTGACGGCGTTAGCTAAATCCTTCCTCCCGTTAATATCGTAGCTGGTTTACAATAATCCCTACCTGAGTTTTCGTGAGTAGTGTGCTTTTGCTACTTTTCTTCCTGGACCAATGCTTCCAGCGAACAGTCCATAAAAATGCAACACTCTTGATGATTGATTTGCAACCCATAGCATTTGCTCATGCAACCAAGGACACTTAATACTTCATTAGTATGAAGTGTCCTTGATACCAAGCATACAAATTTCATTTGAAGATGTCCTCTAACTGTGATAAATACTTCAACTTAATGTCTGTTTCTCTGGCCCAATGGACACAAATGAAAATTAACATGGGTTGTATAATGCCAGTGAGTAAACCTTTCTGTGACAGCTGTACTCTGCTATCTCCCAGTGGACACTGTATCGGAGGTAAACTATACTAGAGCCTAGGCTAGGCTGCGACGAGGGACAGCAACTCTAAGCAGAAAAGACAGCCAGCTGCAAGTAGAAGCTGACATGTAGACAAACCCACAGAGCTGCTGCCCCAAATACTCTTATCATAACAAAGGAGGAGTGCTTGGTTGCAGTTGCTAAACCCATGTGGAAATGTGAACTTTGAACTCAAAATATGTGTTTCGAGAAGTTCAATTTTCTGCTTTCTATTCCCCATATCTCCAAGATTCATCATTGATTGCATTCCAAACCACTTGCACGAAGTACTTCAAGTGGAAAGGAACATCTGGTATGAATTTTGAGGTTCTCAGGCATCGGGCACCAATTTGTTCAGGAAATGGAAGGCTAAAAATGGCTGAAAAATTGAATAGTCGAAAACTGTCATTAAAGACGAAGTACCAGGGCTGCAGGAAAGATCTTCTGCAAAAAAAAAAGTGTCTAAGAACTAGTACATTATTTTCGCTGTGGAGTCCTGTCAGAAGCACTCCTACTTTTTCTGGTAAGCCGTACCCATGGATTCTCAATTTTCAGCCTCTAAATTGAATGGCCTGTATCTCAGCCGTTCCTGGGTCGATTGACTCCGGACTTGATTTTCCATTCGATTTGTTCTATGCTTGTTGTAGCTGAGCTAAAATACTACGCTGACTATGCGGGCTCCAATTTGTTCAGGAAATGCAAAAAATCTCGCTTTTTTTTTCTGATAGGCAACTGCTTAGCGGTCCAAGGGTCTCAAAAAAGCCCGAGTTCATGCTAATGCTGGGTATCGTTGTAACCAGCGAAGGTTGAGCTTTCAGGCAATATCAATATGCGGATTGTATATAGATACGCTTTCTTATCAGAGATATGAACACAAACACGAAGCACCATTTTTTGTCACTTCCCGCCCCGCTGGCACCGCCATAAGCGCGTATAAAATGGGCTTGGTCTATAAATTATACATAAACGTGACGTCTTAGCGTAGACTGTGCACTACGATGGTGTCACCTGCAGAGAGGTGGCGGCGATTAGGGAGGCTATGTGTGTAACAACACAGAAACAGTGGTAGTGGGGAGAGGAGAGAACATTGGCGGGAGGTTCATTGACAGCGTGTAAGGCTAATTCGGCACTGAGCAGGAAAGTAATGACCAGCGTTCTTAAAGCATCGGACTGGCTGAACGCTCAGCTAGTACCATATTGCAACTTGATTCACGCGAGGCCCCATGTATGCACTAGTATGAAATTCAACGAGGCTGATATCTAAAAATTGGTCGGGCTCGCTTGGCATGTCTCATCTTGCTCAGCTTCCAGCGAAAGTGCAGACTCGGCAATGACGTGCCTTGGCCTATTGGGCCTGCAAACTTCCAGTAGCATTCACTGTGCTTTTGCTATAGTGGCATGGCATAGTAACGTAATGATGTAACTTGGCGCACGTGATAAGTGCAGACACATAGACAAAACACAAGAAAAGCAATCTTTGAGTATCAGCTAAGCGCGCACGTCCTGCTGGTAAAAATTATGTGTATACCATATAATTGTTGGTACAAGCAAACAGTATTCATATGTTGATTGTTCTCACATGGCCTAAGGCTATGGTGTTGATGCATAAAAAAAATGCTCCCAGCAAAAGACATTATTGTGCAGTTTTGCAGCAATTTTTCTAACTGTACATGTAGTGCCACTTTAAACTCATCCCCATGGCTATTGGTAATTCATTTCTCCTACATATAGATATATATATACAGTTTTTTTAGTGGTTGTCTTTTGTTTACCTTCCAGGCCTGGCTATCGTAGCTATCCCCGTCGTGGTGCACCCCCTCGTGTCATCAGCAGCCGTTACCGCAGGAGCCCTCCTTCAGGAGGCCGGAGAAGCAGGTTGGTAGTGATCTTGTAGTTGTGCCGATGCTTTGTGCATTATTAAGAGGTAGTTTTAGGGTGGCTGGTGCGAGAACATGTTTGTTATGAATTTTATAATGTAGAGATCAGTATGCTCAAATATGACGGTTTCACAGAGGAAGCACTGTGGTGTGATAATACCTACTTGTGTTTATGCACATAATATTACATGTAGACTTTAAGTTGTGTTAACGTTTGCCCCTAGAATGTCAGCTACAGTGCAGTTACTATAATACAATCTCACCTCACAGGGTATAATAGTCTTCTTCACTGCTTCACGTCCCTTCTCTGATACGTACCCATATTCCATCAGCACAGCTGCATTGAGCACTTTCTGCGCTCCAACACCTATCCATTCTCCTATCCCTAACACCTTGCATCCATCCCCACCTGCCCTACAAACAGCTAGCTCACTTCAGCCAGTTGACCCATCAACTGCACTACACTACACACATCCACTGCTATACATAGTCCTCCAACTTCTCCAACAGCATGTACCGTATACTGAATGGCTGCATACGTGTGTATTACATGTGCACGTATTACCATCCAGGTGTGGTAAGTGTGAAAGAGTATATGTGCTGTAGTAGTTAGCAGCAGCACTACCTTTCCCAAAATCTGCCAATGATCTAATTTTTTTCCATGTACGTTTATATAACAAGCTCTAGCTGTGAGTAAGGGAACTCCTTTTAGGAAATTTAGCTGTGTGCCCATTGTGGCAAAGTGTCTGTACCTCAGGGCTGTTTGTAGGAAAATAAATAGTCGTAGGTCAGTCTGAACCGGAGTAAGTGTCCGTTTTACAATAGAACATGTATGCTTTATGTTAGGCCAAACCAATATGATAGTTATGATTTCTGCTCAACCGCCTGCATGTTGTTTCGGGGGCGCTCGAATATTGCCATTATTACTCAATTCCATTGAGTAACATTGCACATGTGCATGAGCCTTTTCATGCACATATTGGGTCCAAAATGGTTGTAGCAAGGTTACTGCGTTGTCTTTTTCCAAACCCTACTAGGGAAGATTCTCAACGGTAACGATGAAGCAGCTACATTAGTGCCTATTTTCAGGCAGTCGTGCTACCACTGCTGCTCGGCACAAGCATACATTCGTTTGATAATGGGATAGTATCTATGACCTGCCCGTACGCATCACTTCCTGAAGATCACATGAGCAGAAACTAGCAATCATATTGGCGTGGCCTTAGTGCCTAATATAAAGTGCCTAATATAAAGTACCATATGAATTTATATGAGCCTTATGGAGGTGGGAAACTACCGGTGAAGGTTTTTAGGAATTCCATAATACATATACTATTTCTAATCATTTATTCCTCAGGTCTCCATACAGCCGACGGAGCAGGTCTCGCAGCCCAAGCCCAAAAAGGTTCTTATACTGTGTGTTTTTAACCTATTACATGCACATGTTTAATGAGCTTTAATTAACCCTTCTTATGCTGTATGGTGTTAACTGCTGATCTCCCGTAATTTTGTGGCTCAGTGTAATCACTCCCTGGCTAAAATACATACAGGTATTATAATCGAAGAAGTCCGAGTCCTAGAAGGTTTGTAAGATACTCTTGTTGTCTTTTGTGTATAATGCATGGTGACAATATATATGTACATGAAATAGGAGCACATAAATCATTTAAGGAGTGTTCCACTTTCTGTGTACATGTACATGTAAACTGTGCCACTGCATTCTAATATCGTGTTGCATGGAGATTCCGTTTGTATATGTGAGTAATGCTACGGGAATATAGTTATTGCAAACCTGTTTTTGAAGCAATGGTAGCGAGGAGAGGAAAGGAGCATTGGCGGAAGGTCCATCGACAATGGGTAAGGCTGATTCGGCAGCTAGATAGTGATGACCACCATTCTCAAAGCCTTGGACTAACTAAACGGTCAGCTGAGCAGTGTAATGCAAAGCGATTCCCGCGAGGCCCTTTACATGGAATACCATGCATGCGCTAGTATACTGCCTAATATGAATTGGCAGTTCTGTATTCTCGCTCAGGCTTCAAGTTGGTTTGGTTGTATATATGGGCTTTATGCTATGACATCACAAAAGCAGTGTGCTTTTTTATTTTGATGGAACCCATTTGAACTCCTTTAGCAGCTCATGCGCTTTTGACATGGACTATGAGGTTAGTGTAACTGGCTCGGGTGTTGCCAAACAATTGCTAACATGTTTTCCAGTGGTAAAAGAATAGTCATGAGAGAGATAGAGGCTGTTGCCATTAGAGAAGTTTTTACCAAATTAATGTTGCCAATCTCATCTTACTCTTCAGGTCTCGTTCTCGAAGTCCCCAGTACAGGTATAAATATTTTACATACATGCTATTTTTTCTTTGCTAAATGTATACATGTACCAGTACTGGAGGACTGACAGGAATTGGGTTCTTAGTAAGGTATTAATTTAGGTTTGGTTATCTGTGGCAGACTGAGACTTAACCAAGGAAGGTTGCTGTTAATATCACTTAGCTGAACATATGTAGGTAACTAGGTGTGGCTCCAAGTCTGCTGTCACATGCCTCACAGCCTGGAACTAGACAAAGGCGAGAGAAGCTTGAGCACAATGACTTTTCTGTGGACATACTAATTACCTATTCTGCTCAAGTATAATGTGTGTAATCTACATACTTTGCAGGAGGTCACCTAGCCCGTATGGAAAAGACAGGGACTGAAGCAGATGCAAACCACTGCCAGAAGACTGAACTTAGTACCCATACCTTTATTGTTCATCATTAATGCCTTATTTCTGCTTTTGTTATGCATTCCTTTCTTTTAAAAAAAAAGTAATATCAAGTACCTACCATAATTTTGCAAGCCTTGTGACTTAGTCTCACATAGCCAGCAAGGGTCTGGCTACGCAAGACTACTTGTGACTGATGTGGCTGCGACCTCATTTTCTGCCCATGCATGTGTTATGGCACGTGTCTACAGGTATTATTTGTGCATATGGAGTTTATAATTATAGCCTCAGTCAAGACACTGTCTAGTTCAGTGCACCATAACATGACTGGCACATTGAAATGTTATATTTCACTGATGTGCTTTTATGATAGCTACATGTGATATGAAACTACGCATATAATAATATTGTGGTTCACTACCCATAGCTAGGTGAGCAGATGAGCAAGTATAATTAGTCATAATTGGTGAAGATGTGAGAAAGATATGCACCCAGTTTATGCACTAACTACCCTTGCATGCCCCACAAATGACATCATTCTGGAATTAAGTCTGCTGTGCACGCCATAACTTATAAAGTGAAATTGCTATAAAGCTAGTTATAAAACGGACTGACCCTATGCCAAAAGTAGTGATGGTAAGGAATGAACTTGCAGTTGGGCATGAGCAGCTAGTTGTATGATGAAAAAAGTGCTAGCTAGCCAACCCACAAGCAATACACTTTTGTTATCTCCAGAACACTCAAAGTAGCAGTGCAGTTTGGCATTTTTGTTGGGAAAAAATAGGATGCCACAGTCTATGATCAATGCTGGTGTACAGTTGTCAGAGCAGTGATTGGCAATGCTTGGAGTTGTCAGATGATGCCTTGGACAAGATGTCTATGAAGTCAGCTGGTGACTCATGTTAGCTAATAAGTATGACATTGTGTTTGTACTCCTTTTTCCTGCCTGTTGCTCATTGTATTATTGTACACCGTACATGGCCAAAACATAGGCAATGAAGTTTTATAATACATAGCTGGTACCGGTAAAAATTTTTGTGCAAGCAGCTAAAATAGGAATTGGTTAGAGAGCTGGCAGGAAGTATTTACATACATTAATTTTGCATGTACCAGGAAGTATGCGCATGCACTCATATTATGAAGTAGCTATAGCTTGCAATTGTGACTCATACAAAGTAGCTTGTGACACATGCTGACAACGCAGCTAGCTGTAACCCCAGTGGATGTATATAGCCTCTACCCTATGGTAGCCTCTAAACTCAACCTTTGGATTACTGGCTATCTAGCCACTAATCTTGTAATAAAACTACGTACAGTTGCAGGTATCACAAGACAAAGGTTAAATCCTATTACTGAATAGAGTCATAACTTATTGTATGAATTCCATATCAGTTATTGATACTGTAGTAAGTTCGTAGCCCATCAACATATATCCACTCTGTAACTCTAGCTGGTGATAGAAGCTTGCAGAAATGCATTGCAGCGAAAGGTTTTATTAAATAGTCCATTGATGTTCGCATCATGGCAGCTTGAACTACTATAATTTCACCACCAGTTTCATTTTTACCCTTGTTATAAGAAAGAGGGACTAACATCCAATGTGGAAAGATGTAAGAACCCTTATCTTCGCCCATTACCATAGCCGTACCCACCATTTGAAAGCGCTCAGCTGTGTGACTGCCTGCATTCTGCAGAGCCCACTTATATACTTCTTGGTTAATATCCTTGCAGATTGACGGCCCATCAGATGTATTAAAGCTGACGTTCTGGTAGCCAACAGCTTCTAAGATAGCTTGCCTAGACTTCAGCTTGGCACGGATCTCATTGGCAGATGTTGCAATAAAGCCACTATCAAGTTTGTCCATTTCATTATAAATGTTCTGAGTAACAGTTACTGTATTTAATGTGCAGCTAGGAGTATCTGCACTGCAGTTGTCAAAATGTGTGGGTGATGAATAGCTGGGAATATCTCAGTGACTGGATGAATGGCATCTGTGTCATTTAGATGTGCTTCCTTGAGACCACCCATAATCTGCATGGCACGCTCAGTCCAGGGACACCCCACTGTACAGGCTGGACTTGGTGGATTTTCATAACAAGGTGGTTTGAAGTTATAGAAACCCTCACTCTCATAAGCTGTTACTATGGGTTTTAGAAATTTGTCTGTGGCCTGGATGGCACTGGAAAGTGCTGAAACTGCAGTGGAGTTGCTAGCATCAACACGGACTGACATAAATGCAGTCAGGAGGTAGGCTACAGTTTTATGGGCATCATCATAGCTGATTTCAGGTTTCAAATCACGAGCTCTGACAAGGGAGGGAGGATCTCCCGAAGCAAACTGCATATGCGTCATCCCTTCTACAACAACCACCGGAAAATTTCTGATAGCAGCCTGTTGATTGCTAGCATGGAGAATGCGATGATAGTAGGCCTCCATGATACGAGTCACTCTGCAGAGACCATCTAGTTCTTCACCAATGGTTAGTGTGGGCACTGGATAGGTTACATTCCGGTACTTGCGTTGAAGGAATGAACCTAGAAGAATCTGTCCAATCCCTGCCTGCTTGTTATCATTGAGGTAGTGATGGATGTGCGCAGCGCCGCCTGTACATTGGCACGTGGTTCAAAGTGGACAGAGAAGAGCGAATGGAATGGCACTCTGAAGACGTTTTAAGGCGTCTAATCCGTGCCAGCGGAACTATTCTAGCTATCTATTGATTGTGTGAATAGTGCTAATGGTCGGCGGTCATAATTAAAGCGTGATGTATTGGAGAAGCACACGGTGAGGAATTAGCTATATAGCTACTTCCAATCGATATGGAGTAAAGCCAATTGCAGGTGAGCCAATGTGTAAAGATACTTGCAGTATACTATATAGGCATGCCCCTTGTACCTTAACAGTATTTATGCAGAGGGCAAGTGCCCATGGGGTCCTCCTCACTTCTAGATCTAGCCTGGTTCCCAGGCACAGAACTAGAAAGGAGGAAAGAGCGCCCAGTGTCTACCGTTCGCGCATACGCAAGGATTTACGGAATTATGAAAACTGGGTCCTTACTGAGCAACTGACTGATTTCCCGACTTAGAGTCTTTTCAGAGTGAGATGGCTAAGAGGATTCTGAAGTTGCCCAAGTGGTCCTCCAGCACTGCTGCGAACGTGGTGATGGGTTGGCCTACAGTGCGTGCCAGGGTGTTGATACAGAAGTTGTACTTCCTCCATCGGTTGGTGTCAGGTGTGAGCAAGGGTTTGGGTGGCAGGGTTCTGTTGTCTTTGAGTGATGATGTTGAGGCGCTATGCCTTGTGAAGGAGTACAGAGAGTTGGAGTGGGCTTTCGGGACCACATATACGGAGAGGCTGGTAGAGGATGGTGTTGCAGGTGTTTCCACATTGCAGCTGAAGGAAAGTATTTTGGAAAAGGGAAGAGAGTCATTACTAGTAAGGTGTGCAGAGGTGGAAAGGCCCCAGTGGTGGCTAAGATAGGAAGAAAAGTTGGATGGGAGGCAGTGTGGGATGTAGTACTCAGTGGGGAAGTTTGTTCAATTAGAAGAGTGCAACAAATCGTTGGTGCCCTTTATCATCGTTGTTTGGGGGATCCCTCAACGTGTCCTTCCTCGAAGAGCCACTTGCCAGAAGAGACTATGAGGCAGTTTGAACTATCTGACTTCCAATGTCTGGTCCATTAGTGCCATTTTATCTGTTTTTGTGTATTTGTTTTTTTACTAACATGTAACGTTCCCCCTCTGGGGTTATTCGAACTTTTGACTTTTGACGGAAAAAAGTCAGTAAATACATCTGTAAACTAGCTTAGTCTCGTGGCAAGAAATAGTATACAGAGTATAGTAAGTGGAAAGCAAAGTCTAGTAACTCTCTGATTCCAGGAATTCTGACTGCTATAGCAGTCTAGAGTAGTAAAAGAACGTGTACTTTTTAACCGCTAGGATTGTGGTAACCATTTTACCTTCACAATTCAGAAGCGTTTCTCCTGGATACTTCATGAGCTGCTTGATTCTCTATTACAGATCTGGCCTTCTAGGCCTTTCAGAGGCAAAGAAGATTATCTATAACTTTCTAGGCATGTAACTCGGCTAAAAACCATAGCTACATGTTCATAGCTCGTTGCCTTCACTTTTACACTTTCGTGACATAGAAGCGTTAATGAATTTATAACCGTTCCTGACGTTACTGTAACGCAGAAGTGCTCCGATAGTGATAACGGTTTTCCAAGATTTCTTGGATATTATGCACATGCGCAAACAGTAGACACCAGGTACTTTTTCCTCCTTTCTGCCCCCGGGAACCAGGCTACCTTACTCCCACCCCCTACCTTAGAATTCTCCCCATACTATTTAATAGCTAGTTTTACTAACTAACTGCTCACCCTGCCACCACCATACCCCCAGACCTACAGCTACTGATTAGGCTAAGCAAATTAAATTCATGGTTTCTTGTCCCGTAAGTAGGCCTGAGGATATTATGCTCCAAAAATAACCATTCTCATATTCTCACAAAATATGCAACAATGCAGCAATTTTGGATGTATATATGCTGCTCATGGTAGAAGTCACCATATCACATTGATGCCACGCCCATTGAGGCACACCAGGAGGTGGAGGAAAGCCAGATCCAAGCAAGTCTTATCCCTTTCTTATCCAAGTGCACAATAGCATAGTAGGTGAGTGGTTTAGTGTACAAGAATGTATCATGGTTTGGTATTATTTCAGCAGATCGAACAGGTGTTCCAGCATTGTAAGCTGTGTACACATAGGAAATTGTGGCAGTTCCAAACACCCGGAAAAATGACCTTCAAAGACAGCAAGATGTAGTCAAGTGATCGGAAAAATGAGTGTTCTGGGATTATAGGTATTTCAAATTTATTCTGCTGTCATTCATTCACTGCATGATTGCATATGGCAATTTCCGCTATGGATTTGGAAAATGTTAAGATACTAATTTCGATGGACACCCTCACTCTTCGGTTGACATGGTATAGGAGAAATGTACACATAGGGGGACAAAAGGCTGGTAGGGTATGGGTAGTTATAGTCCATAACTGTAAGGTCTCCATAAAGCTGTATAAGTTAAGTTGACTGGATATGTATGTATGATTAACTCATTCCATGCCATCATTACGTCACGTGCGTGATGCCACCACGCATTAGTTTCTACAACAAATGGCAGACTAAAAGTGTCAGTGTAGTGTTTGGCAGTTTTTTTTTACTTACCAATGGTAAGTCAAAGAAGCAACGGAATCTTTGCTGCTTTTGTTGGGAGACTATCTGCTGCAGCCATCCAAGGCAAAAAGGGCGACAGATTGGAACCATGCAGGCGCTTCAGGATCAATCAATCAGTACACGGTAAGTTTGATATGGCACTGCTGTAAGTGTAGTTTTTGCGCTCTGGCATCAAAGAAAGATGGTCCTACTGAATGTCTGACTCTCTCCAGAAGCAAGAACCTCACAAGTGTCAGTGAAGATGATAACAGAGCCTGACTATCCGTGTAGCAGTGTAGCCAGCATGGCAGCCGTACCTAATCAATGTTATATTTTGCCGTGTATATCCGTTCTTTTACAAATTTTGTCTACATTCAATACTGTTACATCATCATTAGTAATCACTCTAACTATTTAACGGCTAATAAAGGAAGGGGTTGCCTCTTCCTGGCCATACTATGAACTTACATTCATCATAGCCACTTAGGTGGCTTGCGGCGTACTGGACTGTTTACGTAATAGCCATTAAAGTGGCTTACGGCGTGCAATGCTGAGTGCTAGGCTTGAAAATCAGCTGTTAGAATCTTGCTGTCTTGTTACTTTAAGAAGTTGCTAAAGGCTTGCCCCACGCTGCATCATACAATAATCTTCTCTGTGGCGATTCTATGTCCCTTTTCCATCACCAAGCACGGTCAGCCACATAACTACAGCTGTGCTAATAATGTGGGTACTATAGGTCCGTTGGCCCTGCTACAGCTGTCATCTGTGTGGGGTTGTATGGTGCTTCTTGTGTGCTCTTGGCAATAATAACACATGTACTTCAAAATTCTGGTTAGTGCATATCTGAATGAGCTTATTTCTCCTTTTGCACAATCTCGTTTTTGAACAGCTCATGACATTATAAACTTGCATTAACCGAATGTACAGATATTTTACCTCACAATATTAATTATTTTTTAGTGCCCAACTTACCTAGTAAAGACGAGAGATGTTTTTACGCCAACACAGTAGCTACAGCGGGGGACTTTGTCTTCAATCCACGGCAAATAATGCACGATCTTCACTGCTAGGGCATATTAAAACGACTGCTACTTATAAGCTAACAATAATTTTTACTTCTGAACAAATGGTTTCAAGTTGAAAACAACAGCAGCTGTTTTCAGATAGTGCTCATAGCAAAAAAAAAAAGTCGGCCATTTTCAGTGTGTCATGCCCACGTCCAGGTAATGAAATTACAGTTTCTGAACATGTACGTGTTGACTGCCATACGTTTTCATGCTGTGACGACGACCACGGTGGCCGGCTGACTGGCCTAATTCTCATAAGCCAGCTGTGTAATAAACATTCATTGGCACTGCTAGAAGATCGTTAATGTATGCCAGTCTCCAGGCAGCATTGGCAGCGGAAGTAGTCAATGGATGGGGGATACTATGCCTGGCCTCCACATTTTTTGCCTACTAAGGAAGGGCTCTCGTAGCGACTTGTGCATTTTGTTTTTACTGCAGACCCTTCAACCTTCTAGCAGTCTTTTGCTTTATGATCTGGGGCCTCCTCCAACAAAATTTGTCGGTTCATCTTGATCTCTGAGAAGTTAACGGTCACGTCATAGATAATGTAGCTCATTACGTCATTATATGGTATTCTCTTTTGGTCTTTAATTAAGGAAGAATTTATGAATTTATGCACTACTTCTACAAAAAGGCCATCTACTGCTCTAGTGAGGGACCTGAAACAGCAGTGATCAAGATTTTGCCATGTTTGGGACCGCATCCGTTTCTGCTGTGCAAGCAAAGTTCTTCCACTCCGTAACAGTTGCATCATAAATAGGATAATAGTTTTGAGATACGTATTTGACAATTGTGACATTCTTTAGGATTTGTCTTCCTTTGCTATAGTCTGTATTGTAATCAGTAGAATCATCGGGGGTACTTGGGCACTTTCAGATCTCTTAATGAATGCTTTGCTCTTCTTCTTGAACTTCAATTGATTGCTCTGGGGTGATCTCTATGTACATGTATAAAAGTGTAGCTGTATTCTTGCATGATACACATCAACATCCTGGGCGGCACTGTTGTCTTTTCTTCTTGCATTTTCATAAGCTTGAAGAAAAGCACTCTTTGTACAACAGCAG